>OY804577.1:55465306-56214664 GCA_963680875.1 Bathymodiolus brooksi
CACACAAATACATGACGGCTCATGTTATCACTAACACACAAATACATGACGGCTCATGTTATCACTAACACACAAATACATGACGGCTCATGTTATCACTAACACACAAATACATGACGGCTCATGATATCACTAACACACAAATACATGACGGCTCATGTTATCACTAACAGACAAATACATGACGGCTCATGATATCACTAACACACAAATACATGACGGCTCATGTATATCACTAACACACAAATACATGACGGCTCATGTTATCACTAACACACAAATACATGACGGCTCAATGATATCACTAACACACAAATACATGACGGCTCATGTTATCACTAACACACAAATACATGACGGCTCATGATATCACTAACACACAAATACATGACGGCTCATGATATCACTAACACACAAATACATGACGACTCATGATATCACTAACACACAAATACATGACGGCTCATGATATCACTAACACACAAATACATGACTACTCATGATATCACTAACACACAAATACATGACGGTCTCATGATATCACTAACACACAAATACATGACGGCTCATGATATCACTAACACACAAATACATGACGGCTCATGATATCACTAACACACAAATACATGACGGCTCATGATATCACTAACACACAAATACATGACGGCTCATGATATCACTAACACACAAATACATGACGGCTCATGATATCACTAACACACAAATACATGACGGCTCATGATATCACTAACACACAAATACATGACGGCTCATGATATCACTAACACACAAATACATGACGGCTCATGATATCACTAACACACAAATACATGACGGCTCATGATATCACTAACACACAAATACATGACGGCTCATGATATCACTAACACACAAATACATGACGGCTCATGATATCACTAACAGACAAATACATGACGGCTCATGTTATCACTAACAAACAAATACATGACGGCTCATGATATCACTAACACACAAATACATGACGGCTCATGATATCACTAACACACAAATACATGACGGCTCATGATATCACTAACAGACAAATACATGACGGCTCATGTTATCACTAACACACAAATACATGACGGCTCATGTTATCACTAACACACAAATACATGACGGCTCATGATATCACTAACACACAAATACATGACGTCTCATGATATCACTAACACACAAATACATGACGGCTCATGATATCACTAACACACAAATACATGACGGCTCATGTTATCACTAACACACAAATACATGACGGCTCATGTTATCACTAACACACAAATACATGACGGCTCATGTTATCACTAACACACAAATACATGACGGCTCATGTTATCACTAACACACAAATACATGACGGCTCATGATATCACTAACACACAAATACATGACGGCTCATGTTATCACTAACAGACAAATACATGACGGCTCATGATATCACTAACAGACAAATACATGACTGCTCATGATATCACTAACACACAAATACATGACGGCTCATGTTATCACTAACACACAAATACATGACGGCTCATGTTATCACTAACACACAAATACATGACGGCTCATGATATCACTAACACACAAATACATGACGGCTCATGATATCACTAACACACAAATACATGACGGCTCATGTTATCACTAACACACAAATACATGACGGCTCATGTTATCACTAACACACAAATACATGACGGCTCATGATATCACTAACACACAAATACATGACGGCTCATGTTATCACTAACACACAAATACATGACGGCTCATGTTATCACTAACACACAAATACATGACGGCTCATGATATCACTAACACACAAATACATGACGGCTCATGTTATCACTAACACACAAATACATGACGGCTCATGATATCACTAACACACAAATACATGACGGCTCATGTTATCACTAACACACAAATACATGACGGCTCATGTTATCACTAACACACAAATACATGACGGCTCATGTTATCACTAACACACAAATACATGACGGCTCATGTTATCACTAACACACAAATACATGACGGCTCATGATATCACTAACACACAAATACATGACGTCTCATGATATCACTAACACACAAATACATGACGGCTCATGATATCACTAACACACAAATACATGACGGCTCATGTTATCACTAACACACAAATACATGACGGCTCATGTTATCACTAACACACAAATACATGACGGCTCATGTTATCACTAACACACAAATACATGACGGCTCATGTTATCACTAACACACAAATACATGACGGCTCATGATATCACTAACACACAAATACATGACGGCTCATGTTATCACTAACAGACAAATACATGACGGCTCATGATATCACTAACAGACAAATACATGACTGCTCATGATATCACTAACACACAAATACATGACGGCTCATGTTATCACTAACACACAAATACATGACGGCTCATGTTATCACTAACACACAAATACATGACGGCTCATGATATCACTAACACACAAATAAATGACGGCTCATGATATCACTAACACACAAATACATGACGGCTCATGTTATCACTAACACACAAATACATGACGGCTCATGTTATCACTAACACACAAATACATGACGGCTCATGATATCACTAACACACAAATACATGACGGCTCATGTTATCACTAACACACAAATACATGACGGCTCATGTTATCACTAACACACAAATACATGACGGCTCATGATATCACTAACACACAAATACATGACGGCTCATGTTATCACTAACACACAAATACATGACGGCTCATGATATCACTAACACACAAATACATGACGGCTCATGATATCACTAACACACAAATACATGACGGCTCATGTTATCACTAACACACAAATACATGACGGCTCATGTTATCACTAACACACAAATACATGACTAGCTCATGATATCACTAACACACAAATACATGACGGCTCATGATATCACTAACACACAAATACATGACGGCTCATGTTATCACTAACACACAAATACATGACGGCTCATGATATCACTAACACACAAATACATGACGGCTCATGTTATCACTAACACACAAATACATGACGGCTCATGATATCACTAACACACAAATACATGACGGCTCATGATATCACTAACACACAAATACATGACTACTCATGATATCACTAACACACAAATACATGACGGCTCATGATATCCCTAACACACAAATACATGACTACTCATGATATCACTAACACACAAATACATGACGTCTCATGATATCACTAACACACAAATACATGACGGCTCATGATATCACTAACACACAAATACATGACGGCTCATGATATCACTAACACACAAATACATGACGGCTCATGATATCACTAACACACAAATACATGACGGCTCATGATATCACTAACACACAAATACATGACGGCTCATGTTATCACTAACACACAAATACATGACGGCTCATGTTATCACTAACACACAAATACATGACGGCTCATGATATCACTAACACACAAATACATGACGGCTCATGTTATCACTAACACACAAATACATGACGGCTCATGTTATCACTAACACACAAATACATGACGGCTCATGATATCACTAACACACAAATACATGACGGCTCATGTTATCACTAACACACAAATACATGACGGCTCATGTTATCACTAACACACAAATACATGACGGCTCATGATATCACTAACAGACAAATACATGACGGCCTCATGATATCACTAACACACAAATACATGACGGCTCATGTTATCACTAACACACAAATACATGACGGCTCATGTTATCACTAACACACAAATACATGACGGCTCATGATATCACTAACACACAAATACATGACGGCTCATGATATCACTAACAGACAAATACATGACGGCCCATGATATCACTAACACACAAATACATGACGGCTCATGTTATCACTAACACACAAATACATGACGGCTCATGTTATCACTAACACACAAATACATGACGGCTCATGATATCACTAACACACAAATACATGACGGCTCATGTTATCACTAACACACAAATACATGACGGCCTCATGTTATCACTAACACACAAATACATGACGGCTCATGATATCACTAACACACAAATACATGACGGCTCATGATATCACTAACACACAAATACATGACGGCTCATGATATCACTAACACACAAATACATGACGGCTCATGATATCACTAACACACAAATACATGACGGCTCATGATATCACTAACACACAAATACATGACGGCTCATGTTATCACTAACACACAAATACATGACGGCTCATGATATCACTAACACACAAATTACATGACGGCTCATGATATCACTAACACACAAATACATGACGGCTCATGATATCACTAACACACAAATACATGACGGCTCATGATATCACTAACACACAAATACATGACGGCTCATGATATCACTAACACACAAATACATGACGGCTCATGTTATCACTAACACACAAATACATGACGGCTCATGTTATCACTAACACACAAATACATGACGGCTCATGTTATCACTAACACACAAATACATGACGGCTCATGATATCACTAACACACAAATACATGACGGCTCATGATATCACTAACACACAAATACATGACGGCTCATGTTATCACTAACACACAAATACATGACGGCTCATGATATCACTAACACACAAATACATGACGGCTCATGATATCACTAACAGACAAATACATGACGGCTCATGTTATCACTAACACACAAATACATGACGGCTCATGATATCACTAACACACAAATACATGACGGCTCATGATATCACTAACACACAAATACATGACGGCTCATGATATCACTAACAGACAAATACATGACGGCTCATGTTATCACTAACACACAAATACATGACGGCTCATGTTATCACTAACACACAAATACATGACGGCTCATGATATCACTAACACACAAATACATGACGTCTCATGATATCACTAACACACAAATACATGACGGCTCATGATATCACTAACACACAAATACATGACGGCTCATGTTATCACTAACACACAAATACATGACGGCTCATGTTATCACTAACACACAAATACATGACGGCTCATGTTATCACTAACACACAAATACATGACGGCTCATGTTATCACTAACACACAAATACATGACGGCTCATGATATCACTAACACACAAATACATGACGGCTCATGTTATCACTAACAGACAAATACATGACGGCTCATGATATCACTAACAGACAAATACATGACTGCTCATGATATCACTAACACACAAATACATGACGGCTCATGTTATCACTAACACACAAATACATGACGGCTCATGTTATCACTAACACACAAATACATGACGGCTCATGATATCACTAACACACAAATAAATGACGGCTCATGATATCACTAACACACAAATACATGACGGCTCATGTTATCACTAACACACAAATACATGACGGCTCATGTTATCACTAACACACAAATACATGACGGCTCATGATATCACTAACACACAAATACATGACGGCTCATGTTATCACTAACACACAAATACATGACGGCTCATGTTATCACTAACACACAAATACATGACGGCTCATGATATCACTAACACACAAATACATGACGGCTCATGTTATCACTAACACACAAATACATGACGGCTCATGATATCACTAACACACAAATACATGACGGCTCATGATATCACTAACACACAAATACATGACGGCTCATGTTATCACTAACACACAAATACATGACGGCTCATGTTATCACTAACACACAAATACATGGACTACTCATGATATCACTAACACACAAATACATGACGGCTCATGATATCACTAACACACAAATACATGACGGCTCATGTTATCACTAACACACAAATACATGACGGCTCATGATATCACTAACACACAAATACATGACGGCTCATGTTATCACTAACACACAAATACATGACGGCTCATGATATCACTAACACACAAATACATGACGGCTCATGATATCACTAACACACAAATACATGACTACTCATGATATCACTAACACACAAATACATGACGGCTCATGATATCCCTAACACACAAATACATGACTACTCATGATATCACTAACACACAAATACATGACGTCTCATGATATCACTAACACACAAATACATGACGGCTCATGATATCACTAACACACAAATACATGACGGCTCATGATATCACTAACACACAAATACATGACGGCTCATGATATCACTAACACACAAATACATGACGGCTCATGATATCACTAACACACAAATACATGACGGCTCATGATATCACTAACACACAAATACATGACGGCTCATGATATCACTAACACACAAATACATGACGGCTCATGATATCACTAACACACAAATACATGACGGCTCATGATATCACTAACACACAAATACATGACGGCTCATGATATCACTAACACACAAATACATGACGGCTCATGATATCACTAACACACAAATACATGACGGCTCATGATATCACTAACAGACAAATACATGACGGCTCATGTTATCACTAACACACAAATACATGACGGCTCATGATATCACTAACACACAAATACATGACGGCTCATGATATCACTAACACACAAATACATGACGGCTCATGATATCACTAACAGACAAATACATGACGGCTCATGTTATCACTAACACACAAATACATGACGGCTCATGTTATCACTAACACACAAATACATGACGGCTCATGATATCACTAACACACAAATACATGACGTCTCATGATATCACTAACACACAAATACATGACGGCTCATGATATCACTAACACACAAATACATGACGGCTCATGTTATCACTAACACACAAATACATGACGGCTCATGTTATCACTAACACACAAATACATGACGGCTCATGTTATCACTAACACACAAATACATGACGGCTCATGTTATCACTAACACACAAATACATGACGGCTCATGATATCACTAACACACAAATACATGACGGCTCATGTTATCACTAACAGACAAATACATGACGGCTCATGATATCACTAACACACAAATACATGACGGCTCATGATATCACTAACACACAAATACATGACGGCTCATGTTATCACTAACACACAAATACATGACGGCTCATGATATCACTAACACACAAATACATGACGGCTCATGTTATCACTAACACACAAATACATGACGGCTCATGATATCACTAACACACAAATACATGACGGCTCATGATATCACTAACACACAAATACATGACTACTCATGATATCACTAACACACAAATACATGACGGCTCATGATATCCCTAACACACAAATACATGACTACTCATGATATCACTAACACACAAATACATGACGTCTCATGATATCACTAACACACAAATACATGACGGCTCATGATATCACTAACACACAAATACATGACGGCTCATGATATCACTAACACACAAATACATGACGGCTCATGATATCACTAACACACAAATACATGACGGCTCATGATATCACTAACACACAAATACATGACGGCTCATGATATCACTAACACACAAATACATGACGGCTCATGATATCACTAACACACAAATACATGACGGCTCATGATATCACTAACACACAAATACATGACGGCTCATGATATCACTAACACACAAATACATGACGGCTCATGATATCACTAACACACAAATACATGACGGCTCATGATATCACTAACACACAAATACATGACGGCTCATGATATCACTAACAGACAAATACATGACGGCTCATGTTATCACTAACACACAAATACATGACGGCTCATGATATCACTAACACACAAATACATGACGGCTCATGATATCACTAACACACAAATACATGACGGCTCATGATATCACTAACAGACAAATACATGACGGCTCATGTTATCACTAACACACAAATACATGACGGCTCATGTTATCACTAACACACAAATACATGACGGCTCATGATATCACTAACACACAAATACATGACGTCTCATGATATCACTAACACACAAATACATGACGGCTCATGATATCACTAACACACAAATACATGACGGCTCATGTTATCACTAACACACAAATACATGACGGCTCATGTTATCACTAACACACAAATACATGACGGCTCATGTTATCACTAACACACAAATACATGACGGCTCATGTTATCACTAACACACAAATACATGACGGCTCATGATATCACTAACACACAAATACATGACGGCTCATGTTATCACTAACAGACAAATACATGACGGCTCATGATATCACTAACAGACAAATACATGACTGCTCATGATATCACTAACACACAAATACATGACGGCTCATGTTATCACTAACACACAAATACATGACGGCTCATGTTATCACTAACACACAAATACATGACGGCTCATGATATCACTAACACACAAATACATGACGGCTCATGATATCACTAACACACAAATACATGACGGCTCATGTTATCACTAACACACAAATACATGACGGCTCATGTTATCACTAACACACAAATACATGACGGCTCATGATATCACTAACACACAAATACATGACGGCTCATGTTATCACTAACACACAAATACATGACGGCTCATGTTATCACTAACACACAAATACATGACGGCTCATGATATCACTAACACACAAATACATGACGGCTCATGTTATCACTAACACACAAATACATGACGGCTCATGATATCACTAACACACAAATACATGACGGCTCATGTTATCACTAACACACAAATACATGACGGCTCATGTTATCACTAACACACAAATACATGACGGCTCATGTTATCACTAACACACAAATACATGACGGCTCATGTTATCACTAACACACAAATACATGACGGCTCATGATATCACTAACACACAAATACATGACGTCTCATGATATCACTAACACACAAATACATGACGGCTCATGATATCACTAACACACAAATACATGACGGCTCATGTTATCACTAACACACAAATACATGACGGCTCATGTTATCACTAACACACAAATACATGACGGCTCATGTTATCACTAACACACAAATACATGACGGCTCATGTTATCACTAACACACAAATACATGACGGCTCATGATATCACTAACACACAAATACATGACGGCTCATGTTATCACTAACAGACAAATACATGACGGCTCATGATATCACTAACAGACAAATACATGACTGCTCATGATATCACTAACACACAAATACATGACGGCTCATGTTATCACTAACACACAAATACATGACGGCTCATGTTATCACTAACACACAAATACATGACGGCTCATGATATCACTAACACACAAATAATGACGGCTCATGATATCACTAACACACAAATACATGACGGCTCATGTTATCACTAACACACAAATACATGACGGCTCATGTTATCACTAACACACAAATACATGATGGCTCATGATATCACTAACACACAAATACATGACGGCTCATGTTATCACTAACACACAAATACATGACGGCTCATGTTATCACTAACACACAAATACATGACGGCTCATGATATCACTAACACACAAATACATGACGGCTCATGTTATCACTAACACACAAATACATGACGGCTCATGATATCACTAACACACAAATACATGACGGCTCATGATATCACTAACACACAAATACATGACGGCTCATGTTATCACTAACACACAAATACATGACGGCTCATGTTATCACTAACACACAAATACATGACTACTCATGATATCACTAACACACAAATACATGACGGCTCATGATATCACTAACACACAAATACATGACGGCTCATGTTATCACTAACACACAAATACATGACGGCTCATGATATCACTAACACACAAATACATGACGGCTCATGTTATCACTAACACACAAATACATGACGGCTCATGATATCACTAACACACAAATACATGACGGCTCATGATATCACTAACACACAAATACATGACTACTCATGATATCACTAACACACAAATACATGACGGCTCATGATATCCCTAACACACAAATACATGACTACTCATGATATCACTAACACACAAATACATGACGTCTCATGATATCACTAACACACAAATACATGACGGCTCATGATATCACTAACACACAAATACATGACGGCTCATGATATCACTAACACACAAATACATGACGGCTCATGATATCACTAACACACAAATACATGACGGCTCATGATATCACTAACACACAAATACATGACGGCTCATGTTATCACTAACACACAAATACATGACGGCTCATGTTATCACTAACACACAAATATATGACGGCTCATGATATCACTAACACACAAATACATGACGGCTCATGTTATCACTAACACACAAATACATGACGGCTCATGATATCACTAACACACAAATACATGACGGCTCATGTTATCACTAACACACAAATACATGACGGCTCATGTTATCACTAACACACAAATACATGACGGCTCATGTTATCACTAACACACAAATACATGACGGCTCATGTTATCACTAACACACAAATACATGACGGCTCATGATATCACTAACACACAAATACATGACGTCTCATGATATCACTAACACACAAATACATGACGGCTCATGATATCACTAACACACAAATACATGACGGCTCATGTTATCACTAACACACAAATACATGACGGCTCATGTTATCACTAACACACAAATACATGACGGCTCATGTTATCACTAACACACAAATACATGACGGCTCATGTTATCACTAACACACAAATACATGACGGCTCATGATATCACTAACACACAAATACATGACGGCTCATGTTATCACTAACAGACAAATACATGACGGCTCATGATATCACTAACAGACAAATACATGACTGCTCATGATATCACTAACACACAAATACATGACGGCTCATGTTATCACTAACACACAAATACATGACGGCTCATGTTATCACTAACACACAAATACATGACGGCTCATGATATCACTAACACACAAATAAATGACGGCTCATGATATCACTAACACACAAATACATGACGGCTCATGTTATCACTAACACACAAATACATGACGGGCTCATGTTATCACTAACACACAAATACATGACGGCTCATGATATCACTAACACACAAATACATGACGGCTCATGTTATCACTAACACACAAATACATGACGGCTCATGTTATCACTAACACACAAATACATGACGGCTCATGATATCACTAACACACAAATACATGACGGCTCATGTTATCACTAACACACAAATACATGACGGCTCATGATATCACTAACACACAAATACATGACGGCTCATGATATCACTAACACACAAATACATGACGGCTCATGTTATCACTAACACACAAATACATGACGGCTCATGTTATCACTAACACACAAATACATGACTACTCATGATATCACTAACACACAAATACATGACGGCTCATGATATCACTAACACACAAATACATGACGGCTCATGTTATCACTAACACACAAATACATGACGGCTCATGATATCACTAACACACAAATACATGACGGCTCATGTTATCACTAACACACAAATACATGACGGCTCATGATATCACTAACACACAAATACATGACGGCTCATGATATCACTAACACACAAATACATGACTACTCATGATATCACTAACACACAAATACATGACGGCTCATGATATCCCTAACACACAAATACATGACTACTCATGATATCACTAACACACAAATACATGACGTCTCATGATATCACTAACACACAAATACATGACGGCTCATGATATCACTAACACACAAATACATGACGGCTCATGATATCACTAACACACAAATACATGACGGCTCATGATATCACTAACACACAAATACATGACGGCTCATGATATCACTAACACACAAATACATGACGGCTCATGATATCACTAACACACAAATACATGACGGCTCATGATATCACTAACACACAAATACATGACGGCTCATGATATCACTAACACACAAATACATGACGGCTCATGATATCACTAACACACAAATACATGACGGCTCATGATATCACTAACACACAAATACATGACGGCTCATGATATCACTAACACACAAATACATGACGGCTCATGATATCACTAACAGACAAATACATGACGGCTCATGTTATCACTAACACACAAATACATGACGGCTCATGATATCACTAACACACAAATACATGACGGCTCATGTTATCACTAACACACAAATACATGACGGCTCATGATATCACTAACAGACAAATACATGACGGCTCATGATATCACTAACACACAAATACATGACGGCTCATGTTATCACTAACACACAAATACATGACGGCTCATGATATCACTAACACACAAATACATGACGTCTCATGATATCACTAACACACAAATACATGACGGCTCATGATTTCACTAACACACAAATACATGACGGCTCATGTTATCACTAACACACAAATACATGACGGCTCATGTTATCACTAACACACAAATACATGACGGCTCATGTTATCACTAACACACAAATACATGACGGCTCATGATATCACTAACACACAAATACATGACGGCTCATGATATCACTAACACACAAATACATGACGGCTCATGTTATCACTAACACACAAATACATGACGGCTCATGATATCACTAACACACAAATACATGACGGCTCATGATATCACTAACACACAAATACATGACGGCTCATGTTATCACTAACACACAAATACATGACGGCTCATGATATCACTAACACACAAATACATGACGGCTCATGTTATCACTAACACACAAATACATGACGGCTCATGATATCACTAACACACAAATACATGACGGCTCATGATATCACTAACACACAAATACATGACTACTCATGATATCACTAACACACAAATACATGACGGCTCATGATATCCCTAACACACAAATACATGACTACTCATGATATCACTAACACACAAATACATGACGGCTCATGATATCACTAACACACAAATACATGACGGCTCATGATATCACTAACACACAAATACATGACGGCTCATGATATCACTAACACACAAATACATGACGGCTCATGATATCACTAACACACAAATACATGACGGCTCATGATATCACTAACACACAAATACATGACGGCTCATGATATCACTAACACACAAATACATGACGGCTCATGATATCACTAACACACAAATACATGACGGCTCATGATATCACTAACACACAAATACATGACGGCTCATGATATCACTAACACACAAATACATGACGGCTCATGATATCACTAACACACAAATACATGACGGCTCATGATATCACTAACACACAAATACATGACGGCTCATGATATCACTAACAGACAAATACATGACGGCTCATGTTATCACTAACACACAAATACATGACGGCTCATGATATCACTAACACACAAATACATGACGGCTCATGATATCACTAACACACAAATACATGACGGCTCATGATATCACTAACAGACAAATACATGACGGCTCATGTTATCACTAACACACAAATACATGACGGCTAATGTTATCACTAACACACAAATACATGACGGCTCATGATATCACTAACACACAAATACATGACGTCTCATGATATCACTAACACACAAATACATGACGGCTCATGATATCACTAACACACAAATACATGACGGCTCATGTTATCACTAACACACAAATACATGACGGCTCATGTTATCACTAACACACAAATACATGACGGCTCATGTTATCACTAACACACAAATACATGACGGCTCATGTTATCACTAACACACAAATACATGACGGCTCATGATATCACTAACACACAAATACATGACGGCTCATGTTATCACTAACAGACAAATACATGACGGCTCATGATATCACTAACAGACAAATACATGACTGCTCATGATATCACTAACACACAAATACATGACGGCTCATGTTATCACTAACACACAAATACATGACGGCTCATGTTATCACTAACACACAAATACATGACGGCTCATGATATCACTAACACACATATACATGACGGCTCATGATATCACTAACACACAAATACATGACGGCTCATGTTATCACTAACACACAAATACATGACGGCTCATGTTATCACTAACACACAAATACATGACGGCTCATGATATCACTAACACACAAATACATGACGGCTCATGTTATCACTAACACACAAATACATGACGGCTCATGTTATCACTAACACACAAATACATGACGGCTCATGATATCACTAACACACAAATACATGACGGCTCATGTTATCACTAACACACAAATACATGACGGCTCATGATATCACTAACACACAAATACATGACGGCTCATGTTATCACTAACACACAAATACATGACGGCTCATGTTATCACTAACACACAAATACATGACGGCTCATGTTATCACTAACACACAAATACATGACGGCTCATGTTATCACTAACACACAAATACATGACGGCTCATGATATCACTAACACACAAATACATGACGGCTCATGTTATCACTAACAGACAAATACATGACGGCTCATGATATCACTAACAGACAAATACATGACTGCTCATGATATCACTAACACACAAATACATGACGGCTCATGTTATCACTAACACACAAATACATGACGGCTCATGTTATCACTAACACACAAATACATGACGGCTCATGATATCACTAACACACAAATACATGACGGCTCATGATATCACTAACACACAAATACATGACGGCTCATGTTATCACTAACACACAAATACATGACGGCTCATGTTATCACTAACACACAAATACATGACGGCTCATGATATCACTAACACACAAATACATGACGGCTCATGTTATCACTAACACACAAATACATGACGGCTCATGTTATCACTAACACACAAATACATGACGGCTCATGATATCACTAACACACAAATACATGACGGCTCATGTTATCACTAACACACAAATACATGACTACTCATGATATCACTAACACACAAATACATGACGGCTCATGATATCACTAACACACAAATACATGACGGCTCATGTTATCACTAACACACAAATACATGACGGCTCATGATATCACTAACACACAAATACATGACGGCTCATGTTATCACTAACACACAAATACATGACGGCTCATGATATCACTAACACACAAATACATGACGGCTCATGATATCACTAACACACAAATACATGACTACTCATGATATCACTAACACACAAATACATGACGGCTCATGATATCACTAACACACAAATACATGACTACTCATGATATCACTAACACACAAATACATGACGTCTCATGATATCACTAACACACAAATACATGACGGCTCATGATATCACTAACACACAAATACATGACGGCTCATGATATCACTAACACACAAATACATGACGGCTCATGATATCACTAACACACAAATACATGACGGCTCATGATATTACTAACACACAAATACATGACGGCTCATGATATCACTAACACACAAATACATGACGGCTCATGATATCACTAACACACAAATACATGACGGCTCATGATATCACTAACACACAAATACATGACGGCTCATGATATCACTAACACACAAATACATGACGGCTCATGATATCACTAACACACAAATACATGACGGCTCATGATATCACTAACACACAAATACATGACGGCTCATGATATCACTAACACACAAATACATGACGGCTCATGATATCACTAACACACAAATACATGACGGCTCATGATATCACTAACACACAAATACATGACGGCTCATGTTATCACTAACACACAAATACATGACGGCTCATGATATCACTAACAGACAAATACATGACGGCTCATGTTATCACTAACACACAAATACATGACGGCTCATGATATCACTAACACACAAATACATGACGGCTCATGATATCACTAACAGACAAATACATGACGGCTCATGTTATCACTAACACACAAATACATGACGGCTCATGATATCACTAACACACAAATACATGACGGCTCATGTTATCACTAACACACAAATACATGACGGCTCATGTTATCACTAACACACAAATACATGACGGCTCATGTTATCACTAACACACAAATACATGACGGCTCATGATATCACTAACAGACAAATACATGACGGCTCATGTTATCACTAACACACAAATACATGACGGCTCATGATATCACTAACAGACAAATACATGACGGCTCATGATATCACTAACACACAAATACATGACGGCTCATGATATCACTAACACACAAATACATGACGGCTCATGTTATCACTAACACACAAATACATGACGGCTCATGTTATCACTAACACACAAATACATGACGGCTCATGTTATCACTAACACACAAATACATGACGGCTCATGATATCACTAACAGACAAATACATGACGGTTCATGTTATCACTAACACACAAATACATGACGGCTCATGATATCACTAACACACAAATACATGACGGCTCATGATATCACTAACAGACAAATACATGACGGCTCATGTTATCACTAACACACAAATACATGACGGCTCATGATATCACTAACAGACAAATACATGACGGCTCATGTTATCACTAACACACAAATACATGACGGCTCATGATATCACTAACACACAAATACATGACGGCTCATGATATCACTAACAGACAAATACATGACGGCTCATGATATCACTAACACACAAATACATGACGGCTCATGATATCACTAACACACAAATACATGACGGCTCATGATATCACTAACACACAAATACATGACGGCTCATGATATCACTAACAGACAAATACATGACGGCTCATGATATCACTAACACACAAATACATGACGGCTCATGATATCACTAACAGACAAATACATGACGGCTCATGATATCACTAACACACAAATACATGACGGCTCATGATATCACTAACACACAAATACATGACGGCTCATGATATCACTAACACACAAATACATGACGGCTCATGTTATCACTAACACACAAATACATGACGGCTCATGTTATCACTAACACACAAATACATGACGGCCCATGATATCACTAACGCACAAATACATGACGGCTCATGATATCACTAACACACAAATACATGACGGCTCATGTTATCACTAACACACAAATACATGACGGCCCATGATATCACTAACACACAAATACATGACGGCTCATGATATCACTAACACACAAATACATGACGGCTCATGTTATCACTAACACACAAATACATGACGGCTCATGTTATCACTAACACACAAATACATGACGGCCCATGATATCACTAACACACAAATACATGACGGCCCATGATATCACTAACACACAAATACATGACGGCTCATGATATCACTAACACACAAATACATGACGGCTCATGTTATCACTAACACACAAATACATGACGGCCCATGATATCACTAACAGACAAATACATGACGGCTCATGATATCACTAACACACAAATACATGACGGCCCATGATATCACTAACAGACAAATACATGACGGCTCATGATATCACTAACAGACAAATACATGACGGCTCATGATATCACTAACACACAAATACATGACGGCCCATGATATCACTAACAGACAAATACATGACGGCTCATGATATCACTAACAGACAAATACATGACGGCTCATGATATCACTAACACACAAATACATGACGGCTCATGTTATCACTAACACACAAATACATGACGGCCCATGATATCACTAACAGACAAATACATGACGGCTCATGATATCACTAACAGACAAATACATGACGGCTCATGATATCACTAACAGACAAATACATGACGGCTCATGATATCACTAACAGACAAATACATGACGGCTCATGATATCACTAACAGACAAATACATGACGGCTCATGATATCACTAACAGACAAATTCATGACGGCTCATGATATCACTAACAGACAAATACATGACGGCTCATGTTATCACTAACACACAAATACATGACGGCCCATGATATCACTAACAGACAAATACATGACGGCTCATGATATCACTAACAGACAAATACATGACGGCTCATGATATCACTAACACACAAATACATGACGGCTCATGTTATCACTAACACACAAATACATGACGGCCCATGATATCACTAACACACAAATACATGACGGCTCATGATATCACTAACACACAAATACATGACGGCTCATGTTATCACTAACACACAAATACATGACGGCTCATGTTATCACTAACACACAAATACATGACGGCCCATGATATCACTAACACACAAATACATGACGGCCCATGATATCACTAACACACAAATACATGACGGCTCATGATATCACTAACACACAAATACATGACGGCTCATGTTATCACTAACACACAAATACATGACGGCCCATGATATCACTAACAGACAAATACATGACGGCTCATGATATCACTAACACACAAATACATGACGGCCCATGATATCACTAACAGACAAATACATGACGGCTCATGATATCACTAACAGACAAATACATGACGGCTCATGATATCACTAACACACAAATACATGACGGCCCATGATATCACTAACAGACAAATACATGACGGCTCATGATATCACTAACAGACAAATACATGACGGCTCATGATATCACTAACACACAAATACATGACGGCTCATGTTATCACTAACACACAAATACATGACGGCCCATGATATCACTAACAGACAAATACATGACGGCTCATGATATCACTAACAGACAAATACATGACGGCTCATGATATCACTAACAGACAAATACATGACGGCTCATGATATCACTAACAGACAAATACATGACGGCTCATGATATCACTAACAGACAAATACATGACGGCTCATGATATCACTAACAGACAAATACATGACGGCTCATGATATCACTAACAGACAAATACATGACGGCTCATGTTATCACTAACACACAAATACATGACGGCCCATGATATCACTAACAGACAAATACATGACGGCTCATGATATCACTAACAGACAAATACATGACGGCTCATGATATCACTAACAGACAAATACATGACGGCTCATGATATCACTAACAGACAAATACATGACGGCTCATGATATCACTAACAGACAAATACATGACGGCTCATGATATCACTAACAGACAAATACATGACGGCTCATGATATCACTAACAGACAAATACATGACGGCTCATGATATCACTAACAGACAAATACATGACGCTCATGATATCACTAACAGACAAATACATGACGGCTCATGTTATCACTAACAGACAAATACATGACGGCTCATGATATCACTAACAGACAAATACATGACGACTCATGTTATCACTAACAGACAAATACATGACGGCTCATGATATCACTAACAGACAAATACATGACGCTCATGTTATCACTAACAGACAAATACATGACGGCTCATGATATCACTAACAGACAAATACATGACGGCTCATGATATCACTAACAGACAAATACATGACGGCTCATGATATCACTAACAGACAAATACATGACGGCTCATGATATCACTAACAGACAAATACATGACGCTCATGATATCACTAACAGACAAATACATGACGGCCCATGTTCCTGATTTGGTACAGACACTTCAATCAAAGGTGGCTGGATTAAACTAGTTTTATGTGCCCAAACCTCCTCTCTTAATGAAATGATGCCATCATGCACGTGCTTTCCACATGTGAGTAAAATGCCAACCCTCACATATAACCGGGCGAACAGTGTCATTATAAAGAACGCTATTATCTTGAACATTATACAGAATATATTTAAACTTCGTGACACAGAATTTGTCATATGTATAATATTAGTATTAAAGAGAGCTGATGGCCTCAACCATTATCTAAATATTGGATAATAAACAAGGTCATATTATCACATAATAGTGAAACAATTATAGTTAACTTTGAACCAAAATTTAATTACCAGCACCATCTTTCGACGTTTGTACGCAACTGATTTCAGCAAGGTGTTGATATCTACCGAAAAACCTTTTGAAGGATATTATGGGGCGATTCTTTAATAATCCTTACCTTAATAGTTTAGTACTAAGAATACGGTGACATTGCTAAAAGTCTGAATACAAACTGCAAGCTCTAGCGTAGCGTACGAGTTGTGAAATATAAACTCCATTCGCGGGAGCGGTTGGTATATATATACTATCAAGGTGGGGAAATTTTATAATGACAAAATTGAAGTCGTCTCTTTTGTCATAGTCTGGTGTCAAATGTAAGGTAAATGTTAAGAAAAGAAGCAGGGGAAGCTGTTCCCGTAGTTTCCTATATATCAAGATCTTTGGCGTATATTGAAGGCTATAGCGTCTGTAATGTTTTTGTCATTGATAAGTTTTTGTATAAAGTCATCCTCATCGTAGAATAGGAAAAGATCGGCAAGAAGAGGGGCACAGTTTGTTCCCATAGGGATATTGATGATTTGTTAAAAAATGTGCCATACGAACTCGACAAATATGCTAAGGAACTCATCATTTTCTGTGTAGCACTTTTTACCTTTAGCTTAAACATATTGTATTGTCTTATAAATGTACAATTAGATGGGAAACAAGTTATATCAACTTAGTACATCCGCTCCATACAATAATGTTATACACATAAATATGAAAATGACAGCAAGTTACATATATAATAAATGAATACATAATATATTTGATAAACAGAAGTGGTGGGAAAGAAGGGGGAAAGGGGATTGAGTGCAAATGTATAATAGCATCCTGAGTATAGAGTATAATATATCATCCAAATCTATTAGTATGATGTATATATTTTTGTACATTTCTAAACACTGTTAAATTGTTTTCATCTGTTAAATCACCAGAACCAATAATAAGGTTTCAATTGAGATAACGGTATATGATGTAATATTCATAAATAATTACATTCTTGCATTTTGTTTCGTGCTTCACAAAATAAGTTAATTCGTGACCCAGAACTATAAACTTTTAGTACATAGCATATGAAAATGCTTTAATTTGATTGGATGATTACTGTTTACTATTCTTTAACAGCGAATGCTTAATCTTGGCAACGGTTGACTATACCTGGCGATGGGAACTACAAAAAATATGCCAGTTTCAAACGATTTCCCGCGTCCACAATATCTCTGGAATAGACTTTCCCGCGTTGTCTTTATATTTCTTTGGCAAGATTTACCTCCGTTAAAATAGATGGCGCCTAATATTGATAATGAAATAAATTCTATTATTCTAAAATTACCCATTACGTTAGAAACTAGAGGCTCGGTGGGCTGAGCCTGTGTTGCTTACCTTTTATTCTGCTTTGAGGAAACTTAATACAGATCGAACCTTCCATAGGTGCTTCCCACCAAATTTCAATTCATTTGGTTAAGTAATTTCAGAGAAGAAGATTTAAAGAAATCGACCAACCAGAAACAAGAATTGCTTATTGCAGCCATGTTTGTTAACGGATCGGGATGAAATTCGCAATCTTGATAAAAGACCTTCCATAGATGCTTCCTATCAAGTTTCGGTTCATTTGGCTAAGCTGTTTCAGAGTAGTAGAAATCGACCAATCAGAAACAAGAATTGCCCGTGGCGGCCATGTGTGATCACAGATCAAAACGAAAGGAGCAATCTCTATAGAGGACCTTCCTACCTAGTTTCATTTCATTTGGCCATGAGGTTTCAGAGGAAAATACATTTTTTAGAAATCGACCAATCAGAAACAAGAATTGCCTGTGGCGGCCATGTTTGTTAACGGATCAAAATGAAATGAGCAGTCACCATAGAGGACCTTCCATAGATGCTTCCTTCCTAGTTTCGGTTCATTCAGAGGAGAAGATTTTTAGAAATCGATCAATCAGAAATAAGAATTGCCTGTTAATGGATCGGGACGAAATGAGCAATCATTATAGAGGACCTCCCATAGGTGCTTCCTACCAAGTTTCGGTTCATTTGGTAAAGCAGTTTCAGGGGAGAAGATTTTTAGAAATCGACCGATCAGAAACAATAATTGTCTGTGGCGGACATGTTTGTTAACGGATCGGAACTAAATGAGCAATCTTTATAGAGGACATTCCATAGATGCTTCCTACCAAGTTTCGGTTCATTTGGCAAAGCAGTTTCAGAGGAGAAGATTTTTAGAAATCGACCAATCAGAAACAAGAATTGTCTGTGACGGACATGTTTGCTAACGGATCGGAACTAAATGAGCAATCTTTATAGAGAACCTTCCATAGATGCTTCCTAGCAAGATTCGGTTCATTTGCCAAAGTGGTTTCAGAGGAGAAGCTTTTTTAGAAATCAACCAATCAGAAACATGAATTGTCTGTGGCGGCATTGTTTGCTAACGAAATAGGACGAAATCAACAATCCTTATAAAAGACCTCCCATAGATGTTTCTTACCAAGTTTCGGTTAATTTGGCTAAACGATATTAGAGGAGAAGATTTTTTTTAGAAATCAACCAATCAGAAACAAGAATTGTCTGTGGCGGACATGTTTGTTAACGGATCGGAACTAAATGAGCAATCTTTATAGAGGACCTTGTTAACGGATCGGGATAAAATGAGCAATCTTTATAGAAGACCTTCCATAGATGCGTTCTTCCTAGTTTCGGTTCATTTGACCATCCTGTTACAGAGGAGAAGATTTTTAGAAATCGACCAATCATACACAAGAATTGCCTGTGGCAGACATGTATGTTAACGGATCGGAACTAAATGAGCAATCGTTATAGAGGACCTTCCATAGATGCTTCCTACCAAGATTCGGTTCATTTGGCAAAGTGGTTTCAGAGGAGAAGCTTTCATAGAAATCGACCATTCAGAAACATGAATTGTCTCTTTCGGCCATGTTTGTTAACGGATTGAGGCAAAATGAGAAATCCTTATTAAGACCTCCCATAGATGCTGCCCACCACGTTTCGGCTCATTTGGCTACACGGTTTCAGAGGAGAAGATATTTTAGAAATCAACCAATCAGAAACAAGAATTGTCTGTAACAACCATGCTTGTTAACGGATCGGGAAAAAATTAGCAATCGTTATAGAAGACCTTCCATAGATGCTTCCTACCAAGTTTCGATTCATTTGGCCATGCGGTTTCAGAGGAGAATATTTTTAAAAATAAGAATTGCCTATGGCGGCCATGTTTGTTAATGGATCGGTATAACTTGCCCATTCTTTAGAGAGGACCTTCCACAGATGCTTCCTACCAAGTTTCAGTTGATTTGGCTGAGAGGTTTCA
Organism: Bathymodiolus brooksi; assembly: GCA_963680875.1. Lineage (NCBI taxonomy): Eukaryota > Metazoa > Mollusca > Bivalvia > Mytilida > Modiolidae > Bathymodiolus > Bathymodiolus brooksi. Next base: position 55,488,876 of record OY804577.1, read on the forward strand.
GAGGAGAAGATTAAAGTGTGAAAAGTTAACGGACGACAGGCGACGGACGACGGACGCCAAGTGATGGCAAAAGCTCACGTTGCCTTTGGTAAGGTGAGCTATAAAGTCCTTTCCACAAATTACAATGTAAGCCTCTTTTATTGTAGAGGGTAAATTTACAGACGCAACATTTTTTTCATGGTAGTTCGATCTCTTTTTTTATAACTATAATTTATACAGGTTGTATTGTTGATACATTGGTATGAATAAACGAAAATGTGGTACAAAAACTATGTTATTGGGAAATTTAGAATAATGTTAAATGTATATGAAACTAAATATTTTTAAGTAACTTCAATATTTTAATTCAATCACTTGGAAGCCAGAGCCAAGGTAATATATCATTTTATATGTTAACAGGTAGAATAAGACAATACAGAAAATAAAAAAAAAATAGACGGCACTGTTGTCTGTTTATTGCTTACTGTCAATATGGCGAGGTTTGGCAACATAAACGCCGACGAATTTACCTAGGTCATTTCTTTTGGTCTTGTCTGGTGATATAAAATGCCCTTGCCAACCTCACTAGACAACACTTTAGGAGAACAGTTCCCTCAGGAGAAAACAATAATAGAATAGCTGCGTTGTCTACCATTTTTAAAGTTAAATGCGGTGCAAAAATTGTCTTTTAACGGGGTTTAATTGTTCATGAGGAATGCTAGTGTAGAGTGTAGAAACGTCAAATGTTTGGATAGTTGAAATTTCCGAAAAAGTACCAGAATAAACATTATCCGAAAGGTCTTTAGAGTTTCTCAGTATCCACATTTGACTGATGTAACTACGTGAATAAACGTACGATTGTAGTCACTCGTTGACTGTAGACAAGTTGTTTTCATAGCTATAGACAGTTCCTTTGTTGAACAAGTAGAAGAACTGGTAATACTTTCTCTATATGGAATTTTGACATCCAATATTAAAGTAGATAAGTCAGATGTTCCTCATTAATCAAAATATTCATTGATGGCATGAATGACTTATGATTTGCCAAAAGTGTCTCCTTTGTCAAATCTGACACAGTGAAACTTGCGTAAACCGAACACCTAGGTTTGATCGGTTTAGACAGGTGTTCAGTTTTAACAGGTTTGACAGAAAATATGAAGCGGGCCTATTCATGAAGACGAGAAAGACCCAGGACAGAATAGAGATACGGAAGGGATATGTACCTGTGGCACAATTAGCTGAAGATAATTTTACAAAAATATTGTATTTATTACAGAAAATAACTAAATAAATAAATAAATAAATAAATAAACACGGCAAGTTTGGTGTTTATATCTTTGTTTTCATCAGAAAGTCATCCATTATTGCCTGATGCATATCAGATTTGGTTGATACAATAGTGTTCCCACTGTTGCTAATTCCTCGATCGTAGATAATAATATCTGCTGTCCTTCGCGAGTGCAATATTTCTTAAGCTTGTCAACATTTTCATTATGTCGTCATAATTCATTTCTGGACCAGGTAAAGGAATAGTATCTGTGTTAACCTTATCTTCACAGTCAGTTTCATTGTCTAGCGATTCCGACGAAATGGTTTCTCGTGTGAATTCTCGAAGCAAGTCAGATTCCCATTCATCTTCGAAAATGTTTTCCGTTATCGAATTGTCGTAAAATTCCTCTATATCATCACATGAAACAGACGGGTCACTCGATCGTAAACGTTGGACGAGTTCATTGAGAGGAATGTCATCATCCTGATCTTCTGTGTCAGCAGATAACCAGGCATTCACAGGGAAATCTGTATCTCGAAAACATGATTCAATGGTTGATGTTTTCGTTTCGTTCCATGATCTAACAGTCCAGTGAATCGCGGAGGTTGATTCACAAGTGTCAATCTGAGTAAGCAAGTAGTTGTAGTGTTTGAGGCAGGAACTTGAATTCAACATTACCAAGTTTCAAATTGTAATTATGAGAGGTTGCATTTTCTACAAAAATCATTTTTGGGGGATTTATTTACGCATCTGTCTATTTATGTCCTTTGACTACTCGGTGAAAATGTCATATGTCTTCCGGGTAGAGATTTCACATCCAAATTTCAAAAGCATCTATGTTTACGTGAATTTCCTATAATAATGAATTTAAGTTTTTCTACTCGAGCATTGTAACATTGCTTAACTGTAATCCGATTTTTCGTAAATAGGATTACCAAAGTTCTTGGAAGTGATCAGTATACATGGCAATGTGCTTTTTTTTAAACAATGAACCAAAATTTGGAAACAAAAAAGAGTTAAATATTAAGTTCAGTGTTCATACATTTTGTATATAAACGAAAGTCTTATGACTTGCCTGGAACGTCGTGGTGGTGATCGTATGGTAGTTGGATATACAACTACCTATGCAATCAGTGCATACATGTATCAACACTAACGGTATGAGTTCGAAGCCCGCAAATGGCGAGGTGTACTCGATACAACATTATGTGATAAAGTGTGTCAGTGACTTGTGGAAGGTCGGTGGTTTTCTCTGGGTACTCCAATTTCCTCTACCAATAAAACTGAACACCACGATATAGCTGAAATATTGTTTAAAGTGGCGTTAAACACCATAGCCATAGCCACCTTATGACTAGCCTATCTATCGCTCGTACCTACTCTTAATCAATCTAATTATGATTTGATTGGCTCTTAATATGCATACTTTGGATATTCAGAATTGGTCTAACATCAAAATGATATAATTAACCGGAAGTTGTTTTCGCGATGTGTATTATGTAATTGACACGGACGTTTTGTTTAGGGGTGAGATTGGACCAAGTTACAGCTATGTGGAAATATTTATTTCCGGGTTTATTCAAACAAAAACAAAAAACAAAAAACAAAGTATGAAATGTGCATTACATTGTGCATTATCTTACAAAAATGATGGGATTTCAAAGTAGCTTTTCTTTAATTTTATTAATTTGTGGTAAGTCAAGAATATATTTATTTCAAATGTCACGCTTGAATAAACCGGGGCCGGTTGAACAAAAATATCCTCCTCATATGATATATATTATGACTATCCTATACACTATCTGAGACTGCATATCAAAGATGTCTTATGATTTTCTAAACCATGTTCTAAACAAACTCAATTCATAGGTATATTAATATACTTTGCAGTCGAAATAAATAAATAGTGTAATTACTTTACATTTTTTGCTTGACGTCCAGTGGTAAATATTTCATGCATATTGTGGCGAGAACAAGTTCAACTAAATCAAACAAACAACACAAAGCAAAAATGAGGGAGGAGCAATGACCTTCGACGGCCATTGAAGATGAGGGAGTAATGGAGCAATGACCTTCGACGGCCATTGAAGATGAGGGAGGAATGGAGCAATGACCTTCGACGGCCATTGAAAATGAGGGAGGAATGGAGCAATGACATTCGACGGCCATTGAAAATGAGGGAGGAATGAGCAATGACATTCGACGGCCATTGAAAATGAGGGAGGAATGGAGCAATGACCTTCGACGGCCAATGAAGATGTCTGGAGGACTGAATAAGGACAAGAAATTCAGTCGTCTGTAAGGGTTGCAATGCGCTTATTCTTCTTCGAAATTTAGAGTAGATGTCGGTAACAACCAGGGAATGTGGCACTCTCCAAACACGTTACCACTATGATCCACAATTTAGATTTACCCTATTATAACCTTACAACCTACATCTAGAGGACACTCCCTATCCACCATCTGGGGGACACTTGGAAGCTATGTGGGTCAAACGCTGGGAACAATCGTCAAAGCCCAGCCAATTAGAACTACAAATAACAAAATAAAGAAAAAGAAAAATATGCATGGTTACGTCATACATGTACTAATTATGATTATTATAGATGTAACCATTTTAATATTTATAATTTTACTAATATTAATTACATTACATTGCTATAACTTTTTTAAATTTTGTATATAAAATATGCAAGGTATATGAATTTCATAGTATCAGTTCAATTTGTGACTGGTATCATTTATTGAAAGACGTAAAGGATAAAGTTGTTTTATTCTTGTGGTAAATCGTACAACTGCTACGGGTGTCCATTCTTCGACGTTCTTTGTTTTGAGTTAGGAAAAGGGTCAAAACTGGAATGATTTCGATCTTCAAATCTATTGAATTAATTCAAAATGTTATGGCTGTCTGCATTAACAACTCCAAGTTGTGAAGACTATTCAAGTAACAATAACTTTAAAAGATACGGGGAAGGCGTGTTATGTCACGGTGTGTCTTTCTGGGTCATTTGTGAATATTCTGTATAAAGGACTGTGGGATATAAGGGACATATATGACCCCATCTTTGATGAATGTCAGAAAATACTTGATCAAAACTGGATGTATTTTATTCTATAAACGACATCATATTTTTTTTATGTAAAAATCTGTTTCTAACCAACTTGGTGCACATTTTGGAGAAATCTGAAGTGGGGTCGATTTTAGCCCTTATAACACTCAGTCCTTTTAGTTCAAAGGACTGGTCAATCTATATTTATGTTCTATGTCCATGTCATACAAGTAGTTTTAATGATCGTCTAAATACGCTATTTCTGCGAACATAGTTTGCTAATCGCCCTAAATGTAAATACATACACTACGGTCATGATATTTACAACTTAAGACTCATGACGATGTCTTAACGTATTACTCTGCTAACACTATCTGAAGGCACCTTTTTGTCGTCCCCTGCTCTATGACAAATTTTAAGAAGCAAATTAAGTTAAGACAAGTTTGATAAACAGACTTAGGACACATATGTTTGTCGTTAGAACATTATAAGACATGACTTAGTTCCAATACATCTTTGTTAAAGGGGGCCGTCGTGGTCGTGGTCGTATCGTAGTTATTTTGCAACTACCTATGCAATCAGTACCTATCTCCACTATTGCTGCGAGTTTGAATCCCGGTCATGGCGAGGTGTATAAATATAGTTTGTCAGTGACTTGCGACAGGTCGGTGGTCTCCACCAATAAAAGTGACCGCCATTGTTTGTTTCTTTTGCCCATTGTATTGTCTGTCCTTCAATATACGACTTCTCATTACTCCTTTGTTATCTTCAAACTTTTCTTCCACGTGTTATCAAATATAATTGTAAGGATTACAAATCAACACGAACGAGAGTGGCACTGATAATCTTCAGTGTTAAGACGCTCAGTAAATATGATAGATCACACGACCATACTGAGACCTCTCAGAATACGAACAATAAAGATATAATATTTGAGATATTGCTTGTATAACGATACATTTGTGTATGTAGTTCGTCCATGACAGGCTTGTTATTTTATTTGTCGTCCAAACAAGTATATCACTTGTGGGGATGTTCCTTTACTCCAAAATCAAATAAAGTCACATTCTCTGCTTATTGATATTCCATCTCATTTCAGGGAATAAAATGTTGCTGAGAAAAATAAATATTTCGAATGTGCTCTGTATTCTTATTTCAGTAAAACAAATACACTGTTTTTGGCAAATTTTGGAACCGAGCTGAATTTATAGCATGGAAGCAAAAATAATTATATTGTCCAGTTAACAAAGGTATCGGGGTAATTCAAAGTGCTTTTTTTTTTTTTATATAAATATAATGATTAAATTTCATTATACGGAAACACTAAATATCACGCGTTTGGAAAAAAAACCAACTTGGAAAACCCATAGGAAGACAGTGTATTAATTTTAAAACGTACAGTGGGGATAACCACGACCCTCAACAGTAGTGTTATATTTTGTTAAAAGTGTAACATTTTCAAAAGAAAACCTAAAAAGATCTTATGTTTAAATCTCAACATTCACGATTTTAATAAATCTATTATTTTTGTACAATTGGTATTTTTTTTAAAGTTGTGTTGACTTGTATGCTCAAAATGAATGGAAACAAAAAAGTAGATCTGGTTGTTATTTGAATGTAAAGATAGCTGAAAATCTGAATAAACATTATTGAAATATCACCAACAATGAAGACAATGAATACTCTTGTATTACATGTGGTACAGAGATAATCTCCACTATGGTGAGAGAGAAAAAACCTAACGAATATGGTAAAACCCAAGCAGTTGACATTAGTGAAGTTTTTAACAGGTACAATGTTTCTCAACGAATTATTTTAATGACGTTTTATATTTTATAATGGCATTTATCATAGGGTTCAGGTTATGGTGTTTAACGCCACTTTCAACAATATTTCAGCTATATTGTGGTCGTCAGTTTTATTGGTGAAAGACACCAGACTACCCGGAGAAAACCGGCGACCTGCCTCAAATAACTAACAAACTTTATCACATAAGGAACCGACCATTTAACTTGAAGGGGGAGGGGGTTATGGTTTTTTGTTTCGTTCAGAAATTGTTTTTCGGACAACACAAGACTTAGAATATTTTTATTTTTTTCCACAATTTAACATTATGTTATATGACAAAAACTCTGAATCAGATTATTTTTTTTCCTCCACCAAAATCAGAATATTTTTTTCAGCAAAATTCGGAATCAGAATATTTTTTTAGAAAAAAAACATAACCCCCCCCCCCCCCCCCTTCGGGTTAAATGGTCGTTCCCTAATGTTGTATCGAGTACACATCGCATGGACGGGATTCGAACTCACAACGTTAGTGGTGATAGGCACTGCTTGCATAGGTAGTTGTAAATCCAATTACCATACGATCACGACCACGCCCGACGGCTCCTTGTTTTATTATATGTATAATATTCAAATAAATGAATGAATTTAATGTATGACAACCCATAGTTATTTATAGGAATTAGTTCCGAGTTGTTCGTGGTTTAATTCTTATGTGTTTATGTACAGCCTTATGAGGTACGAGGCCCAAATACTGTTCTCTGTTAAACATGCAATGTGTTGTTGTGTACTTGAACATCCGAGAGTAGATAACTCCAGCGCATGCTTTAGGTCTGTTCGGTTTATGTGTATGTATTGTTTTTGTATCGGTCCGGGCCATTTGTTCGTAAAATATTTCTCGACTTCGATGATCTACCTTTTTTATTGTTTACAAGAGGGTCATCTCGGCTGTGATCGTACGGTAGTTTTATATACATATCTAACTATATCATCAGTAACTGTCATTATTGTTTACAAGAGGGTCATCGCGGCTGTGATCTTACGGTAGTTTTATATACATATCTAACTATATCATTTAGTAACTGTCACTACATCACTAAATGTATGAATTCCCGTCCGTGGCTAGCTCTACTCATACAACTTTATGGTCGGTGCAGGTGACGCTTCTCAGGGCTCGAGACACATAGTTACCGGGCATGTCTCGAAGTGGCGGGTAGGGGATGCCCTTTTGACAAGGATTTGTGGGGCCATAATTCGGAAATCCAAACCGTAGACCATAGTAAAAGCTGTGTTTTGGAGATTATCACACTCACTGTACGTTAAATACCGCGGTACTCATTTTGCAGATTTTGAAATGACAACAGTATGCATATTGTACCCGCTAAAAAGATACCTCTATTGTCATATCCAACTCTTGATGATTTTCTAGTGTCAGTAAAGAAAATACTGCTCCGGTTCTCTCATTCCCCCGTCATTTCTGTATGTTACTTATATATTGTTGAATTTGTTCTCGTCCTTAATATGTATGAAATATTAGTCACTGGAGGTTTAGAAAGAAAATAAAAAATAAATAAATAAACAATCAATCAGTTTGTACAAATTGATGCGATAAAGTTTGTGGATGAGTAACTTGACGCAGGTTGGTGTATTTTTCCTTGCACCCCCCCCCCCCCCCCCCCCCCCCCCACCTCCCTCGGTTTGCCCACCAAATAAATAAACTGAATGTCATGGTGAAGTTAAACTTATTACATGAACAATATTTTTTCCTTCATTGTAGTAAGAAAAAAAAAATGTTTAAAATGTATCCAGCATAATGTATACTATGTTTTATCAAAAACTTGGTATGTCATTCCAATTTGTATTATTGCAGTAGGGACCAGTTCCAGTGCAAATTCAACGCTAAAATATCTTACTGCAGCTGTTTTTGCTGAATATGATCCAACACTGAGACCATACTGTCAAGGGAAAACACCAGTAAACATTACAATGGACTTAGCCATTAGACAGTTAATTGACATGGTAAGGACTGTATATATATACGACACATAATATTTAGGTCTGGAGAAAATTCCTTTCAAAATTAGTCAGTGTATTTCTTTTATTTATTAACAAGTGTGGACACAGAAATGTCTGTCTAAAAGGCAAGTGTGGATGTCAATATTTCATATTATTAACTTAAAAAGAAAAAAATCATGGACACAGGGGTCCTGGATGTTTTTAATAAAAAACTAATCCTGGATTATTATTTTTGCTTAATGTCTGGTCCTGTGTTTTTATTTCAAATTTTCATCATAGCCCCCCTCCCCCTCCCAGGGGATATAAAATTGTATCATTAATAATAAATTAATGAATAATAAATTCAGATTTTCTATTTAAAATAAAACTCATTTACAAAACCACTGATATTTGTTCAATTTTTAACGCTGATTTAAGCTTTAGTCGCAACAAATTTAAGATAAAAATACATCGCTAAAATTACCTGTGGGTGTTTCCCCACTTCAACTCGTAAATTTACATAGAAATCGGAGATATTTCGTCATAAAACTTAACAATTGGTTTTGTCTATCATAATTCTTGAAGATTAACATAAAATTTTATTGCATTTATCAATATTTTATGAGTATCAACAGTTTTTTCAACACCGTATCTGTTTCTCGATACAGCCGCCCGATACTCACAGTGACCCGTGGCCCACTTTAGCACGTTCTACCAGTTTATTCTTAATATGCTGTTTAAATATGCAAAGTTTGTCAGCTTCAAATATGTATTTGATACTTGAATTTTTTCTTTTTAATTTATTTGACATTTTACTTTTGTTCATTTATTAACAAAAGTTATGAGTTCTAATCCTGATTATGGTGAGGTGTACTCGATACAACATTATGTGATCAAGTTTTGCTTGTAACTTATGGTAGGTCGGAGGTTTTTGTCCTGGTACTCCAGTTTCATCCACCAATATAACTGACCACTACGATATTGGTGAAATATGTTGAAAGTGGCGTTAAACACCATAACCCTAACCCGGTAATAGTCAACAGTTAAATGGAACATTATTATCGTGCTGTTGGTGAAACAGTGTCAGTATTTGATCTACACGTGATCTAACTGTTAAGTAGAACCACGCCAACGTGTTATCGGTGTCAACTGTTAACTGGAACCCCATTATCGTACTGTTCGGTGGTGTTAGCAGTACACTGGAACCTCATTATCGTGCTTTCGGTGTCAGCGGTTAACTGAAACGTCTTTATCGTGCTGACGGTGTCAACAGTTTACTGGAATCTCATTATCGTACTTTTTGGTGTCGGTGGCTACATGAATCCTCTCTATCGTACTGTCGGTATCAACAGTTTTCTGGAAGCTCATTATCTTACTCCCGGTGTTTCCTGGAGCTTCATAATCGTGTTTTCGGAGTCAAGTGGAGGGTTGTGAGTTGTCTACAGGTTACTAACATTTCACTTTTCTTTTTAGAATGAGCCAAAACAGATAGTAAAATTAAATTTATGGATTCGTCTGGTAAGTTTAATCATAGCTAATATTTTCATACATTACTATCTTATGATTAAGATTTGGCAGATTACTGATGCAAAGTTTGTTGTTTTTCACTGGACTATTCTATACAAATGTGAGAGATGTATGCACCATTTGGTTTTTTCGTATAAAGTCATACAAATCATATACAGAGGACCGTCTCGGTACTTTAATGGGGAGCATGGTAGTCTCTATTGGGAAGGTCTTGGTTCGATTCCCGGCGCGATCAAACCAAAGAACATAATACTGGTACATGTTGCTAAGCACACACTATTGAGGGGTGAAAGGTCAGACCTGTTGGCTCGGCATTAGGATGTGTCAGAGCGAACGACATGTATGCATGAATGACTGTGTTTTCTGTGAGCTAGTACTATGAAAGTGCAACACATTGTGTTGTTCTAGTACAATACAGGCATCATTACTTCATCGAAATACAACTACTTATGTAATCAGTGCCTATCACCATTTACGTTGCGAGTTGGATTCCCACAAGAGTCGATAGTCAAAGTGTGTGGTTGAATTGCGGTAGGTCAGTGGTTCCTGTAATTTCTTTCACCACGTAACTTACCGCCACAAATTAACTGAGATATTCTTAACAATAATCATAATTATTTCCAACAAAGGCAACATTTGTTATTTAAAATAGATAACCGGGCAATAAAATCACACTGTTTTGAATTATCAACAATAATATAATATTAATACGTTCATAAAAACGGAGTATTGGAAGAAGGAAACGTCTATTTTGTAAATTTACGAGGATAAAATAAATTAAAAAATAAGATGAAATAAATTTAATTTATAATTAAGGAAACTTCCTTTGTAAAAACACGAAGAAGGAAATTAATTTGTAAAAAGGCAAAGAAGAAATTAACTTCGTTTATATAAATAAACAAACATTTGAGTTAGAAACCAAAATTTAGCATATATACAGTAATAACGGTTTCATGGTTAGCGTGCTCACCTCGAGTGCGGTAGATCGTGGGCTCGATCCCCGGTCGTATCAAACCAAGGACTAAAAAATTGGTATCTGTTAATTCTGCGTTAATCACACAGCATTAAGGAGAAAGAGCAACGACTGGTTGGCTCGGAATCAGAATAATGTGTCCGAGTGGAGCGACATATTTACCCGCTGACTGTTGTTACAGTAAGCTAGCACTATGAAAATCCAACTCAGCGTGTTGTTCTAGAACAAAGCGGACCTCATCATCATCTCATTGAAAATTAACTTGTGCTCGCCGTGATATAGCTGAAAAATTGCTGAATTGGCGTTAAGCAACAATCAATCACTCAACAAGATTGTCTATATCTCTAATTTTTACTGCATTTAACACTTAATTATATATTAAGTATATAGAGATAAATACATATATATAATAAAGTACTGTTTATATATGTAATATTACAGTTTTCATCGTTTGTTCTTCTTTCAATTTTTATATAATTATATTTATTGTAGAATTGGACAGATTGTCTTTTGTCCTGGGATCCAAACGATTATGACAATATTTCTAGTGTGATTGTGCCGTTTGAGAAGATTTGGACGCCAGATTTAACATTATATGATGGGTAAAAACAGCATAACGTTCATTTGTGCTAATCTTAAAGTGGATTTCAACTGTATACATACAGAAAGCCATCCAGCCTGAACTTTTAATTACCTGTGTTCCTATATAAAAACCCGAAAAGAACACCGGGTTTGAAAATATAACATTCTTTCTCCGTTACGTTGTGAGAATATCGTATATGAAGAATGCCATGATCTTCGCAGGAAATATAGAAAACTTCGCAGTAGTATAAACGGTTTGTCGTTGGCGGCCCGATACAAGACAAAATATCCGTTCCTATACACTGTATCCTCTTTGTCATGTGTCAATATTAAACTGTCGTCCATTGACCAATATCTAAGATTAACCTTTCTATCTATATGATTTACTGTTTGTTAATTTGTTCTCATTATGAATATATTGAAATAATTGACCAAACAATCAAATATATAGAATGGAGTACATAATACAAAATAACCATGCAAATAAGCTTAAAAAAAGTGCAATATTGCGCAATTCTCAGTGTCTACAGTGTCACATTTATTCCTTGTGTTCCGTTTGTAGCCTAATTTTCCTTACTAACTAATTTTGGTAAATATGTTTGCCGTATAATTTCTGACAACCTTTTCCAATATATCAACGCTAATAGCATTAAGAGAGCATTCTCATACATTATAAAAAAGTAAGTTTAAAGAGTGATGATCAACAATTCTACCACTATCAACAAAACAAACATTCACCTCTCACCTTAATTCACTGAACACAAAAGGAGGGGGCGTAGAGACATATGTCGTTGTAAGTCCTGACATGGTACAGACACAAATATGTTGTGGGATGAAACCGGTAATGGGATCGCAACAATCTCTTGATAACTGAATTTCCAACGACAATCCACGTACAATTGCATAAGGAAACGGTAAAAACCTGTAGATTCACTTCCACTCAAAAAGGCCACATAATAACACAAAAATGGATCATAACATTGTTTTAAGACAACATATTCAGTCCATCCTTAAACAAATACAGACTGTCAAAACAAGGCTCTACACAAAAACGTTCTCATAATTATAGTCTTAATTAACACAACAAGTGTTTTTCTTGGTCATGATCGTGATCGTATTGTAGTTAGATTTGCTACTACCTATACAATCAGTGCCAATCACCAGTAACGTTGTGAGTTTGAATCCCGCTCATGGCGAGGTGTACTCGATACAATATTATGTGATAATGTTGTGTCTGACTAGCGGGATGTCGGTGGTTTTCTCCTGGTACACCGATTGTCTCCACCTATAAAAGTGAGCGCCACGAAATAGTTGAAATATTGTTAAAAGTGGCGCTAAGCACCATAACCATAACCCCAGCCCTAAAGTGTTTGTATTTATATAGTTTTAATTATTGTGTCCACTCCTTTGTATACATAAGTTGACATGTTTCGATAAATAAAAGGAATGTCTATATAATTGGGCAGTGAAGATTAGCTATGATGTAAAACAAAGTATCTTTTTGTAGGGTTTCAACTGAATTTTATGGATTAGAAGATTATCGTCCAAATTTGTTTTATGATGGTACAGTTATCTACAATTTTCCCACAGTTATAGAGGTCCAATGTCCACTGGACGTCACAAAGTTCCCATTCGATATCCAAACTTGCACCCTGCAATTTGGATCCTGGATTTACAACGGTTTCCAAGTTGATATTAATTTAAAAAGTGATCACGCCGATCTAACTTCCATGGTGAGTAACGTGGAATGGGTTGTAGACAAAGTTACTGGTGAAAAACATTCCACTAGTTATCTCTGTTGTTCCGAACCATTTCCGGACGTCAGGTACCATCTTCATATTATCAGAAAACCAAGATATTATGAAACACATATACTCTTCCCGTCCATGGTAATAACACTGCTGGCTACATTAGGGTATATACTACCGGTAGATTCTGGAGAAAAAGTTGCTTTAGAGGTCACGGTCGTACTATCGCTGACGCTTTTGCAGTTACTAGTTGCAGACAAACTCCCACCCTCTGCAGATTCTCGTCCTTGGATAGGTATGTATGTATAGATAGATTGTCTTGATAAAACAGTGAAATATGTCTAAACCGAACACCCTTATAACCAACGTGTGTTCGGAATAGACAGACGTTAGGTTTACACAGGTTATTTTGATAAAGATATCCTACATTGGAACTTTACCTAAAGTTCAGTCATACAGGATTCCGGATTATTCCGTGTCGGGTTTAGTTTAGAAAGTTTTCAGTGTAACATACATACAATTCTATCTAAGTTTTAACGAGGATGATTCTATAGATTCTGTTAGATACGTATAATTGTATTTTTCAAATGGAAAAATATGGACTTTAAATCAATTTTACAAATGTACCTAATAAATATCTAGTACTTTACACTATTGTTGTTGATTTAGTTCTTTTTGGTATGGAAGCCATAAACAGCCATTTTTGTGTTTTCTTCATTTCGATTTTTTTTTATTTTTACAAAGTGAAAGCACCAAAGCAAAAACGAAAATGCCAAAATGCCAAAACGCAAAGACGAAAACGTGAAATAATTTCCTTTCGCATTTTTACTTTTAAAATTTTCGTGTTTTCGCCTTTCGTGTTTTCACTATGTAACAATCAAAAGGCGGAAAACACGGAATGGCCACTCGCGGTTTCCATATTTTGTAGGCAGCACGATAATTTCATTTGTATTTTACATCGGCTAATAAATAGCTGGCTTCTTTTTCTGGCAATTATCAATTAAAAATACAAATTCGAATGGACTGATATGATATATGTACACATACTTTAAAACTATATCTTACGTTTTAGGACGTTTCTTCAGCTTTACATTGTCTCTTTGTGGTCTATCGACACTCATACAGGTAGTTGTCATCAACATATATCACCGTGGTGACCGCAGAATGCCGGTTTGGATGAAAAAGTCTATTTTAAAGCCATTGTCTGTTATTACTCTTACAAAAGCTCACTGGCAAGATAGCAAGGTATGTATATTAAATATTGAAAATAAATATAATCATTAAAGAAACCAATCAGACTAACCACAACGTGACACGAAATCCAGAATACATTTTCAGTTTTTCATCATGCAAGGTTCTCCTTTGACCGATTTTAGGTGTATAGATAAACATGAGGTCAAATGTGCTTTTAATTAATATTCTTTGTTCTTCGTTATTCTTGATTTCATGTCTTCAAAACGAGATTTTATGATTTATTGTTATTATTGTCCAAGATTAGTTACTGTGGACCAAAGTTTGTATCTAAGATCTATTATCTAAGAGAAATGTATATCAAAGTTATTTTTATATAGTAAACTGCATGAAGACTACAAAAACTTAAGAGGTCGTCGTGGTCGTGATAGTTGTGAGTTATAATTCCGCTCATGCCGATGTGTTCTCAATGTATCATTATGGGATAAAGTTTGTCAGTTACTTGTGACAGGTTTTCTCTGGGTTTCTTCGTGACATCAATTAATTTGATGTCAAGAATTCAGACACATTAGATTATTGATTGATGTTTAATGCCAATTTCAGCTATTGAATTATTACTCTAAATCCTATTGTGAATAAATCTCATACTTTTGTCATGGTTTTGTATTAAGTTGAACTAGACAAAACCACAAAATGTATTACAGATACCATAGGTCGTAAACTACTATACACGATTTTTCGAACAAATTGCAGATTTAAGTCTTGTTTTCTTCCAGAAAGATGACGGCAAGTCCAACAATACCGGAGATGATACAGTGCCAGTAGAGGAGCTAGATAATAAGAGACTCTGGCAGAAGCTCTCTATTTGTATAGATAGAGTGGGATTAATAGCATTTAGCATAACGTTTACAATAGGATGTATTATTATATTTGCAAACTTTGCATAGCATGTTGTAATTTTCTTAAACTGACGTCTAGATGTACTTTTAATAAATGATATATAATCATTATAATTACATTATGTTCATTTCATTTAAAAAGCTCTGATCATGACATGTGGTTGATCAAAATGTTGACACGTGACTTCAGAATTGAAACTTCATAAGTCAATGAAGCGCACAACCATTCAATCACGTCTCCCTCGGAATCTATTTTCGAACGTAACAACTACGCACAAAAACAACAGTTTAAAATGTGGAATATTAGAACAAATAATAAATAATTCTAATTGTATTTAATAATGTAGCAATATAATTATAAGCATTGAGTGCCATTGAGTTGTGAAAACGTTGATAGAAGCACGTTTTAAGTGCTATCGTGCATCATACAACATACACTTCCGTCAACGCTTTTACTTTTGCATATTAAATCTACAAAAGATTGCATTCAATTATTTAATAAAAACGAAAGTTTGACACAATATTAGATAACAGAGACAATTTCAACGGATTTCTTAACATAAAATAGGGGCCGTCGTGGCCGTGATCGTATGGTAGATATATAACTACCTATGTAATCAGTGCCTATCACCACTAACGTTGAGTTCAAATCCCACTCAGGCAAGGTGTACTCGATTCAACATTATATGATAAAGCTTGTCAATGACTTGCGACAGGTCAGTGCTTTTCCCCGGTTACTCCGTTTTCCTCCTCCAATAAAGCTGACGTCACGATTAAACTGAAATATTGTTGAAAGTGGCGTTTAACACCATAACCATAACAATGACCAATCATGAACCTCCGAAATATCAGAGAAAATATCTTTCCGACGCAGTGTAGGGTACTTCTAAAATCATTAGTCTTTATAGGAATGGAATATTTTGTGTTTTGAAGCAGATGTACACTATTTGGTATATATACTTATACATTAAATAATTGAATATCAGAGAAACACACATCACTTTATATACTTGTATCATATATTTAGATTACAATACAGGTGTTTTATAAATGCATTATCAATGATTGTCCCAAGCCTATATCGTTTACCCTATATCGCATACCCTATTTCAAATTCAAATTCAAAATGTTATTGTCATTAAACAATACAGTTTGTGACAATTATACACATTATACAAATAAACATGTAACAAAGAGAACATAAAATCCACATTTTCCAGTAAACATGTTAGGAGTCCCCTGTCCTCAGTTCTAATGACTTTTTTAAAAAGGAACCCAATTTATTTACTTGAGATGGTGTTGAAGGGCTTAAAATATATGAAAGTTTTTCTAATTCTGATAAGTTATTAAAAATTAGATTTTTGTTGTTCAAAATTTTAAAAAAGAAGACCTCAATTCAGAATTTATCGTGCAATGTAAAAGAAAATGTTTCTCGTCATCTATACACTTACAGTGTGAGCATAAACGTTGCTCTCTCGGAATATTTAAATGTCTCCCCTTTTCTATTAATAGGTTGTGTTCACTAATTCTAAGCTTTGTTATTAGCTTTGTGTATTCAAAATTAGATATAGATAAGTAACTTTCCACTGATAAATTTTGTTTTAAATTTGAGAATAAATATAATTTACTTTTTTGTTCTAATTTTGAGAGCTTATTATTTATTAAATTTTCATAGTAAAATTTTAGTGTTGATTTTACATATTTCTTGGGTAGTTTTACTTGATTTGAACTAGTAGTATTTAGAAGCTGTAAGATATCAAGACCTGTCTCATCAATAGTACTCTTTGCATATGAAAACCATGTGTAGATGTCTTGCGAATCTAAATTTTGGCATAGTAAAAAGGATTCTTTTAAAAGTGGATTTAATTTTGTTCTATATAGTCTTGTAAAATATAGCAAAGTTTGAAATTTGGGTGTCTTCTTCGAAGGCCGCTTTATACCTCTTTAAATTTGAAAAGTGTTACAGTAGGTAAGATTTGGTTGAAAAAAATTCAAATTAACCATAACAATTAAAATTTTACAATAAATGTTTCAGATTTTTGGAATTGTTATGGATGTATATAAATATTAGAATTGGACCAAAACTTATGAAAGAAAGTTAAAAAAAATGATAAATTTGAAAGGGGAGGTAATTCTATTCAGATAGAAATATAGTGAATATCTAAATACATGTATTATCAAAGGCATGGTTGAAATATATGATATAATGAGCATTACATGTCAAAACCTGTATCACATGCCGTATCAACCCTCGACCTATATCATCACTCGGGCCGGGGGCTCTTGG
The DNA here is from genome assembly GCA_963680875.1 of Bathymodiolus brooksi. Lineage (NCBI taxonomy): Eukaryota > Metazoa > Mollusca > Bivalvia > Mytilida > Modiolidae > Bathymodiolus > Bathymodiolus brooksi. Next base: position 55,506,162 of record OY804577.1, read on the forward strand.
GGTGATAAAGGGTTCTCGGGTTGATACGGCATGTGATACAGATTTTGACATGTAATATTCAGTATATAGCAAAAATTATGCAACAAAGGCTTTGTCTCTTTTTTCTAACAATTAAAGTAGTTTCTTTACAATATAGCTTGTTTTGTTATATCTATGCCCCTTGGTTTACTTGCTTTCCAAAGACTTTTGAATTATTTGACTTTTCCAATCGTTTAACTATGATCGTACTTGATGAAGGTTATTCCAGAAACCCGTCCTGTTTATTAAATTAGATTGATGAATTAGTTTTCATTATGATACATGATGACTTGCGATTTTTTAATATGGATTTTGTTGTTGATCATTTACATTTAAAACTATACATGATTCTAACTATACACTGGTTCCCTCGCCTTATACAATTATCTTCATGGATATAATGATCAGGTAGATCGTCACCAGTCATGTGTTTGTCAGAATTCGAAGCAGGGAGAATTAAATCAAATATGCCTATCTATGCCCAGCAAAAAAAAAAAAAAAAACGAAACAAACAAACAAATATAAAAAAAAACCATTTTGTTTCTGTAGTTACACTAAACATTAAAAATGGGGAATGAAAATAAAATCTGACTGAACATTCTAATAACTTGAAGAATATCCATGTCTTATCATTGATAAGGCATTGACAGAAAATTAGCTACGCTACAGCGAATAAGATGGTGGATAGTGGGTGATTACATACGAAAAAATATTATGGTCATTAGAATCAGTCTAGATTCAACTTCAACTTGCCAAAAAAATCCAGTGTAGCACAAGTGTAGCAAAACATATATTAAAATATAGTTCATTAACTGAGGTGTTACAAGTGTGGTTGATACATTGTATGATTGTCACCTGTTGGAAAAAATCTATATATAAAGGCTAAGCGAATGGTGCTGCAGTGTATCAATGGTGTGGGTTCAAATCCCGTCGAAGGAAGAACAAAAATTTGACAGCTCTAAAATCTAATTCTAACACTGTTTGGTTTAATTTTCAGACGTATATATATATATATAAAGTCTAAGGGAATCTACCAACCAGAGAACTTAATGAGTAACGGATCGTCGAGACATGACGATGCAGCACAAACAAAATAAATTATAGAAGTCTAGAAGATTGTATATATGACGATGCAGCACAAACAAAATAAATTATAGAAGTCTAGAAGATTGTATATATATACCTATATTCTACGACTATGTGAGATATTATGTGGACTCTAAATAAAGTCCCAATTTTGAAACTCGTTGTTAATTTAAGTTGTATAAACCGAACACCAAAGCTGGTTCAGATTGGACATGTGTCACTGTACATACAAGGTATGAAGGGACTGTTCCGTAAGACAACAGTTCTGTCTGAACAAACTGTATCTACAGTCAGAAGACACTTTGAAAAAGGTATACCCTTTTCAACTTTGTTGGTCGACGAGTGTTTCAGCAGACGATTGGTATTCCAATGGATACAAAAAATGTGCTCCGCTACTCGCCGATTTGTTATGAGGCAGACTTCCTTCGATGGCTTCTGACGAATAAAGATTAAAAAAAAATAATAACAACCCAGGTGATGTTCTGTCACTTAACAATTCCCGATTCGGTGATTATCTTTCTCTCATCTATCCAAATGAGATTGAAGTAAAGAATACTCCTGATATTCCAGCAACACCTGCGTATGGAGCTTACATTGTTAATGCATTTGTTATTCTAGGGAGTGGCACAGTACAAATGATTTTCTAGACAGAACTCAACTGCTGACTCAAAAGCTACCAAAACAAGGCTATGTTGCACCTAGGTTGAAGTCATCGCTACAAAAATGCTACGTCCGTCATCCTGATCCGGTTGACTATAACGAAATATCCATATTCAAATGCCAATGAATCTTTTCCTTTTACGTTAAAGTGTTTTTTCTATATATATATATATATATATATATATGTATAAGCGTGTGTAGATGGTACATATATACTTATATATATATATATATATATATATATATATATATATATAAGTATATATGTACCATCTACACACGCTTATACACATGTCTTACGTTTATCCCTAGATTTGTCTTACGAGAAAAGGTAACACTACGATTATTGAAGTTCCTTTTTTAGGGAGTGGATGTGGTCGAGTGGTCTAGGGCGCTGGACGTAAGGCTAAGCGAATGGTGCTGCAGTGTATCAATGGTGTGGGTTCAAATCCCGTTGAGGGAAGAACAAAAATGTGACAGTTCTAAAATCTAATTCTAACACTGTTTGGTGTAATTTTCAGACGTATATATATATATATAAATAAACGTCTGAAAAAGTAGCCAACGTATGAACCTGCGAGATGTCGGATCGGAAACAAGTGTTAACGATACTGTGCAAGCAAACAAAAATGATAAATAAACGTCTAAAATGTTAGCACAACGATATCAAAAAAAGATGTTAAAGTGTAACAAAAATAACCATAAGTCTACAAAAAGACTATAATTATAATTAAATCGACGGATATTTCGCTTGACCGACAAGCTTCATCAGCGTTTCCTTTAACGTTTATTATCAATGCCTAAAGTAATGACTTTACATTTAGCAACCACCCTTGGTTCAGTAGCTTCCTTGTTAGCAGCAATACTATATCCAGGACACCTTGAAACACAAGCTATGGAATATTGGTTTTAATTGTGGCACATTTACTTCATATACTGGTGTTGTTATTATGTTACTACATAAAAATTGAAAGTTCACAATGGCAAATTTGAAGTCATTCCTTTACTCTCTCGATCTGTCCTCACTTTCTACTTAATCGTATCGGTGGTGCAGGTAATGATTAGTGTGCTTCTCCTCTGGTGTGAACGATTGTGGGTTTGAGTTAAACCAAAGACAATACAATAGGTATCTGCTTGCATCTCAGCTAAGCAGACAGCTTAAGAAGTAAGAAAAAAGACAGGTTGGTTCGGAATCAGGATAAGGTGTAAACGTGGAGCAAAATGTCTATCCACGGAATATTGTTTCAGTGAGTTAACACTATAAAGATCCAATTAAACGTGTTGGTCTAGTTCAAAGCGGACATCATCATCATTTCACAGAATATTAGTTGTTGTCGCCATAATATAGCTGCAAAATTGCTCAACTGGCGGTAAAAAATAATCACTCCATGAATTTCTGTTTCTAGGTGGTCAAAGTTTGAAACACATCTATTTGTATCGGCGGTATTCTTTATTGCAAGGTTATTGTGATAGATATGGTAGAAATGAGAGACTTGAAATAAACAAATTACAAAATGGGCTTTGATCTTTAATGGACCCTAATATCTCTGAAAAAGACCTACTTTAAACAGGTACTGTTCTTCAGATTTAAATGAAAAATAAAATGAAAAAAAAACCAATCCCAGGTAAAGCGCTGAAAATACTTCAGATGACCCTTCAGGTAAAGTGAGTTAACATAAACAGAGATAATAAGCATATTTTTATTGCAAAGACACTGAAAAATATCATTTTGAATGAATATACATATTTAAAAAAAAAATTATTTAAAGGTTCAATTCAACATTCTTTGATTCCAAGTTTTAGTGTTTTCTTTTTGGAAATCTCTTCTTAAATCATATACAAAATACCTCACTGATCAAATGTAACATGTGGATCAGTCTAAGTCATGTCTATGTTTGATTCTTGCTACAGAAATATAATGGATCACTACCAAATACTCAATTACTATTAATGTTTTAAGGTTAAAAATATTTCAACAAATTATAATCCACAAGCCACCCACAGCTATAACAAAATATAATATTTTTTAACAATAAAGTTTAAAACGAAATCTCACCAGTGCACACAAATTAATTAAAACTATACAATATATCAGTAATTAGTCAAACAATATTTATATTTAATGAACATTCCCATCTTCACCTAGTTTACAGACTAAACACTAACCTGTTCATAACAATGCCACACATAAGCCTTTGGGAAAAAAATGAGCAAAGAGGGATAATAAGCATATTTTATTGCAAAGACACTGACAAAAATCACTTTTAATAAATAATATATATCTTAATAAAACAAATGATTAAAAGGTTCATATCAACATTCTTTGATACAAAGCTTCATCAAAATTTAAATTTCTAATCAAAACTAGATGTGTCGGAACGACATGAATGTCACCCGCTGTGAATATTAAGAAGACTCACAAATGTTTCACCCTTTTTTAATTCCCTCAGTATTAGGCTAAGAAAAACAAACTATTGTTGAAGATCTGTATCCTCAAGCCTCCTTAAATTCACAAGATTTATTCAAGGAAACAATATTGCCTCAACAAATCTTGATATGATCAGGAATCTACAACACTTGCATATGAATAAGAAGTCCTATACCTATAAAACTTGATCTGTAACTCATCATTGTAATTCCATATACCAAAAATTAAGTCAATATATCAAAGCATAGTGAAACAAGATATGACAGTAACAGGATGCTGTTACAGAAAGTGTCCCAAACGTCGCCGTTGTTTTGGCCGAAATTTTGAAAATTGTATGTCTCTATCATTATCCATTTAGAAGTTATCAACATTAATGTACGAAATTTCAACTTTCCCATAGGATTCTATAGTAAACCCCACCCCCTTTGAACACTTCAAAATATGACTTTAGCCCCATTTACCACATAGCTGAAAACGTTAAGACCAACTAGAAACATATATCTATAACTCCACCAAGTTTCATGAAATTTTGTCCAGTAGTTCCTGAGATCTGCCGTGGACACGTTCATGTCGCAAAGAAAGAAAGGAGAATAATAATAATAATAAGAAGAAACGGAGCAAAAACAATAAGTCTACAAACAACGTTTGTGAGACTTAACAAAGTGGTGATAACTAAATATTTGGCCAAAGTTAAAAGTCCAAGGTGCGTAAATCAGCCCAAAATCATTCAATTGGAACAAAATTCAATCTTGATTGGTAACTCATCACTATACACTAACATTCCAAAAATCAAGTTAATATCTCAAATTATAGTGAAAAAAAAGTGGTGACAACTAAATATTTGGCCAAATTTCAAAACCCAACAGCTGTAAGTTGGCCAGAAATCATTCAACCGGAATGAATTTCAAAATCAAGTCAATATCTCAAATCATAGTGAAATAAAATGGTGACAACTAAATATTTGGCCAAATTTCAAAGTTCAAGGGCCAAAAAGGATTGAACTGTAACAAAATGTAAACTTGATCTGTAACTCATCATTATACACTCATATACCAAAAATCAAGTCAATATCTCAAAGCATAGCTAAAAAAAGTGGTGACAACTAAATATGTGGTCAAATTTCAAAGTCCAAGGGCCATAACTCGGCCAAAAATCATTGGACCGGAACGAAATGTACGCTTCATCTGTAACTCATTATCATACATTCGTATATATAAAATCAAGTCAATATCTCCAAGCATAGCGAAAAAAAGTGGTGACAACTAAATATTTGGCAAAATTTCAAGGTCCAAGGGCCATAACTCGGCCAAAAATCATTGGACCAGAAAGAAACGTAAACTTGATCTGTAACTTATCATTATACACCCACATACCAAATATCAAGTCAATATCTCAAAGCATAGCGAAAAAAAGTGGTGACAACTAAATATTTGGCAAAATTTCAAGGTCCAAGGGCCATAACTCGGCCAAAAATCATTGGACCAGAAAGAAACGTAAACTTGATCTGTAACTTATCATTATACACCCACATACCAAATATCAAGTCAATATCTCAAAGCATAGCGAAAAAAAGTGGTGACAACTGTTTTATTTCGGAATTACGGAATTGGGTAACACTATATGTCCCGGCCACTTAGTGGCGGGGACATAAAAATATACAACACATGACTTATTTTTTTTTACATTTTGTGTCTCGACTGGACAAAAATCTCCCTCACTTTTATTTTTATTTCGTCATTTCAACCTCATTTTGTCTACATTTGATTTCTTGCTTCAGATATGTTATAGATCGCAACCCTTTATTCAATTACTATATAAGTTTTAAAGTGAATACATTTCAACAAAGAAACCAGTTTAATAATGGCCCACAATACAGTCACAGCAATATACATAAAATAATATTCATAGGAACACATATAACATAATACATAAATATAGTATAAAGTATATATGACAAAGTTTAAGGTTAAATCTCACCGGTGCATAGAAATTAATTAAACCTATATAATATATCAGTAATAAGTCAAATAAACTTTAGTTACTGGAGTGTCATCCACAATGTCAATAATCTTTGTGGCAAGTTCGATTGCTTTCACAGCGTTCTCGGTTGTGTACAGCTCTGATGGTGTATTTGGAAACTCAGAAAGCCTGGGATAGCGCTATCTCAAATAGTTCACAATTACTCTTTTCAATTTTCATACCAAGCAGAAAATTACATAAGGAATCTTAATAAAAGTCCTATCAAAATAGGAATTTAAAAATAATGGGGTGCTACTTTAACACCCAAATTATATCGTAATTTAGTAATCGGTAAGAGTCATGCAATATCAGTTGGCAAATTGCATGAAGAAATCTTTGTAAGAAACTAAAAAAAACACATAAAATAATAAATGATTAGCATAAAAGATTAACTTAGTACCTTAGGGTCTCATCTTTGAAATAGAACAAAAACATGAACTTTGTGGAGAACCATTCAAAGAACATTCCCACTAAGTCCAGCTTCAATTGGAAAAACAAAGTTGAAGAAGATCATGTGACAGGTACACAGACTCCAAGCACTCTGAGGCAATGATAATGATGCCTCACATGATCCTTCGGGAAAAGTGAGCAAAAAAGGGAAAATAAGCATATTCTATTGCAAAGACACTGACAAAAATCACTTTTAATAAATAATATATATCTTAATAAAACAAATGATTAATAGGTTCATATCAACATTCTGTGATTGAAAGTTTCATCAAAATTTCAATTTCTAATAAAAAAAATATACAACACATGACTTATTGTTTTTTACATTTTGTGTCTCGACTGGACAAAAATCTCCCCCACTTTTATTTTTATTTCGTCATTTCAACCTCATTTTGTCTACATTTGATTTCTTGCTTCAGATATGTTACAGATCACAACCCTTTATTCAATTACTATATAAGTTTTAAGGTGAATGTATTTCAACAAAGAAACCAGTTTATTAATGGCCCACAATACAGTCACAGTATTATACATAAAATAATATCTATAGTAACCAGTGTCGGATTTAGATAAAGAGAGGCCCTAGGCTAATCCACTTGTGCAGCCCCTCCCAATTCCCCACCTTCACGACTGGAGGAAGATTGAAGTGTGTTTAATAAATTTCAATAAAGGCAAAGATGATAAGGGGTGTTTAAAATTCTGCAATATTCTGAAATGGAGTGCAACTGTGTAAGGTAATTTACTGAAGGATTGTTTAGAAAGTACAGAATGCTATGACAGCATAAGTGTGAAAGTCCAATAACAGTGTTACAAATATTATACACCTTGGCCGAAGCCCCCCTAAATTTTGAGGCCCACGGCTACAGTCTATCAAGCCTATATGTAAATCCGGCACTGATAGTAACACATATAACATAATACAAAAATATAGTATAAAGTATATATGACAAAGTTGAAGGTTAAATCTCATCAGTGCATAGAAATTAATTAAAGCTATATAATATATCAGTAATAAGTAAAATAAACTTTAGTTACTGAAGTAAGTGTCATCCACAATGTCAATAATCTTTGTGGCAAGTTCAATTGTTTTCACAGCGTTCTTGGTTGTGTACAGCTCTGATGGCGCATATGGAAACTCGTTAAGTCTGGGATAGCGCAATTGTGAATAGTTTACAATTATGTTATCCAGTTCTTGTGCAAGATCTCGCAGTTCCGAGTTTTCCCTGGTGGCCACTGATGAACAGAGATGATGGCCATTTGTGACTTGTTTGGCATCTCGTTGAACTTGCACTGCCTTCAAAGCTTTTTCAGCAGCCTGTAAAATGTTACAAAGTAGCTGCAATATCTACTAGATACACATTTCTTCAAATGAAAATGCCAGTGCAAATAGTATAGAAACATATTGTAAGCTACTGTTGGGAATATTTAGTTAAAAAGTAGCAACAACATATCTTAGGCAACAACCATATAATTATCTGAGGATGGGGGTTCCAAATCTCTACTTCTAGATCCGCTACTAAGTACCATACTAAGAACTGCAACAAACATCCACTGTTTCTGACTACGAAAATTGGATACAAACAGAAAATACTATGAACAAGCCGAGACTTAAAAAAACTTCCACGTGATAGGAAAAAAATGTTTTGCTTTCGTTCTCATGAGAAAAAATATTTTGACTGAAGAAGGTTCTGAAATTTTTTTTACGAGTGTCAATATCTTTCTTCAAGTGAAAAGAATCGTATATATTTAGATATTGCAAGGTCTTTCAAGTGTTCCCAATGTTCACCTATGGTTTGTCGGATTTGTTATTACTTGCGGTCGGTTCGTTAGTTGTTTTTGCATTGCTAGAATACATTTTAAAAGTTCACGTAATCGTCAGTTCTGAACATAAATTATGCCAGATCTGAAATACTTGTATCATGCCTTACGGGTCTCGTTGATTATTTCTAAGAATCTATAGTTGGAGTGTATTCACCATTACATAACTTACGGAGGACAATGGCTATTTTTTTAATCTACGCGCACGACGGACAAGTGATGGCAAAAGCTCACCATGGCTAAGTGTCGGAATATTGCCTCCATTTAGTTTTTTTTCTCATAAATGAATGTTCATTTTCTGTATTGACTCAAAGGTAACTCATAATGATAAGCATTTGTCAAAAATTGCACTGGAATGGAATGGACAACTAGAGACATCCAAGAGCATGTAATCGCTCGCCTGATTTTCAATTTTACTTCCAAATGACAGAACAATTTCAGATGATTCCCTTTTTAAGCCATTTGAAATTTCTGCTAATAGTAATGGCAGCCATCTTGGATGGAGGAAGGGGACGCCAAATATACTATTGAAAGTGAATCAGCCATGGATTCTTTGAGCTCAATTTTCTGAGCAAAAGTTGTTAATGTGATTTTTATTCTCAAAATATGCATAATCAGTATAAATCGACTGAAAGAAAAATTCCATAAAAAAAATATATTTTAACTACTCATTGCCATATAGCTGCAGTTAAACTATGTTCTCATTTTCAATAAAGCAGCAATAAAAAATTAAAGAAATTTCTATTTTTTCTATTTCTTTTCCATATCCTATTCGATGGGCAACTCTGTAGTTTGATCGTGGGAACCGACACCAGCTTTAGTAAAAATCTATGTCGTGGACCTGAAATAGCATGTGTACCCAGCTACAAATTATTTATTGAATGATAAAATTCAAAATTATGGGTGTTGGTCTCATAACTCTTGGAATCTACAAGACCCATACAAACACTATAAAAAGAATTTTTTTTAATGAACATGAAGAAGAATAAAGGGATACAGGGATCACTTTTACTGCAGTCAAGTTAAACGTAAAACGATTTTTTATTGTTAACACACCAAATGATGATCAAAATTAAACATTTTCAAATCCATTTATTTTATATTATATACAATACAAATATTGTGAGCATAATTGTAATACATGTACCTGTAAATTACAGTTATCATTTTTATAGCCAAAGGGAGATAACTCAAATCAAATTACCAATCAATGAATCTCTTAAATTTTCTGTTGTACCCTAAATATATCTTCAAATGAAACCTTTCAAAACGGTTTATTTTTTAATATTGGATATTTTCATTTATTAGTAATTTATTAATTCTATGTAAGATTAAATAAATACTTTCAAACTATGTATTTACAAAATGTATAACTTTCTTTTTTTGGTTTGGTTTTAAAAATCGGTGCTAATTTTCTTTTTTGCAAATGTATATGTAAAATATCAGATTGACTGCCCTCGTGTTTCAATTATTTACATGTATAACATAAGCTATCTTAAGTGTATGAATGAGTGTAATGGTTTGCTTTGTGTATCTGTGTTCTTGGTTGTATTGACTTGTAACTTGCTCTTATTGTTATATCTACATGTTAATATAACATAATGAATAACCATATACAAATTTTGTCTATGAATGTAAGAGGTCTTTTTTCAAATACTAAAAAGAGGTCAGATATATTTAATTGGGTCAAGGCAAAGAGAATCTCCATAGTTTGTTTTCAGGAGACACACAGTACCAAAGATGTAGCAGTCAAATGGGAGGACGAATGGGGTAGTAAATGCTTTTTTAGTCATGGTGATAGTAAAAGTGCCGGAGTAAGTGTTATGTTCAGAAATGGCTTTGATTTTAAGGTTAATGATTCTATATTAGATCAGAATGGTCGTTATATTATTTTAGATTTAACTGTTTATGAACAACGTTTAACACTAGTTTGTTTATATATTGCAGACTGGTCTATATATTTTCAAATTCTTAAAAAGTGTTGTAGAGATACATATCTGATCAATTTTCAGTATAAGTTTTTACATAGAGTTATACCTACGAATACCTTTTTATTCAAAATTCATATTAAAGACACAAAATTGTGCTCATTTTGCAATGTTGAAGATGAAACGGTTGAACATTTATTTTTTAATTGTCCTTTGATATTTCCTTTCCTGAGAGCTTTCTATGACTGTCTTAAATGCTATTTTCACAATATTGAAATTCACAAAGAACAATTTTTGCTTGGATTTAAAGAAGAAAGTTTAACTCTTAACTTGCTGATCCTTATAGCTAAAAATTATATATATAAATGTAAACTAAAAGAAAAAATTCCAAATATCATAGAATTGAAGTATCGAATTAAAAATTACTATTCACTTGAACAATATATAGCCATAAAGAACAACAATTTAAAAGGTTTTGAAAAATACTGGACCCCAGTGAAACATGTTTTTCCAGATTTTTAACTATGGATAGGTACAAATGTACCTGGGTATACTACGTTATTTATGTTTATGTATTTTATTTGTATCAATTAGGAGTAAGTTACTAAAGTCACACAATAATAGAAGACATATATTGTAAAGGAACGAGTGTTTTGTTTATGAAAGGGAGAGTGAGAATGTGAAAGAATGAATGTGTCTCAATTGATTTATTTATTCATGTCATATTTTGCTTATTAACTTTAAAAAAAAAATGCAATCGCTCGTCTGATTTTCAATTTTACTTCCAAATGACATAGAACAATTTCAGATGATTCTTTTTTTAAGCCATTTGAAATTTCTGCTAATAGTAATTAATGGCAGCCATCTTGGATGGAGGAAGGGGACGTCAAATATACTATTGAAAGTGAACTAGCCATGGATCCTTTCAGCTCAATTTTCTGGGCAAAGTTGTTAATGTGATTGTTATTCTCAAATTTACATAATCAGTATAAATCGGCTAAAAACAAATTCCATAAATAAAGAACACGAATATATTTTAACTACTCATTGCCATATAGCTGCAGTTAAACTATGTTCTCATTTTCAATAAAGCTGCAATAGACAATTAAAGAAATTTCTATTTTTCCTATTTCTTTTCCATATCCTATTCGATGGGCAACTCTGTAGTTCGATCGTGGGAACCGACACCAGCTTTAGTAAAAATCTATGTCGTGGACCTGAAATAGTATGTTTACCCAACTACAAATTATTGATTGAATGATAAAAATTCAAAATTATGGGTGTTGGTCTCATAACTCTTGGAATCTACAAGACCCATACAAACACTATAAAAAGATAATTTTTTAATGAACATGAAGAAGAATAAAGGGATACAGGGATCACTTTTACTGCAGTCAAGTTAAACGTAAAACCAAATGGGCGTTTGGACAGATATTTTAATAGATGATTGATCATGATGACAACAATATGGGCGTTTTGATAGGTAGCTTTAATTGAATGATTGATGCCAATGTGATAGGTGTCTGGATAAATTAATAGCTTAATAAATATATAAATTAAATTATTTAAAAAATAATAAATTTAATGGAGGATTGATATGGCTTGAAATTGGTTTTATAATGAACTATCTGTCACATTTCCTAGAAAGCGTTGTGCATTTCCTACGGCCAACACAACCAGCGTACACCCATTGCAACAAGATTGTATATGTAAATGAAATCGGTTAAATGAGGCCCTACTTTATATATAGCACAGGGTTTCCCAAGGGTGTATGTTGTCAGCACTATGCAAGCCAATGTTCATTTCGGTGAGCAAATATGTATTTTCCTAATGCCACAATATTCAGCTGTCGACCTATAATTGTAAAAACTTTATCATGAAACCTAACATTAAAATACTAACCTGTTGACTCTGGACACACACCCAATTACAGGACTTGTCTGTTACAAACTCCAACGCCCCACTTGCAGCGTCTATGTCATATTTGGCTTGCTTTATCCAAATTCTAGCCATGTGTGGTTGTGGATCTGGGATATATGTTGATCGTGTTCTACGACTTCTACGATTTCTATAACCTCTTATGATATCATCTGCAAATCCATCGACATCAAATGTATAGCATTCATTATTCTCTCTGCTGCTTGAGGAAGTTGCTCTTTGCTTACATTCTTCCCAATCATTGCTACTATGCCCTCTGTACCGATTTATTTTGGAAACATCTATAAATCCTGATTGAAGTTTCTTCACAAACTCCATCAAGTGCTTGAAAACGTCAGTACAAAAACTGGAGTTTTCATTTTTGTCGGGGTGCCAACGTCGGACCAATCTTCGTACAATTCTCTTGAATTCCTCAACACCTAGATTCCATGCATCTACAAGCGTTTCTTCAATCATTTGCAGAATTTCTGCCAATTTTGTGTCTCTATTTTCAGTATTACCATCAGTATACAATTCTAATTCAGTTGGTGTGGCATGTGAGGGCCGAACAATTTTGTATAGACGGTATGACCTTACTTCGATTTCTTTCCCATCACCAATATTTACTAGATAAATAGGAAATCTTGCAGTGCCATTCAATACTTTCCGTATAATTTTGGCATATATATAAACAGAAACCTCATGTCCATTGGAATCACCGGCATTGTCAAAATGTTCATAAACAACAATATCACCTGCTTCAAATGTTAGGAAATCGGCAATCAAATAATCTATGAACTCTTCTTCAACAGCGGTGCCAGGATCTGGATCCCAAGATATTTCTCCTATTTTAAAATCAATGCTGACCGAGCCAATACTATCAAGAAATTGCTCAACATCTGCCATTGACCTCCTAAAATAAACAAGGCTTCCCAGAAGATCTTCAGATATCACTTTATTACAGAAAATAATCTTAATAACATGAGCTATGTAATGAGAGTTCATTGCCATCCATTCAACTGTTAATGGAATTCCACCCTGAATATACATAATGTTAGTTTCTTCAACAAAAGATATAGACTGCGATTCAGTACTGTCAATGACATGCTCCTCGTTATATACAAGTGATGTTTCCAATTTGGGAAGTGCCATTACCCGAAGAGATTTCAGTTTTGATAAGAACTGTTGTAATTCTTCATCTTCTAATTGTTCGGCCATTTTCTTCTGGTAAGATTTTGCTATTCGAGTTGCTATATATCTAAATTTATCCCCCGATATAAATGATTCCAATTCAACGGCCATCTCACTAGATGTAATATCTGACGTGTTTAATGGTATCTCTTTAATGATAGACGAAAGCTTCTGTGGACGCATCCTCTGTGGTAATTTCATCAGTAACTCCTCTGGATTGAGGTCTTTCCTGTCCTTTTTTAACATGGTCAAATCAAACATATAATCAATAACCGTTTGACATTTCATACGCCGCCTTACTTTAGGATCATCGTTGATAACAAGTTCATGCGAGGGTTTCAGTTTCTTTTTCTCATTTAACAGATAAAGAATGCTCCCACTTTTGTCGAGATCTTCTAAGGTATGTTCATTCTTCAGACAATCTAAGACACCTATAATTGCTTTCTCCGATCTATTCATTTCTTCTGGTATAACTTTTGAATCTTTGGCTTCATTCTTGATAATTTCGAGAACTCTACAATATTGCTCGATTGATATCTCATCTGTTGCACCCAACATCTTAAAAAGTGGGAAGTACTTTCCATAACAAACAGGTGCTTTTAGAAGATGGGGTACAATTTCTGAAGACTTGGAAATGTCAATAACAATCTGATTTGCTGGTACAAATGTATTATGCTCTGTAACGTTGACAATAGGCGTCTGTGCAAATTTTACCTTGACTTCTTCGTTTACACTCTCTGGTACATTTCTATCCAAATATTCATAGAAATATGCCATCAAATCCTGAACTACATTCTTAGCAATTGGAAGATTTTTTAAAGAATGGCATACCTTATGAATATGTGATATAACACAGTCAATACTTGGTTTTGTCTTGATAGACAATTTGCTATGGATGGTATAGTCAGTTGGGACTGCATAATCTGGTAGTATACATGACATTGTCCAAACTAACTTGAAATGTTCGTATGAAACTGCTTCTTGAAATGAAATAAGCCGACATAGGTCAGCTTGCTTGGAGATAGAACTGTATTTTTGTGGAACAGTGTATTCTGAAATAAAGTTTATTTGACCGACTTCACTCAAAAACGCAGTTTCATCTTTAATATTTGGACGTTTGAACAGGTGAAGTATTAATTCTTTTGACTGTTCTTCAGAATTCCCTCCTTTTCCGTTTTGTTGTATTTGTCTTGCAAAAGTTAGAAATAACTCTTTTGTAACGGTACTTCTCATACCGGCAAATACCATTAATGTGTTCCATTCCCATTTGCAAAACGGATCTGGTGGGAAATCGATGGGATTACATAGTTTTGCACACACAGAGTTGTGAGGACTGAAAAAGTTGTTTGATGTCAATAAGATGTCGTTCTCGTTTGAGGGAATGAATCTCAAGCCTTCCATCACTGGTTTTAAGTCATTTAAGTCATTATAGCTCATCAGATTATCTCTTACAAAAACAAGGTGATTCAATTGTGATTGTCCATTAAGATGTGCAAAATTTGGCAAAATGAAAGATATGTAAAGTTTGAGAAGTGGATGCTGGTGGTATGTGCTACCGTCTGGATAACATAAAGTACATCCAATATAGGAATATAATTTTTCATGAAAAGCATTATGTTTCAGCAGGATAGTGTTTGCTTGGATAGAGAGGTCATCTAGTCCATCATAAACAGGCATGTGTTTGCACTTCACTACAAGAATTCTGATTGCACCTTCCAAATGAACAATCTGGTTAGTCAGTGTGGTGAATAAACGTAGAACCCGCAACTTGATCCTTTCTTCATTTGTAAACTCATGTACAAAATCATTAAAATATGCCAGAAGCTTGTTACACTCTAAAATATCTAGATTACAACATTCAAGATATTCTCGGTGAAAATGTAGGCAGTTCACTATTTTGCATCGAGTGTGCATTGTTGAAACCAGGTCTCGTAAATGTTTTGAGTGAAATGTGATCTTGGATGGAGATGGCAGGTTCATTTTCGTAAATATCTTCAACAAAGTAGTATCTCCCATATTCTTTTCAAAACTTCTTAAATTAACTACAGTGTAAGCTCTCTTGAAAGGAATCAGTTTCTCATGGCCGTCATTCCATGTACATGGAAAGAGACACCATTCTCCAAAATATTGTGCTACATTTTCAAAATCGTCCAAACATTTCCAAAACATAATCATCCATTTTTCATTCACAGGGTTAAATTTGTTGGTCCAAGCTATTTCACTGTCAACTTTATAAATCAATGGACCAATTGATCTTGGAAGAAGGTCTATAAATATACCAATAGACAAGATTTTGAAGTACTCCTTAAAAGGCAATAGACGGGAGACTTCCTCTATATTCACAAACTTATTGCTGGATTTTGGGAAAAGGTTGCAATACGGTGATAGAATGATGTTATTATCCTTATTTAACGTGGTCAGTATATTGCTATTAGTTACCAGCAATGGTGCATTAGCTGAATCTTCCATTTTGAAACAGTTATCTCTGAGGCAATAATGCAGCACACACACGAGTCTTTGCATCGTCTGAAATATCGTTTGCGATAACGGTATATTCAAAATGTCGATAAGACATTTATCCTTTGTATCTGTATTCCATGACTTTAAAAACTCTAATGTTCTTTTGGGGTTAACTGTTCTGGTGCATATACATTGGTTATCTAATGCATCTTCATCATGGGGCGTCATGGCTTGACATGCCTTGTTGATATGTTCATAAATATTTCTTGGTACACAAACCAGTTTCATTCCTAAATCAATCAAAGTAAGTCGTAGTTTGTGTTCTTCGTAAAATGTGCACGATTCCTTCCTTCTAGTTCCATAGTTTGCGTGATAATGTTGAGTTGGTTCTCGCATCTCGTCTGTCTCGGCTTTAAACAACGTGTGCAAATCATCAAATAGCGAAATGAATGCATCTCCCTTTGTTTTCATTGCTACCCATTTCAATCTAAGTCCTTTACTATCTGACTGGTGTTCACGTCGCACCTGCAATGAATGTATATTGCAGTCATGTGGAATAAACGATGGACAAACTGGGAAAACAGCAAGTTCTCTCCTGTAAATGGTTTTGTACATTTCAAAGGACAATTGTTTCCACCAATTTCCGTCAGCCTGTTCGAAGATAGGAAAAATGGTGAAGAATCTCGTCAACGCATCCAGTTTAAAGTCATCATTATCAAATTTATTCATGTAATACTCAATACAGCTGGCATATGAATAGGCTGCAACTTGTTCCAGCAAGCACATATTCCAAATGTAGCGAACATCCTCTTTGTACGTACCAAATAAATGACTCCTGTTTTGGTCTAAGGCAAAGTGTCCATTGACATGCACCGGTAAACCCGTTTCAATAGGTAGTGGTAAGAAGCAAAATGCGCTACCTTCCTTCAACATACCTGACTCAAGTATTGCTATACCAGCTCTGGGTAAAAGTCCAATTTTACCTTCATCATATTCCGCATTTAGTGTGGCCGGTATTTTGGACGGATCAGGATATCCAAAGCCTTGGACAACAAACCATGTCTCACTGTCGCTCAACTCATCTTTGATCTTTACGTCATATCTAACCTCTTGATATTCAATTTGTTTCAGCTTTTTATCTTTTAATTTTAACAAATTAGTCTCCTCCTTCATGACCGACATAAAATGTAGTCTCATATTTTCACTGATGTCTGATATGTCAAGTTGAACAGTTGATGTTCCTGATATCAAATTGTTCTGGTCAATATATGATATGCTTATTTTCCTCACATTTGCCAGGAATAAAAGACTCTTCTTCATGGTCTTTTTCATTTTTGAGAGCATTCCATCAACTGATTTAACATCAACACATTCTTTACTAATACTGGATTCTCTAGCCATGGCTTCGTTCCGCAGTGGAAATCTAAACCAAGTGCCAATTGCAGCTTGTAGCTCATTTTGTAAATACGTGTCATATACATCTTTGTAACTATCTTTCAAAAGTTCTAGGTCTTGTATTTGCATACCCGGCGTATCAGGTTCAGCTGTTGGTACATATGAACAATGAGGGTCAAACACACAGAGTGTGCCACCATTAGGTGTTGATGGTCCACGTGTCAAAAACGATGGTACATCAGTTAGATGATAAACAGCATTAAATCCAACACCATATTGTCCAGTCTTTGTGGGATCGTCAGACTTGCTACCTTCTCCAAGGTTCTGAATGCCAATCAAATCATCTTCAGAAAAACATGCGTCATTAAATACACATAAACCTGGCCCTTGGAGTTGGGTCCATTTTTCATCAAATATTCTAATTGTTCTGTGATCTCTACTGTCTAGTACAAAATGAATTTCGGTGGCTCCTGCATCATCCGCATTTTGAAGCAATTCATTGAGAACTGAATGGTCACGAGGGTATGCAGAAATAATGTTTTTGAGGCGTGTTACTAACTTTTCTTTTTGTCCAAATGGAATTCCATTTGAAAACCGAGACAGGTGAAAATGACGTTTTGACATTATTCCTAATGAGTTTATGATGCCTTGTGTCACTTGTGGATGAATGATATGGACTTCATTGTTTCTCCAAACAATGCCTGGATATCTGTCATCAAAACACACCTCTGATATTGGTCTGAGGCAACATTCATTGTCTGGTATATAAACACATTTCTTCTCTTCTTCTGACAAGATCTTTGAGTGGTGTTTAAGAGAAAAACATAAATTTTCCAATACATTTACAATATTCTTGGCATCAATTTCAGGAATCTGTGTTTCCCCAACTTCCTCTTTTCGTTGTATCAATATGTTGATAAATTTTTCTGCATTGAAAAAAATCGGAATTTCCATATGTCTCCAGAGTGTTTTATATTTTTGCAGAGATTGCGACATCTTGTACAAATATGGAGAACAATTTCCTATTAAATTTTCTGCTATCTGATTGGGAGTTACAATATGACTTTCAAGACATGCAACTCTTTTATCTTTCAATGCTGTTAAACGTTCCAAGATGCATTCTTCAATTTCACAATCTTTTAAATGATTGTTTAGTTTCCAGTACACACTGTCAAAAATCTTTTTTATATGTTCTGTATACTCTGGCTTTTCTCTTCCCAGAATTTCCAGCTGTGTAATTGCATCCTCAATTGTCACATTCTTCACAAGTATCACACGAAGAACATCTTCTTTTATTGATACGTTCATGGAATCCATTACATATCCTACTGATCCTACTGCATAGAGATCCCATGGACTGAACAGTTCTGATGGAGACAGAAAACATTGAATCATTGTAATCTCATTCTCCTTCCATGACAAACTCCAATACTCTGGTTTCTTCAGGACAGGTAGAAACTTAATTGTATGTAATTCCTCTTTTTTGTCTAAATGATTCCTCCAAGAGGTGTTCAGATACTTTAGTACAGCTCTAGATCTTATCATAGCCATTTCCATTGTTTGAAGTTCAATAGAATGTGCCCTCTCTACCAGTAATTTAGATGTAATAGTATTTACCATCATATGCATTTTTTTTAAAAGTTCTTCATACTTGCAAAACGGTAATGTCGGGAAACGCAAGTCACTCTCATGAAACATATCACTGATTGGTCCAGATTGCCAAACCAAGTCGGACGGTTTACAAAGACTACAAGTATATGCAGACTTGACAGGTATACATTCAAAACTTTCTACTAGATAGTGCAAGGATTCATCTTCAAGAGCCTCCATCAAAAGCTTGTCTCGTTTTTCTGACATCTCATTAGTATCCCAATAATTATTTTTCAGATTAGGGAAAAAATAGCTTTCAAAAAAGTCTTTTTTCTTAACCATTCTCTCTTCTAATTTGCTAAGGCTGTTGTGCTTAGTTTTCATAAAGTTCTGGTAAATGTGCAGTGGCATATTCATCACATATGTTTCTCCATGGTGGAATTGCAACATGCATTCAAATGCAAAATCACCAATATCTTCCCGATTCCTAAAGATGGGTTCTAGAAATGTTGAATTGCTAAGTGAACTTGTTACTGCTGTAGCTTCATGTAGATCTTTTCTGTAAAAGACAGGTACGTCCTCATCTAGCACGTGTTGGTAGAACGTTTGAACTAGTATATTAAGATCTTCTTGTGATTCATTCAGATTTGGCCAAAGAGTCCAATAATTTGATTCCAGTATTTTGTCAGTTAACCTACTTGCGACTAACGAAAGAAGATTTATATATGCACTCAAAATAACATCACCCAACATACCGTCATTCCAGCTGCTGTTGTCATTCGTTTTGTTGTCTTTATTGAAACGAACCAAACTCTTTCTGTCATTTTCTACCATAAAACATCCGTTTATATGCAATGGTAACGTGGTTTCAACAGGAAGTGGCAAGAAACAGAAAATGCGACTTTGTGTATAAAAACCTGTCGGGAGTTCATTCATTTTAATAAAGGATGTCAATTCATGATTAGTTCTCGTTATTGGAACTGCAACACTCCCAACTGGAATGGCACCTTCAGCTTTTAATTTCCTGGCCATACCAAATGAGTGATGACCTGTTCCCCATGATATAATCCATGAATATACTTCGTTTGTTTGTTGAAATTGAGGGCTAACAGTTTTTGCATATTCGGAGACCTCAATGCAAATATCTACAACGTGTATGGGAAGTGCCTTTCCGGTTTCAACTTCATCTTCCATTGCATTTGTCACCTCCTTTAAGACATTATATCCGTTTTCCTTGACAGGATGAAAGAGTTGATTTGTATTAGACTTCACTGTTTTAAATAAGAGCTGTTTGTCTGTTTCAGGGTTGATACTCTTCGAATTCAAGTGATAAACTGAAATTTCTGTGACATTTTGCGTAAACAGAAGCAAATTAGCGGCTGCTTCCCTAAATTTCATTAACAGCTCAATAACTTCCCGCTTTGTGTATGGGAGCTGTTTAATCTCACTCTCTGATGCTTGTTTTTGTGTTCTAAGTGGAAAACGGAACAATGTTTCATCATATACCTCTTTATTTGTTGCCGACAAGTCACATCCAAAAATACCATTATATGGTTTAAACTGGTTAGGAAAGTTTTTTCTATAACTCTTTGTCAATGGCACTAACAAACCTGGATTCGTGTCAAAAGCTGCTTCTCCAAGGTGATGCAAATGTGGATCAAGAACTACTAATGTATTCCCGCTGATAAAACTAGGAACATCTGTTATGTTATACACGGAGCAAAATCCCAATCCAAACTTCCCAATTTTATCAGTCTCCAAACATTTTGTTTTTCCACCCAGTTCAATAATATTTTTAAAATCCTTTTCTTGAAAGGGTTTATCATTATAAACCCACAAAGCTTGACCTTGACATTCTGCCATACCAGTATCGAACAGGCCTTCGCGACAGTCTATATTTTCTCTTTCGTCATAAAGGAAGCACACCTTTGTCGCTCCTGCATCATCTGCATTTTGAATCAGTTCCTTTGGCACGGCAAACCCATCATTATAACTGTCAAGGAGGTTCGCGATTCTCGTCGTTAATTTCTCCTTTTGACCCCAGGCTAATGCAGATGTATTTTGCATGGACATAAATCGCTTGTTAACAGATGCAACTCCGAGTTTGGGAGCCAAATGGCTTATATCTGTATGGACATAAATGATCTTTTCTTCTTCTTCATCTTCATCATTATCTTCATCATCTAAAATCGATGAAAATGAACCTTTACCAGCTGTATATGTACACTTGTCTACTTTTTCAAATTTCAGATAATGATCACCATGGCAATTAATAGGCACTAACAAGTCTGTCATCTTTGGCTTTTCAATGCCCATGTCAACAACAGCTTTTAGAATATTCACAGTTAATATTCTGTCTTTTTTAACATCTTCCTGTTCAGTTGATGAATTATCTTCAATCAGCTGGTACTTTTGAGAAAGATGTTCAAGCACTGATTTGAGCACTTCAAAGTCAACACAAGGTTTAACTCCAAGTTCATGAAAGGTTTCCTTATAATTATACAGATCATTAGCCAGTTCAAAGATGTAAGGTTCTAAGTTAAAGTTGCAATGACAGTTGTCTACTTGTGTTACCACCGTATCAGCAAATTTGAATCCTTTATTATTAGTTGGAATACATTTCATGCTACGCAGATTTTCAATACTTTCATCATAACTACGACTGTCTGTGTTTCTGAGTTCATTGATATATTTGAATATAGACTTGGTCATATGTATATATTCGGAATTCTCTTTCTGCTGATACGAGTCGATGATGTTCTTAAAATGTTCCAGGACAACATGTTGTGTTGGTGGGTGGTCCCACTTATAATATAACGCTACATGCTTGCCGACTCTTTCTACTGATACCATTGGAGCCAGTGTTCCTACTAAATGTTTGAATTCGACACATTTTACCTCTTTAGCAGAAGCCAAACTATTGCTTTGGTACCAAGCCAACCCATCGGGGTAACCTTCAGGTTTTGAAGTACACACTGGAACCCATTTGAAATCTTGTATTTGCTCCAAAACTGTGTTACTTGTTAAACAAGGGTTGTTGTTAAGAAATGTAACAAAACATTCTGCTTTCCTATAACGCTTTTCTTCACTAATACCATTGTGGGGTTCATGTATATTCCTGGCTATGATGACCAAGTGGTCTGGATCGATATCATTTTCGTTCCTTATTTTCAAGTATCGTAAGAATGTTTGCTTGAATCTATGTTCTGCTACAAACTTTTCCTCTGGAAATATTCCTTTTTGACCATGAAAAAGATCTTTTAGAAACATTGATGAAGAATCAAAAAGATCCTTTACACGATATGACTCTCCGTCTGATGAGGACATAAAGACAATATCCTCGGCCTTCTGTAATACATGTTCCAATACATCTGCTGACAAATCTTGCAGGAATTTCATCAGTTTAAGCTTATCATCTACAGAGTATGGAGAGTGGTTTTTCAACATTAAATCAAGTGTTTCATCAACAAAAGTTTGTTCACTCATTTCAATTCCACCAAGATATTTTACAAATTCGATAGAATTATTCGTCAAGAGCTTTCTTGGGTAAAAAAGTCCTTTTGGAAATGTAAAATTTGCCAGTTGTGTTCCATTTTCCACTAAAGATACCATATCGGGGTCATGCACATTGTCAAATTGTTGGAATATTTTCAACATTCGCAGTAAAGGATGTGACTCTTTTGAAATATTTGAACAGTGGTTAACTAGATACTGTAACAGTTCTGACCTTTCATTATCACTACATTTCTCATTAATATCTCTTGCGACTTTTTCCATTCTAACTGAGGAAGACACATCTTGAAAACATTTCAAAACGTTGTCAGCTATGGGTAATTTGATATACTTTCCTATTACCTCAACATGTGGAAATTCTATGGTTTGTTCTGGAGATAGAACATTTACACCCATGAACACCATTACCTTTTCTATGGCTTTTGGTAGTGGTTCATAATCCGCATGCTTGGATAACATATAATTCCCTTTTAATACTAAATATTCAATCACTTCTCCTTCACTCAGGTTATTTTGATCAACAGCATGTCTAACAGGGATAAGTGGTACACTCTCAAATGAAGCAAGACTTTCATATCTGCTTGAGATTAGTTTCCAAACAGTGCACACCCATTTACATCCAAGAACTGACAGTAGCTTGGGAACAAAGTGACCATTCTCCTTTCTAGCACAATTAACTTTGAATGTCTGCATTAACAGGTGTGGCAAAGAATTATCTGTAAGACATCTAAGCTGAAATATGCCTGCAAAACAAATATGCAGTTAAAGAGATAAATGACAATCTGAGTTTTCATAGAAGAGCATGTATCGCTCACTTGACTAGTATAGACAATGAATAATAGTGAAAAGACATCACTAGGTAGATTCTGTTTTAAAGGTACAGGAAGAAAGTTCATAAGGAAATTAGTAGGGGAAACCCCATTAAAATTAGGACTTTCACAATTTTGGACTTTGGTCCCTTTTAATTACCTCATATCTCTGAAAGGGGCTGTCGTGGCCTTAATCGTGTGGTAGTTGGATGTACAACTACATGTACAACTACCAATGCAATCAGTGTCTATCACCACTGATGTTGTGAGTTCGAACCCTGTTCATGGCGAGGTGTACAACATTATGTGATAAAGTTTGTCAGTGACTTGCAAAAAGGTCAGTGGTTTTCTTCGGGTCCTCCAGTTTCCTCCACCAAAAAAACTGACCGCCACGATATAACTGAAATATTGTTGAAAGTGGTGTTAAACACCATCAAACAAACAAACATATCTCTGAAACAGTAAGATCTACAAAATATCTCTTATGGTACTACAGATTTGAATATTTCAAAGGAATTCAATGAGAAAAAACTGCATTCAAAACAGACATGAATTTGCATATATGTGATACTTTAATTCATGTGACATTTCTTTTGTTGTTCAGTATATATTGTTTAAAACAGCAATATATTATAATTATATCCTTAACAGAAAATTACTCTACAGAAATGAACAACAAAATTTAAGGTATCAAAAATGTCTGTAATCATATTTTCAGACAAATTAAAGTACCGTTACTTGATAATGTGAAAATAGAAAATTAGAATTTCATCTTGTGTATTTTTTATTGATATTTAGGAAGTAAAAAAATAATACATCAATTTCAGCAATGCATAAAGACCTGATAAACACCGACATGATTTCACAAAATAACCCTTTTCCTCAGTTGTTGTGACAATTCTGTGATTTAATTTGTTTGAAGATAGACTATTGGCAAGACAATTTTTCCTAATTGTAATGTTTGTGTTTGTTTTTTGATACATATTTAATGTTCAAAAGTAGGTTGATCGCTTAGGCTTATGGTGTTTAAAGCCACTTTAAACAATATTTCAGCTATATCGTGTTCAAAGGTAAATTTCCAATATTTTCGAAAAACTATGATATGGTTAAATGCTCCTTAAATGCTGTTAAACACCAATCAATGAACCAATTCACACCGAACCTTTCTATCTCAAAAATAGATGAGATAGTTGACATAGTAAGAATATGGTGGTAATTGTCGGCTAAATAATTCCCGATAACTGACATAGTAAGAATATTGAGGTAATTGTCAGCTAAATTAGCCCAGATAACTGATATTGTAAGAATATGGTGGTAATTGTCAGCTAAATAAGCCCTGATAACAGACATAGAAAGAATATTGAGGTAATTGTCAGCTAAATAAGCCCTGATAACTGACATAGTAAGAATATGGTGGTAATTGTCAGCTAAATAAGCCCTGATAACTGACATAGTAAAAATATGGTGGTAACTGTCATCTAGATAAGCCCTGATAACTGACATAGTAAAAATATGGTGGTAATTGTCAGCTAATTATAAATAAATTACCCTGAACAACTGACATAGCAAGAATAT
This sequence comes from Bathymodiolus brooksi, assembly GCA_963680875.1. Taxonomy (NCBI): domain Eukaryota; kingdom Metazoa; phylum Mollusca; class Bivalvia; order Mytilida; family Modiolidae; genus Bathymodiolus; species Bathymodiolus brooksi. Next base: position 55,531,019 of record OY804577.1, read on the forward strand.
GGTGGTAATTGTCAGCTAAATAAGCCCTGATAACTGACATAGTAAGAATATTAAGGTAATTGTTTGCTAAATAACCCCTGATAACTGACATGTCACATACATGTAGTAAGAATATGGTGGTAATTGTCAGCTAAATAAGCCCTGATAACTGACATAGTAAGAATATGGTGGTAATTGTCAGCTAAAATACCCTGAACAACTGACATAGCAAGAATATGGTGGTAATTGTCAGCTAAGCAAGCCCTGATAACTTACATAGCAGGAATATGGTGGTAATTGTCAGCTGAATTAGCCCCATTAACTGACATAGTAAGAATATGGTGGTAATTGTCAGCTAAATAACCATGCACAACTGACATAGCAAGAATATGGTAGTAATTGTCAGCTAAGCAAGCCCTGATATCTGACATAGTAAGAATATTGAGGTAATTGTCAGCTAAATAACCCCTGATAACTGACATATATATATAGCAAGAATATGGGGGTAATTGTCAGCTAAATTAACCCCGATAACTGAAACACTCCGCTATTCTCAACTAAAATAAAATAAAAAAGTCTCTTTGACTTCAACTATAACTATGGAATATCCATGAATTATCAAAGAGTTAGGGGTTATCATTATGGTGTTTAATGCCACTTTCAACAATATTTCAGTTATATCTTGGCGGTCATTTTTATTGGTGGAGGAAAGCGGAGTACATGGAGAAAACAATAGACTTGCCACAAGTCACTGAAAAAAACTTTATCACATAATGTTTTATTGAGTACACCTCGCCTGAGCGGGGTTCAAACTCACACCTTCAGTGGTGATAGGCATTGATTGCAAAGGTAGTTATAAATCCAACTACCATACGGTAATCACAACGACGGCCCATCAATTATTAAAGATCATGAACTTAGATCAATATAGAAAAAAAACACATAACTTTGTACTGGGGGTGGAAATGCTTAATCAGCAATAATGAAAAGAGAGTGCAGGACATTTGTTTATGCCAGAGTTTTTGAGAAGTTATTGTTATTTTACAATTGTTACACTAATAATTGATTGCCAATTGACCAGAAATCATTCTTGAAAATAGTGTATTTATATTTTATAGTCAGTGCTATTTCTTAAAATAATATGTGTTAACAATCCTTCAAGTGTAATTGATCTAAATGTAATTGATCTAAATGGAGACAAATTGTGTGGTTCTGTTTCTATGACATATTTCTGACTTCTCAAATGTCTTATCCTAATTATACCAAATGAAATGAGTTCTTAAAGTTAGATTGTGGTCATGATCGTATAGTTGTTGGATTTACACCTACCTGTGCAATCAGTCTGAGTGTCTATCAAAACTAAAGTTGTCAGTTCGAACCCTGCTCATGGCGAGGGGTACTCGATACAACATTATGTGATAAAGTTTATCACCGACTTGCAACAGGTCGGTGGTTTTCTCCAGTTTCCTCCACAAATAAAACTGACCGTCACGATATAACTGCAATATTGTTGACAGTGGCGTTAAACACCATAAAACCAACCTAAGGTCTGACTAATTTTCATCTTAACATAATCTGGATAAAGGGTTATCCAAACACTAAAAGCTAACACATATTTAGGGATACTAAAAAGAGAACTATCTTACCTTTCTCTGCCATCTTGTTTAAGCTATCCCATAAGTTATCAGGAATGTCAGCTTTTGATATAAATCTTTCTTCTAGTCCAGGAAACATCTTTACTGTTTCATCAGTGACTACATAGATACTGTCCATGTTAAGATGTGAAGAAAAGGAGGTAAATTCTTTTGTGTTCAATGGTAGTAATTCAATTGTGTCTAAATCTTTGTAATCATCGTCTTCGAGTATAAATGTCAACAAGTTTAGTTTTTTGTTACTTGAGTAAGAATGCCAGGCTGGGGAATTTCTCAATTTCTTGCATATCATTTTTGGAGATATTGTATCTGGTGTGTGGCCTGTGTTCTTTAAAACTTGCATCATATGATATGGCAATTCTACCAAGTTCTCATTACATTCTAATAGAAGTTCTTTCACTGTGTCCTGGATTTGTGAGGAACTCTCAAGGCTGTCCACAGTGCCAACCTGATCAAATACAGCAAATAATGCTTCAGACCTTGTGATCCATTTTCCGCCATTCTGTTTTGTATAAAAAATATTCTCTTCTATAACTGTTTCGTGCAAAGTTTTACAGAGTAATTTCCAATTTGGCTCAACAACATCTGGGTTAGGTATTGAGTTGTAGAAATCTTCAATCAAATCTGGTGAATATCCAGTTCTCTCACATCTATCTCTTAGGAGTTGTATAAGAACATTGAAAGACTTGGGTAACAACTCCATGATCATTCTGTGATTCCAAAGCAGTGACTTGTCTGTCTGTCCTGTCTCACTGGTAGCAGCGCTTTCTTTTAAATGGCGTCTGTTAGGTTCCAAATCAAAGAATCCATTGATGTGTATGGGAAGGCCAGTCATACTTGTTTCTGTAATTGGTAAAGGCAGAAAGCAAAATATATGACCTGGAGGTCTTTTTTCTCTGTCCGTTTTTGTACAGTATGCCACTCCTGTATATGGACTATAATGCAAGTCTTTATCAACTGACAAAGTTTTCAATTCATCAGACATAACATCAGTGCCAGTCAGACAGCTTACTACTGAAAAATGATCCTCAGTCAGCTTCTTGTTGTCATCCTCTATAATATAGGTCTTGACAACAGCTTCAAATTTTGACATTATGCTTGCAGACGGCAACTCACTCTTCAGTTCCTTTAATTTTTTACGGAAATCTTTTCTCTCTTTTCTGAATTCATCCTGATTCAGTCCACACATTTCAAGAGTATAATAAGGCAAGTAATTTTTCAAGTTATAAACTTCAATTCTTTCCAGATTTCTCAAGAACAGTAGATTATATGAGGCTTCTTTAATGAAGGAACTAAATAGAAACTTGGCCTTCTCTTCTGAATAAACTGTAGATGACAAACTGCTTTCCTGTTGTCGAAGAGGAAACCAGAAAAGTGTTCCGGTGTATTGTCCTTTTTCTATTACATCACTGTTAAATTCAAATCTATTTAGAATGCTGGCAAAAGTAACTTCAGGACAATGATTTTTCTTTAAACGTTTCAGTGGTATATCCAGGCATTCTCCTCCTTCATGGAATTCAGATTTCAACGGATCAATAACTAGAAGTCTGTTTCCACTTATGATCACAGGACTATCTGAAGGATAAAAACTGTAATTTCCAGATATATCAATTCAATTGAAAAACAACTTAGGCTCGATTCACAAGTTTTTACCAGCCTAAAGTAAGTGGTGCTCATATATGATTTTGAGTGAGTGAGTGAGTGATTGTTGTATATAAATGCCAATTCAGCAATTTTTCAGCTATATCATGGTGAGAACAAGTTAATTGTCGAGATGATGACGAGGTCTGCTTTGTTCTAGCTCAACAAGCTGAGTTGGATTTTTATAGTGTTAGTTCACTGAAACATCAGTCTGCAGGTAGACTCCACTTGGACACATTATTCTGATTCTGAGCCAACCAATCTTTGCCCTTTCTCCTTAATGCTGTGTGCTTAGCGGAGAAGCTACACATACCAGTTTTATAGTCTTTGGTTTGATCGGACCGGGGCTCTAACTCACAATCTACCACACTCAAGGCGAGCATGCTAACCATTACAGTACAGAAAGCGACATACCGTGATTGATCACTCCCGAGAGACATAATTTTTAATCCTTTAGACATATCATCACGGACATAAACCCACTGTGATAGACCTAAAAAGGACCATAAAACAAGGTGGTGGGGATTAAATTTTATGGCTCTCGGTCACCTGTGCGCCGATTGATATTTTACCGCCAATTAAGAGATTAGCGTTACCTGTTCTACCTGTTGACTTTTAATATCGTAAGCCGTAATTATTGCTACTGAAGGATGTATTTTTGACAATTAATTTTGTATCCTCTTGCTGTTAATATTTGACTGTTTGTTGCTTTTCATTGCCAAAGAATGTCTGTCTTGTTATCGTTTTCGTTTGTTTTAGAAAGTTCTACTTTATGACCTCGAGTTCTATATTAAGAATTTGTTGAAACCGCAACTGAACTTTATCTTGTTTAATTTTAATTTCTCATTTTTTTTCTACTGTTGGGTTGTATTCAGTATGTATTGAAATATTCGTAAATACGGGCTACTTCATCAATGTATTTTTTGTTTATAAGTTAAACCGCAGTCGCGGGTTTTTGAAGCACAGACTTTGCAAGCGCGGGTTTTTAGTGTTTAGTTGGTAAAGAGCAGACTTAAAATTGATTATTGGTTTATTTTGTGTTTTGGACTTTTTACCTCTCGTATTGAAAAAAAATTAACAATTCAAGTAAACTGTTTTACACACATGGCTTGTTACGTAATTTCGTTATAGATGAAAATAATTTTCTTTAAAATTGCAAACAAAAACCTATAACAATCCAAATTTACGTAGCCTAATGGCTACAAAATGAACAAAAAGCGGAAAACTATGAGCATGCTTTTAATTTGTTCCATAAACTTTGAGTTTTTTTTACTGTATTTTGTCATAAATCTATTGGGTTGAAAGCCAATTAAGATTTGAATTTGAATAAATAAATAAATAAACTGGTGTCATTTGATTTTGGTCAGATACTGTGTAATGTCAAACATTCGTAGGGGTAAAATCATGATAAAGGTTAATTCCTTATTTCCTTTCACGTTTGTAAACTTTCTGCAGATTAGTCGCTAATTTCCAAAATATATCCGTAAATTTCGTGACTTTTGGACATGTAGTACTTCTTTGAACGATCTGTTTATAAATATTTGTTTCGTTAATTTTTAATCAAATTCTTCAATGACCGTATACAGGTATAAAAATTATTTAGTACGTATTTCTACAACGAAAAGGGTTTTAACTGGGTTTTCTACGAAGATTAAAATAAAAAAAATTACTGAACGTATAAAAAATATTAGTGAACTAAAATGTAATATTGAACTGGAAATACGCTTTAAAACGTAAAGTATTAGTGAACTAAAATGTAATGTTGAACTGGAAATACGCTTTAAAACGTAACAAATCACGCATATCGCGCACGTGTTTATGCAACTTCATTTGTGCACAAGCCAGGTCACGTGTACACGTGTCAATAAAATACTAGGTGTAGATACGTAATACACAGCCAAGGTTAAAAATTTTTGAAACATATTTGCACAGCCCATGATTTCACTGAATTGAAGTTGAATAATCATTTATTATTTACATTTTATTCATCAATTCAAACGAACTCTCCGTTCTCGTGCTATTTTCTCGATCTCGGGATTTCATTCCCGGGATTACGTTCAAGGATGTTTTACGTTTTGAGGAAAGAAATAAAAATGTTTTTTTTTTAATTCTGAGGGGAATCGGAGTCAGTACCTGAAAAAAAAAATAGACGATTTAAAAACGTAATTTCACCTGTACATCTTATCTGACTAGCTTACCTGTAAAACGACACACTTGATTACAAGATTAACACCTGGTGGTTTTATTGCCCCCTGATCACCGACATGAATTAAAATTTTTAATCCCCATCACTCTCCTAGACATGACCACTATCACGGTGATTGATCACGGCATGTCCCTTTCTGTACTGTACGCCACCGATGCGGTTTATAAGATTTTGTATTTGCACCTAAATCATTAATTTTATTGATGACGGTTAGGGTTGTCAACAATATTTCTAATGGTGGGATCAAATATATGTTTTTTTCTGTAACGGCAGCCATCTTGGGATGGAATTTGGCCAATCAGATACATTTTAGAAAGGACTACTCCTGCAAAGTTTGGTTCAAATTGGCTGAGTAGTTTCAGAGAAGATTTTTTAATGGCTTTTTTTTAAACTTATTTCAATAAGCACTAAAATTGATAAAAGAAAAATTTAAGTGTGAATATATGTTACTCTTACGGTTGAAATTTGATCAGATTCTGGCTTCATATAAAATGAACTTGGACCAATTGGAATAGAATTGGGACCACCAAAGACTTTTCCTGCCAAATTTGGTTAAAATTGATTGGGTAGTTTCAGAAAAGATTTGTTTACTGATCTTATGCTTAACTATATAATATATGTTAAACAGCTTCTAATAATGGCCTTATAGTTACAATTGAACTAATTCTGGCTTCAAATAAAGCTCTATTAAAGAATTTTCTATTTGTTGTATTGGTAGCCATCTTGTATGTGGTTCTGACCTATTTGATACAATTCAAAATTGGGATTACCAATTGTTAAGTTTGAAATAATTTAGAAAGGTGGTATCAGGGGAGAAGATTAAAATGTGAAAATTTAATGGATGACGAACATCAACAGATAACAAAATATCACATGAACTTTGGCCTAAAAACATATATCCTAATGCAATATGTAGAAAATTCTATAAATTTTGGATTAGAGGAAATATTTCATTGGAAGAAAAAACAATATTTTACATAAAAAGTATTTTAATGGGTTTTCAAATGGAGTTATCTCCCATATTTTAAAATGTAATATAGATAATAAAGAAAACCTAAACAAATGGACATTGATAGCTGTTGTATTAAATATATTATGGTCACTTTTTCTTATAAAACTAGAGCCTGACATTAACCCGAATCCTTCACATGGAAATGAAGATTTATTTCGAGGAAGCAAAAAAAAGTCAGAGAGTCTAATTCAAGGTTAATGAATTCAAACATTCTAATATTTTGAAGTAAAAATCATGGATCCTTTCAACTTTGACAAAATGAGGTTTTACTGTACTGTAGTATGTTTACCTGTCATGTGAAAAACCGATTTAAATCCAAGTCCAAATCTTCCTACTTTTAGAGGCTCTTTCTCCTTAACACTGTTATAAATAGTAATGATGCCTTCCCAATCTTTTTCTGTGAACATAGCATCATTATACACACATATTGCAGGTGTCTGAAATTAAAACAAAATCAATGATCACATAGAGTAAATAATTTGTCAAAATTACTTTTTGAGACTGCAAGTCTTTTTGTTTTTATCATAGATCTATATCCTTGTATATGCATTGCCAGATATAAATAGAATAACGGCAGTTATGAAGGTCGAGACAGACATTATCACTAGTATTACAGCGAGTCTGGTTTGGTTTATGGTGTTTAACGCCACTTTCAACAATATCTCAGTTACATCGTGGCAGTACTGACAGAATGAGCTGTGATATTAATAGTAATAAAGTATGTCGAGATATTCAAAACTAAACTCATTTTCTTAATGGTAACGTCGTGTGTTTGGCGTCACACTGATAATTTTCAGCATCATGGTCAGTCTGTTGATACTGCAAAATATCCCTCTGTGAGATTAAAGGGAAAATGTATAAATTACCAATAAAACGGCATTATCAGGATTTTACAAATTCTTCTTTAAAACAAAAGTTGATATTGATTTACTATATATGATTTATCATATATGGTTACAAGCAAGCATGCAAAGTTTTAATGAATCCCATTTAAAATACAAACTAATTGAGTGAGTGAGTGATTGTTGTTGTTTAATGAGCAATTTTCCGCTATATCATGGTAATAACAAGTTACATTTCAACGAGATGATGATGTCCACTTTGTTGTAGATCATTAACTCATTAGTTGGAATATTAAGTGAAAAAGGGCAATAATTACTTACAAAATGGTCCAATAAAACTGCCATAAAGATATGCAGACATTCATATGGCAATAAACAAGCATTCATAGCTATATAGAGTTTTGAGGAATTCCAATATAAACTGTTGGGAAGAGTTGTGCCAACAAACTTTTTAATTAAAGGGTAATAGCTCCCTAAAAATAGTCCTCTATCAAACTGTTGTAACATTATGCAAATGTTCATAGTGTAATAAGGAAGTATGCAAAGTTTAGAGGGATTCTTCTTTAAAAAGTAGGAGGAGCTGTGCATGCATGCAAACTTTTCACAGAAATATTCAAATATTAAAAAAAGTCAAAAACTTTTTTTTTTTAATAGCCTGATGAAACTGCTGTACAGGTACAAACTGTATGTGATTCTACATATAGTATTAAACAAACATGCAAAGTATAGAAGAATTCCTGTTTAAAATGTAGGAGGCAACATTTGTGACGACAGATGTATGAAAGAACACGTGAAAACAATATGTCTCTTCAGAAGGGGGAGAGATAAATTGATCAATAGGGCTATATTTAAAGGTAAAATATGAATAGGAATATATTTCTGAAATTTGAATTAAAGGAATAAAGGATGATTATGGAAGTCTCAATTGCACACCCCTACCAATTTAATAAAAGTTCCCCCCTAACAAGGGACAAGCTAAATAGCTATTAGAATTATGAGTGTTCAACAATAATATATCATTACATTATGGCAGTTACAGCTATGATAGGTGTTGAATGTATATAGACAAAGGTAAAGTCTACTGCCGAACAATCATTGCCACAGCAAACCCTATGTCATAGGTTAATATATGGTGTTTAATGCCACTTTCAACAATATTTTAGTTATATGGTGCCGGTTAGTTTTATTGGTAGAGGAAACAGGAGTATCCTGAGAAAATCACAGACCTGTCACAAGTGACTCACAAACTTTATCACATAATTACCTTGAAGTTATACCACCAGTGTCTATAGATTTCTGTCATAAACACTCACATCTTGATGTATTGTCTTATGTTCCAGACCCCACCCCCCCCCATGCTCAATAGCCTTATTGCTAGATAATAGCTTACCTTTAAGTACTGTCTGATATTAGAAGTTCCACCTGGTTCTGTATTTGTGTTGTCATATAAAATCTTCATACATTTAGCACCAGCATCTTCAGCATTCTGTACCATCTCCTTAAAACGTAAGTTTATCATGTGACATTTAATCCTTTGAATCAAAATGGACGCCCAATTCAAGCCAATGACAAAATTGTAGTTGGATTCACAGTTTGCTATTTTCCTCATCAGCCTGATCTATGTGATGGTGTTTGTTCAGAGGCTTTGAAAATTATATTTATCTATTAAGGTGGCTTTATATTCCGGGGGCGACAGTGATGCGACGAGCAACGAAATTGTTGCGATACTATTGCAAAATCATTGCTTTTTTGTCGCGTCTCTACTATCATTTTTAGTTCGTGTTGCTTAGTGATTTTGAGAACATTTTTTTAAGATTTCAGATGGCAATTACTCAGCGACGGTAGCGATATCGCTAAAAAGTTAAAATAATTTCAACTCTACTGCGACGCAAATTTTCACTAGCGATGATCAGTGATGACGTGCGTTGTCGCTGCGGTGAGATAGCCATGTTGAAAGCGACATCGCAAATCCGTCGCACCCAGGGTATAAACCCACCTTTATGAATCTTTAGCAATAATGTTTTCTTTAAAGCTTCAGCTTGAAAGGGAAAGAAGTTAAACCAAAAGAACTGATGAGGTATTAAAATAAAGTAGTAGAAAACATGTTTCCATTCTGGGATTTTCAGTGTTTCTGGGGCCATTCTTTTTTCATCAAAACATGTTGAGGTCAGGGGTAATAAATAGGGTCAGTCAGGAAACTCGAAGCACATACATGTTTTCTTTATGGCCTAAAGAAAAGTGGTGAAGACAATTTATACTTACAACTTATTTTGTTATTTTGAGTTTTACTTGTTCTACATTATCAGTTATTTTGAGTCTTACTTGTTCTACACTATCAGTTATTTTGAGTCTTACTTGTTCTACACTATCAGTTATTTTGAGTCTTACTTGTTCTACATTATCAGTTATTTTGAGTCTTACTTGTTCTACATTATCAGTTATTTTGAGTTTTACTTGTTCTACATTATCAGTTATTTTGAGTCTTACTTGTTCTATACTATCAGTTATTTTGAGTCTTACTTGTTCTACATTATCAGTTATTTTGAGTCTTACTTGTTCTACATTATCAGTTAGTTTGAGTCTTACTTGTTCTACACTATCAGTTATTTTGAGTCTTACTTGTTCTACATTATCAGTTATTTTGAGTCTTACTTGTTCTACATTATTAGTTATTTTGAGTCTTACTTGTTCTACATTATCAGTTATTTTGAGTCTTACTTGTTCTACATTATCAGTTATTTTGAGTCTTACTTGTTCTACACTATCAGTTATTTTGAGTCTTACTTGTTCTACATTATCAGTTATTTTGAGTCTTAATTACTTGTTCTACATTATCAGTTATTTTGAGTCTTACTTGTTCTACATTATCAGTTATTTTGAGTCTTACTTGTTCTACATTATCAGTTATTTTGAGTCTTACTTGTTCTACACTATCAGTTATTTTGAGTTTTACTTGTTCTACATTATCAGTTATTTTGAGTTTTACTTGTTCTACATTATCAGTTATTTTGAGTCTTGCTTGTTCTACATTATCAGTTATTTTGAGTCTTACTTGTTCTACATTATCAGTTATTTTGAGTCTTGCTTGTTCTACATTATCAGTTATTTTGAGTCTTACTTGTTCTACATTATCAGTTATTTTGAGTCTTGCTTGTTCTACATTATCAGTTATTTTGAGTCTTACTTGTTCTACACTATCAGTTCATTTTGAGGGTTACATATGCGTGACATTAGAAGCAAATTTTATGATACGCATGTAAAGTACTCCGGTTTCCTCCACCAATAAAACTGACCGCCACGATATAACTGAAAAATTGTTGAAAGTGGCAATAAACACCATAACCCCCACCCCCATGTAAATTTAAGGTACATACATAAACACGACGATCAGAGAATTAACCAATAATGACCTAATCGATCATTTTCCATTAATGATTTTCATCACCTTATATTACAACAATATCGTACATACCCCTTCATATATAGTAACTTACACGTAGAATTTGTGCATCATCTGGGTATTCATTTAGAATTGTCTGTAACTGTCTCAGTAGTGTTGGTCTCTTCATGGAAATACATTTCTCATCATCAGAATCTTCCTCAACTTCATCAGCTTAAAATTTAAATGACCAGCATATATATACGATATATAATTTAAGTTAATATATAGATTTCGAACAAGTCATGACTTCAAATATATAGTGGCCGTTGTGGTCGTGATCGTATGGTAGTTGGATTTACAATTATCTGTGCAATCAATGCTTATCACCACTAACGTTGTGATTTCGAACTCCATTCATAACGAGGTATACTCGATACAACAATATGTGATCAAGTTTGTCAGTGACTTGCGACAGGTTGGTGGCTTTCTCTGGGTACTCCGATTTCCCCCGTCAATAAAACTGACCGCCACGATATAACTGAAATATTGTTGAAAGTAGCATTAAACACCATAAACAAACCAAATCATCAAATATATATTTATTGTTGTTCTACATTCCCAATGTGATCAACGATATACCAACTGTTAACCATAGAACTTTTTTTTTTTTTTTTTTTTATTAAATACAAATTATCAATTTTCAAATAACAAAATCTTATTTTGTACAGTACCATCTAACGAACTGTCCTGTCAACTTTAAATTTGGTTTCAATTGTTTCAGAATAGAAAAAATATTTGAATGAATTTGGGCAAATCAGTCAAATTTCCATATTGGCAAAAATCTAAAAAGCCATAAATTTCAAAGAAAAAAACTGGAATATATGTAATAAAAATGTGCATTATGTACCTAATGTTAAATTTCAGTCACTTCCATCTTAAACATTTGCACACTAAATTTTAAAAGTGGATCAACTAAATATCATTTGAGTTCAGAAGATTTAAATGTGGTTTTTTTTCTCTCTCAAAATATGCATAATCATTATAAATTGTTTGAAATAAAAACTTAAAGTAATATAACACCAGTTTTGGGTGAAGAAATTTTTTCCCTGAAAATTCAATTTGGAATACGGCGGTACCTTTACTAAGCTATTAATGCATTTTTCAAGTCGAAATATGTTTCCAACAATTTGAAATCTGCAAATCCGTGTACATGTTTATCGTCCTCGCCATTGTTGTGGAGACTGATTAACTTTCGGTTGTTTTGTTCCAATGATTGCCGATCAGGACCTTGTGACGAAAAGATAAACAATCATGGATGCTGAGGTAAGCACGCACACATTCCTGACAATGGTTATTGAGGAATCTGTCTGTTTCATGTCGTGTGAACCATTTTTTTGTGTGTGCAATTATTCTTACATGGTACACACGGAATATATTTTTACTTGCATCCGACATTTTTTTCATCAACTGAACAGTGCGCATGAGCGATAATCTCCCCGAAAGAGATCAAATCTTGGGTCACGTGCATATCATTTGCATTACATTACTGTACGGGAAAACAGAATTATCTGCTGTCAAATATTTTGCTATTTGCTCTTAAAATCTGCTTTTGAGTGGATTTTTAATGTTATGTAGTCGATTTTAGTTAAAATTAAGTGACATATTAAGTGAAAATATTTAATCCAAAAATTCCACGATATTTGCCTTTCATATTACTTTAACAGAAAAACTCAGAATAGTTGTTGAACTATCAATTGCCATGTAGCTGCAATTAAAATTTGAGCTCATTTTTAATCATAATAAAGCAGAAAGGACAATTAAATACATTTCTATTTTTAATAACAGCAGCCATCTTAAATGGAGGGCGGGACTGTCGACCCCGATGTTGAAATGTGTTAGAACTAGATTCATTAAAAAATCAAAATTAAAATAATATATATGTAACTAATAGAGGGTTATAATTAAGTTAAACTTAACAATCTATTTTGGAGTGCTACATTTATATTTTCTATAATTAAAAAGAGGTAGAATTAACATGTCATTTTGTTTTGAGGAAACATTATACAGAACTTCCATAGGTTCTTCCTACCAAATTTTGATTAATTTGGCCAAATGGTTTTAGAGAAGATTTCTTTTAATTGGTCAATCACAAACAAGAACCGACTATATGGCGGCCATATAGGTTGTGTGATCGGAACGAAATATGGAAATTGTGTAAGGATCTCCCATACATCATTTCTACAAAGTAGCAATTAATTGTGCCTCCTAGTTTCAGAGGAGAAGATTTTTTTTCAGCCAATCAGAAACAAGAATTGCCCGTGGTGATCATGTTTTTGTCCAATCAGCATGAAATGATGAAATCATGTAGAGGACCTTTCATAGATGCTTCCTGTACAAATTCGTTGTATTTCGCCAAGCGGTTTCAGATGAGAATACTTTTAGAAATCGACCAACCAGAAATAAGAATTGCCTATGGTGGCCATGTTTGTTAATGGATCAGGATGATGAGCAATCTTTGATAGAGGACCTTCCATAGAAGCTTCCTACCAAGTTTTTAGTTAATTTGGCCAAGCTGTTTCAGAGGAGAAGATTTTACGAAATCGACCAACCAGAAAAAGAATTGCCTATGGCGGTCATGTTTGCTAACGTATCGGGACGAAATGAGCAATCTTTATAGAATACCGTCCATAGATGATTCCTACCAAGTTTCGGTTCATTTTACCAAGCGGTTTCAGAGGGGAGTTTTAGAAATCGACCAAGCATAAACAACAATTGCATATGGTGGCTATGCTTGTTAACGGATCGGGACATTAAGTGAGCAATCTTTTTAGAGGACCTTCCATAAATGCTTCATACCAAGTGTCGGTTCATTTGGCCATGCAGTTTCAAAGGAGAATATTCAAATGTGTAATGTAAAGAGACGAAGGACGACATACCTCAAGTGATGACAAAAGCTCAAGTGGCCTTTCCGTTTGGCCAGGTGAGCCAAGAAAAAAGTAGATAAAGCCAGACCATCCTAGCAAGGTTTAGTTTAATTTGGTTCTGTGGAATTATCATAGGGTGTTATTGGACAAAATTTTATATTTTGTAAATAATTGTTTTGAACTTCATTTCAGATAATTTGCTGTATATTTGATTTCATTGTTTGATATGCCTCAGGTAACACTTTGGATTATTTGACACTTAAGATAAAGCTTACCAAATCAATTAAGATTACTTATTAAACAACTAAATAAAGGAAAACTTCTTTAAGGCAAAAAATGGCAATTTTTCTATGTAAATAAAATTGCATTTCATTTTATAAATCAAATATACAGAGAATTATCTAAACTGAAGTTCAAAACAAGTATTTACAAAATACATGTATACAATTTTGACCAAAAACACCCTATAATAGTATCAAGGAAAATATGTTCATATGATTTTTGGTTAAATTTTGCATATTTTCGTCAAAAATTAGCAAAACCCATAGCAGATATATATCTATATATGTCATACTACTTTTTAAAATGTAACATCTATTCAAATTTCAGCTCAATTGGTGGAAAATGTTGTCTTTATTGACTCTTTAACTGCGTTTTATTCCTATATGTTCTATTTCAAATAACAGCAGCCATGTTGGTTGGAGGGCGGGGTAATCCGACAACATATGTCAGAACTTAATTTTTTTTTACATTTCACAGACAACAAACACAAATAGATTATAATACATTTTGTCAGATCCAAAAATAATAATCGCTCTACAATATATGCCGACTTTGAAGATTACAGGCCTACCTGGATTATTGGACCCACGATCATTTTCTACACTGTTTTGTTCAAGATGTAACATCTTCTTTGATTCATCAGTGTCACTGGCCTGTTCTTTTCCTACAGTTATCTCAGTCAAGGTATTCTCTTCTAAATGAGACCTTTGCGGCTGTTTCGGCAGCCAATGTTCATTCTTTTTCATCTTCCTATTAGATTTGCCTTCCATCTTCAATATTGTTAAGAGTTTTTCAAATATAAATTCTGAAAAAGATCCATTATGATTATAATGTCTTAATGTTTGGGTCAAGCCATGCAGTTGATAATTTTGGAGTAAAAAAAATTAAGAGTCACGGTCTTCATGCAGGTACCCACTTTGGATAACCATTCATTGACTTTGCATATCGCCTTTATTCCTGAAATATCTTGAAGAATCCTGTCAAGCTTTAACAATAGAATATATATTATATGTATCATACATGCAATCAATAACGTTATATTTGCATAGAGGGGCCCGGGTGGCTCAATGAGTTATGTCGTTGGATCTAACAGCTCATACAAGCCTATCACCAATACGGCATGGGTTCGCGCCCAGCTTTGTAAATTACAAAAAAGGGTGCACTCGACTCGCAGCCGCAAGTGATAAAGTTCACCAGTTGCTTGCCCAGGGTCGGTGGTTCTTTCCGGATACTCCGGCTTCCTCCACCACTAAAACTGGTCGCCATGATATAGCTGAAATATTGCTGAAAGTGGCGTTAAACACCAACAATTCTAAATTCAAATTCAAAATCATATTTGCGTGAACCACAAGTCTATTGCTTTTGTCCAACACGATTTCTAAATCAGATGATTTTCAAAGTCGTTTCAGCAGTAACATGACGGGTACCACTAGTGAAGCGGGATTACTTACCTCTCTGGAGCACCCGAACTCCGGGGCTACTTACCTCTCTGGAGCACCCGAACTCCGGGGCTACTTTCCTCATTAGAGCACCCGAACTCCGGGGCTACTTACCTCTCTAGAGCACCCAAACTCCGGTGCTACTTACCTCTCTGGAGCACCCGAACTCCGGGGCTACTTTCCTCATTAGAGCACCCGAACTCCGGGGCTACTTACCTCTCTCGAGCACCCGAACTCCGGGGCTACTTACCTCTCTAGAGCACCTGAACTCTGTGGATACATACCTCTCTGGAGCACCCGAACTCCGGGGCTACTTACCTTTCTGGAGCAGCCGAACTCCGGGGCTACTTACCTCTCTGGAGCACCCGAACTCCAGGGCTACTTACCTCTCTGGAGCACCCGAACTCCGAGGCTACTTACCTCTCTGGAGCACCCGAACTTCGGGGCTACTTACCTCTCTAGAGCACCCGAACTCTGGGGCTACTTACCTCTCTGGAGCACACAAACTCCAGGGCTATTTACCTCTCTAGAGTACCCCAACTCCGGGGCTACGTACCTCTCTGGAGCACACGAACTCCGGGGCTACTTACCTCTCTGGAGCTCCCGACCTCCGGGGTTACTTACCTCTCTGGAGCACCCGAACTCCGAGGCTACTTACCTCTCTGGAGCACCCCAACTCTGGGGCTACTTACCTCTCTGGAGCACCCGAACTCCTGGGCTACTTACCTCTCTAGAGCACCCTAACTCCGGGGCTACTGACTTCTCTGAAGCACCCGAACTCCAGGGCTACTTACCTCTCTAGAGCACCAGAACTCCGGGGCTACTTACCTCTTTGGAGCCCCCGAACTCACTCCCGGTTTTTAATCAGGTTCGTGTTGTTCTTTAGTTCTTTGTGATGTGCTTTGTCGACCATTTCTTTTTGGTCATTGTATTGTCCTTCTTACATTGATGGCTTCTGATTACCCTTTTGGTATCTTTCATGCAGTATTATTTTGTTTATACAGCATGTGGCCAAAAGTATTGCCACATGTAAAAAAAAATCCCTATATAATCACAGGTACGTGTGGACAGGACCCTATGTTGCCCCCCCCCCCCTTTCTTTTTTTTTCTTTTTTTTTTTTAACATCGATTTTTTTTCATAAAAACAACATTTTGCAACTTTCTATGTATCACTGTATGACATATATACAATAAATACAACCAAACAGTAGTTTCTATCCATGCCGGATTTCTGACATATCATGTCAGAAACAGTTGTTTCTAGGCACTGGCTACGATTACCTGGATTAGGTAATAATAACGAAAAATTAGGATTACCTGAGAGACTAAGTAACGGAACACAATTCCGGTGTCATATGGTATTTTGAACCCCATGGTAAATTGAACCCGGGGTCGATTTACATCCATGGTATATTGAACCCCCTTATTGAAAACTGAACCCCCCTGTATGGTAAATTGAACCCCCATGGTGTTTTGAACCCCCCCATTTCTAATCAAAAGATATGCAGGGAGGTCAAAATATCATGTGTAGGGGGGTCGATATTCTATGGGTAGAGGGATCAAAATACCATGGATAGGGGTCGATATACCAT
Source organism: Bathymodiolus brooksi (assembly GCA_963680875.1). NCBI lineage: Eukaryota > Metazoa > Mollusca > Bivalvia > Mytilida > Modiolidae > Bathymodiolus > Bathymodiolus brooksi. The sequence goes on from OY804577.1 coordinate 55,547,970, forward strand.
GGGTAAGGGGTTCAATATACCATGGGTAGGGGGGTCGATATACCATGGATAGGGGGGGTCAAAATACCATGGGTAGGGGGTTCGATATCCCATGGGTAGGGGGTCAAAATACCATGGGTAGGGGGGTCGATATACCATGGGTAAGGAGGTCAATATACCATGGGTAGGGGGGTCAATATACCATGGATAGGGAGTCAAAATACCATGGGAAGGGGGTCGATATATCATGGGTAGGGGGGTCAAAATACCATAGGTAGGGGGGTCGATATACCATGGGTAGGTGGGGTCGATATTCCATGGGTAGGGGGGTCGATATACCATCGGTAGGGGATCAAAATTTTCTAAAAAAAAATTAAAGTTCAAAAGTTTCAAAATTTGAAAATTAAAAAAAATATATAAAATTTCAAAACTCAAAAATTTCATAAGATTTGAAAATTTTCATCATATTTCAAAATTTTAATATTTAAATAATCTTGAAAAATGATAAAACAATTGTATCCTATTTTGTTGAATATACTGTTGAAAAGTTTGAAAAATTCCTTATTATCTAAATTAATAAGCAGTTATTGACTTTTAATTTCAGTCTACTCATGACTATGCGGACCTGGTCAATGATTGATTAACCTCGGCCGTTGGCCTCGGTCAATCATTCATTGACCAGGTCCGTATAGTCATGAGTAGACCGCATTAAAAGTCAATAATTGTATAGGGTAGGGGGGTCGATATATCATTGGTAGGGGGGGGTCGATATACCATGGGTAGGGGGGTAGATATACCATGGGTATATCGACCCCCCAACCCATGGTATATTGACCCCCATACCCATTGAAAAGACTAAGTAAACTTTTGTTTATATAGGGAATCTCAGCGAAACCAATTTTAAGAAATATATCAGATTCATGATATACAAATTTTGAAATTTTGAAAATTTTCTTAAAATTCTATGAAAATTTAGAATTTATTTTTGGATTTTTTTAAATCTTATGAAACATGTTAGTTTTGAAATTTTATGAACATTTTGAAATTTTTGAAATAGAAATTTTTTTGAAAAATTTTCAATTTTAATTTTTTTTTTCTTTGAAATTCTATAAAATTTTTGAAATTTTGAACTTTTTTGAAAATTTAGATTTTTTGGAAATTTTGAAATTTTATTACCCCCCTACCCATAATTATTAATATATATTGAATCCCCTCTCTACCCATGGTATTTGGACCTCCCTACCCATGGTATATCGACCCCCTACCCATGGTATATCGACCCCCTACCCATGGTATATTGACCCCCCTACCCATGGTATATCGACCCCCCTACCCATGGTATATCGACCCCCCTACCCATGGTATATCGACCCCCTACCCATGGCATATTGACCCCCCTACCCATGGTATATCGACCCCCCTACCCATGGTATATCGACCCCCCTGCCCATGGAATATCGATCCCCCTACCTATGGTATATCAAACCCTCTCTTATGGTATTATGAACTCCTCTTTTGGTAGAAATGAGGGGGGGGGGTTCAATTTACCATGAGGGGGTTCAAAATACAATGACAAAAAATTGACCCCGGGGTCAAAATACCATAAGGAAAATTGAACCCGGGGTCAAAATATCATAGGTAAATCGACCCCGGGTTCAATTTACCATGGGGTTCAAAATACCATATGACACCGGGGGGCAACATCTATATAAAAAAAAGAAAAAAAAAGAAAGGAGGGCAACATAGGGTCCTGTCCACACGTACCTGTGTTTATAATCAACCAAAGCCATATTTTTTCAAACAATTATTGTGAAGTCATTTCTGGATAGATTTTAACAAATTTTACACCAAAACATTCAGAATTGTATATATTTTGATTGTTTATTTGCTCATTGATTATGTTTATATGAGTGGTTTTTATTTGTACATAATTTAAACATAACAAATAGAAATTGACTTTGATTTTCCTATATATTTCAACTAAAAATAAATCATAAAAATCAACAATCCTGTTTAAATTAGCATGAGACCTTGATATCGGCCCGAGGGACGATATTAGTCGAGGGCAATATGAAAAAGGCCATGTATTAAGGTGTCAAACCACTAATTCACCAATCAGAGCTTAGCAAAAGTTCCTTTCTCTTTGTAGCATTGTGAAAACTACTGAATGGAATGGACTAATTAAAATTGATAATTGAAATTAAATATATAGGGATGATTTTATTCATGACCTATAAAAGACTGAGCTATTTTTAGAGTAGGTGTTTTCCGTAGCACGGCATTTCACTCAGTGCAAGATTTTAAACATGCCCTGATATTTTGACAGAACGTAGACGAATCATGTACGTTTCAGAAAATATATGGTCTTGGAAAGGTTAAACTTAAGATAAAATGGCCAGGTAGGCTCGAAAAAACAAAAATTTAGTAGAAAACCTTAAAGAAATTAATTAGTAGTTTCACACCTTAATCTATTTATCACATATTTTGCTAGATACGATAACGTAACCCTCAGTCCGCTTGTGCTCCAGTTAGGGTTACGATTCGGTCTCATTCAACGTAATGGAGCAAATTAAAATTTTCGTTCCGTGAATATTTTAACTTTCTTTTTGCATATATCGTCATAACTTATTATTCCCTACAATTTTTAAGTAATGGTGATACGAAATAAGTGTTACAATACCTGTTTCAGTCCTTCACGATCGATTTCGTGTTCGAAAATTGTTTCTTATCCGCCATGACACCTTACGTAGACTCTCGTGATGGGCGTAGCCTATCCGTATATGGATCTGAATGCCAAATACGGAAAACTTCTACTACGATATTTACAGCAATCGATCCAAATAAGGATATCTCCAAAACGAGGCAAGTGCACGTGAAATAGCAACTTGTAAACAAAATATCGGACAGAAAGAAGATTTCATGCATTCAAATTTTCAGATGGATATAAGTCTACCATGGATTGATGCAGCGTTTACTTAACACCTCAAGCTTTACCTAAATATATTTATCTTTCACCCCGTTAATTTTCCCAACCACTTCAACGGAATTAGGACAAAAAACCGCCCGGTGTGAATCACTTCGTGCTCTGCTCCATTACGTTGAATGGGACCGAATCGTAACCCTCTCCCAGCACAAGCGGACTGAGGGTTACGTTATCGTATCTAATATTTTGCAAGGGCAGATAACATGCTATTGCCCTCGTATAATGTTATTGCCCCAGAGGCAAATAACACGCCGCAAATTATGCTTTTATTACACATGCAAATTCGGCGTTATTTCAATAAAATATGTGATAATGTATGTTACGTCGTACCTTGTAGAAGTTGGATTCAATAAACAATATATTAATCACTCATGATGTACCTGAAGTAAATATTCATGACTAGTCCCTACTATTTTTTTCTGGGGGTTACACGAATGAATGCGTCCAAGGCGGCAGAGCACGTATCTGTCAATCTCGCGACATTTCATTTAAGTCGGGAGGTAAGTCAGGTTTCTCCACAAATGAAATTGTCAGCTATGATACTTTACTTTAAACATATTTTATTGTTCAAAAAGACAAAAGGATAAGACACAAGTGAAGCAACTTAGACAGTCTTCTCCCATTACATATATTTCAAAATACACAATTGAACATAATAATATTTAATTACACAAATTTATAGTAAACCTTTATAGTAAATGAAGGCATGAAGAAAAATATAAACAATAAAACAATTAAAACCCTCAAGGAGCCTCACTGACTATATGATCAACATATAGATAACCTATTGATACATATCGAACAGACCCAAATGAGTACTACGTGGCAATGGACATATTAACTTTCATTCATCTATTGGGATTTAGTTGCGGAAAATAGTCATGGTAAGTATATATATTTCTATTTATTTCATAAGATCAAATAGTCTTCAAAGATCATCCAGAGGTTTTATTTTCAATTATGATCATTCGAATACCACGTTAACATTTTTGTCAAAATGGTATACCTGTAAGGGAATTCACCTGGTTGTTTTGTTACAATTATACTGAAAAACGACCAGTATCTTTAATATATCTTTGAATAATTAAAAATATTTCACAATTTGTTTCATCTGATAGAAAATCATTTCCAAATAACAAAGTATCAACATTTATTTCTACCCCGTTCATATTCAGTATTGCCAATGACGATAACATTTTATTTCTATATACAATATAACGATTACAAAATAGCAAATAATGATCCGCATTTTCGTTTTGGTATCCACATATATAGTTTGGATTTGAAATTAAATTAGTACTATACAAGTCTTCTTTCAATGAACTACATTTGTTTCTTATCCTCGTGTGTAATACACTAAGATATCTATTACCACTTGAAAAGTGCGCGGATTTTTTCACATTTTGAAAATATATCTGACGGATTTTTGACTTAAAATGAGCTAAAATAGGGATTTGTCGGATATTAAGATCCAACGTATTCCACAGCTTAATAGTTGAAGGAAAAAAAGTTTGTTGAAGAAGTGCAAGTCTGTTTGCTTGTTGACTTATATTTTGACTGTTACGTAAATAATAATTTGAAGTTTCAGAAACTGTAGGTGGTATTAAATCTGATAAATATTCAGGTGCCAGATTATTATAAATTTTGTAAAATAATGTGAGATTTTTAACTTCTCTCCTTACTTTCAATTTATCCCATCCCGTTTCTTTGTAAATAGATGCTATACTAGCGTAACTGGGAAAACCACAAACAATACGAGCGGCTTCAATTTGCACTTTTTCCAAACGAGTTGAGTTGAATTGGCCACAATTAAACCAAACTTCAGACGCATATTCTAAAATTTTTTGCCTTATAAATGTTAAATAAATTTTTTTCAAGATAGTTTCGTTTAAGTTTAAATTTAAGCTTTCTTAATACATTTATTTGTTTAGAAGACTTTTCTATAAGTTTATCAATATGTTTGGTCCACTTACAGTCATTACTAAAAATAACACCTAAATGTTTATGTAATTCAACATCTCTTAATGAAGCACCCTCAAAGTTAAAATTGAAATAAAATTTTGTGTCTCTGGTACTGAAGACCATAACTACAGTTTTATTTTGATTGAATTTGACTAACCAACGTTTTGACCAATCTTTTAGGTAAGCTAAATCTAAATTTACCATGTCTTGTAAAGAATCTTTGTCATTTGCAATGTGCCCAATCAATGTATCATCTGCAAATAATCTACCTAAACCAGTCATACCATCTGCAATGTCATTGATAGATACCAAAAATAAAAACGGATCTAAAACCGACCCTTGAGGCACCCCTGCTTTAAGCTGACCACTGTTTGATAGAGCATCTTTTATCACAACTCTTTGCGTGCGGTTTGATAAGTAACTTTTTAACCAGATAAGCAAATTGTCCCCTATACCATATCTTTCCAATTTGAGTAAAGACCCTTTTATCCACACAGTGTCGAAAGCTTTACTTATATCGGCAAACGTTACACTTGTAAATTGCTTACTGTCTAAAGCTAGTACAATTCTATGATATAACTCTACAAGTTGATGGGTAGTAGAGCAACCTGGTAAAAAACCTGACTGAAATTTACACAATAATTTATTTCCCTGTAAATTATTAAAAATATGTTTAAAAACTATTTTTTCTAAAAGTTTACTAACACAGGAAAGCAATGAGACTGGTCTATAATTAGAAGGGAATGATTTTGTCTCCTGCTTTGAATAAAGGAATGACATGGGCTAATTTCCAATCTGTTGGGAAAATATTTTGATGGCGAGATTTATTAAACAACATGCATAATGGTTTTGAAATTTTAACTTTTACTGCAATAAGCATCTTGTTACTTATGATATCCGGTCCAACAGCTTTATTAGCATCTAAAGTGGAAATCATATCCAAAATATCTTGCTCACTCACTATTATTTGCGAGAGAACATTTTTACACCTAACTTCAAAAGGGGGTAGGTCTTTATTTCTGTCATTTAGATCAGAAACAGAGCAAAAGTGTTTATTCAATATACCAGCTTTTTCGAAACAATCGTAAGATAAATTAAAATTATTATCACGATCTCTAAGAGGTGGCATAGTATTCGCAGAACGTTCGTTTTTTATTAACATATGTATCGTTTTCCAATACTTCTTGCTATCAGTAGTTTTAAGTTCGTCTAGATTTTCGTTAATATTTGCATAAAATAATTCTTTTGCCTCCTTTTTTAAGTTATTAACTCGATTACGTTGTTTTTTGTACTGTTTTTCGGCAGAAACAGTTTTAGTTCTTAAAAACGCTTTTCGAAGCCTATCTCGTCTTCGAGATTCCCGGCGCAAATTTGAATCAAACCACATTTTGTCATCTGTTCGGATAGTTACTTCCCTTGTTGGTATACATTCTTTGGCTATATAGTTAAAAAGGCATAGGTAAAATTTGAGCAAGCATTATTGACATCTAATTCATCGTTTATCAATTTCTCCCAATTTGTATCAATAATTTTTTGTTTCATTAAAGTATAATCTCCCCTTTTGTAATCCCAAATAGTACGTTGATAAGTTTTCTGATTAGAAAACCCACACTTAAAGGTGACATAAGTTCCATCGTGATCACTGATTTGTCTATCAATTTCTATTGTATCTGAATCAGCTATGATAAACCACAGGTACTTGTGGACAGGACCCTTTGTTGCTCCCTTTTTTTTTTTTAAGATGTTGACCCCCCCCCCCGCTTTTTTTTTAACATCGACTTTTTTACATATAAACAACATTTTGCAACTTTCTATGTATCACTGTGTAGGTACATAGCGAGCATATTTTTGACTCTACACAAGCGCCTGTGATATAAGTTAGAAGGTAAGTCACTCTTCTTTGTTTACATTGGGGTACTTGTTGTGTATTCATCTTAAATTTAGTGAATAAAAAAGGCCTACCTGTCTGGAAATTGGCTTATTCCTTCTCTGTATATATTATTCTCCCTGAAAACACACATCAATATTTATTTACAGCAGCTGACAACTCTCCATGGAACATTTTCCACTCGCGATTTGCGATTTTCAGACGACATTTTTGAAAACTCGAATTAAAGCTACGGAAGTGTGATTATTAGCGACATCTGCTGGTCATTTGAAATATTGACGATACGGTAAAACGCGAGAGTTCCGGGTAAAATTAAATTTTGCGCCAAAAAATTCCCGAACTTTTTACCCGGAACTCTCGCGTTTTACCGTATCGTCAATATTTCAAATGACCAGCAGATGTCGCTAATAATCACACTTCCGTAGCTTTAATTCGTGTTATTTAAATAACAATAACAGTTTTAAGGAAAATCAACAGTAGATGGGAACAATAATTTTAAGTGATATCCCCCATAGATTTTACAAAGCATTATTTTAGAGAAGCTTTTTGAAATTTTAAAATTATAATTTCAAAAAGTAATTTTTCACACAATCTGTCTTTTATCAACAAATTATGAAATAATGCCTACTTTGACAAGAAAAGAATTATTTACACATTTCTATAATATTTAAAAAAACGTATTTACAAAAATATACAAATTTTGCATTAAATGACACTTGTATGGAATGTATGGGTGACAGGGTATGTTTATTGGTGCCACTGCGAATGAAGGAAGCGCCAGAATATAATTAGTATCGGTGGCGATAGTCTACCTTAGAATTCATATACATTTAGGTCGCTAATTTCCGATGAAATACTAATATATGAAAAGCCCTTTATTATTTACACAATATTATACATGAATAGATCAAGTTTTTATAGACATATCTTGTTTGTTGTAGGCTTGGCTACAGATGAATTGCTTAAACCGGGAACTTGGGTATAAATAGCTGTGGGCGGAGCAAACATTCAGATTGTTCATTTTTTTTACCACAGTTATCTCGAGGAGGAAAAATAAATGATACATAGTTTCAGTTACTTTTGGAGCAAAATATTTGACAAGCATGGTTACTAGTGTTCCTCCCTACGAAACTTTCAGTCTTATTAAAAAAAAATATTCTTAATCAGTCTAAAATCTACAAAAATCACTTCGAAAATTCAAATTTCTGAGACACGTGACAAGTGAAAAGACGTGTATGTGACCTTTAGGTCACGTTGTTCATGTGACATACAGTTTCATAAATATGCTGTTCATGTCAACGAGGATTTTTGATGATAAGCTCCGCCCACAAATTTTGTCGGTAGGCACTACCGCAAAGTCCGCTTTAAGATAAATTCCTTTTAAAGTTCATATGGGTACTCTGTCTGTATTTAAAAAGCATATATACACCAATAAATCTGTATTTCTAAAGGGGGAAAACATAACGGTGTATATTTTTTGAAATTTGTAGTATGTGGATAAGGAAATGGGGATCATCGAAGTCCCAGCTGTACCCACCAGGGGCAGATCCAGGATTTCAAGTTAGGGGGGGGGGGGGGCGCACCTTAAAAAATTGCGGCGAACGGAGGGAGGCGCGAAAAATGTTGGGGTATTTCGTGTGAACAATCACGATTTTACGCCAAAAAATCATATTTTTTCCAATTTAAGGGGGGCGCGCGCCGGGTGCGTCCCCCCCCCCCCTGGATCCGGCCCTGCCCACCCACCAATAAATAGGTAGAAGGAACAAAGTGTTGACTGACTGACTGTTCTTATTACAGGACAGACTTGGTCTTATTTGTTAAATACCTTACAATGTCATCTAAAAATAGCCATGTCTATTGATAAACGAAAGTAGAATTTCAAAGCTGCCACACACTACGGTGGATATTCCTACAAAGTTTCATGAAGTTTGATGAAAGGAATCCAAAAAAATTTTAAATACCCCCTTTTTTGTTTCCATGGAAACTGCGGCAAAGTTTGTCCAACCGATTCCGATTTTTTTGGCTTATCTCGTTCCACTAGATGCGGATGTTGTTGCTATCAAGTTTCATCAATTTCTGTTCGGCCAGTAACTTGCTATGATAATTTTTGTGTTTTTCAATTTTTTAGTATTTTGGCCATTTCCATGGAAACAGCAGCCATTTTGAAAAAATCAACCCTTAAAAGCACAACTTCACATGGCATATGATATTCCTACAAGGTTTCATAAAGTTTGATCAAGGGATCTCCGAGAAATCGAGCGGACAAAAATGTGTGGAAGAATAAGAATAATAAGAATAAGAATAATAGTGAAAAAGAAACGTAGAATAACAATACATCACCCGACAACAGTCGTGGTGATGTAATAATAATAAGAAGAAACAGAGCAAAAGTAATATGTCTCACAAACTACGTTCGGGAGCAATAATAATAATAATAATAATAATAATAATAATAATAATAATAATAAGAAACGGTGCAAAAACAATAAGTTTCCAAACTGGGAACTTAATAATAATAACAAACGGTGCAAAAACAATAAGTCTCCAAACTTCGTTTGGGGACTTAATAAAGTCTCCAAACTTCGTTTGGGGACTTAATAATAATAATAAGAAACTGAGCAAAAGTAATATGTCTCACAAACTTCGTTTTGGAGCCATAATAAGAATACTAATAGTGAAAAAGAAACGTAGAATAGCAATACATCACCCGACAACAGTCGGGGTGATGTAATAATAAGAAACGGTGCAAAAGCATTAAGTCTCCGAACTTCGTTTGGGGACTTAATAATAATAATAATAAGAAGAAACGGTGCAAACACAATAAGTCTCCAATCTTCGTTTAGGGACTTAATAAGAAACGGTGCAAAAACAATAAGTCTCCAATCTTCGTTTAGGGACTTAATAAGAAACGGTGCAAAAACAATAAGTCTCCAAACTTCGTTTGGGGACTTAATAATAATAAGAAACAGAGCAAAAGTAATATGTCTCACAAACTACGTTTGGGGGCCATAATAAGAAACGGTGCATAAACAATAAGTCTCCAAACTTCGCTTGGGGACTTAATAATACTTACACGTGTCGACTCTTATTACTAGTATCCACAAGAATATAAATAGGGTCGACAAATTTAAGTTGCTGTTAACATAAGATTGTATGAACATCGACACGAACAAGTTAAATTAAGAGATGGAATAATTAAGAATTGTTTATTGAAAATAACTATGTAAACAGTATGTTAAAAAAAAAGGGGGGGGGGGGGTAATTCCGTCCGTGCCAAGAACGCCTGTGGTTTGTCCACAAATTAAAATTTGACCATTTGAATTCTGTCCCTTCATAAATTAATCACTGGAATAAATATAAGTTCTACATTTCAATATATTTACCTTAATTTAAATATATGTAAACAAAAAGCTAAAAAAAAAGGGCGGGTGGGGGGTAATTCCATCCGTGCCGCGAACACCTGTGGTTTGTCCACAAATCAAAAATTTAACAATTTGAATTCTGTCCCTTCATACATTAATCACTAGAATAAAAATAAGTTCTACATTTCAATTTATTTACCTCATTTGACATGTTTTCAGCCCAGTCTCTGTAAAAAGTTAACACCAAACATTGTCCCACATTCCTTTCATTTTATGTCTATAATACTTAAAGACAGGTGTATACTACTGAATACGGTTGTCAAATGACGTTGTTTAGACCTACATAGAACTTGAACCATTTCAAAAATTGATTTTCTGAAATTCTACTTTCGGTTTCGCATGTGTCTATAAATATTGCACTGCGTCCATGGCTAAGTAGATTAAACATATGTTATTGCTAAATATTATAACAATTGGATTGGACACAAATTATAACAATTTACAAAGGTCCTCTCCACAATGGATATGTACTGTGTAAACTGTACAGACGGTGGTTATTTTTAGATCGTCATTTAATAGGTTCACATTTTTATTGCTCCTGTTCTTACACTGTTTGATATATCCCTCTTCAAATACAAATTATTTATTCAAAATGAAAAAATTTCAATTAAACAAGTATTGAGTTTTTGTCAATTAAGTGAACAAAAAAAAGTCCGTTACCCCTAGTTTTCAGTTTTCAGTTTTATCTGCGAGCTATTTCTACATAATATAAAAATGTAAAATGTTTTTTTAACAATGGGATTAGGGGGAGGTTCTTAACGAGTAACATAGCAAAATATCGGTTTAGTTTATAATTATTTTATTTGATCAATGATACAAAGAGGATCCAACCTATGGGTTATACAACGAGATGCCAGTTTGAAGTGACTCCATCCATTTTAATGAAATAAAAAAGGGGGAGGGGGTATTTTGTTACAGTATGTGACATATACATGTCAACAAATATAAAGTAAAAAACCGCTCTTCAATCCTTCAAGCTTAACTAAATTTAATAAATTTCAAAGATATATCAATTTTTTTTCTAAAGTTTTTTTTATCGCCATGATATAGCTGAACAATTGCTGAATTGGCGTTAAACAACAATCACTCACTCACTCACTCCAAAAATGTTTCATTTTTCTACAAATTTTCATCGTCAAAAACCTCGGAAACGAGCACCTTAACATACATTTTATTGCAGAGGTAAAATGTTCACATATTTAAATTAACAATAACAGTTTTAAGGAAAATCAACAGTAGATGGGAATACTAATTTTAAGTGATATCCCCTATAGAATTTACAAAGCATTATTTTAAATTATTAATATTATAATTTCAAAAAGTAATTTTTCACACAATCTGTCTTTTATAAACAAATCGTCGTGTCAATCTTATAATGATACATGTCCATTTTTGTAGAAATGGAGATATCAGAGGTCAAAGTTTGGGCAGTTGAATAATTCCATTGGAGATATAACATTATAACACTTCTCAAATTGTCTTAAACCAGTATATTTCGTTATATAGCTTATATAGGGAGATACACCATTGACAATTAAAGTCACTGATACCCATAAGTCATATTGTCAAAAAAAAATGGACATGTATCATTATAAGATTGACACGACGAAATTATGAAATAATGCCTACTTTGAAAAGAATTATTTACACATTTCTGTAATATTTAAAAAACGTATTTACAAAAATATAAAAATTTTGCATTATGACACTTCAATCTTGTATGGAATGTATGGGTGACAGGGTATGTTTATTGGTGCCACTGCGAATGAAGGATCGAAGCTCCAGAATATAATTAGTATCGGTGGCGATAGTCTACATTGTACGTTAGAATTCACAATTTAAATATATTCTTAGCAGTAATGATTACGATATTATGAAAATATGTGTAATAGGTATCTCTGAAATGTGCAGTGAGAGAAATAAGTTACTTAAGAGTAATGCAAAGTAACCTTAATATTTGAGTTACTTTCATATTAGTGTATTTATATTGTGTTTGTTATAAGTTCGTTATAGTGACTTTTTGCCTCCTCAGCCCTCATGCTACTTTTCGTTTTTAATTGTTTCATGTTTTGTGTATGTCTGTTGATTGTATTGTTGCTGATGACAATGCGTTGTTGGATTTCATATCAATAAAGAATTTGAATTTGAATTTATACATTTAGGTCGCTAATTTCCAATGAAATACTAATATATGAAAAACCATTTATTATTTACATAATATTATACATGAATAGATCAAGTTTTTATAGACATATCTTGTTTGTTGTAGGCTATAGGCTTGGCTACAGATGAATTGCCTAATGTAAATTCCTTTTAAAGTTTATATGGGTACTCTGTCGGTATTTAAAAAGCATACACCAATAAATCTGTATTTCTAAAGGGGGAAAACATAACGGTGCATGTATATTTTTGAAATTTGTAGTATGTGGATAAGGAAATGGGGATTATCGAAGTTCCAGCTGTACCCAGTCACCCACCAATAAATAGGTAGAAGGAACAAAGTGTTGACTGACTGACTGTTCTTATTACAGGACAGACTTGGTCTTATCTGTTAAATACCTTACAATGTCATCTAAAAATAGCCATGTCTATTGAAAAACGAAAATCAATATTTTTGGAAAGTGCAGGACGACCACGTACGTTGCAACTATACTGATTAATAGATCAATTCATCGACCGCTCTTTGAATTTTTGAAAGTTGATTTTTGCCTTTGATGTATGTTGATCTGTGACAGTTATTTCGTAGTTACTTAATGTATTAGAAAAATAACAAACGACACATTTAGACACAATATCAAGTTATCATGTACAGCGGAATAGGAAGGAGGGAAAGTTTTAGGAGTAGACCACAGGCACTAGACGTTGTGTCAATATGAATATAACATAAGCAATGGGCAGAAAATAGTGTCCAATATATACACTCCGACAAAAGTTAAGCACCACCCTATATTTGTATCGATATATTTTGTTACATCAATACTGTTAAAACAATAAAATAGATATCACCATTTTTCTTACACTTCTTAAAAGACTACACCAAGGGCTCTAAAATTACCAATCTACGAAGTATTTATCATCCTGAAAGAGGTGACTATGACGTGGCAAAAATGGGGTTCAAAACAGGCGCTGGAAAAACGTAAAACCAGTTTGTCTTTGATGGAAGTTTTTAACATTGCATTAAAATGCAGAGTCTTCAGGTTTTAAGAACTTTTAAATGCATCTATTGTGCGTATGTGTAAGGCATAAAAATCAATAACGAGTATATCCACCGCGTTTATTGTGAAGTTCTGTAACACGCCTCGTCATGCTTCGCACAAGACGCCTAAGCCGTTCTTGGGGGAACTGTTGCCACTCCTGTAAGATAGCAGTTCTCAATTCGTCAATATTTTGACATTTTGGATTGCGTTGGTTAATTTTTCGGCCAATAAAGTCCCATACATGCTCTATAGGGTTCATGTCTGGCGACATCGCAGGCCATGGAATTGTCTGAACAGCCTCTTGCTGTAAAAAATGTTGTACAATTCGGGCTCTATGTGGCTTAGCGTTGTCGTCCATGGACATTGGCCTGTCAGCCAACGCATTATTGTCGAAATGGGGGACTACGCGTGGAGCAAGCACATTGTCACGGTATTTTTGGCCTGTCAGATTACCATCAAGAACGTACAAGTCCAACTTACAGTCAAAGGAAAAACAACCCCAGACAGTTACACCCACACCCCCAAAAGCAGTTATGCCCAAAATGTGGTTGTCCTGAAATGAAGTGTTTCGTTAGCGCCAAACCCTTGCACGACCGTCGGTAGGGCATAACAAAAAACGACTTTCATCAGACCAGTGGACCCGTCTCCATGTGCGAATAGTCCACCCCAAATGATCATGTGACCAGTCAAATCGAACATGGCGATGACGTAATGTCAACTGTGGACGTTTTATGGGTTGTCGCGCTCGCATTCCCTGATGGTGGAGGCGTCTGATTACAGTGCGTGTGCTAATGTGGTCTCCAAACGCTAAATTACCACGAAGTGCACCAGCTGTACTGAACGGCCGTTGCCGCACCCGTCTGGATATGAGCCGGTCCTCTCTCGGCGTCGTTTTGCGAGGCCTACCTGCACGTGGACGGTCAGTAACATTCCCCGTTTGACGAAAGCGCTGCATCAGTCGTACAATGGTGGAATGGTTAACCCTGAAGTGGTCTGCCACCCTTCTATGGCTAAAACCACCGTTATGCATGCCAACAGCTTGCCACCTTTCTGGTATGGTTAATTTTCGCCGCACCATACCAAACCAATAGAAGATGAAACTTAAAACTCTACACAAAAAAAATCAGCTTTCGTTCGCAAACACAAATGTTGAAAAGTACACGTGGCACTTTACACACCCTGTCATATACATAAATAAAAACCGATCAATAACCTGTTTCACAGGTAAGTAAGTATGTGTGTACAGGTAACGAAAACAGCAAACCGATTTGAAATAAGTTCCTTATTAGAAAAGATATTATTGAAACAAGTCAGGTGGTGCTTAACTTTTGTCGGACTGTATATATAATAATAATATATATTGTACACTATTTTCTGCCCATTGCTTATGTATTGGATACTATTTTCTGCCCATTGCTTATGTATTGGATACTATTTTCTGCCCATTGCTTCATATATTATATTCATATTGACACAACGTCTAGTGCCTATGAGTAGACTTGACAGTTTCAAATGGACCGGGAAGTGGGGGAAAAGGGGGGGGGGGATTCAAAACTGTCGAGCAAATAAAAAGTGCTTGTGTTTTGAAGCATCATGCTTGCTTCCATCCTTGACATTCAGCTGTTTCTTCAATTTTGCCTAAAAAAGTGGGGGCAAAACCAATTGCCCCTCCCTACCGCTCCTACGCCCCCGATGCAATTATAGTTGACAGGCCAAATTAATACTTTCAGCAAGTAACAGCTTTCTATCATAGAACTAATACATGTATTTTACATATGACAACTTCTGTGTCACGAAGATTGAAAAATCATGTGTGATGCTACGCTATTGGTGACCAAATAGAACATGAAATAAGTAAAACGAATGTAGATTTTTTAAAGATTGATTGATTTTGATTTCCAATACATGCTTGTATAGGTAATTATACGAATAATTTCTTTATTATATTAGATATGGTTTATTTTTGTTTTTGAAAACAAATTTATTGGAAGAAAACGCCGTTAACACACAATTTTCTCATGTAACGCGTTACAAAATATCCGTATGTTTTTTTACATTTTTTCGGACTAATTTTTTGTGGGACTGGAAGCAGTCAGCATACTTTATGACGTCATTAACGATTTGTGATTAAAGGAATGCTTGAAGGAAAAATCGTTAAGTTCATGGAAAGAAAAGAATGTAACGCTGAAGGAAAAACATCTGCATGCCAAAAAAACAGGGCACCTATAAAGTGCGAAACGAAATAGAAACGAAACGAAACGAAATCAACGAAAACGAAACGAAACGAAACGAAATCAACAAAAACGAAACGAAACGAAACGAAACGAAATCAACAAAAACGAAACGAAACGAAAAGAAACGAAATCAACGAAATGAAAACGAAATAAAAACGAAACCAACGGAAGCAAAACGAAATCAACGAAATCAAAACGAAATAGAAAATGGAAGAAAAAATAATAGGGGCCTAAAAGAAATCAAACCTATTTTCACAATTACGATGCTAGACCACTTCCCACGCATGTCTGTCTTTCATCAGGAGAGGACAGGATTTCTCACCATTGAACAAGAATACTATGCATTTATTCAGCGGGAGTCTGTCCTTTTGACTTGGTGGTTTCTTTTAAATTTGGGAACCATAAGAGCAACGTCAAGTCTGTTGAAAGGAGAGGAATTAAAATACAAAAAAAAACAGAAGTGCAGAGTTAAAGTTCACTAATAGATACCCCCGTCCGAGCAAAATTTAAAAGTGTGTTGGAGAGACGAAAAAGTGTGACGACCGGATGGACAAACGAACCGAACGGACAGCAGAAGTCCTATATACCCCAATCTTTTTTTGGCGGAGGTATACAAATCCTATCAAAAATTCACTTTAAATTACATGCAGGATGGGTTATAATTAATCAAAATTATTGTATTTAAAAAATCGAATTATCATTTTTTTTTATTTCTTTATTTCGTTTTGTCTTTTATTTTTGTCCTTCCATTTTTCTTCCATTTTCTTCGTATCAGTCTATTTCGTTTTGTTTTAGTTGATTTCGTTTTGCTTTCGTTTCATTTCGTTGATTTCGTTTCGTTTCGCTTCGTTTTTGTTGATTTCGTTTCGTTTCGTTTTCGTTGATTTCGTTTCGTTTCGTTTCGTTTTTATTTCGTTTCGCACTTTATAGGTACCCCAAAAAACAAGCTTTATCTCAGCTATGTTTTACTAAATTTTCACACAAAAATTATACATATCAAATGTGATTATCTTAAAAAACGAAGAAATCTTTTCAAAATTTTTAAATTAAAAAATATTTCTCAAGGAGTAAGGTCAACAAAAATGTCGAGTTGCAACTTGACGTAAAAAAATCACGAAGTATAAAACTTTACACATTTGGAACTATATTTTTCGCTCATAATTTTCGTGCTAAATCCAAATAGCAAAAATGTGAATTTTCAGTGGAAGAGAATGAACTTAACAAACTTGTTTTCGGATAAATATTACGATTTCTACGTAAAATTGTAGAAGTTCAATTTGTCCAGTAAACGTTTTTCCTTATCGACGACAAAATAACGTCTCGCTATATGAAACTAAAATACGGGTAAACACATTCAGAGAAAGACAGAAACAGGTAGAGCTGGAATTAAACGGAAATTTAACAAACAGTTTCTCGAAAGAACAGAACAATGAAGCATAGGGCAGTTTCTAAGTTGATTAAAAGTTTGCCAAAATCACCAAAGAAGAGAACGAAAGTTGTGTCAGCATATTTACCAACCGTTAAAACTCTAGTTAAGCTGAAAAAACTACCGTCCCCCGAGCTCAGCGAAAATAAAATAAAAATCAATAAAAACAAAAAGTGAAATTCGGAAATGAAGAACAATACATCAAAACACCCCCACCCCAACCAAGCCCAAGTTATGCAAACACAAATAATGAAGGAAAAAAAAGATGGAAAAGAAGACGTGAAACGTTCTTTAAACGTTAATCATGTGTAACGGCAAGTGTCACCAACATCGCGCGTAACGTCGTGTATGTTAATATGAGACAGGCACAACCTGCTTAAGGGTGAAGTCTATATCCAACATTTGGCTGTCTTAAAAGAGAGGCATGAGAGGCGAATGGCATGCCTCCTAAAATTAAATAACTAGAAGAAATGTTTCCATAATACACGTATGCCCCCGCCTAACAGGAAGTTGATGCCTAAAGAGGGGATAAAAACCGATGTGGGAGGAAAGGTTTCTGAAGGGGCCTAGGGGGTTATTGAATGTGCCTATGCATGTATGTTGCAATGTCTGAAAATCGTTTTCTGAGGTTTTTACCATTTAGATTTTTTTCGAATTTCTCATAGCATGAAGTGTCAAAACATGATAGGGCGACCATTTGTTTTTGAGAGGGGGGCTTGAAATATTTTGATCCACAATTAGTTGACTCTTTTGTCGAAAATAAAAATTCTGATATCAGTCATTTGCTCAGATTTATATATTTTTTTTCACAATGTAAGTGTGCAAGATAAAGGGTAAGAGCAGGTCCAGCATATATCAAGTAGGTCCACTGAATGTATTTTTGCAGGAACTAGAATCGACCTAATGTCGACAAAAATTGTATTCTATATAGTTAAGGGTTTTGGGCTTATCAAAAGGGGAATGAGGGTCAAACGAAAATGCAATCATTTTCAATGCAATCAAGGTTTTTCAAGCAAAGCTGCTTGCCATAAAAAGAAAAAACTTACCTGTCATCAGGGAATTATAAAACTTGTTTTACACCCCTGCTGTCAAGTGTCATGCTTGTCTTGTCAGAATCATTTCATGTTTTTGAATCGCGGATAGCATGTAGATGTAACAGATTCCCTAGCCGAAGACGAAGGAGAGCTGCTCTTTCTATTTGACACCAGCTCACACAAAGTATTCAGAGAGGAGAATCATCCTTTCAGGAGAAATGCATGGACTTTCATTTGAGTTTATTTGAATTTTTCAGAATATAAACAATAAGAGATTTCGGGATTTCTCATTGAAATGAATTTTATTGCGATTTTAAATACTATTTCGTTCAAGACTTTTACACTTCCGGTGAAAAGATATTTGGATATGAATACAAGTCACGAGACTAAAATTCGCATAGCCTAGTATAGTTAAAAGGGTTTCGCCCTTTACAAGTTATTTACGTTCCTATCCGTAGATATGGAGATTTTAACACCCTGAAGTAGCCAAGTACATCCTGTGGCGCAGCCGAAGGGTGTACATGCTACTGAAGGGTGCTAAAATCTCCATATCTACGGATAGAAACGTAAATAACGAATTTATCCCCGGTTGGCGGTTATAAGCTCGCGAAGCGAGCTATTTATGACTGAAGCATGGTAAAATTAAATCAATAAAGGAATAATGACGAATACCATTTACTTTGACTAGAATACCATTTACTTTGACTAGAATACCATTTACTTTGACTAAAACAGAAATCCTTATCATCCATTCACTATGCCTATGAAAAAGTTTCAACACATCCGGGTTACCGCTTTTCGAGAACCCTTGAGAACTTACGAAAGGTATCGAAGAGCATCCAATCCAATCGTAACTACTCGGCCATTCTCGCTACGTCTAGTGTAGCGGAAATTGCCGAGTAGTCACGATTGATACCGGTTTCGCAAGCTTTTCAAGCGGTGTCTGTTTCATATTAGTAAAAAATAAGACATGTTGGACCCCGGTGGGCCACGTAAAAGTGACGTTTTCTTTGTTTTTGGAAAGAATAAGTAAATAATATGAAAGTTTCGAGTGTTTTCTACCCGGTGGAGGGTACTACCTTTGGGAGACCCTTACAGTTGATCGAATTAACAGCTTTATATTCAATATACAAATGCATAGACAAAATTAACTAAGTTTGATTTTGGAGCGTAACGTCGCGAGCTTTGACGTCATATTAAGCTCGCTTCGTTAAGCGACCTATTTATGACTGAAACATGGTAAAATTAAATCAATAAAGGAATATTGACGAATACCATTTACTTTGACTAAAACAGAAATCCTTATCATCCATACACTATATGCATATGAAAAAGTTTCAACACATCCGGGTTATCCATACCACTATGCCTAATATGAGACAGGCAACCTGTTTGAAGGACGAAGTCCTAAGATTTCAATAATACGATGATCCGTACACGTTAACCTCACCGGACGCAATTTCGATGATATTGACATTTGATAATAAATTTGACCAAATTGATGAAGCTGATTGCATGTTCATATTTCAGATTAAACACCAATATTCCTTTTGAATCATAGCCCATATATATATTATTCAATGCATTGTTACGGGTTTTAAACAGATTTTCATGACCCCGTTCTAGTCACTCTGTGACCTAGATCCGGACACAATTTCGAACGACATCATAATAACCTTTTTAGTGTAAATTATTTAATGACAACTGTTAAAATTGAAAGAGCATTCATTCATTTACGTTCACATATCTATTTGTATATAATACACATGAAATAAAAACCTTTCCTTTATTCTTACCATAAATGTCATGTGCCAGTTTGCATTCGGAATTCCTTGGACTCTTCAATTTCACGACTGTGTTACGCTCGAGCTTGCAGTTTAACTGTAATAAGACTTTTTACAAAATCTCATCTTATTTTTCAAAACATTTTTCGGAAGACAATTAGATTTTGGTTCAAGGTTGACCATTGTTTCTATGTTATTTCTTCGGATAGCTTCGTGTACTGTCTAAATGTCAATATGAAGAAAAATGTGTCAGTGGGAGAAAAATAGCGCGATCCCCTTCCTATTGATTTAATTTTTTGTTGTATTAATGTTAATATGAGACAGGCAACCTGTTTGAAGGACGAAGTCCTAAAATTTCAATAATACGATGATCCGTACACGTTAGCCTCACCGGACGCAATTACGAACAATTTCGATGATATTGACCGTGGCATTTGATAAATAAATTTGACCAAATTGATGAAGCTGATTGCATGTTCATATTTCAGATTAAACACCAATATTCCTTTTGAATCATAGCCCATATATTATTCAATGCATTGTTACTGGTTTTAACTTAGAACAGATTTCCATGATCCCGTTCTAGTCACTCTGTGACCTAGATCCGGACACAATTTCGAACGACATCATGATAACCTTTCTAGTGTAAATTATTTAATGACATCTGTTAAAATTGAAAGAGAAATCATTCATTTACGTTCACATATCCATTTGTATATAATACACATGACATAAAAACCGTTCCTTTATTCATACCATAAATGTGTGCCAGTTTGCATTCGGAATTCCTTGGACTCTTCAATGAATAAGGTACATCACGGATTTTGACATTTTGGGATAGATCAAGGTAAGGAAAATGTATTATATTGACTGTTTTTGTTTTAATTTCAATGTGTTCTACATATGCATAGAACCAGGAGATCATATTCTTTCCAATTACAGGCATAAGATAACAAAATATGCGTACCTCAATGAATTTTAGCGATAGATTCCAAGTGCAATTGTCGATCGTTTTCTGTTTACAAATATGAAAACCCGTCGTCTGCAACATTCAACAACTGCGCATGAATAATTTCTCCCAAAACACGAGTAATTTAGTGGGGTATCTATTTATAAAAGCATTTTTTTAATTCATGTTTTGAAGGAACAATTAGGAGACATACTTTTTATTTCGTTCGTAATTGCGTCCGGTGAGGTTATTATCTTTTATTTTGAATGAATGTTGTAGCCGATTTGTTATGGCTCATTTTACCTACATGTACTGTATGCCGCTCTTCCTGTCGGGAGTTTCGTAGAATCAGATTTTTTTATTAGAATTTTATTAAAAGTTTATTTCGATTTTGCATAGAGTAAATAATCAAAGAATTGGGAATTTTTCATTGAAATAGATTTCTTTTGCGTTTCTAAATTATCAATTGATCTATTTTTTAAACTTCCGGTGAGCAGATTTTTGGCTATCAATATAGAAGGAAAAATCGGACAGCTTACCGTTAGAAGAACTTCGTCCTTTATGAAAAAGCTTCAACACATCCGGGACATTCCGGGTCACTGCTTTTCGCGACACCCTCGAGAGCTTATGAAAGATGCGGTGTACGAAAGGTATCGAAGAGCGAATACCTGTATTTCGTTGTTGCCTATATTGTTTGCTTGTGAAAAAAACATTAAATTTAATTCAACATTCTTTTTCTTTGACGAAAATATACAAATTATTTGTTTGAAATGAATATTTAAAGAATTTTGTCTGTAAATTGAAACCGATAATTATCGAATCCTACACGGAAAGTAACGAGTCGCTAAAAATAACACGATTGCGCAACCCAATCGTCTGCTTTGGATTATTGCTAAAGCAAACGCAAGCTTATATTTATATTCGCTTAATCGCATCAGGTATTGATAAAATACACAATTGCTCAAAATGTCTCAAAGAAAAACACTTTCAAAAGTTCCGTTGACCCCCCAATTTACAATAAATGGTCCAAAGTCCAATCGGAATAAAATACGGGTGTTAAGCGGCCTTACTGTTTGGATTATTTCATGTCGTCTCGTTGACATTGGCGATACTAGATACGATAACGTAACCCTCATTCCGCTTGTGCTCCAGTTAGGGTTACGAATCGGTCCCATTCAACTTTCTTTTTGTATATCTGGTCATAACTTATTATTCCTACAATTTTTAAGTAATGGCGATACAAAATAAGTGTTACAATACCTGTTTCTACCTTCACGATCGATTTAGTATTCGAAAATTGTTTCTTGTCCGCCATGGCACCTTACGTATACTCTCGTGATGGGCGGAGCCTATCCATATATGGATCTGAATGCCAAATATGAAAAACTTTACTATAATATATTACTACGATTGATCCAAATAAGGATATCTCCAAAACGAGGCAAGTGCACGTGAAATAGCAACTTGTAAACAAAATGTCGGACAGAAAGAAGATTTCATGCATTCAAATTTTCAGATGGATATATAAGTCTACCATGGATTGATGCAACGTTTACTTAGCACCTCAAGGTTTACCTAAATATATTTATCTTTCACCCCCGTTAATTTTTCCAACCACTTACAACGGAATTAGGACAAAAAACCGCCCGGTGTGAATCAATCCGGGCGCTGCTCCCATACGTTGAATGGAACCGATTCGTAACCCTCGCTGGGAGCAAAAGCGGACTGAGGGTTACGTTATCGTATCTATGGCGATACCACTTCATTTTTAACCTTTTCGAAGTTCTATTCAACTATATAATTTTATTCTACATTTACACATGGATCCTGGTGGTAAAATCTACACTATTGATGAGTTTAGATGTTGGAAAGTCAAGAATCTTGACGATCAGAGGTCTGACGAAAACAAGAACGAAGGGGGAGGGTACCGGGTCGTTTCGCCCCAGAAAGTGAGTCGATTCGCCCCACTTAATCGCTATTATATAATAATAGATGAAGTCTCTTTCGACAATTTTTTGGTAATTATTTATTTATTAGTTGTATACAAAAAATAATAATAACAACTGATAGGTGTCATGTCAACAACTAATTTGAAGCCATGCAGAACAAACAATACATAGGATACATATAAATTTATTACTGTATTGTTCAAAGAAATTTTACAAATTTAAGCAGCCCGCAGGTGTCAAACAATTTACTTTATAATGATTTTATTGTCAATAAATATAATATACAATTGGATTGGGAACAAGTTTTTACAACTTGCTAGTCCCTCTCCATACAAATACAGTAATAGCATAAACAAAACAAATCAAATGACAGCAAATGTACAGGCTATATCAATAATTAGTAAATTAAACAAAATCATGTCAAACTAAGCATACATATTAAATATTGTTTTAATATTTAACAGAAAAAAAGGAGGGGGGTGGTAAAACTAATAAATTGTGTTGAGATAATATCACGGTTGGGGATAATTAATTATTAAATCTACAAGTTTGTCGAATAAATTTTTGCACTGATTTGAACAATAAAGTATTCAATTCTTCACTAATTCCATTACATCCAAAGAGTATATATTCTATAGAGATGGGAACAATGTTATTAAAATAGTTAAACAGAGAAGTTCTATCGTGTTGATAAAGTGGACATTCAAGAAAAAAATGAATAGCATCCTCAAATAAATGACCACATACACAACGTAGATCATTCTTCAAATTTACTCTATATAAATCGGCATTAAGGCCACTACATCTATGTCTTAGCTTAGTATGTATTATGTTAGTTTTCCTATCGCCAATATTGTAAAATGAAGCCACCGGAATTTGGACAGCCTGAATGGGGATCATTCACCAAATTTCTTTCGACAGACGTCGCTGTTGTTCCATAAGTGGTTAGCAGAACGTTTTAATCTCGAGGACGCTTGAATTGTTAACGTTGGGAACAAAAATTCTGCATTTTTTTTTTCAGTTACAAAAATGTAGCATCGAAATCTTTTTAAAAGAGTTAAATACACCCTTTTCCTCTATAGTACTAATGTTCATGTAAGAAATGAAATGTGATACACGTATACACCGTTAGGAATTTAATTAATAACCTAATATACCTGTCGTTCTGTAGTCAACTGTTCAAGCGAAATGGTTTTAAGTATAAGATACAGTACTATTTTTTTTAAAAAGAATATCCCGCAATAGGTGCAACTTCTTTTGTTTCAATAGTAGTTTATCTAACTTGTACAATAATATTATAATTTATAAAATAAATAAAGTCGTGAGAACAGTTTTGTTTGAGAACGAGTTTACAGAATGTTCCTATTCATGTCATAAGGGCATGACATGAATAGGAAAATTCTGTATTTCTTTTTTTAAATAGTACATGAACATTAGTACTATAGGGGAAAAGGGTGTATTTAACTCTTATAAAAAGATTTTGGTGCTACATTTTTGTAACTGAAAAAAAAAATGCACTCTGAAGCAGAATTTTTGTTCTGGGAAATTTGTTTTCCCTTTATGACCAATAATAAAACTGGGTAAAAGGGTATTGGAAGTCATAAATCGAAGACGGGCAGGCAATGCAATGGCCAATCGAAAAAGGAAAAAATGATAAACAGTGGTCTAATAAAAACTACACAGAAAACTGAAGATTGAGCAGCACGAATCCCACTTAAAACCCGGACGGAATTCTGTCGGTGACAATTTGAGTCTTTAGTTTTACATTGTATGGCAGTTCCAGGCTTTGTACCATGATCCGCCAGTCTGATTGTACAAACTATTTGAGTGCTACCAAAATCTGTCGAAAATAATTTAAAATAGTAAGAAACAGCGAATTTTCTTTATTTAACTATTTATTATGCCATTCATAATACATGTGCTCAAAATCTTTCCAAAATAAATGCTATGATTAATCCGCTTGTTGTCGAATCTTTAACAGTTAATAACACTACACGAAGAAGGAATATATTATATGTATAATTTTGTACCAACTAATTTTAAAGAGTGTGATTTAGATTTGAAGATTACTTAAATATAGATAGACCTAACATCATGTACACCTTGTATAGGCTACACCAACGTACATGCCGATATGGCTTGTAAACGTCCGTTGTATTTCTTAATATGTTCATAATAAAACTCTTTTCTTATGACTTTAAGATTTATACTTTTATTTTACATACAGTATATCACGGCTGGTAATCGGCACAAGCAGAACAGTTGGTTCTGCAAAGAAATTCGTGATGATAACTTCCGGTTTTGGTGGAGGAGAGTTCACGAAGACGCTTCGCAAGGTATGTACATGTCAAAAATTGAAATTTTCTTTTTTACTGTTCGAATATTGCAAAATCAGAGAATGCTATGCTGTGGCGAATGCTTTCACGATTAGAAACATGTATAGTTTATTCTTGTATATGAAGTGTAACTCTCGCAAAATCAATCGTCCCACGAAAAACATGACGAAAATTGTGACACTCTTACATTTCTAAGTTGTTCTTGACAAAGATGCAAGTTAAATTTTCAATATTTTTTCATCATGGGAGTCTAAATGTAATCGGGGATAAATTCCGATTCGTCAGAAGTAAATTGAAGTCTAGATTAATCTACAAACTGTCGTTTTCCTGCTTGAGAAGATACAAATGATACACTCTAAATTAAATATCATACAGTTGAGAATAATATTAATTTGTGGTTTGTTTTTCTATTATGTAGTGTGTTATGTGTACACACTTGTAAATAAAAAAGATCTCTGTTAGTAGTGGTTACAAGATGTAAAGCGCTTTACAGATTTTAAGGATATGTCCAGTTTAATTGACATCTTGTGTTTAATTTATTCATGACTACTAGCACTAAGTGAATGTTTATTTACGTTAGACATATGTATGTGCTGAAATCATGTAATATTATAACTTGTGTAGATCTGCGGTGAAGTTTCCGTCATCTTTAGTAAAAAGGTTGCGCCGAATAGATGTGTAAACCCGTTTGAAAGGATATAAATATTTTGAAATTGAAAGAGACTTTTTTAATAAACTTGGTGTGCCTGATTGATGGGGATTTTAAATTTGGTGTACTGCTACTTATTTTTGTTCGTTTCCTTGGCGGTGATACAGGCAATCTATATCGAAATGGTTTTTTGTAAAGAGTCAATGTCAGTCCCCTTTTCCTCTTTCCCTTGAATCCTGGCATCTCCTGAAAGTGGACAGAGAATAGTTTATTTTGATTAGAGTATTTATCAGTTTTGTGCTTAAAAGTGTCAATTTATCAATTTTGCAGAAAACAATTAACAAAACTATAAGCAAATCTCTTCATGCATTCGCAATGTGCTCTATCAGAACCGATCTTCTCAAGCAGGAAAACGACAGTTTGTAGATTAATCTAGACTTCAATTTACTTCTGACGAATCGGAATTTATCCCCGATTACATTTAGACTCCCATGATGAAAAAATATTGAAAATTTAACTTACATCTTTGTCAAGAACAACAAAGAAATGTAAGAGTGTCACACTTTTCGTCATGTTTTTCGTGGGACGATTGATTTTGCGAGAGTTACACTTCATATACAAGAATAAACTATACATGTTTCTAATCGTGAAAGCATTCGCCACAGCATAGCATTCTCTGATTTTGCAATATTCGAACAGTAAAAAAGAAAATTTCAATTTTTGACATGTACATACCTTGCGAAGCGTCTTCGTGAACTCTCCTCCACCAAAACCGGAAGTTATCCTCACGAATTTCTTTGCAGAACCAACTGTTCTGCTTGTGCCGATTACCAGCCGTGATATACTCGTCAACTAAATCTATACTTCTAACTGTTACAAGTAATACCACCCCGCGCTGTACTAGTTAAACCTTCAATGTGTGCACTGTCCATGTTTGTGCCGTCATTAGGTTAACGTTAGATACAAGCGTTTTGTGATTCAAGCGCACATGTAACCACTTATGGAACAGCAGCGTCACCAAACGGGAGAAGCGGTGAATGATCCCTATTGTCAAACAATGAAAGTGAAGCCATACATAATATTAAACACGTTAAGAAAGCATGTTAATTATGAGGAAGACAAAAATAAAGTAACCATGAACCAGTCTGATTAAAATCATACTCCAGACTCAATTTTCATATCGTCGGGGTCTGACAGGTATGGCTTACAGGTCATCTTCTCGTGACCTTATTAATTTGCATATTGAAACAAAGTATTGACCAATGAGATTCGACATAACAAAAGCCTTCTCGGTTGTCCGTTCAAAATGGCGACGATTGACACAGCCATCGCTCTAGCTCTCCAAAAATTCAAAGTTGATCGTTTGAAAGCAGAACAAAAAAGTAATTTTACAAGCTCTTCTGTCAGGCGAGGATTGTGTAGCTGTGCTACCGACAGGATATGGGAAACCGGAGTTATCTATCCTGAACTTCCCAGTTCGTGGAAGCGGTGATTTGATTAGACAATTGAAAGGTCACGAGAAGATGACCTGTAAGCCATACCTGTCAGACCCCGACGATATGAAAATTGAGTCTGGGGTATGATTTTAATTAGACTGACCATGAACAAGCCTTACAACATCCAAAATATGAATATTTGCAATGGTATTTTCCATATTTCATTTTTTAAAGCATTATTACAATGGTATTTTCCATATTTCATTTTTTAAAGCACTATTAATAAATGAGGGCGAAACGACCCGGGGCGAACGGGAATATGGGAAAAACGACTTACGGGGCGAAACGACCCGGATTCAGGGGGAGCTGACGCCAACGGCCTTCAGGCTTGTGTTGTCGGCAGGTAAGTTAAACTTGCCTTTGGTGCCATCACAAGATTATGTTTTATAAGATAACAAGAGGTGCTACGACAAAATTTTGAGTGACTGGAATTTCAGACTCCCTTCATTGGGCTTCAAATGTATTCTGATAGGCTTGATGAACATGATTGATGGTATGCAATTTTGGACACCATTTTTTTTTAGACATAAAACAGTTCTTGTTAGCCCATGGTTATGTTGCATTGACAAATGACATGCTGAAAGCCTATAAGGTTGCCTAGGTCTGAATATTTTTAAGTGGGTGGTTGCAGGAGGCATATTTCCTAAAGACGAAGTCGAACAACAACAACTTATGTATTTTAAGAACAAAGTGTTCACCATCACAGACACTGGATGACGACCCCCACAATGTATAGATATTGCACCAAAGAAGATGAAGGTTTGACAGAAGGAGCTTATTGTTCTTGCACTGCAGGGTATGAAATTTATGCGTGTTTTTCTTTATTCTCTATAAAGTGTCTATGCAGTGCCAATTCAGGACCATTAGATAATAACAGAAGGGATTGCAACCAATCTTGGCTGAAATGTTCCTGACAAATTCATGACAAAATGCTGTAGTTACTATGGTGTCAATGAATCAGTACATTTCTATAATGTTTGAGAGATGTCAGTTCAAATCTCTCTGGAAGCTAATGATCTGCATACATATTAGGTTTGTCAACTACTAACAATTGCAATACATGTATATACAATGTAGCTTCTATAGTACAAGGTAGTACGTTTCAATAATGTTGAAAAGATGTCAGTTCAAATCTGACTGGAAGCTAATCTATGGGTTTATTTTAATATATGCTTGATCATGTTGACTGCATTAACTAACTTGGACACACGTCCCTAGCTTAATGCAAGTTTTGAAGAACTACTCCTTTTTCAATGCGACCGCAAAAATGTTGTGTAATAGTTAGCATGCTCACCTAGAATGTGGTAGATCCATGGTTTCTAGCCCCTGTCTAGTCAAACCAAAGATTATAATATTGGTAAGAATGCAGCATTAAGGAGTAAGAACAAAAACTGGTCGAGTCAGAATAATGTTTCAGAGTGGAACGACATATCTACCCACAGACTGTTGTTTCAATGAACTACATTTTGTAGCACTCTAAAAATCCAACTAAGGGTGTTGGTCTTTTCATTTTTTGTATCTAAATGTGTTTCCTGTTGCTCATGCTTAAATAGTTTACACATCACATGTTATAGTTTATGTTTCTTGTTTAAAAATTCTATGAATAGAATGTTTTTATCCCCCATATGAGTGTTGTTTTTCATGTAATATTATTGAATATTTTGGGCTTTGTTCATTTACCTGAGAAAGTCTTAGACAAATATTTTGAAATTAAAGGAGTTTTGAACCTTATTATATGTAGTATGGGGTTTTTTTGGGAGGGGGGGGGGTGGAACTTTTGTCAGATTTTTTAACTTCTCAATTCAATAACTTAAGGATAGAGAAAATTGCATAGTGTCCCTCAATATTAACTTTTTGATGTTAAAAGCAATATAATTTTCATTCAATCATTAACTTAAGACTTAATCAGGATGAGGGGAATGTGTTTTATTACCCATTCTTCAATGTTCCAGTTCATAGTTTTGTTATTTTACAACATTGTTATTATACATGTAGCTGACCTTTTAATAATGTTTTGTTTTTGCAATAAATATTTTCTTGTTATGAATATTTGTTTAATTTTTGTGCTCTATAATTTACAAAAGTTATCGAGTTGAATCATTTACAAAGTACATGTGCATGTACATATTTTGCCCAACCAAGACTGACTTGTTCCTGAATTTAGCACTTTTTCCATACTAATCCTTATATGTTATTATTGGTCTCCTGACATTGGCATAAACAAGAAAGGATGGAGTGCCTCACGAACAGAAACCACACCATAATAATGTGCTTGACATACATGTAAGAATGGAACATGACTGTTAATGTATAGCCCTGTATCAGGGCATACTATTTAACCCCTGTCTGTCCCTCCCTATAGTTTTGAGTTAGAGTTTTTTGTAATATTTTGTAGTGTGTTTAATGTACAAATACTAAAGGTGTGCATTCTTACAGGAATTTGACTTCTAAAAAATCACAAAATGATATATAGTTGAACTAAGTCATTTTTAAGTTAGTACATCTAAAGTGTCTTACACACACAGACTTTATACATTCTCTAACAAAAGGGGCACACCAGTTTTAAGTTGGGCCTTTTAAAAAGTTTTATTTGATGCTCCATAATATGATAATTTACAAATTGCATGTTTAATGTGATATAAATATGATAAACTATAAAACCATGCAGAAGTCTAACATAATGCCAACTTTAAAGCATTAACATTACAAAGCTGGTTTTTGTATGAATACCTGCCAGTCGCTTAGGGAGAAAAAGACTTCTTTTGATTTCCCTTTTTTATAAGGACCCCCCCCCCCCCCCCCCCTTTATAGGATAGTTGGACAACAAAATATACAAGATTTAGATTAATTTTCTTCAAGTTAATCGATAAGTACCCGCTAGGATGATATATTTTATTTATTCTTGCAGGTCTAGGATGTTTTGTAAACAGTACTATTTGCGAGGTTGTGTCACAATATCCTTGGAAGTTGGAACTACTACATGTATTCTACTATAGCTGAATATGCACACGATCTCTCATTATTTTCAAGATCTACGGGATACATCATTACATGTAATCATAAATTATTTTCCTAACCACCAAATTCACGAAAACTTCCTTACTGTGACGATATGTGCATAACTGCCACGATGAATAAACTGCATCACCGTGTTTACAAATGCAATGACATCTTGTTTACGTTTTTTTTACTCCGATTGACCTTTGAACCATAATGGCGCCGGTAACGTGAAATTGGTAACCGATAATTATCGAATCCTACACGGAAAATAACGAGTCGCTAAAAATAACACGATTGCGCAACCCGATCGTCTGCTCTGGATTATTCCTAGAGCAAACTCAAGCTTATATTTATATTCGCTTAATTGCATCAGGTATTGATAAAATACACAATTGCCCAAAAAGTCTCAAAGAAAAACACTTTCAAAACCTTATGCATATGTCAGAAACCCAGTATGGATAGAAACTGCTGTTTGATTGTTTTTTTTTGTATATGTCATACAGTGATACATAGAAAGTTGCAAAATGTTATGTACATGAAAAAAAATTGATGTTAAAAAAAAGGAGGGATGGGAAATCAGAGGCACCATAGGGTCCTGTCCACAAGTACCTGTCATCTTGAAGAGTGTCTCACTCTCAGACCTTATGCTATGTGCAACATTTACATACTCTATTATGTCTACTGGTGGTCACTAGTAAATCAAATTTCTATTTTCAGGCAAAGTTGGTAAATAATTATATGTACTACATAAGCATAAAGTTTTGCATATGTTTGCTCATCCAAGACCAATGATATCTAATTAGTGATTAGCTTAGCGAGCTTTCCAGGCAGTGCCTGTTTCATATTATCCCCATTTTGAAAATTATAAGTTCGCAGAGCGAGCTATTTATGACTGAAGCATGGTAAAATTAAATCAATAAAGGAATAATGACGAATACCGTTTACTTTGACTAAAACAGGAAATCCTTATCATCCATACACTATGCCTATGAAAAAGTGTCAACACATCCGGGTTATCGCTTTTCGAGAACCCTTGAGAACTTACGAAAGAGACATGAAAGGTATCGAAGAGCATCCGGTCCAATCATAACTACTCGGCCATTCTCGCTATGCCTAGTGTAACGGGGGGAAATTGCCGAGTAGTCACGATTGATATCGGTTTCGCGAGCTTTTCAGGCGGTGACTGTTTCATATTTATGAAACAGGCACGGCCATGAATGCTCGCGAATCTGAAAATTATCTGGCAATTTCACGTTCATCCAGTGCATCAAAAAGTGTCGAGAATTTTTGGGTCGAGATATAGATGGGACGACTTTTTTTTAGGGCCGAATCTAGTCTCATTCAATCGAGCTGTCGTTCCTTACGAAATCTCAAAAGTTAACTTCCGCGTAGAAACAAAAATTCTTGTCAGTATGTCAGAAGAGAATTAATAAATTTAAAAATATCAATATAAGTAAAACAAGCTAACAAAATGACTTGGACATCAACAATGTTTTCACCAGTGCAGAGATTGATGGTTGGAAATACTTTTCCACTGACAGAATGGGGTTCACCTACGATTTTTACGCTAATAGGTGGCGCATGTGTTCCATCAGTTATTACTTTCGGAACTCCTCGGCTAGCATCAATAACGTAACTAATGTAAACTACAATATTGATTTACAAAAAATGTATATGTATTCGTGTAAAATGCCACAAATGCTGTGTTTAACAAGATGAGGGTAGCTATCAAGAAGACTGACCATGCGACGAGAGTTCCTTGGACGCCAGGGAAATACGACGTGGTTTGCTCGGCACATAATGACATCTCAACTGACTCAAGCCCAATCAAGGACCTCGCCTTCTCAGTGTCGGGATTATTATGTTAGATGTCTTCCAGTGTTGATTGAATAAAAAGTTTATATTATTTTTACTTAAGGAATGGCTCATCTAAGCATAGTGTTCAATATATTTAATAAGACATAAAACACTAACCATTTTACTACTGAGGGGGGGTTTAGAATAAAAATCGTTTATTTTCCACTATGTCCAAATTTTAAAGTAGACCTGAATACACCTCAGCTCTAAAAAATATTGCTTGTTTAGGTTAACTCGACCCTACCTAAAATTTAGTGCCTATAATCCTAGCCATTTTATTAGTTTTTCTCAACAAGCACAGTCTTGGAACATCTGCATGCCCAATATATCCAATGCAAAAAAAAAAATCCTGGTCACCTTTACCTAACCAAGGACGTATTCTTGACCTAACCTTTTTCACAGGGATACCGGTAACCCTAAGCACACAATTATTTTTTTATGTCTCGTATGCATGTATCTTTTATCTCATGTATGTATAAAAAATATTTTTGATCTACCCGATGCTTGAAAAAAAAATTGGTTTCTCTACTGACAGACATAAAAAATCTCATGCCCCCTCCCTCTTTCACTAATTAAATTGTTGGGTGTCTAATAAAGAAAACAAGTGAGTGGGAAGACATGTCACTCCACTCGGGCACACTAATTAATATTCCGATTCCTAGCCGGCCAGTCTTTGCTTTAATAGTAGAGAAGCAACAAATACCAATTTTATAGTCTTTGGTTTGACCAGACTGGGGCTCTATCCCATGGATCTAACACACTCAAGGCGAGAATGCTAACCATTACACCACCGATGAGATAGGAAACCATTTTGTCTACAGACCAATAACATAATACCACCAAAACAAAATGTATGTGGTCGTATAAAAATCACACTGAAAAAGGGGCAGTCCTTCAAAACTTTAATTAAGCAAGGGACTTGTGCCCAAGTTGCTTAGTTGAAGTTAGTTAATACAGTCAATATCATCAAACACACATTAAAAAGACCATAGATTAGCTTCCAGTCAGATTTGAACTGACATCTTTTCAACTTTATTGAAATGTACTACCTTGTACTATAGAAGCCATAATGATTGTAATGTTACACAAAGTACACATACAGATAAATAAACCACTCAAACAAGTACTTCAAAAGCATCTTGTACAAAGGACTGTATTTACCACATATTATTAACTACTGATGTACATGTATTTTAATCTTCACCATAGGATAGTTAAATGTTTAAATTGTGTATTTATTGACACTGATTACATCAGGTAATAATATTCATTAAAAGTTGTTAATGTTTTCGTGATTCATGAAACCTTTTTTTCTCTAGCTACTGTTAGTAGCGACTGTCCCCTTCGCTTAAATAGTCTTAAACTTAAAGGGTCAATATATTACTTTAATAACAATATATGATATAAATATACAAGTATAACATGACAAAAAGACAAATATTTAATGGCTGACAAAAAATTACGAATACCCAGAAAACTGAAGACCGAGACGCTCAAACAACTAAAAATCCGAACTGACATGAACTCAGATGCTCCATATGAGTCTGCAGTTCGAACTTCACTAATACCACTTCAAAGGCGAAAGAGCTGGGGGCAGTTGCCCTCCCTACTTTTAAAAATTGAGGGAGGGGGGGGGAATAGTTTTGCCCCCCTTTATGGCATTAAATTTAAGAAAAAAAACTTTTTTACTTTAGTATGGAAGCATATATTGTCCATTTAGCCAAGGGTATAAGGATATTTGGACAAGGGTATGCTTTGAAACCATAGTGACTTTTTTTTTTATTGCTGCAGTTTTGAAAATAATATACCAGACAAATAAGGAATAAGGGTAATAACAAAATTACCGAACTCCGAACAATCTTACAAAGGGAAAGTCAAAACTCATAATTATATAAACAGACAAAATCAGTCAACAACCGGAAAACTGTGAAAACCGTAATGACCCTGACTTGGTACAGGCATTTCTAAAGAAATGGTGGGTTGAATCAGATTTTAAGGCGCCAAACCTCTCGCTCTCATTACGGTTCAAAGGTTCCGGCTGTCACTGTAACAGTATTTAAATACAGGAACAAAATAGGTAAAATAGTTGTCAAAGCAGTACCATATTCGGTGACGTAAATGTCAAAAATATTTTTACGTCACACATTGACAAAAAAAAAATTTGACTTCTTTATCTTTATACATTTTCACTATATGAAAATGCATCGCTTATAATTTTTTCTGCAGAGACGGAATATATTTCGACAAGATATTGGTATCGGAATATAAACTTTTTAAGAGATCGAATAAGGCGAATCTTTTTATAGCCCTGGTCCAGTAGCCTGTTTCTCAGATGAAGATGACGTTTCAGGAAATCAGAATAATTGCTACTGGCCCTTGCATAGCGAATCAATTGCGAGATGTAAACACCATATGCAGGAGAAGCTGGTATATTGCTGCACATGTTTGGAAAATTTATGATTTTAAAATTGAAGTCGTCCCGCTTATCATAAATTTTAGTACTGAGTTGACCTCTGTCGTCAAATTCGAGGTATAAGTCCAAAAATGATGCGGACGAAGCTGTATCGGTGGTCTCTTTAACTTCCAGCTCTGGAGGATATATCAATGGAAGAAATTCTGCAAATCTAGAATTATTGATAGATAAAACGTCATCAATATACCTGTATGTGAAATTAAAGGCTCTAGCCTCATGAATCTTCTTATCTTTTACAAGCTTTTGAAGAAACTCCGACTCATATGAGTATAAAAATAAATCGGCTAGAAGAGGGGCACAATTCGTACCCATTGGTATGCCGACGACCTGCTGAAACAGTGTCCCTCCAAAGGAGACAAATATGTTATCGATGAGGAACTCCAGCATACTGATCACTTGTTCCTCGGAGTAGCATGTTTTACCTTTATGAATTTTGTTTGAAAAATATGTGAAATTGTAGCCTAACACAACAAATTTTGAGCCATAGTTTCTATGACTAAAAGCTTTATGAATTGTTTCTTTTAAGCGGGTTTTTAATTTGTCATGCGGTAGGGTGGTATATAGAGTTGAAAAATCAAAAGTTTTGATGGAGGATACCTGAGAGAAAGATCTTGATTTCAGGTTATCCAAAAGATCTTTAGAGTTTTTCAAAATCCACATGTGATTTATGCCACTACGCGAGTAAACAGTTTCACAATATTTCTGTTGTCCCTCTTTTACTGCAGACAGAATCTTTGTCAGGTGAATAGACAATTCTTTCGTCGAACAAGTTGATGATCCCGCTATGTACCTTTCTTTGTATGGTGTTTTATGGAGTTTAGGTATCCAATATAAATAGGGTAAATCCTCAGACTCTTTACCAGAGGGAATGTTTAAAGAGGTCATGAATGATCTGTGGTTAGCTAGGATTTCATCTTTGTCGAACGAAGTTGGTTTGTATGTGGTATTACTAGAGGTGTTGCTATTTATGCCTAATTCCTTGATTAGGCATTCGTAGTAATATGATTTACATACAAACACGATATTGTTGGAAGCCTTGTCCGCAGGAACGATAACATATTTGTCATGAAGAGAGGAAAGACACTTAACAGCTTCTTGGTCTTTAAATACAGACTTAGGTCGACTATTAACACAATTTTTGAGCTTGTGAATTCGACCTTGTACTAGAGACCTAATTGTTCTAACCCAGTCTGACAAGGACTCTAACTCAGGATCTTGGTCTACTTCTCTCTTTATCCACCTTCTGGCATAATCTTCAACAGCATCCATAATTATCTTGAAATTATGTTTCCAATTGATGTGTTGAGGTTCTCTGAATTTAGGACCATGAGAAATCACCTTTCGGAGACTCTCGTGTTGAATGATATTCAGATCACCAGTGATTACATGTCCAGATGGGTTGTATTGAAAAGGAGAGTGGGAGCAGTCACAAGTCAGAGGGTTCTTAAGGTACTCTTCTATGTTAATATCTTGCAATGCTTCTTTGTAGTTGAAAATTTTACGGCCAATGCTGTTAGTGTAGCTATAGGAGACAATGGGAACAGATTGATTTTTGAAATATGGTGGAATTTCTTTTACGACCTCTTTTCTATTAAGAATGTTGCTGATGTTAATAGCATCGATTCCTTTGTTAGCAAACGGAATATGGAGGAATTTTCTGTTGTTATCATGAAGAGGTTCAGATCTAACTGGTTTAAAAAGACGAAAGGACGCCACGTCACATATAATACTAGACAATCTGTACTTAGGAGAAAAAGGATCTACGCCTCCTTTGTCAAGTCCAAAATCCCTAACATTTTTTGTACAAATTTCATAAAGATGTATACCGAATGTAATCAGCATCATTTAAATTAGTATATTTATTGAGGTAATTACACATGATTGTGTATTTATATTTCAAAGATAAAAAAAATTGTGAAAATTGTGAAAAAAAATAATGTTTTTTTTTTAAATGTAAAATGTTTCTTAAAAAACGTATGAGGGTACCCCTATTGAAAGCCCCATAATTTTTTTCTATTGAAAATATGCCCCGTTTTTTCACATTCTGAATGATGACATGTATATGATGCTTTCAGTGTGTTGTTTTTGAATATTTAATAAAAAGAAAAGGTGTGTAAAAAGTTGGGTCAGGTTTTTTAATAAAAATGATTTTTTTCCTCACCTATGCCTGGATATGA
Organism: Bathymodiolus brooksi; assembly: GCA_963680875.1. NCBI lineage: Eukaryota > Metazoa > Mollusca > Bivalvia > Mytilida > Modiolidae > Bathymodiolus > Bathymodiolus brooksi. The sequence goes on from OY804577.1 coordinate 55,584,765, forward strand.
ATCCCATCTGCCATGATCTGGTTTTATAAAGGCAGTTAGCTTCAAAATCTTCTTTTTCAATTATAATGGATAACATAAATATGACAAATTCTCCTGTTCTTGTCTCTGAATCCTGTCACGAAAGCACATTCAAACTGATCCGTCATCATAATTTTAATGATGTTTTCTTTTCAGTCGGGGCAACTTGGACATTCAACAAATACAATAATATTGAAAAGTAACGAACATAAATCGTATGCTTGGGTTTTCGGTGTAATATGTACCTTTCAATCAAGTCAGTTTTTCGAACGTTTGTCGATGCATTTCGGCGTAGTAGATCATATTCGAGCTTCGGCACTGTCCACAGCTGATCGCCGTCCGCCATCTTGGAATCGAATAACTGATAGTACACATGCGCCATCTGTCGGGAATGGGATAGGTGAACCCCATTCACCCACTCATTGTTGATGAAAATCTACAAACACAAAAAATATACCTTTTTAAACACAAAATAGACTTTTTAAACACAAAATAGACTTTTTAAACACAAATAGACTTTTTAAACACAAATAGACATTTTCAAACACAAATAGACCTTTTTAAACACAAAATAGACTTTTTAAACACAAATAGACCTTTTTAAACACAAATAGACGTTTTTAAACACAAATCGACCTTTTTCAACACAAAATAGACTTTTTAAACACAAATAGATCTTTTTAAACACAAATAGACATTTTAAAGTAATTTTCACAAAAAAAACCATACATGTATTAGGAACAACAGAGACATTAATCTTATGTCTTTGTCATGACTGAATTATACCTCATCCTCAATGATAAATAACCGCCACGATATAGCTGAAATATTGTTGAAAGTGGCGTTAAACACCATAATCCTAAACCATGATAAATGTGGCTGATTCATTCATTTGTTAAAGGTGTGATTGATTAGCTAGCTAATCCATTGTGCATCAAGTCAAATATGCAATAAAATGATTATGAGCCAGGTCTTCTGTCTATAAAACTACCAGGGAACCTTAGATTATTTTTTTGCTTACGGCGTCTAAGGTGTTTTGTTAATGACATAATACTTGTAGTGACTTATAGATGTTACCTTAACTTCTAATCTTTATTTATAAGTTAAATGGTTTTGGCTTGGTGGTTTGGTTTATGGTGTTTAACGCCACTCTCAACAATATTTCAGTTATATCGTGGCGGTCAGTTTTATTGGTGGAGGAAACTGGTGTAACCGAAGAAAACCACCGACGGCAGCGACCTGTCGCAAGTCACTGACAAACTTTATCCTAAAAATAAAAAAGCATGGAAAAATTATGTACAAATAAAAACCACTCATATAAACACATCTACAGAAAAATCATAAACTACACTTCAACTTGGAGTCTTCAAGACTCCACTCCAACTTGGAGTCTCCACGACTCCACTCCACCTTTTAGCACATGCCTTTTTAAATATACCGACAGAGTACCCATATAAACTTTAAAAGGAATTTATCTTAAGCAATTCATCTCTAGCCAAGCATACTGTAGCTTACAACAAACAAGATATATCTATAAAAACTTGATCTATTCATGTACTTATTTTGTATGAATGTATGTATTTTGCTTTGACTCATATGGGTGTAACTGCAAATAAATAAAAAAAATATATATATAATTGTGTAAATAATAAAGAGCTTTTCATATATTAGTATTTCATCGGAAATTAGCGACCTAAATGCATATGAATTCTAAGGTAGATTATCGCCACCGATACTAATTATATTCTGGCACTTCCTTCATTCACAGTGGCATCAATAAACATACCCTGTCCAGGCGCGGATCCAGGATTTTAAGAAAGGGGGCGCACTTCTTGGCTAGGCGAAGTTCGTTTCCTTGGCGGTGATACAGGCAATCTATCGAAATGGTTTTTTGTAGAGTCAATGTCAGTCCCCTTTTCCTCTTTCCCTTGAATCCTGGCATCTCCTGAAAGTGGACAGAGAATAGTTTATTTTGATTAGAGTATTTATCAGTTTTGTGCTTAAAAGTGTCAATTTATCAATTTTGCAGAAAACAATTAACAAAACTAGCAAATCTCCTCATGCATTCGCAATGTGCTCTATCAGAACCGATCTCCTCAAGCAGGAAAACGAGAAAATTGACAGTTTGTAGATTTATCTAGACTTCAATTTACTTCTGACGAATCGGAATTTATCCCCGATTACATTTAGACTCCCATGATGAAAAAATATTGAAAATTAACTTGCATCTTTGTCAAGAACAACTTAGAAATGTAAGAGTGTCACAATTTTCGTCATGTTTTTCGTGGGACGATTGATTTTGCGAGAGTTACACTTCATATACAAGAATAAACTATACATGTTTCTAATCGTGAAAGCATTCGCCACAGCATAGCATTCTCTGATTTTGCAATATTCGAGCAGTAAAAAAGAAAATTTTAATTTTTGACATGTATATACCTTTCGAAGCGTTTACGTTTACTCTCCTCCACCAAAACCGGAAGTTATCCTCACGAATTTCTTTGCAGAACCGATTGTTCTGCTTGTGCCGATTACCAGCCGTGAGTTATATCTTGTCAGAAACCCGGCATGGATAGAAACTACTGTTTGATTGTAATTATTATACATAGAAAGTTGCAAAATGTTGCTTATATGACAAAGAGTCGATGTTAAGAAAAAAAAAAAAAAAAAAAAAAAAAGGGGGGGGGGGGGGGCAACATCTTAAAAAAAAAATAACAAACAAAAGGGAGCAACATAGGGTCCTGTCCACAAGTACCTGTGGTATATACGACTCTTGATAGTATGCTTGTTAAAAAAATATCAATAAATTGTTTAAAAAAGCAATTGATCAATATATATACAATACACGATACAAGTATTTCAGATTTGGCATAATTTTTGTTCAGTACTGACGAGTATGTGAACTTTTAAAATGTATTCTCGCAATACAAAAACAACTAACGAACCGACCGCAAGTAATAACAAATCAGACAGACTACAGGTGAATATTTGGGACACTTGAAAGACCTTGAAATATCTAAATATAAACGATTCTTTTCACTTGAAAGACCTTGAAATATCTAAATATAAACGAGAATCATTGAAAGCACGAATACATAAATACGTGTATCTTTGGGAAAAGATCACAGAGAGCGATTATTGATTTTCTGTCATCTTCATCTTGTGAAATGTGTGTCGTCTGCTGTGCACAAATGTAAATGGACAGCACATAGGTGAGAGCGATTATTGATTTTCTGTCACCGCACGGCTTCCCTGAAGTTTTAAAAGTACCCTTTTAGCCAATCAAAATTCTACTTGCCACGAGAACATCAGATAATCTAACTTGTAGATTCTTAAAAATAATCAACTCGACCCGTACGGGTCTCGTTGATTATGTATTCTCCATTACGGATACTAGTAATAAGAGTCGACACGTGTAAGTAATATGTTTAATGAAAAGGGAGGGGGGGGGGGGGGGGGGGGGGGGGGTGTAATTCCGTGCCACGAGTGCCTATGGGTCAAACAAGTACTCGGAGAATAACGTTTGAACACAGGCACAAAGTCAATGGTAAACAGATGTCAATTTACTCTTTTGATATTACACATTGACAATTTTCTTTACCTTTTGTCATGGACAGTAATATAGATTTTTTTTTATTGATATACATTTGTGGTGTGATCAAGTGCCTGCGATTTGAATGACCGGAAATTAAAGATGACGTCCATTGATATAATTCAGGGTTAGATTATTGATATTTAACTCCACTTTAAGGGTGTAGGCCTGGCGTATGGGAGATAACTCTATTTTCAGTGTCTTCTCAAATATATGATCATCTGTGCGTTTGAAAATTCCCCCTCAATTCCAAGCTTCTTGGTGACAAAGTTTGTTTACATTGGATATGGCCAGTTAAAAAAAAATGACTCCTTTTCCTTTTACCTTTCCATAGCTGTGCTCCTTGTATTTTTTATATCTTATTGCTGCTTATGCCAGTGTCAGGCAGTGTGATATTATTATACCCTGGTGCCCACAAAATATCATTGAAATATCTCTTCCCAGAAAAAATTTTCATCGAAATATGTTGTCAAAAATGCCAGAAATGTAACACAATTTGTGTGACAACCTTTTTCTATTGAATTTCAAGGGTTTGTCAAAAAAAATAATTAAATACATACACCAGAATCTTAGATATTATGAAACTATAGAGCAAATTCATTGTATGGTAGTAAAAAAATAGAAAGCTATGTTTGGGAAAAAAAGTGTAATATCTGATCCTCTCTTATACTGCTGGATGGCTGTCTGTGTTTTTTTGGTGTTTTTTTTTGTAATGAATTAATCAAGTAGAGTCACCCTCAAGCCACCCCTACCCCTCCCCAGCCGACTTTAAAATAAAAAAGACAAATGCAGTCATTTGGTAATTTGGACATCCACTGTGTCAATTAATGATTATAAGAATTCAAAAGCTTTTTGTTATTGGTAACTAGTTATTTTTTATCTCACAAACAAAGAAACTAGCAAAGGATGGGTGTACATGTGTGATAACTTTTCTCAACAATTTCATTATTTTCTGGGTACCATCCATGAAAAACATAAATATTTTAAAAATCTGACGGTAAAAGTTTGTAAAATTTGGTGCAATGATGTCTATATGTCTATTCTTCAGTGTGACATTTTTTGGTGGAAATTAATTGACAGGAATTTTTTTAATCTGATTTTTAATACCAAGGTGGTCCTCAGGGCATCCCCCCTTTTTTGCAGTTTCCACTGTTTTGCACACGATCATCTCCAAACATGATATTCAGATATGCTACATATTTCATATTTATTCAACAACAACACTCTCAAGTGTATTAAAGCCAAAATATTCCTTTTCAATCAGAAATAAATGTGCATATCTATTAGAATCTTCCGAAACTAGTATTACCATCTGGCATCAAGAATACCCCCAAAATTGCTATATTTAGGATGTGCTATGGAGAAAACGGCACGGTGAAATTTTTTGAAACTTTGGCAGATAATGTATATAGACATTTCATGATGCAAATTTAAAAAAAATTGAACGATGGGGAAAATTTTAGGGTAACCCAGGTCTACACCCTTAAACAATTTTACAGTTATATGTTTATCATGTAGCTGAGTTTCATTGATGGAGAAACCTGACTTACCTCACGACTTGCATGAAATGTCACGAGTTTGACAGATATGTGCTCTGCCGCCTTGGACGCATTCATTCGTGTAACCCCCAGAAAAAAATAGTAGGGCCTAGTCATGAATATTTACTTCAGGTACATCATGAGTGATTAATATATTGTTTATTGAATCCAACTTCTACAAGGTACGATGTAACATATAAACAAAATAATACTGCACGAAAGATACCAAAAGGGTAATCGGAAGCCATAAATCTAAGAAGGACAATACAATGGCCAAAAAGAAAAAGGACAGCAAAAACGAGCAATGGTCGACAAAGCACAACACAAACCTGATTAAAAACCGAGAGTGAGTTCGGGTGCTCCAGAGAGGTAAGTAGCCCAGGAGTTCGGGTGCTCCAGAGAGGTAAGTATACCCGGTGTTCGGGTGCTCTAGAGAGGTAAGTAGCCCCAGAGTTCGGGTGCTCTAGAGAGGTAAGTAGCCCAAGTAGCCCCGGAGTTCGAGTGCTCTAGAGAGGTAAGTAACCCCGCTTCACTAGTGGTACCCGTCATGTTACTGCTGAAACAACTTTGAAAATCATCTGATTTAGAAATCGTGTTGGACAAAAGGCGGAAAGCAATAGACTTGTGCACGTGGTTCATGCAAATATAACGTTATTGATTGCATGTATGATACATATAATATATATTCTATTGTTAAAGCTTGACAGGATTTTTCCAGAAATTTCAGGAATAAAGGCGATATGCAAAGTCAATGAATGGTTATCTAAAGTGGGTACATGCATGCATGAAGACCGTGACTTTTAATATTTTTTTTACTCCAAAATTATCAACTGCATGGCTTAACCCACAGTATCTTGACGTTTAAATGAAAAATCTAGCGAAATAATAGAGAAAAATCTGTATACTGAAATCTGTATATTATAATATACAGATTTTTCTCTATTATTTCGCTAGATTTTTCATTTAAACGTCAAGATACTGTGCTTGACCCAAACATTAAGACATTATAATGGATCATTTTCAGAATTTATATTTGAAAACTCTTTAACAATATTGAAGATGGAAGGCAAATCTAATAGGAAGAGGAAAAAGAATGAACATTGGCTGCCGAAACAGCCGAAAAGGCCTCATTTAGAAGAGAATACCATGACTGAGATAACTGTAGGAAAAGAACAGGCCAGTGACACTGATGAATCAAAGAAGATGTTACATCTTGAACAAAACAGTGTAGAAAATGATCGTGGGTCCAATAATCCAGGTAGGCCTGTAATCTTCAAAGTCGGCATATATTGTATAGCGATTATTATTTTTGGATCTGACAAAATGTAGTATGATCTACTTGTGTTTGTTGTCTGTAAAATGTATTTTTTTTTTTTATAAAACTCAAGTTCTGACATCACGTTGTCAGATTACCCCGCCCTCCAACCAACATGGCTGCTGTTATTTGAAATAGAACATATAGTGATAAAACGCAGGTAAAGAGTCAATAAAGACAAACAATTTCCAGCTGAAGTTTGAATAGATGTTACATTTTAAAAAGTAGTATGACATATGGTTTTGCAAATTTTTGACGAAAATAATGCAAATTTTAACCAAAAATCATATGAACATATTTTCCTTGATACTATTATAGGGTGTTTTTGGACAAAATTGTATATTTTGTAATACTTGTTTTGAACTTCATTTTAGATAATTCTCTGTATATTTGATTTATAAAATGAAATTAAATTTCATTTAATTCTGGAATTTACATGTACATAGAAAAATTGCCATTTTTTGCCTTAAAGAAGTTTTCCTTTATTTAGTTGTTTAATAAGTAATCTTAATTGATTTGGTAAGCTTTATCTTAAGTGTCAAATAATCCAAAGTGTTACCTGAAGTTAAAAACAATTATTTACAAAATATAAAATTTTGTCCAAAAACACCCTATGATAATTCCATAGAACCAAATTATTAAACTAAACCTTGCTAGGATGGTCGTTAGGTTGTTCCCTTAAAAAATGTGTCTGGCTTTATCTACTATTTTCTTGGCTCACCTGGCCAAAGGGAAAGGCCACTTGAGCTTTTGTCATCACTTAAGGTATGTCGTCCTTCGTCTCTTTACATTTCACATTTGAATATTCTCCTTTGAAACTGCATGGTCAAATGAACCGAAACTTGGTATGAAGCATTTATGGAAGGTCCTCTAAAAAGATTGCTCATTTTGTCCCGATCCGTTAACAAACATAGCCGCCATATGCAATTGTTGTTTATGCTTGGTCGATTTCTAAAATTCCCCTCTGAAACCGCTTGGTAAAATGAACCGAAACTTGTTAGGAATTATCTATGGACGGTACTCTACAAAGATTGCTCATTTCATCCCGATACGTTAACAAACATAGGCAATTCTTTTTCTGGTTGGTCGATTTCGTAAAATCTTCTCCTCTGAAACAGCCTGGCCAAATTAACGAAAAACTTGGTAAGAAGCATCTATGGAAGGTCCTCTATCAAAGATATGGCCACCATAGGCAATTCTTATTTCTGGTTGGTCGATTTCTAAAAGTATTATCCTCTGAAACCGCTTGGCGAAATACAGCGAATTTGTACAGGAAGCATCTATGAAAGGTCCTCTACATGATTTCATCATTTCATGCTGATTGGATAAAAACATGATCACCACGGGCAATTCTTGTTTCTGATTGGCTGAAATTTATAAAAATCTTATCCTCTGAAACTAGGAGGCACAATGAATTGCTACTTTGTAGAAATGATGTATGGGAGATCCTTACACAATTTCCATATTTCGTTCCGATCACACAACCTATATGGCCGCCATATAATCAGTTCTTGTTTATGATTAACCAATTAAAAGAAATCTTTTCTAAAACCATTTGACCAAATTAATCAAAATTTGGTAGGAAGGTTCTGTATAATGTTTCCTCAAAACAAAATGACATGTTAATTCTTCTTCTTTTTAATTAATAATTATAGAAAATACAAATGTAGCACTCCAAAGTAGATTGTTGAGTTGAACTTAATTATAACCCTCTATTAGATACATATATAATATTTTAATTTTAATTTTTTAATGAATCTAGTTCTAACACATTTTTTCTCCCCCCCAGAAATAAACACCGACCTGTGGCAAGTCGCTGACAAACTTGATCACATAATGTTGTATCGAGTGCACCTCGTCATGAATGGAGTTCGAACTCACAACGTTAGTGGTGATAAGCATTGATTGCACAGATAATTGTAAATCCAACTACCATACGATCACGACCACAACAACGGCCATTATATATTTGAAGTCATGACTTGTTCTAAATCTAAATTTTAACTTAAATTATATATCGTATATATGCTGGTCATTTAACTTTTAAGCTGATGAAGTTGAGGAAGATTCTGATGATGAGAAATGTATTTCCATGAAGAGACCAACACTACTGAGACAGTTACAGACAATTTTAAATGAATACCCAGATGATGCACAAATTCTACGTGTAAGTTACTATGTATGAAGGGGTATGTATGACATTGTTGTGATATAAGGTGCTGAAAATCATTAATGGAAAATGATCGATTAATTAGGTCATTATTGGTTAATTCTCTGATCGACGTGTTTATGTATGTACCTTAAATTTACATGGGGGTGAGGGGTTATGGTGTTTATCGCCACTTTCAACAATTTTTCAGTTTTATCGTGGCGGTCAGTTTTATTGGTGGAGGAATATAAACCGGAGTACAAATTTACATGCGTTTCATAAAATTTGCTTCTAATGAATTTCCATGTCATGCATGTGTAACCCTCAAAATGAACTGATAGTGTAGAACAAGTAAGACTCAAAATAACTGATAATGTAGAACAAGTAAGACTCAAAATAACTGATAGTATAGAACAAGTAAGGCTCAAAATAACTGATAATGTAGAACAAGTAAGACTCAAAATAACTGATAGTATAGAACAAGTAAGACTCAAAACTGATAATGTAGAACAAGTAAGACTCAAAATAACTGATAGTGTAGAACAAGTAAGACTCAAAATAACTGATAGTATAGAACAAGTAAGACTCAAAATAACTGATAATATAGAACAAGTAAGACTCAAAATAACTGATAGTATACCACAAGTAAGACTCAAAATAACTGATAATGTAGAACAAGTAAGACTCAAAATAACTGATAGTATAGAACAAGTAAGACTCAAAATAACTGATAATGTAGAACAAGTAAGACTCAAAATAACTGATAGTGTAGAACAAGTAAGACTCAAAATAACTGATAATGTAGAACAAGTAAGACTCAAAATAACTGATAATGTAGAACAAGTAAGACTCAAAATAACTGATAATGTAGAACAAGTAAGACTCAAAATAACTGATAGTATAGAACAAGTAAGGCTCAAAATAACTGATAATGTAGAACAAGTAAGACTCAAAATAACTGATAGTATAGAACAAGTAAGACTCAAAACTGATAATGTAGAACAAGTAAGACTCAAAATAACTGATAGTATAGAACAAGTAAGACTCAAAATAACTGATAATATAGAACAAGTAAGACTCAAAATAACTGATAATGTAGAACAAGTAAGACTCAAACTAACTGATAATGTAGAACAAGTAAGACTCAAAATAACTGATAATATAGAACAAGTAAGACTCAAAATAACTGATAGTATACCACAAGTAAGACTCAAAATAACTGATAATGTAGAACAAGTAAGACTCAAAATAACTGATAGTATAGAACAAGTAAGACTCAAAATAACTGATAATGTAGAACAAGTAAGACTCAAAATAACTGATAGTGTAGAACAAGTAAGACTCAAAATAACTGATAATGTAGAACAAGTAAGACTCAAAATAACTGATAATGTAGAACAAGTAAGACTCAAAATAACTGATAATGTAGAACAAGTAAGACTCAAAATAACTGATAGTATAGAACAAGTAAGGCTCAAAATAACTGATAATGTAGAACAAGTAAGACTCAAAATAACTGATAGTATAGAACAAGTAAGACTCAAAACTGATAATGTAGAACAAGTAAGACTCAAAATAACTGATAGTATAGAACAAGTAAGACTCAAAATAACTGATAATATAGAACAAGTAAGACTCAAAATAACTGATAATGTAGAACAAGTAAGACTCAAAATAACTGATAGTGTAGAACAAGTAAGACTCAAAATAACTGATAATGTAGAACAAGTAAGACTCAAAATAACTGATAATGTAGAACAAGTAAGACTCAAAATAACTGATAATGTAGAACAAGTAAAACTCAAAATAACTGATAGTATAGAACAAGTAAGACTCAAAATAACTGATAGTGTAGAACAAGTAAGACTCAAAATAACTGATAATGTAGAACAAGTAAGACTCAAACTAACTGATAATGTAGAACAAGTAAAACTCAAAATAACTGATAGTGTAGAACAAGTAAGACTCAAAATAACTGATAGTGTAGAACAAGTAAAACTCAAAATAACTGATAATGTAGAACAAGTAAGGCTCAAAATAACTGATAATGTAGAACAAGTAAGACTCAAAATAACTGATAGTATAGAACAAGTAAGACTCAAAACTGATAATGTAGAACAAGTAAGACTCAAAATAACTGATAGTATAGAACAAGTAAGACTCAAAATAACTGATAATATAGAACAAGTAAGACTCAAAATAACTGATAGTATACCACAAGTAAGACTCAAAATAACTGATAATGTAGAACAAGTAAGACTCAAAATAACTGATAGTATAGAACAAGTAAGACTCAAAATAACTGATAATGTAGAACAAGTAAGACTCAAAATAACTGATAATGTAGAACAAGTAAGACTCAAAATAACTGATAATATAGAACAAGTAAGACTCAAAATAACTGATAATGTAGAACAAGTAAAACTCAAAATAACTGATAATGTAGAACAAGTAAAACTCAAAATAACTGATAATGTAGAACAAGTAAGACTCAAAATAACTGATAGTGTAGAACAAGTAAGACTCAAAATAACTGATAGTATAGAACAAGTAAGACTCAAAATAACTGATAGTATAGAACAAGTAAGACTCAAAATAACTGATAGTGTAGAACAAGTAAGACTCAAAATAACTGATAGTGTAGAACAAGTAAGACTCAAAATATCTGATAGTGTAGAACAAGTAAGACTCAAAATAACTCAGTGTAGAACAAGTAAGACTTAAAATAACTGATAGTGTAGAACAAGTAAGACTCAAAATAACTGATAATGTAGAACAAGTAAGACTCAAAATAACTCAGTGTAGAACAAGTAAGACTCAAAATAACTGATAGTGTAGAACAAGCAAGACTCAAAATAACAGATAGTGTAGAACAAGTAAAACTCAAAATAACTGATAGTGTAGAACAAGTAAGACTCAAAATAACTGATAGTGTAGAACAAGTAAGACTCAAAATATCTGATAGTGTAGAACAAGTAAGACTCAAAATAACTCAGTGTAGAACAAGTAAGACTTAAAATAACTGATAGTGTAGAACAAGTAAGACTCAAAATAACTGATAATGTAGAACAAGTAAGACTCAAAATAACTCAGTGTAGAACAAGTAAGACTCAAAATAACTGATAATGTAGAACAAGCAAGACTCAAAATAACAGATAGTGTAGAACAAGTAAAACTCAAAATAACTGATAGTGTAGAACAAGTAAGACTTAAAATAACTGATAATGTAGAACAAGTAAGACTCAAAATAACTGATAATGTAGAACAAGAAAGACTCAAAATAACTGATAATGTAGAACAAGTAAGACTCAAAATAACTGATAGTATAGAACAAGTAAGACTCAAAATAACTGATAGTGTAGAACAAGTAAGACTCAAAATAACTGATAGTGTAGAACAAGTAAAACTCAAAATAACTGATAATGTAGAACAAGTAAGACTCAAAATAACTGATAATGTAGAACAAGTAAAACTCAAAATAACTGATAGTGTAGAACAAGTAAGACTCAAAATAACTGATAGTATAGAACAAGTAAGACTCAAAATAACTGATAATGTAGAACAAGTAAGACTCAAAATAACTGATAATGTAGAACAAGTAAGACTCAAAATAACTGATAGTGTAGAACAAGTAAGACTCAAAATAACTGATAATGTAGAACAAGTAAGACTCAAAATAACTGATAGTATAGAACAGGTAAGACTCAAAATAACTGATAATGTAGAACAAGTAAGACTCAAAATAACTGATAGTGTAGAACAAGTAAGACTCAAAATAACTGATAATGTAGAACAAGTAAGACTCAAAATAACTGATAGTATAGAACAGGTAAGACTCAAAATAACTGATAATGTAGAACAAGTAAGACTCAAAATAACTGATAGTGTAGAACAAGTAAGACTCAAAATAACTGATAGTGTAGAATAAGTAAAACTCAAAATAACTGATAATGTAGAACAAGTAAGACTCAAAATAACTGATAATGTAGAACAAGTAAGATTCAAAATAACTGATAATGTAGAACAAGTAAGACTCAAAATAACTGATAATGTAGAACAAGTAAGACTCAAAATAACTGATAGTGTAGAACAAGTAAGACTCAAAATAACTGATAGTGTAGAACAAGTAAAACTCAAAATAACTGATAATGTAGAACAAGTAAGACTCAAAATAACTGATAATGTAAAACAAGTAAGACTCAAAATAACTGATAATGTAGAACAAGTAAGACTCAAAATAACTGATAGTGTAGAACAAGTAAGACTCAAATAACTGATAATGTAGAACAAGTAAGACTCAAAATAACTGATAGTGTAGAACAAGTAAGATTCAAAATAACTGATAGTGTAGAACAAGTAAAACTCAAAATAACTGATAATGTAGAACAAGTAAGACTCAAAATAACTGATAATGTAGAACAAGTAAAACTCAAAATAACTGATAATGTAGAACAAGTAAAACTCAAAATAACTGATTGTGTAGAACAAGTAAGACTCAAAATAACTGATAGTGTAGAACAAGTACGACTCAAAATAACTGATAATGTAGAACAAGTAAGACTCAAAATAACTGATAATGTAGAACAAGTAAGACTCAAAATAACTGATAGTGTAGAACAAGTAAGACTCAAAATAACTGATAATGTAGAACAAGTAAGACTTAAAATAACTGATAATGTAGAACAAGTAAGACTCAAAATAACTGATAGTGTAGAAAAAGTAAGACTCAAAATAACTGATAGTGTAGAACAAGTAAGACTCAAAATAACTGATAGTATAGAACAAGTAAGACTCAAAATAACTGATAATGTAGAACAAGTAAGACTCAAAATAACTGATAATGTAGAACAAGTAAGACTCAAAATAACTGATAATGTAAAACAAGTAAGACTCAAAATAACTGATAGTGTAGAACAAGTAAGACTCAAAATAACTGATAATGTAGAACAAGTAAGACTCAAAATAACTGATAATGTAAAACAAGTAAGACTCAAAATAACTGATAGTGTAGAACAAGTAAGACTCAAAATAACTGATAGTATAGAACAAGTAAGACTCAAAATAACTGATAATGTAGAACAAGTAAGACTCAAAATAACTGATAATGTAGAACAAGTAAGACTCAAAATAACTGATAATGTAGAACAAGTAAGACTCAAAATAACTGATAATGTAGAACAAGTAAGACTCAAAATAACTGATAGTATAGAACAAGTAAGACTCAAAATAACTGATAGTGTAGAACAAGTAAGACTCAAAATAACTGATAGTATAGAACAAGTAAGACTCAAAATAACTGATAATGTAGAACAAGTAAGACTCAAAATAACTGATAGTATAGACGTTTTCAGAAATCGGTGATTACCTAGTTATCGTTCGTGGACGCTAGGTGGTGTTACTATCGTCCGTCATTACGAAAGTGTAACAATCGGTTGTTTACACTAGTTACGATTAATCAGTATTCATAATTGGATTAGATAAACACGCTTCAGTTAATATTTTATGGCTTATTCCCGTGATTTTGGCCGAATATTTCGAAATATGGATTATTGAATTGAACTTAAACGGTTATTGTTTAAATTGTTCAGAATCACAAAGTTCAGGACCAGGTCGGACAAATCTATACGGTCATCAATATTATCAAAATTAAAGAATTAGCTAGTTATTTTGCCAGATGTGGGCTAACAGATCGATCTGTAGCTATTCAGATTTTAACCTTGCTTATGTGGCAGAATTTCAATACAAAACGGGGTACGCAACAACAAAAAACGGTCGGTATGGAAACCCTCAACACACATTTTTTACTAACGGTATATATTTTGTACAAAAGAACTAAGTTCCCTTTGAATATTGTCTTCACTTCACAAAGTCGCATATTTTTATGATGTAGGGAGCACTTATGCAATTGACCAAAAAATCAATCATTTGCACAATGATAGAGTAGCAAATATGTGGAGGAATAATGTTCCTTCCGTATGCGGTAGAGGATAACATAGAAAGGAAAAAAAACAGAGTTAAATGTTGTCTTAAATGAAAGTTTAAATAATATAAACAAAGGAAACGGGAACAAAGTGAGCAGTGTAGGAATTATTGTTTTTCATGTAGAAGCCGCATAAAATAATTAACAATTTACAAAGAGGTATCACATTTCTGTAGATAAATCTTGAAATAAATCTTGATTCTGTAAGAAGTAAAAATGAACGACATGATGTCCTGCAACAAAATTCAGCGATTTTTTTTTCTTTTAGTTTTTTGTCATTATAATTCAGTTATATATATTTTTATAATTTTTAACCTTTTGTGGGAAGGGGGTAGAGTTTAACTGTCATATTGCAAATCAAATACATTCAGGGGTTTCAAAGTGGGCCGGTACCCGGTACTTTTACCCGCCTGAGATCGTGCATAGTACCGGCAGAAATTACTGAACCCCCCAAAATTAGCGGTGGTCAAAACCACAAGTACGATGGTCGATAGGCTTGTGGAATATTTTTCATAAAAAATTAATGATCACGTCAATTGCTGAATTCTCGCATTCAAATCGAACAACTGCGTCACGACCAAGTTGATGGGATATTCCCTGTTTTAAAAATAACTTTACCTTAGAATCGTAAATAGCAGTTTGCGCATGCGGTAAATAGATATGTTTTCGCCCCAATATCTTTTCATCCTTGTGTAAAACTCGGACCGGAACAAAGCTGACATCATTTCAAAATAAAAAAATGACCGATTACAAATTATGTTCAAACACAATTTAGTGTAATCTCCAGTAATATAAGTATGATCATTATGTATTATGAATATATTTGTGCGGTTTTTTTTATCCATTTAAAACCCAGGGTCGAATCATTCTGGGGGTTACTGTCTTGTTGCTTAACTCCGTCCATATTGTTTAACTTCCGGTATAAAAAAAATAAAAACCTATTTACGGGGGGCCCTACCGCGGTTGTTCACAGAAATGAAAGTGTGCTGAAAAACATTTTTAAAAGGGGGTACGAGGAGATAAGGGATAGAAAATTACTAGAAATCTTGAAAAAGGACCGGATATGGCTCAAATACGAATTACATTGTAATGTCAAAACGCCGGCCCCCCTTTTTATCCAAAATAATTTAACTTTTGTGATTCAAATGTTAATAAATGTCTTCCCGGGAATCCAGACATTATGCATGGTCTTCACTCTTGGTGAAATCTGAACTCTATAGTTAATGGGATTTTTCTTTCAAAAACACTTTAATGTTTTGCAGTCTCTGACGTACATTTTTTGGTCTACAAAATGCTAGATTTCAGAAGCTTCTGGACCCCTTACGGCCCTCCGCCTAACTTTTTAGGTACCTCCTAAAATTTAAGAAGTACCTCCTATTATAAAAAACTTTGAAACCCCTGTACATTCAAGAATCAACCTAATACATAAATTAAATTTTTGTGTTTTAGTGATGTCTTTGCTATAACTTGTTATGCAATACGCAGTTAACTATCAGTTATAATGATAGTTATCTTTCTACAATATGAATCTAACACCTTTGTTACAAAATGACACGACTGTCTATTCCCCTAAGTGCCAAACACGGGAAGCATCGCATCGCTGTTGATACGGTCGACCTTCAGCAGACTACAAGTCTAGAAAGCGCTACCACTTCCTTAACACGTCAATATTAAATTTTAATTAATCTTCAAAAACATATAAAATTAAAGAATAAATAAATATAAAACTATATGAAATCCTAGCAAAGAAATTTAAAAAAGAAGACAAATGGGGTGAGATATGCCCATCCGGTTCACGTATCTGAAACCTGGGAGCAAATAGTTATATTAGGTTCCTCATGAAACTTTTTTTTCAGATAAAGAAATTCAGATATTCAGATGTTTTAATTTGATAAAACTTAAATTCCTTTTCATCTTCACTACAGAAATTGACCGACAAAATTTTTTAATTTGTTTTACAATTTAACAAACAAAAAATAAATGAAAATAAAACAGAATTGAAAAATGCACCTTAAGATGTCACATTCAAAGTTAAGTTATTTCGTATAAGTTAGGCACACTTTTTAGTTCACCTGGACCAAAGGTCCAGGTGAACTATTGCCATCACTTGGCGTCTGTCGTCTGTAAACTTTTCACATTTCAAGCTTCTTCTCCGAAACCACTGGGCCGATTGGAACCAAACTTAGCAGGAATGTTCCTTGGATGGTCCTCTACAAAGTTACTGTTTTTCGTTCCAGTCGGATATTCAATATGGCTGCCAAGGCCAATAATATGCTCTGATTGGCTGAAATTTCAAAGATCTTCTTCTCTGAAACTAATGAACTGACTGAACCCAAACTGTACATGAATGATCATTGGAATGTCCTTTACCAAGTTACTGTTTTTTATGCCGATCGGAAATCCAAGATGGCCGCCATCGCAGGACATAGATTAACATTGGACCCTATGGGAAAATGTTCAAATGCCTTCTTCTGAGAAACTACAAATATGATTAAAGCCAAACTGTACATGAATGTTCATTGGATGGTCCTCTACAATCTTAAGGTTTTTTGTTCCGATATGAAATTCAAAATGGCGGCTACGGCAGGACTTAGTTTAACATTGGACCCTATGGGAAAAATGTTTCAAAATGCTTCTTCTCTGAAACCACTTGGACAGTTGAAACCAAACTGCCCAGGAATGATCATTGGAAGGTCCTCTACAAAGTTTCTGTTTTTTATGTCGATCGGAAATCCAAGATGGCTGCCACCGCAATACATAGATTAACATTGGACCCTATGAGAAAATGTTCAAATGCCTTCTTCTCAGAAACTACAGATATTATTAAAGCCAAACTGTACATGAATGTTCATTGGATGGTCCTCTACAAACTTTACGTTTTTTGTTCCGATATGAAATTCAAAATGGCGCCTACGGCAGGACTTAGTTTAACATTGGACCCTATGGGAAAAATGTTTCAAAACGCTTCTTCTCTGAAACCACTTGGACAATTGAAACCAAACTACCCAGGAATGATCATTGGAAGGTCCTCTACAAAGTTTCTGTTTTTTTATGCCAATCGAAAATTCAAGATGGCCACCACCGCAGGACATAGATTAACATTGGACCCTATGGGAAAATGTTCAAATGCCTTCTACTCAGAAACTACAAATATGATTAAAGCCAAACTGTACATGAATGTTCATTGGATGGTCCTCTACAAACTTTACGTTTTTTGTTCTGATATGAAATTAAAAATGGCGGCTACGGCAGGACCTAGTTTAACATTGGACCCTATGGAAAAATGTTTCAAAACGCTTCTTCTCTGAAACCCCTTGGACAGATGAAACCAAACTGCCCAGGAATGATCATTGGAAGGTCCGCTACAAAGTTTCTGTTTTTTATGCCGATCGGAAATCCAAGATGGCTGCCACCACAGGTCATAGTATTAACACAGGACCATATGGGGAAAATACAGAAATATATTCTTCTCTGAAGCTATTGCACTGATTGAACCTAAACTATGCATCAATCATTGGAAGGTCCTTTACAAACTTTGTGTTTTTTATGTTGATCGTAATTCCAAGATGACTACCACTGCAGGACATAGTTTTTACATAGGACCAATTGTTTTTTTTTATAACCAGGTGAACGATACAGGCTCTTGAGAGCCTCTGGTTATCATTATTACTTCACTTTAAATCGTATAGTAATAATTTCAAAAAGCGTATATTATAATTTATATATTTACTTTTTAATTTCATACAAAATATTAATTTGATTACCCCTTTTTTCTTATGCTTGAAAAGCAACAAAAAAGCAAAAAAGGAAAAAAAGTGCATGCAGTTTTTTATCAAGTAGGATTTATACTGATTTTGTATGGGGAATATAACGGTAATTAAAAAAAATACATACCAGGTAATTTATTTGTTGTCATTATATCATTGTTATTATATCTCCGTTTATAAATCACTTCACAGCAGGTGTTATCATTGAATTTCAAGCCGAAATAACAGTATATTGTGACACCAGTACTAGAGAAACCATACATTAGCGTATCGATAAACCCAGAGAACATAATATTTTTTGCACTTTACTAATGGCGGACACACTCGGAAATCGATAATGGCCGCGCCCATGTTTTTAAGAATAAAAAGGTCTATAGAACAAATAACACTCAAAATAACTGATAGTGTAGAACAAGTAAGACTCAAAATAACTGATAATGTAGAACAAGTAAGACTCAAAATGAACTGATAGTGTAGAACAAGTAAGACTCAAAATAACTGATAGTGTAGAACAAGTAAAACTCAAAATAACTGATAATGTAGAACAAGTAAGACTCAAAATAACTGATAGTGTAGAACAAGTAAGACTCAAAATAACTGATAGTGTAGAACAAGTAAGACTCAAAATAACTGATAATGTAGAACAAGTAAGACTCAAAATAACTGATAATGTAGAACAAGTAAGACTCAAAATAACTGATAATGTAGAACAAGTAAGACTCAAAATAACTGATAGTGTAGAATAAGTAAGACTCAAAATAACTGATAGTGTAGAACAAGTAAGACTCAAAATAACTGATAATGTAGAACAAGTAAGACTCAAAATAACTGATAATGTAGAACAAGTAAGACTCAAAATAACTGATAATGTAGAACAAGTAAGACTCAAAATAACTGATAATGTAGAACAAATAAGACTCAAAATAACTGATAATGTAGAACAAGTAAGACTCAAAATAACTGATAATGTAGAACAAGTAAGACTCAAAATAACTGATAGTATAGAACAAGTAAGACTCAAAATAACTGATAGTGTAGAACAAGTAAGACTCAAAATAACTGATAGTGTAGAACAAGTAAGACTCAAAATATCTGATAGTGTAGAACAAGTAAGACTCAAAATAACTCAGTGTAGAACAAGTAAGACTCAAAATAACTGATAATGTAGAACAAGCAAGACTCAAAATGAACTGATAATGTAGAACAAGTAAGACTCAAAATAACTGATAGTGTAGAACAAGTAAGACTCAAAATAACTGATAATGTAGAACAAGTAAGACTCAAAATAACTGATAATGTAGAACAAGTAAGACTCAAAATAACTGATAATGTAGAACAAGTAAGACTCAAAATAACTGATAATGTAGAACAAGTAAGACTCAAAATAACTGATAATGTAGAACAAGCAAGACTCAAAATGAACTGATAATGTAGAACAAGTAAGACTCAAAATAACTGATAGTGTAGAACAAGTAAGACTCAAAATAACTGATAATGTAGAACAAGTAAGACTCAAAATAACTGATAATGTAGAACAAGCAAGACTCAAAATGAACTGATAATGTAGAACAAGTAAGACTCAAAATAACTGATAGTGTAGAACAAGTAAGACTCAAAATAACTGATAGTGTAGAACAAGTAAGACTCAAAATAACTGATAATGTAGAACAAGTAAGACTCAAAATAACTGATAATGTAGAACAAGTAAGACTCAAAATAACTGATAATGTAGAACAAGCAAGACTCAAAATGAACTGATAATGTAGAACAAGTAAGACTCAAAATAACTGATAGTGTAGAACAAGTAAGACTCAAAATAACTGATAATGTAGAACAAGTAAGACTCAAAATAACTGATAATGTAGAACAAGTAAGACTCAAAATAACTGATAATGTAGAACAAGTAAGACTCAAAATAACTGATAATGTAGAACAAGCAAGACTCAAAATGAACTGATAATGTAGAACAAGTAAGACTCAAAATAACTGATAGTGTAGAACAAGTAAGACTCAAAATAACTGATAATGTAGAACAAGTAAGACTCAAAATAACTGATAATGTAGAACAAGTAAGACTCAAAATAACTGATAATGTAGAACAAGTAAGACTCAAAATAACTGATAATGTAGAACAAGTAAGACTCAAAATAACTGATAATGTAGAACAAGCAAGACTCAAAATGAACTGATAATGTAGAACAAGTAAGACTCAAAATAACTGATAGTGTAGAACAAGTAAGACTCAAAATAACTGATAATGTAGAACAAGTAAGACTCAAAATAACTGATAATGTAGAACAAGCAAGACTCAAAATGAACTGATAATGTAGAACAAGTAAGACTCAAAATAACTGATAGTGTAGAACAAGTAAGACTCAAAATAACTGATAATGTAGAACAAGTAAGACTCAAAATAACTGATAATGTAGAACAAGTAAGACTCAAAATAACTGATAATGTAGAACAAGTAAGACTCAAAATAACTGATAATGTAGAACAAGCAAGACTCAAAATGAACTGATAATGTAGAACAAGTAAGACTCAAAATAACTGATAGTGTAGAACAAGTAAGACTCAAAATAACTGATAGTGTAGAACAAGTAAGACTCAAAATAACTGATAATGTAGAACAAGTAAGACTCAAAATAACTGATAGTGTAGAACAAGTAAGACTCAAAATAACTGATAGTGTAGAACAAGTAAGACTCAAAATAACTGATAGTGTAATACAAGTAAGACTCAAAATAACTGATAGTATAGAACAAGTTAGACTCAAAATAACTGATAATGTAGAACAAGTAAGACTCAAAATAACTGATAGTGTAGAACAAGTAAAACTCAAAATAACTGATAATGTAGAACAAGTAAGACTCAAAATAACTGATAGTGTAGAACAAGTAAGACTCAAAATAACTGATAGTGTAGAACAAATAAGACTCAAAATAACTGATAATGTAGAACAAGTAAGACTCAAAATAACTGATAATGTAGAACAAGTAAGACTCAAAATAACAAAATAAGTTGTAAGTATAAATTGTCTTCACCACTTTTCACTAGGCCATAAAGAAAACATGGTATGTGCTTCGAGTTTCCTGACTGACCCTATTTATTACCCTTGATCTCAACATGTTTTGATGAAAAAAGAATGGCCCCAGAAATGCTGAAAATCCCGGATTGGAAACATGTTTTCTACTACTTTATTTTAATACCCCATCAGTTCTTTTGGTTTAACTTCTTTCCCTTTGATGCTGAAGCTTTAAAGAAAACATTATTGCTAAAGATTCATAAAGGTGGGTTTATAATTCGGGTGCGATGGATTTGCGATGTCGCTTTCAACATCGCTATCTCATCGCAGCGACGACGCACGTTATCGCTGACCATTGCTAGCGAAAATTTTCGTCACAAGGATAATCACAAGCTGTCGCAGCAGAGTTGAAATTATTTTAACTTGTTAGTGATATCGCTACCGTGGCTAAGTAATTGCCATCTGAAATCAGAAAAAAATGTTATCAAAATCACTAACTGACTAAGCAACATGAACTAAAAACGATAGTAGCGACGCGACAAAAAAGCAATGATTTCGCAATAGTATCGCTTCTCCATCGCAACAATTTCATTGCTCGTCGCATCGCTCTCGCACCCGGAATATAAATCCACCTTAATTGATAAATATAATTTTCAAAGCCTCTGAACAAACACCATCACATAGATCAGGCTGATGAGAAAAATAACAAACTGTGAATCCAACTACAATTTTAAAATTAATTTATTGACTTATATATCACCAATCGAGTGTGCCTTTCATAAAAATGTAAAGTATTAAAGGTAACCAAAAACAGGTATTTAGATGTTATTGATATGGTTTGTGATGAAGCAACAGATATGTCAGGCCCAAATTAATGTGTAGTTTCATTTAGATATATGAAATTAACGACCTAATTATTGGGGATATTAACCAAAATTTCAGCCTAAAGTTGAATGTTTAACTAAAAGCCTTTTCTAAGAAACTACTACACACTTGCTTGAACCCAAACAATGTATGATTAACCAGGCGAGCCCCTAATTAAGTTATATGTGTTATTAATTTTGTCATTGGCTTGATTTGGGCATCCATTTTGATTTAAGGGATTAAATGTCACATGATAAACTTACGTTTTAAGGAGATGGTACAGAATGCTGAAGATGCTGGTGCTAAATGTATGAAGATTTTATATGACAACACAAATACAGAACCAGGTGGAACTTCTAATATCAGACAGTACTTAAAGGTAAGCTATTATCTGGCAATAAGGCTATTGAGACTGGGGGAGTGGGGTCTGGAACATAAGACAATACATCAAGATGTGAGTGTTTATGACAGAAATCTATAGACACTGGTGGCATTACTTCAAGGTAATTATGTGATAAAGTTTGTGAGTCACTTGTGACAGGTCTGTGATTTTCTCAGGATACTCCTGTTTCCTCCACCAATAAAACTAACCAGCATTAAACACCATAAATTAACCTATCACATAGGGTTTGCTGTGGCAATGATTGTTCGGCAGTAGACTTTACCTTTGTCTATATACATTCAACACCTATCATAGCTGTAACTGCCATAATGTAATGATATATTATTGTTGAAAGGGGGTTGAACACTCATAATTCTAATAGCTATTTAGCTTGTCCCTTGTTAGGGGGGAACTTTTATTAAATTGGTAGGGGTGTGCAATTGAGACTTCCATAATCATCCTTTATTCCTTTAATTCAAATTTCAGAAATATATTCCTATTCATATTTTACCTTTAAATATAGACCTATTGATCAATTTATCTCTCCCCCTTCTGAAGAGACATATTGTTTTCATGTGTTCTTTCATACATCGGTCGTCACAAATGTTGCCTCCTACATTTTAAACAGGAATTCTTCTAAACTTTACATGTTTGTTTATTACTATATATGTAGAATCACATACAGTTTGTACCTGTACAGCAGTTTCATCAGACTATTTAAAAAAAAAAGTTTTTGCCTTTTTCTAATATTTGAATATTTCTGTGAAAAGTTTGTATGCATAACTCCTCCTACTTTTTAAAGAAGAATCCCTCTAAACTTTGCATGCTTCCTTATTACACTATGAACATTTGCATAATGTTACAACAGGTTGATAGAGGACAATGTATACCCCCTGCAAACAAAGTTTGGGGGGTATATAGGAATCACCCTGTCCATCCGTGTGTCCGTCCGTCCATGTACCTTGTAAACGCAACTCCTCCTAAGCGACTTATTGGATTTTTATGAAACTTTACACATTTGTAGTACACTACCTGCAGATGTGCATGAAGGAATATGGTTGCTGTCCAAAATTTAAAAGGGGAGATAATTCAACTTATACTTTCACGAAAAGGTGGGGGGGGGGTATGTACCTTGTAAGTGCAACTACTACTAAACTGCCAGGCCTCGACATTAACGTTTGTCCGATTGTCTGGTACCAGTGAAAACTGACGTCGGACAAGTAGATCTTGTATTACGGTTGTCTGATGGGACAAGTAAAAAAAATCAGATTCCCAAATGTGCCGATACGACGGACAAATCTATTTCCACTGGTTTAAAATACTGGGTTTGTTGTATAAAAGAGCCCTGTTTGATCTCCAATTTGTCCATAATTTATTTTGATTAAAACTAAAGTGAAACGCCAGATCAAAACTATTTTATTGTATCATTTATCGTTCCACCATGATGAATTTCAAGGACATTGACAAAATTAAAGTCGCAATCTCAGAAGCGCTTTAATGAACGGAAATATCAACATTTGAAATATAAGAACAAAAATCACTCCGGAACGGACACGTAAACATTATCGGATATCAATTTGGCGCAAAATTTAAACTTGTCTTTTGTGCAAAATACGATAGAGGACTTGATTTAGGCTTTTGGGAAATATTGAAACCTTTGAAATGGACAAATATTACAAGCTTTTTCCTGATCTGGTTGAAAAGATCCACTAAATTTTTATTTTGCTGTGAATTTAAATAAAACACTTTGCTTTATTTATATCACAGGCACTTGTTTCTGGTAAAAAGATATAGTATCTAGGTATATTTTCTTTACCA
The DNA here is from genome assembly GCA_963680875.1 of Bathymodiolus brooksi. Classification (NCBI taxonomy): domain Eukaryota; kingdom Metazoa; phylum Mollusca; class Bivalvia; order Mytilida; family Modiolidae; genus Bathymodiolus; species Bathymodiolus brooksi. The sequence continues at coordinate 55,609,213 of OY804577.1, forward strand.
GAAACGAGGATTTATATAACACAAATATAAGTTATTACAATTTGTGTGGTATTGGATCACAACACAGTAATATTTCAAAAGGAAAAGGGGGGGTACATATAAAAATCACTGGTATGCCAGACTCCAATCAAGGCAGACAGAAATAAAAATGTGACATTGAATATATGTCCTTAAGGTAGTTATGAAAAAAAAACCCAGAACAAATTAGTTCAGGCATCTTTAACTATTTACTAAATTTGGGCAGGGTAACGTCAGAGGGGTCGCGAAACAATGTTTCGATTAATCGCAATTGACTTCTCCCAGCATTCTCTCCACTTCTCTCTGTTGTCTCCCACTTCTCCATATGAGCTCTCTTTAAGAGAAGTCACTTCTCCCTCTAATTTGAAAGTAATGGGAGCCCTGCATGGATAATTATTCTCTAGTTTTGTAATTTTTAATAATTTTTTCGGACAACTAAAAGATTGAGTTGGACAAGTACTTTTTTTAGTTAGTTGTCCGAAGGGACAAGTTGAAAAATATGTTAATGTAGAGGCCTGACTGCTTATTGAATTTTTATGAAACTTTACACAGTTGTAGTACACAACCTGCAGATGTGCATGAAGGAATACCATTGCTGTCTAAAATTTAAAAGGGGAGATAATTAACTTGCTAATATACCTGTATTCCAAAGTTTGAACATCAACACTCACTCACTCAATTAGTTTGTATTTTAAATGGGATTCATTAAAACTTTGCATGCTTGCTTGTAACCATATATGATAAATCATATATAGTAAATCAATATCAATTTTTGTTTTAATGTCACTAAACTAGTTCCTCAAGAAAGAAGAATTTTGTAAAAAAAAAAATCCTGATAATGCCGTTTTATTGGTAATTTATACATTTTCCCTTTATTCCCACAGAGGGATATTTTGCAGTATCAACAGACTGACCATGATGCTGAAAATTATCAGTGTGACGCCAAACACACGATGTTACCATTAAGAAAATGAGTTTAGCTTTGAATATCTCGACATACTTTATCACTATTAGTATCAAAGCTCATTCTGTCAGTACTGCCACGATGTAACTGAGATATTGTTGAAAGTGGCGTTAAACACCATAAACCAAACCAGACTCGCTGTAATACTAGTGATAATGTCTGTCTCGACCTTCATAACTGCCGTTATTCTATTTATGTCTGGCAATGCATATACAAGGATATAGATCTATGATAAAAACAAAAAGACTTGCAGTCTCAAAAAGTAATTTTGACAAATTATTTACTCTATGTGATTATTGATTTTGTATTAATTTCAGACACCTGCAATATGTGTGTATAATGATGCTATGTTCACAGAAAAAGATTGGGAAGGCATCATTACTATTTATGACAGTGTTAAGAAGAAAGAGCCTCTAAAAGTAGGAAGATTTGGACTTGGATTTAAATCGGTTTTTCACATGACAGGTAAACATACTACAGTACAGTAAAACCTCATTGTGTCATAGTTAAAACACTAGGAAATAGAAAATGCAAATATCCCCGGTAAAATGCAAATATTCCCGGTAAAATGCAAATAATTAAAGATTACCAGTTATATTAGCATTTACCAGTTAAATTAGCGAATTGTCTTGTTATATTTGCATTTTACCCTTTAAATTTGCATTGTCGTGGGATTTTAGCGGTTTTCCTTTTATATTTGCGTTTTTCCTTTTAAATTTGCATTGTCGTGGGATTTTAGCGTTTTTCCTTTTAAATTTGCATTGTCGTGGGATTTTAGCGTTTTTCCTTTTAAATTTGCATTGTCGTGGGATTTTAGCGTTTTTCCTTTTAAATTTGCATTGTCGTGGGATTTTAGCGTTTTTCCTTTTAAATTTGCATTGTCATGGGATTTTAGCGTTTTTCCTTTTAAATTTGCATTGTCGTGGGATTTTAGCGTTTTTCCTTTTATATTTGCGTTTTTCCTTTTAAATTTGCATTGTCGTGGGATTTTAGCGTTTTTCCTTTTATATTTGCGTTTTTCCTTTTAAATTTGCATTGTCGTGGGATTTTAGCGTTTTTCCTTTTATATTTGCATTTTTCCTTTTAAATTTGCATTGTCGTGGGATTTTAGCGTTTTTCCTTTTAAATTTGCATTATCGTGGGATTTTAGCGTTTTACCTTTTAAATTTGCATTTTACCAGTTAAATCGCACGGTCATCTAAATCACCTGCTGAGTAGAGATTACGTAATACTGTAGTTGTCACTAGCTCATTGAATATGACGATCTATAGTATTATATTATCGTGTATCTATTATATATATATATATCTTCTGAAACTACTCAGCCAATTTGAACCAAACTTTGCAGGAGTAGTCCTTTCTAAAATGTATCTGATTGGCCAAAGTCCATCCCAAGATGGCCACCGTTAACAGAAAAAAAACATATATTTGATCCCGTCCATTAGAAATATTGTTGACAACCCTAACCGTCATCAATAAAATTAATGATTTTGGTGCAAATACAAAATCTTATAAACCGCATCGGTGGCATAATGGCTAGCATGCTCACCTTGAGTGTGGTAGATTGTGAGTTAGAGCCCTGGTCGGGTCAAACCAAAGACTATAAAACTGGTATTTGTAGCTTCTCCGCTAAGCACGCAGCATTAAGGAGAAAGGGCAAAGACTGGTTGGCTCAGAATCAGAATAATGTGTCCAAGTGGAGCGACATGTCTACCTGCAGACTTGTTTTAGTGAGCTACCACTATAAAAATCCAACTCAGCGTGTTGGTCTAGAACAAAGCAGACCTCATCATCATCTCGACAATTAACTTGTTCTCACTCACCATGATATAGCTGGAAAATTGCTGAATTGGCATTATGCAACAATCACTCACTCACTCACTCACTCACTCACTCACTCAAAATCCTATATGAGCACCACTTACTTTAGGCTGGTGAAAACTTGTGAATCGAGTCTAAGTTGTTTTTTAATTGCATTGATATATCTGAAAATTACATTTTTTATCCTTCAGATACTCCTGTGATCATAAGTGGAAACAGACTTCTAGTTATTGATCCGTTGAAATCTGCATTCCATGAAGGAGGTGAATGCCTGGATATACCGATGAAACGTTTAAAGAAAAATCATTGTCCTGAAGTTACTTTTGCCAGCATTCTAAATAGATTTGAATTTAACAGTGATGTACTAGAAAAAGGACAATACACAGGAACACTTTTCTGGTTTCCTCTTCGACAACAGGAAAGCAGTTTGTCATCTACAGTTTATTCAGAAGAGAAGGCCAAGTTTCTATTTAGTTCCTTCATTAAAGAAGCCTCATATAATCTACTGTTCTTGAGAAATCTGGAAAGAATTGAAGTTTATAACTTGAAAAATGACTTGCCTTATTTTACTCTTGAAATGTGTGGACTGAATCAGGATGAATTCAGAAAAGAGAGAAAAGATTTCCGTAAAAAATTAAAGGAACTGAAGAGTGAGTTGCCGTCTGCAAGCATAATGTCAAAATTTGAAGCTGTTGTCAAGACTTATATTATAGAGAATGACAACAAGAAGCTGACTGAGGATCATTTTTCAGTAGTAAGCTGTCTGACTGGCACTGATGTTATGTCTGATGAATTGAAAACTTTGTCAGTTGATAAAGACTTGCATTATAGTCCATATACAGGAGTGGCATACTGTACAAAAACGGACAGAGAAAAAAGACCTCCAGGTCATATATTTTGCTTTCTGCCTTTACCAATTACAGAAACAAGTATGACTGGCCTTCCCATACACATCAATGGATTCTTTGATTTGGAACCTAACAGACGCCATTTAAAAGAGACCGCTGCTACCAGTGAGACAGGACAGACAGACAAGTCACTGCTATGGAATCACAGAATGATCGTGGAATTGTTACCCATGTCTTTCAACGTTCTTATACAACTCCTAAGAGATAAATGTGAGAGAACTGGAAATTCACCAGATTTGATTGAAGATTTCTACAACTCAATACCTAACCCAGATGTTGTTGAGCCAAGTTGGAAATTACTCTGTAAAACTTTGCACGAAACAGTTATAGAAGAGAATATTTTTTATACAAAACAGAATGGCGGAAAATGGATCACAAGGTCCGAAGCATTATTTGCTGTATTTGATCAGGTTGGCACTGTGGATAGCCTTGAAAGTTCCTCACAAATCCAGGACACAGTGAAAGAACTTCTATTAAAATGTAATGAGAACTTGGTAGAATTGCAATATCATATGATGCAAGTTTTAAAGAACACAGGCCACACACCAGATACAATATCTCCAAAAATGATATGCAAGAAATTGAGAAATTCCCAAGCCTGGCATTCTTACTCAAGTAACAAAAAACTGAACTTGTTGACATTTATACTCGAAAACGATGATTACAAAGATTTAGACACAATTGAATTACTACCATTGAACACAAAAGAATTTACCTCCTTTTCTTCACATCTTAACATGGACAGTATCTATGTAGTAACTGATGAAACAGTAAAGATGTTTCCTGGACTAGAAGAAAGATTTATATCAAAAGCTGACATTCCTGATGACTTATGGGATAGCTTAAACAAGATGGCAGAGAAAGGTAAGATAGTTCTCTTTTTAGTAAGTATCCCTAAATATGTGTTAGCTTTTAGTGTTTGGATAACCCTTTAGGGCTGTTTAAAAAAAAATGGCTCCAACATGTGAAAAAAATGTCCAAATTAAACTCACTCCTAAAAACTTTCTGCTGATAATTTTCAATGTTGTATACATTGAAGTCAATGAAACAAGAAAGAAACTGAACAGATAAGCAATAAATTTTTAAGAACCTTTTATTGAACTCAAATTGGCATGAAAAACATGTGAAACACATACTTATTCTATATCAGTTAAACAATCTTTAGTCTCAATTATTTTGTATTAATGGTTTCTCAAACAATGCAACTGATATAAATGAATTTTTGTGCAAAATATTGGGTTATTGGTAGTTGTAGTTTTTCTTAAAAACTATTTTTTATGAAAAATTCTCAATATTTTTGTCCAATCTACCTGATAAAGTTTTTATTATCAAAATAATAACGAATATTTTTACTTAAGACAGCAAAATTTTCAAACTTTAAAGATAAGTAGCCATTTGTAAAAAAAAATCACATTGATTCTTTGAATGATCGCAAAATAATTGGTTGTAGAAAAAACATTTTGTCTATTTTTGTTGCACTCCTGACATTTTATAATAAAGAAAAAAAAGAAGAAAATATCACATTTTAAAATGCCAACATTGAACAGTGATGTTACTGTTAACTCATACAATAATTTTTACCTGTTTCAATGAAATATTTGTACAGAAATGACAGTATTTGGAAATTTGTAACAATTTTTTGCCATACCACTTCTTTAATACCCAGTTTTAGCAGCAATATTTTTAATTACATTTGAAAATTTGTATTATACCACTCTAATATATTAGATAAATCATAAAGAAATAATTAAATATTTTTATAGGCTAGAAAAGGCAATTTATTATAAATTATCATTATTTTATCAATGGTACTATTTTATCTAGCTGCGGAACCGTAGCCCTTATGGTCCTTGGCCAGTTTTCTGATATTTGCGGACCATAGGGCTACGGATTTCACCCTATCAAAAACTTTCGAAACTGCACGGTGAAAATCTTGCGCCGCTTTTTTCCCAATTATTGTCATGAAATCTGGTGCGAGAACGATCAAACATATATATTTCGTTTCGTTAAATATTTACCTACATTCTTCTATACTTACTTGCCTGTTAATATTCATTTCCAGCTCATTATCATAACAAATGTCTCGATATTAACTGATCCCGCCTACTTCGTTCCGACATCTTGTCATTGTGGTATTCTCGCTTTGAGGTCACATGACTTTTGAGAGATCACTCTAAGAGAAAAACACGTGTTCAGTTTGTTTATGTTTTACCAGAGGATTTGCATGGCGATTTTTTATCTGAAATAAAATATTTAATCAACCTAGAGTGAAATATTTTACAAATATTAACCAGAAATGTTATTCTCTTCTATAGTTATTCCAATTGAGGTGAACTCTCATTCAACATTTTCAAGTTTTTCATGTAAACAAAACGAACACATGTTTTGCTGTTAAAGTGATCTCTTAAAAGTCACGTGACCTCAAAGCGAGAATACCACAATGACAAGATGAACCTAGAAAACATGTTCCCTTGTCAGAGAATGTCTCTAGTATTAATACCTAATAGATATTAAAGCATGAGACCATTTAAAATGAACAAAAATGCTTTATTACATAAAATTAAAAGCACATAAAATGCTATTGGCACTTTTAATTTTATCAAACATTATTCTAAACTTGACAGAATCTCATTTTATTTAAATCATCCATATAAAAAGCTATAATTTAGACTGTGTAGAAGATCACTTAAAACTAGTTGCACTCCTGACATGAATCAAATGCTTCTGTGAGAGATATTTTATGTATCTCAAACAGGTAAATGGGTTTTATCTGTTCTCTTGGTCAGTCTCTGTTGAAATAGAAAGACAAATGTGATTTTAGTTACATTTAAAAGAAAATATGTCTTAAGAAAATATCAAATGTTGCACTCCTGACATTTGAGGGTGCTGCCTTTAATGTGACATTCTTGGCCTTACTACTGATTTTAGTGTATCCTTTAACTATGGTTTTGAAGCAGCAATGATGTATTAAGATTTATTTATACCCCATATCTTTGAAAACTAAGACAACATTTCTACAATGTAATTTATGAAAACTTGCATAAATGTTTGTTGCACTCCTGACTAGGTACATGTACATCTTTTTTACAAAGCCATATTTTTATGCAATAAAAAATGTGAAGCATGATCTATTGCTATCTTAAAGTATGTCAACATATCAAAGTTCGTGATGAAATAGAGTTTGATAACATATTGTTTGATTTAGCACTGTGGTAGGTTGTTGAAAATTAAGGATTTTTTAAAGTGTCACAAAAAAGTGTTGCACTCCTGACAATTTTGACAAGTTTTTTGGACATATTTTTTTTGTTATTCTAGATATCTTAAAGATTTTTTGCAGTAACAAACATCAAATCATTACAGATTTTTTGAGCTATTTAGATTTCTTTTTAAACTGCCCTTTATCAAGATTATGTTAAGATGAAAATTAGTCAGACCTTAGGTTGGTTTTATGGTGTTTAACGCCACTGTCAACAATATTGCAGTTATATCGTGGCGGTCAGTTTTATTTGTGGAGGAAACTGGAGAAAACCACCGACCTGTTGCAAGTCAGTGACAAACTTTATCACATAATTTTGTATCGAGTACACGTCACCATGAGCAGGGTTCGAACTGACAACTTTAGTTGTAATAGGCACTGATTGCTCAGGTAGCTGTAAGTCCAACTACTATGCGATCATGACCACAATGGCTCCAATCTAACTTTAAGAACTCATTTCATTTGGTATAATTAGGATAAAACTTTTGAGAAGTCAGAAATATGTCATAGAAACAGAACCACACAATTTGTCTCCATTTAGATCAATTACACTTGAAGGATTGTTTACACATATTATTTTAAGAAATAGCACTGACTATAAAATATAAATACACTATTTTCAAGAATGATTTCTGGTCAATTGGAAATCAATTATTAGTGTAACAATTGTAAAATAACAATAACTTCTCAAAATCTCTTGCATAAACAAAAGTCCTGCACTCTCTTTTCATTATTGCTCTATGTTCATGATCTTTAATAATTGATGGGTCGTCGTTGTCATTACCGTATGGTAGTTGGATTTATAACTACCTTTGCAATCAATGCCTATCACCACTGAAGGTGTGAGTTTGAACCCCGCTCAGGCGAGGTGTACTCAATAAAACATTATGTGATAAAGTTTGTCAGTGACTTGTGGAAAGTCTATTGTTTTCTCCATGTACTCCGCTTTCCTCCACCAATAAAAATGACCGCCAAGGCAAGATATAACTGAAATATTGTTGAAAGTGGCATTAAACACCATAATAATAACCCCTAACTCTTTGATAATTCATGGATATTCCATAGTTATAGTTGAAGTCAAAGAGACTTTTTTATTTTATTTTAGTTGAGAATAGCGGAGTGTTTCAGTTATCGGGGCTAATTTAGCTGACAACTACCACCATATTCTTGCTATATATATATGAAAGTTATCAGGGGTTATTTATCTGACAATTACCTCAATATTCTTACTATGTCAGTTATCAGGACTTATTTAGCTGACAATTATCACCATATTCTTGCTACAAATGTATGTCAGTTATCAGGGCTTGCTTAGCTGACAATTACCACCATATTCTTACTTATACTATGTCAGTTATCAGGGCTAATTTAGCTGACAATTACCACCATATACTTGCTATGTCAGTTATCAGGCTTGCTTAGCTGACAATTACCACCACATTCTTGCTATGTCAGTTGTTCAGGACAGTTACCACCATATGATATTCTTACTATGTCAGTTATCAGGGGTTATTTAGCTGACAATTACCTCAATATTCTTACTATGTCAGTTATCAGGGGTTATTTAGCTGACAATTACCTCAATATTCTTACTATGTCAATTATCAGGGGTTATTTAGCTGACAATTACCACCATATTTTTACTATGTCAACTATCTCATCTATTTTTGTGGTAGAAAGGTTCAGTGTGAATTGGTTCATTGATTGGTGTTTAACAGCATTTAAGGAGCATTTAACCATATAGTTTGTCGAAAATATTGGAAATTTACCTTTGAACACGATATAGCTGAAATATTGTTTAAAGTGGCGTTAAACACCATAAGCCTAAGCGATAAACCTACTTTTGAACATTAAATGTGTATTAAAAAACAAACACAAACATTACAATTAGGAAAAATTGTCTTGCCAATAGTCTATCTTCAAACAAATTAAATCACAGAATTGTCACAACCACTGAGGAAAAGGGTTATTTTGTGAAATCATGTCTGTATTTATCAGGTCTTTATGCATTGCTGAAATTGATGTATTATTTTTTTACTTCCTAAATATCAATAAAAAATACATAAGATGAAATTCTAATTTTCTATTTTCACATTATCAAGTACTTTAATTTGTCTGAAAATATGATTACAGACATTTTTGATACCTTAAATTTTGTTGTTCATTTCTGTACAGTAATTTTCTGTTAAGGATATACTTATAATATATTGCTGTTTTAAACAATATATACTGAACAACAAAAGAAATGTCACATGAATTAAAGTATCACATATATACAAATTCATGTCTTTTGAATGCAGTTTTTTCTCATTGAATTCCTTTGAAATATTAAAATCTGTAGTACCATAAGAGATGTGTTGTAGATCTTACTGTTTCACAGATATGTTTGTTTGTTTGATGGTGTTTAACACCACTTTCAACAATATTTCAGTTATATCGTGGCGGTCAGTTTTATTGGTGGAGGAAACTGGAGGACCCGGAGAAAATCACTGACCTATCGCAAGTCACTGACAAACTTTATCACATAATGTTGTACACCTTGCCATGAACAGGGTTCGAACTCACAACATCAGTGGTGATGGGCACTGATTGCATTGGTAGTTGTACATTCAACTACAATGTACCACACGATTACGGCCACAACGGCCCCTTTCAGAGATATGAGGGGACTAAAAGGGACCAAAGTCCAAAATTGTGAAAGTTCTAATTTTAATGGGGTTTACCCTACTAATTTCCTTGTGAACTTTCTTCCTGTACTTTTAAAACAGAATCTACCTAGTGATGACTTTTCACTATTATTCATTGTCTATACCAGTCAAGTGAGCGATACATGCTCTTGTATGAAAACTCAGATTGTCGTTTATCTCTTTAACTGCATATTTGTTTTGCAGGCATATTTCAGCTTAGATGTCTTACAGATGATTGTTTGCCACACCTGTTAATGGAGACATTCAAAGTTAATTGTATTAGAAAGGAGAATGGTCACTTTGTTCCCAAGCTACTGTCAGTTCTTGGATGTAAATGGGTGTGCACTGTTTGGAAACTAATCTCAAGCAGATATGAAAGTCTTGCTTCATTTGAGAGTGTACCACTTATCCCTGTTAGACATGCTGTTGATCAAAATAACCTGAGTGAAGGAGAAGTGATTGAATATTTAGTATTAAAAGGGAATTATATGTTATCCAAGCATGCAGATTATGAACCACTACCAAAAGCCATAGAAAAGGTAATGGTGTTCATGGGTGTACATGTTCTATCTCCAGAACAAACCATAGAATTTCCACATGTTGAGGTAATAGGAAAGTATATCAAATTACCCATAGCTGACAACATTTTGAAATGTTTTCAAGATGTGTCTTTCTCAGTTAGAATGGAAAAAGTCGCAAGAGATATTAATGAGAAATGTAGTGATAATGAAAGGTCAGAACTGTTACAGTATCTAGTTAACCACTGTTCAAATATTTCAAAAGAGTCACATCCTTTACTGCGAATGTTGAAAATATTCAAACAGTTTGACAATGTACATGACCCAGATATGGTATCTTTAGTGGAAAATAGAACACAACTGGCAAATTTTACATTTCCAAAAGGACTTCTTTACCCAAGAAAGCTCTTGAAGAATAATTCTACCAAATTTATAAAATATCTCGGTGGAATTGAAATGAGTGAACACACTTTTGTTGATGAAACACTGGATTTAATGTTGAAAAGCCACTCTCCATACTCTGTAGATGATAAGATTAAACTTATGAAATTCCTGCAAGATTTGTCAGCAGATGTATTGGAACGTGTATTACAGAAGGCCGAGGATATTGTCTTTATGTCCTCATCAGACGGAGAGTCATATCGTGTAAAGGATCTTTTTGATTCTTCATCAATGTTTCTAAAAGATCTTTTTCATGGTCAAAAAGGAATATTTCCAGAGGAAAAGTTTGTAGCAGAACATAGATTCAAGCAAGCATTCTTACAATACTTGAAAATAAGGAATGAAAATGATATCGATCCAGACCACTTGGTCATAATAGCCAGGAATATACACGAACCCCACAATTATATTAGTGAAGAAAAGCGTTATAGGAAAGTAGAACGCTTCGTTACATTTCTTAAAAACAACCCTCGTTTAACTAGCAACACAGTTTTGGAGCAAATACAAGATTTCAAATGGGTTCCAGTGTGTACTTCAAAACCTGAAGGTTACCCTGATGCGTTGACTTGGTACCAAAACAATAGTTTGGCTTCTTCTAAAGAGGTAAAATGTGTCGAATTCAAACATTTGGTAGGAACAGTGGCTCCAATGGTATCAGTAGAAACAGTCGGCAAGCATGTAGCGTTATATTATAAGTGGGACCACCCACCAACACAACATGTTGTCCTGGAACATTTTAAGAACATCATCAACTCGTATCGGCAGAAAGAGAATTCTGAATATATACATATGACCAAATCTATATTCAAATATATCAATGAACTCAGAAAAACAGACAGTCATAGTTATGATGAAAGTATTGAAAATCTGCATAGCATGAAATGTATTCCAACTAATAATAAAGGATTCAAATTTGCTGATATGGTGGTAACACAAGTAGACAACTGTCATTGCAACTTTAACTTAGAACCTTACATTTTTGAACTGGCTAATGATCTGTATGATTATAAGGAAACCTTTCATGAACTTGGAGTTAAACCTGATGTTGACTTTGAAGTGCTCAAATCAGTGCTTGAACATCTTTCTCAAAAGTACCAGCTGATTGAAGATAATTCATCAACTGAACAGGAAGATGTTAAAAAAGACAGAATATTAACTGTGAATATTCTAAAAGCTATTGTTGACATGGGCATTGAAAAGTCAAAGATGACAGACTTGTTAGTGCCTATTAATTGCCATGGTGATCATTATCTGAAATTTGAAAAAGTAGACAAGTGTACATATACAGCTGGTAAAGGTTCATTTTCATCGATTTTAGATGATGAAGATAATGATGAAGATGAAGAAGAAGAAAAGATCATTTATGTCCATACAGATATAAGCCATTTGGCTCCCAAACTCGGAGTTGCATCTGTTAACAAGCGATTTATGTCCATGCAAAATACATCTGCATTAGCCTGGGGTCAAAAGGAGAAATTAACGACGAGAATCATGAACCTCCTTGACAGTTATAATGATGGGTTTGCCATGCCAAAGGAACTGATTCAGAATGCAGATGATGCAGGAGCGACAAAAGTGTGCTTCCTTTATGACGAAAGAGAAAATATAGACTGTCGAGAAGGCCTGTTTGATACTGGTATGGCAGAATGTCAAGGCCAAGCTTTGTGGGTTTATAATGATAAACCCTTTCAAGAAAAGGATTTTAAAAATATTATTGAACTGGGTGGAAAAACAAAATGTTTGGAGACTGATAAAATTGGGAAGTTTGGATTGGGATTTTGCTCCGTGTATAATATAACAGATGTTCCTAGTTTTATCAGCGGGAATGCATTAGTAGTTCTTGATCCACATTTGCATCACCTTGGAGAAGCAGCTTTTGACACGAATCCAGGTTTGTTAGTGCCATTGACAAAGAGTTATAGAAAAAACTTTCCTAATCAGTTTAAACCATATAATGGTATTTTTGGATGTGACTTGTCGGCAACAAACAAAGAGGTATATGATGAAACATTGTTCCGTTTTCCACTTAGAACACAAAAACAAGCATCGGAGAGTGAGATTAAACAGCTCCCATACACAAAGCGGGAAGTTATTGAGCTGTTAATGAAATTTAGGGAAGCAGCTGCTAATTTGCTTCTGTTTACGCAAAATGTCACCGAAATTTCAGTTTATCACTTGAATTCGAAGAGTATCAACCCTGAAACAGACAAACAGCTCTTATTTAAAACAATGAAGTCTAATACAAATCAACTCTTTCATCCTTTCAAGGAAAACGGATATAATGTCTTAAAGGAGGTGACAAATGCAATGGAAGACGAAGTTGTAACCGGAAAGGCACTTCCCATACACGTTGTAGATATTTGCATTGAGGTCTCCGAATATGCAGAAACTGTTGACCCTCAATTTCAACGAACAAGCGAAGTATATTCATGGATTATATCATGGGGAACAGGTCATCACTCATTTGGTATGGCCAGGAAATTAAAAGCTGAAGGTGCCATTCCAGTTGGGAGTGTTGCAGTTCCAATAACGAGAACTGATCATGAATTGACATCCTTTATTAAAATGAATGAACTCCCGACAGGTTTTTATACACAAAGTCGCATTTTCTGTTTCTTGCCGCTTCCTGCTGAAACCACGTTACCATTGCATATAAATGGATGTTTTATGGTAGAAAATGACAGAAAGAGTTTGGTTCGTTTCAATAAAGACAACAAAACCAATGACAACAGCAGCTGGAATGACTATATGTTGGGTGATGTTATTTTGAGTGCATATATAAATCTTCTTTCGTTAATCGCAAGTAGGTTAACTGACAAAATACTGGAATCAAATTATTGGACTCTTTGGCCAAATCTGAATGAATCACAAGAAGATCTTAATATACTAGTTGAAACGTTCTACCAACACGTGTTAGATGAGGACGTACCTGTTTTTTACAGAAAAGATCTACATGAAGCTACAGCAGTAACAAGTTCACTTAGCAATTCAACATTTCTAGAACCCATCTTTAGGAATCGGGAAGATATTGGTGATTTTGCATTTGAATGCATGTTGCAATTCCACCATGGAGAAACATCTGTGATGAATATGCCACTACACATTTACCAGAACTTCATGAAAACTAAGCACTACAGCCTTAGCAAATTAGAAGAGAGAATGGTTAAGAAAAAAGACTTTTTTGAAAGCTATTTTTTCCCCAATCTGAAAAATAATTATTGGGATACTAATGAGATGTCAAAAAAACGAGACAAACTTTTGATGGAGGCTCTTGAAGATGAATCCTTGCACTATCTAGTAGAAAGTTTTGAATGTATACCTGTCAAGTCTGCATATACTGGTAGTCTTTGTAAAACGTGCGACTTGGTTTGGCAATCTGGACCAATCAGTGATATGTTTCATGAGAGTGACTTGCGTTTCCCGACATTACCGTTTTGCAAGTATGAAGAACTTTTAAAAAAGATGCATATGATGGTAAATACTATTACATCTAAATTACTGGTAGAGAGGGCACATTCTATTGAACTTCAAACAATGGAATTGGCTATGATAAGATCTAGAGCTGTCCTAGAGTATCTGAACACCTCCTTGGAGAATCATGTAGACAAAAAAGAGGAATTACATACAATTAAGTTTCTACCTGTCCTGAAGAAACCAGAGTATTGGAGTTTGTCATGGAAGGCGAATTATTCAATTACAATGATTCAATGTTTTTTGTCTCCATCAGAACTGTTCAGTCCATGGGATCTCTGTGCAGTAGGATCAGTAGGATATGTAATGGATTCCATGAACGTATCAATAAAAGAAGATGTTCTTCATGTGATACTTGTGAAGAATGTGACAATTGAGGATGCACTTACACAGCTGGAAATTCTGGGAAGAGAGAAGCCAGAGTACACAGAACATATAAAAAAGATTTTTGACAGTGTGTACTGGAAACTAAACAATCATTTAAAAGATTGTGAAATTGAAGAATGCATCTTGGAGCGTTTAGCGGCATTGAAAGATAAAAGCGTTGCATGTCTTGAAAGTCATATTGTAACTCCCGACCAGATAGCAGAAAATTTAATAGGAAATTGTTCTCCATATTTGTACAAGATGTCGCGATCTCTGCAAAATTATAAAGCACTCTGGAAACATATGGAAATTCCGATTTTTTTCAATGCAGAAAAATTTATCAACATATTGATACAACGAAAAGAGGAAGTTGGGGAAACACAGATTCCTGAAATTGATGCCAAGAATATTGTAAATGTATTGGAAAATTTATGTTTTTCTCTTAAACACAATTCAAAGATCTTGTCGGAAGAAGAGAAGAAAGGTGTTTATATACCAGACAATGAATGTTGCATCAGACCAATATCAGAGGTGTGTTTTGATGACAGATATCCAGGGATTGTTTGGAGAAATAATGAAGTCCATATCATTCATCCACAAGTGACACAAGGCATCATAAACTCATTAGGAATAATGTCAAAACGTCATTTTCACCTGTCTCGGTTTTCAAATGGAATTCCATTTGGACAAAAAGAAAAGTTAGTAACACGCCTCAAAAACATTATTTCTGCATACCCTCGTGACCACTCAGTTCTCAATGAATTGCTTCAAAATGCGGATGATGCAGGAGCCACCGAAATTCATTTTGTACTAGACAGTAGAGATCACGGAACAAATAGAATATTTGATGAAAAATGGACCCAACTCCAAGGGCCAGGTTTATGTGTATTTAATGACACATGTTTTTCTGAAGATGATTTGATTGGCATTCAGAACCTTGGAGAAGGTAGCAAGTCTGACGATCCCACAAAGACTGGACAATTTGGTGTTGGATTTAATGCTGTTTATCATCTAACTGATGTACCATCGTTTTTGACACGTGGACCATCAACACCTAATGGTGGCACACTCTGTGTGTTTGACCCTCATTGTTCATATGCACCAACAGCTGAACCTGATACGCCGGGTATGCAAATACAAGACCTAGAACTTTTGAAAGATAGTTACAAAGATGTATATAACACATATTTACAAAATGAGCTACAAGCTGCAATTGGCACTTGGTTTAGATTGCCACTGCGGAACAAAGTCATGGCTAAAGAATCCAGTATTAGTAAAGAATGTGTTGATGTTAAATCAGTTGATGGAATGCTCTCAAAAATGAAAAAGACCATGAAGAAGAGTCTTTTATTCCTGGCAAACGTGAGGAAAATAAGCATATCATATATTGACCAGAACAATTTGATATCGGGAACATCAGCTGTTCAACTTGACATATCAGACATCAGTGAAAATATGAGACTACATTTTATGTCGGTCATGAAGGAGGAGACTAATTTATTAAAATTAAAAGATAAAAAGCTGAAACAAATTGAATATCAAGAGGTTAGATATGACGTAAAGATCAAAGATGAGTTGAGCGACAGCGACAGCAAACAGGCTGACGGAAATTGGTGGGACCAATTGTCCTTTGAAACGTACAAAGCCATTTACAGGAGAGAACTTGCTGTTTTCCCAGTTTGTTCATCGTTTATTCCACATGTCTGCATTGCACATTCATTGCAGATGCGACGTGAACACCAGTCAGATAGTAAAGGACTTAGACTGAAATGGGTAGCAATGAAAACAACGGGAGAGTCATTCATTTCGCTGTTTGATGATTTGCACACATTAGCCGAGACAGACGAGATGCGAGGACCAACTCAACATTATCACACAAACTATGCAACTAGAAGGAATGAAATATGCACATTTTACGAAGAACACAAACTCCGACTTACTTTGATTGATTTAGGAATGAAACTGGTTTGTGTACCAAGAAATATTTATGAAAATATCAACAAGGCATGTCAAGCCATGACGCCCCATGATGAAGGTTTATTTGATATCGAATGTATTTGCACCAGAACAGTTAATCCAAAAAGAACAATGGAATTTTTAAAGTCATGGAATACAGATGCAAAGGATAAATGTCTTATCGACATTTTTAATATACCGTTATCAGAAACGATATTTCAGACGATGCAAAGACTCATGTGTGTGCTACATTATTGCGTCAGAGATAAATGTTTCAAAATGGAAGATTCAGCTAATGTACCATTGCTGGTAACCAATAGCAACATACTGACCACGTTAAATGAGGCTAATAACATCATTCTATCACCGTATTGCAACCTTTTCTCGAACCCCAGCGAGAAGTTTGTGAATATAGAAGAAGTCTCCCATCTATTGCCTTTTAAGGAGTACTTCAAAATCTTGTCTCTTGGTATATTTTTAGACCTTCTTCCAAGATCAATTGATCCATTGATATATAAAGTTGACAGTGAAAACGATTGGACCAACAAAGTTAAGCCTGTGAATATAGAATGGATGATTACGTTTTGGAAATGTTTGGAGGATTTTGAAAATGTAGCACAATATTTTGGAGAATGGTGTCTCTTTCCATGTACATGGAATGACGGCCATGAGAAACTGATTCCTTTCAAGAGAGCTTACACTGTTGTTAATTTAAGAAGTTTTGAAAAGAATATGGGAGATACTACTTTGTTGAAGATATTTACGAAAATGAACCTGCCATCTCCATCCAAGATCACATTTCACTCAAAACATTTACGAGACCTGGTGGCAACAATGCACACTCCATGCAAAATAGTGAACTGCCTACATTTTCATCGAGAATATCTTGAATGTTGTAATCTAGATATTTCAGAGTGTAACAGGCTTCTGGCATATTTTAATGATTCTGTTGACCAGCTTAAAAATACACAAAGAGTCGTCAAGTTGCACAGTCTACGTTTATTCACCACACTGACTAATCAGGTTGTTCATTTGGAAGGTGCAATCAGAATTATTGTGGTGAAGTGCGAAAACATGCCTGTTTATGATGGACTAGATGACCTCTCTATCCAAACAAACACTATCCTGCTGAAACATAATGCTTTTCATGAAAAATTATATTCCTATATTGGATGTACTTTATGTTATCCAGACGGTAGCACATACCACCAGCATCCACTTCTCAAACTTTATGCATCTTTCATTTTGCCAAATTTTGAACATCTTAATAGACAATCACAATTGAATCATCTTGTTTTTGTGAGAGATAATCTGGTGAGATATGTTGACTTAAAACGAGTGATGGAAGGCTTGAGATTCATTCCTTCAAACAAGAACGACATCTTATTGACAGCAAACAACTTTTTCAGTCCTCACAACTCTGTGTGTGCAAAGTTATGTAATCCCATCGATTTCCCACCAGATCCGTTTTGCAAATGGGAATGGAACACATTAATGGTATTTGCCGGTATGAGAAGTATCGTTACAAAAGAGTTATTTCTAACTTTTGCAAGACAAATACAACAAAATGGAAAAGGAGGGAATTCTGAAGAACAGTCAAAAGAATTAATACTTCACCTGTTCAAACGTCCAAATATTCAAGCTGAAACTGCTTTTTTGAGTGAAGTCAGTCAAATAAACTTTATTTCAGGATACACTGTTCCACAAAAATACAGTTCTATCTCCGAGCAAAATGACCTATGTCGGCTTATTTCATTTCAAGAAGCAGTGTCATATGAACAATTCAAGTTAGCTTGGACAATGTCATGTATACTACCAGATTATGCAGTCCCAACTGACTGTACCATCTGTAACAAATTGTCTATCAAGAAAAAACCAAGTATTCACTGTGTTGTATCACATATTCATATGGTATGCTATTCTTTAAAAAATCATCCAATTGCTAAGAATGTAGTTCAGGATTTGATGACATATTTCTATGAATATTTGGATAGAAATGTACCAGAGAGTGAAAATGAAGAAGTCAAAGTAAGATTTGCACAGACGCCTATTATCAACGTTACAGATCATAATACATTTGTACCAGCAAATCAGATTGTTCTTGACATTTCCAAGTCTTCAGAAATTGTACCCCATCTTCTAAAAGCACCTGTTTGTTATGGAAAGTACTTCCCACTTTTTAAGATGTTGGGTGCAACAGATGAGATATCAATCAAGCAATATTGTAGAGTTCTCGAAATTATCAAGAAAGAAGCCAATGGTTCAAAAGTTATACCAGAAGAAATGAATAGATCAGAGAAAGCAATTATAGGTGTCTTAGATTGTCTGAAGAATGAACATACCTTGGTAGATCTCGACAAAAGTGGGAGCATTCTTTATCTGTTAAATGAGAGAAAGAAACTGAAACCTTCGCATGATCTTGTTATCGACAATGATTCTAAATTAAGGCGCCGTATGGAATGTCAAACGGTTATTGAATTTATGTTTGATTTGACCATGTTAAGAAAGGACAGGAAAGACCTCAATCCAGAGGAGTTGTTGATGAAATTACCACAGAGGATGCGTCCACAGAAGCTTTCGTCTATCATTAAAGAGATACCATTAAACACGTCGGATATTACATCTAGTGAGATGGCCGTTGAATTGGAATCGTTTATATCGGGGGATAAATTTAGATATATAGCAACTCGAATAGCAAAATCTTACCAGAAGAAAATAGCTGAACAAGTAGAAGATGAAGAATTACAACAGTTCTTATCAAAACTGAAATCTCTTCGGGTAATGGCACTTCCTAAATTGGAAACATCACTTGTATATAACAGAGAGCATGTCATTGAAAGTACTGAATCACAGTCTATATTTTTTGTTGAAGAAACTAACATTATGTATATTCAGGTTGGAATTCCATTAACAGTTGAATGGATGGCAATGAACTCTCATTACATAGCTCATGTTATTAAGATTATTTTCTGTAATAAAGTGATATCTGAAGATCTTCTGGGAAGCCTTGTTTATTTTAGGAGGTCACTGAGAGATATTGAGCAATTTCTTGATAGGATTGGCTCGGTCAGCATTGATTTTAAAATTGGAGAAATATCTTGGTATCCAGATCCTGGCACCGCTGTTGAAGAAGAGTTCATAGATTATTTGATTGCCGATTTCCTAACATTTGAAGCAGGTGATATTGTTGTTTATGAACATTTTGACAATGCCGGTGATTCCAATGGACAGGAGGTTTCTGTTTATATATATGCCAAAATTATACGGATAGTATTGAATGGCACTGAGAGATTTCCTATTTATCTAGTAAATATTGGTGATGGGGGAGAAATCAAAGTAAGGTCATACCGTCTCTACAAAATTGTTCGGCCCTCACATGCCACACCAACTGAATTAGAATTGTATACTGATGGTAATACTGAAAATAGAGACACAAAATTGGCAGAAATTCTGCAAATGATTGAAGAAACGCTTGTAGATGCATGGAATCTAGGTGTTGAGGAATTCAAGAGAATTGTACGAAGATTGGTCCGACGTTGGCACCCCGACAAAAATGAAAACTCCAGTTTTTGCACTGACGTTTTCAAGCACTTGATGGAGTTTGTGAAGAAACTTCAATCAGGATTTATAGACGTTTCCAAAATAAATCGGTACAGAGGGCATAGTAGCAATGATTGGGAAGAATGTAAACAAAGAGCAACTTCCTCGAGCAGCAAAAAGATTAATGAATGCTATACATTTGATGTCAATGGATTTGCAAATGATATCATAAGTGGTTATATAAGTCGTAGAACACGATCAAGAGACAGATGGTCATCAGGGTATTATACAAATATGCCATATATCCCAGATCCACAACCACACATGGCTAGAATTTGGATAAAGCAAGCCAAATATGACATAGACGCTGCAAGTGGGGCGTTGGAGTTTGTAACAGACAAGTCCTGTAATTGGGTGTGTGTCCAGAGTCAACAGGTTAGTATTTTAATGTTAGGTTTCATGATAAAGTTTTTGCAATTATAGTTCAACAGCTGAAATTGAATATTGTGGCATTAGGAAAATACATATTTGGTCACCGATATGAACATTGGCTTGCATAGGAGCTGACAACATACACCCTTGGGAAACCCTGTGCTATATATAAAGTAGGACCTCATTTAACCGATTTCATTTACATATACAATCTTGTCGCAATGGGTGTACGCTGGTTGTGTTGGACGTAGGAAATGCACAATGCTTTCTAGGAAATGTGACAGATAGTTCATCATAGAACCAATTTCAAGCCATATCAATCCTCCATTAAATTTATTATTTTTTAAATAATTTAATTTTTATATTTATTAAGCTATTAATTTATCCAAACACCTATCACATTGGCATCAATCATTCAATTAAAGCTACCTATCAAAACTCCCATATTATTGTCATCATGATCAATCATCTATTAAAATATCTATCCAAACGCCCATTTGGTTTTACGTTTAACTTGACTGCAGTAAAAGTGATCCCTGTATCCCTTTATTCTTCTTCATGTTCATTAAATAAATTCTCTTTTTATAGTGTTTGTATGGGTCTTGTAGATTCCAAGAGTTATGAGACCATCACCCATAATTTTGAATTTTTATCATTCAATAAATAATTTGTAGCTGGGTATTCGTGCTATTTCAGGTCCACGACATAGATTTTTACTAAAGCTGGTGTCGGTTACCACGATCAAACTAAAGAGTTGCCCATCGAATTGGATATGGAAAAGAAATAGGAAAAATAGAAATATCTTTAATTGTCTATTGCTGCTCTATTGAAAATGAGACCATAGTTTAACTGCAGCTATATGGCAATGAGTAGTTAAAATACATTCCGTTTTTTTTTTTATGGAACTTTTCTTTCAGCCGATTTATACTGATTATGCAAATTTGAGAATAAAAATCACATTAACATCTTTTGCTCAGAAAATTTAGCTGGAAGGATCCAAGGCTGGTTCACTTTCAATAGTATATTTGATGTCCCCTTCCTCTATCCAAGATGGCTGCCATTACTATTAGCAGAAATTTCAAATGGCTTAAAAAAAGAATCATCTGAAATTGTTCTATGTCATTTGGAAGTAAAATTGAAAATCAGGCGAGCGATTACATGCTCTTGAATGTCTCTAGTTGTCCATTCCATTCCAGTGCAATTTTTGACAAATGCTTATCATTATGAGTTACCTTTGAGTCAATACAGAAAATGAACATTCATTTCTGGAAAAAAGCTAAATGGAGCCCATATTCCGAAACTTGGCCATGGTGAGCTTTTGTCATCACTTGTCCGTCGTGCGCAGTAGATTAAGATAAATAACCATTGTCCTCCGTAAGTTATGTAATGGAGAATACACTCCAGCTGTAGATTCTTAGAAATAATCAACAAGACCCAGTAAGGCATGATACAAGTATTTCAGATCTGGCATAATTTATGTTCAGAACTTATGAGTACGTGAACTTTTAAAATGTATTCTAGCAATACAAAAACAACTAACGAACTGACCGCAAGTAATAACAAATCAGACAAACCATAAGTGAACATTGGGGACACTTGAAAGACCTTGAAATATCTAAATATAGACGATTCTTTTCACTTGAAGAAAGACATTAACATATCTAAATATAAACGAAAATCGATAGCATGAATGCCGATAAAATTGTATTGTTTAATTTTTGTTAATTGTGGCTTATTTAGCTTTCTGAATATTAAAAGGGTAAAAATATATAATGAAAACACTGTTACAGATGGAAATGTATTATGTGATAGAATACACTCCAACTGGTAGAATCTAAGGCAACAACCATTTTCTTATTAGGAGGGGGCCTGGGATTTTCATTGTGCTCGTAAAAAAAATTTTCAGAACTTTCCTCAGTCAAAATATTTTTTTCTCATGAGAAGAAAAGCAAAACATTTTTTTCCTATCATGTGGAAGTTTTTTTAAGTCTCTCGGCTTGTGCCATTGGTTGTGCATGGCACAGACTTGCCTAGTATTTTCTGTTTGTATCCTTTTTACCTACTGTTTCAATCGATTGCCAATTTTCATAGTCGGAAACAGTGGATGTTTGTTGCAGTTCTGAGTATGGTACTTAGTAGCGGATCTAGAAGTAGAGATTTGGAACCCTATTAAAAATTTCTGGATCAAGCACTAAGGAACATACAAAATAAGATTAAGTATATATATGAAATCTTACCTTTTTAATCTTTAGACTGGACTGATGTTTATAATCTGCTGTTTCACTGTCTCATCTGTTGTTGGTTTTACACTACTCAAATTCAGCAGCGCAATATATTTTTTTCTAGCCGGTGGCGGCATAAAAAAAATTTTCAGCTACAATGCAAAATCTAGGGCATTAAAAAAATTTTTTTTAATCCCAGCCCCCCCCCAGATAAGAAAATGGTTGTTGCCTAAGATATGTTGTTGCTACTTTTTAGCTAAACAATCCCAACAGTAGCTGACAATTAGTTTCTATAGTATTTGCACTGGCATTTTCATTTGAAGAAATGTGTATCTAGTAGATATTGCAGCTACTTTGTAACATTTTACAGGCTGCTGAAAAAGCTTTGAAGGCAGTGCAAGTTCAACGAGATGCCAAAAAAGTCCCAAATGACCATCATCTCTGTTCATCAGTAGCCACCAGGGAAAACTCGGAACTGCGAGACCTTGCACAAGAACTGGAAAACATAATTGTAAACTATTCACGATTGCGCTATCCCAGACTTAACGAGTATCCATATGCGCCATCAGAGCTGTACACAACCGAGAACGCTGTGAAAACAATTGAACTTGCCACAAAGATTATTGACATTGTGGATGACACTTACTTCAGTAACTAAAGTTTATTTTACTTATTACTGATATATTATATAGGTTTAATTAATTTCTATGCACTGGTGAGATTTAACCTTAAACTTTGTCATATATACTTTATACTATATTTTTGTATTATGTTATATGTGTTACTATCAGTGCCAGATTTACCTATAGGCTCGATAGACTGAAGCCTTGGACCTCTAAATTTAGGGGGGCTCCGGCCAAGGTGTATACTATTTGTAACACTGTTATTGAACTTTCACACTTATGCTGTCATAGCGGTCTGTACTTTCTAAACAATCCTTCAGTAAATTACCTTACACAGTTGCACTCCATTTCAGAATATTGCAGAATTTTATCATCTTTGCCTTTATTGAAATTGATTAAGCACACTTCCATCTTCCTCCAGTCGTGAAGGTGGGGAATTGGGAGGGGCCTCACAAGTGGATTAGCCTAGGGCCTCTCTTTTTCTAAATCCGACACTGGTTACTATTAATATAATTTTACGTATATTACTGTGACTGTATTGTGGGCCATTAATAAGCTAGTTTCTTTGTTGAAATATATTCACCTTAAAACTTATATAGTAATTGAATAAAGGGTTGCGATCTATAACATATCTGAAGCAAGAAATGAAATGTAGACAAAATGAGGTTGAAATGACGAAATAAAAATAAAAGTGGGGTGATTTTTGTCCAGTCGAGACACAAAATGTAAAAAACAATAAATCATGTGTTGTATATTTTTTTAATTAGAAATTAAAATTTTGATGAAACTTTGAATCACAGAATGTTGATATGAACCTATTAATCATTTGTTTTATTAAGATATATATTATTTTTTAAAAGTGATTTTTGTCGGTGTCTTTGCAATAAAATATGCTTAATGTCCCTTTTTTGCTCACTTTTCCCGAAGGATCATGTGAGGCATCATTATCAATGCCTCAGTGCTTGGAGTCTGTGTACCTTTCACATGATCTTCTTCAACTTTGTTTTTTCTAATTGAAGCTGGACTTAGTGGGAATGTTCTTTGAATGGTTCTCCACAAAGTTCATGTTTTTGTTCTATTTCAAAGATGAGACCCTAAGGTACTAAATTAATCTTTTATGCTAATCATTTATTATTTTTTACGTGTTTTTCTTAGTTTCTTACAAAGATTTCTTCATGTAGTTTGCCAACTGATATTGCATGACTCTTAGCGATTACTAAATTACGATATATTTTGGGTGTTAAAGTAGCACCAGCACCCATTATTTTTAAATTCCTATTTTGATAGGACTGTTATTAAGATTCCTTATGTAATTTTCTGCTTGGTATGAACATTGAAAAGAGTAATTGTGAACTATTTGAGATAGTGCTATCCCAGGCTTTCTGAGTTTCCAAATGCACCATCAGAGCTGTATACACCTGAGCACAATTTGCAAACAATTGAACTTGCCACAAAGATTATTGACTTTGTGGATGACACTTACTTCAGTAACTAAAGTTTATTTTACTTATTACTGATATATTATATAGCTTTAATTAATTTCTATGCACTCATGAGATTTAACCTTAAACTTTATCATATATACTTTATACTATATTTTTGTATTATGTTTTATGTGTTACTATGAATATTATTTATTGTATATTACTGTGACTGTATTGTGGGCCATTATTAAGCTGGTTTTTTTGTTGAAATGTATTCACCTTAAAGGAGAACGAAACCAACTGATGATTTGGGGTTTTACAGAATTTATAACTAATAAAAAAATTAAAATATGACTTTTTTAATGAAAATTTTGCAAGGGCTGATGTTAAAGCACATTTATATCATATTGATTTTAAATTTCCCACTAAACATGCAGGCTGCCATTTCTCACTTATCAGTGACGTAACTCCATCTATTCCGATTTGACGTAACTCTATCTATTCCGATTTACCTGTTCAGCTTAACTGCATATTATTGTTTATTTCTATCCATTATGAGAAATCCATTATGACGGAATTCCAAAAATGATATTATTGTTTATTTCTATCCATTATGATGGAATTCCAAAAATGATATTATTATTTTTCGTTGTAATTAGATTTCATTGATTGGAGGAATTTGTGACACGTGATAAAATATATAAACACGTTTAGCATGCTACAATAAAATTGTAAACCTCATGTTTCCTAAAATAGATTCGTATTCAAATATCCCCGCCAATTTCAAAATTTTCAAAAATTTTCAAAAAATTTCAAAATGATAACATTTTCAAAAAATTCAAAAAAAATTCAGTTTTCATAAAATTTCAAAATTTTAATATTGAAATAATAATATTGAAAAATGATAAAACAATTATAGCCTACTTTTTTCCAGTGTTTAAAAAAATAATAAAGCAATAATAGCCTTTTAATATCGGTCAATACGTGAATTTAACGGGTCGATAAATCCATGTATTGACCTCATCAAAAGAATGTAATTGTATATTATTGTTTTGATGCAGTTAAGCTGAACAGGTAAATCGGAATAGATGGAGTTGGGTCACTGATAAGTGAGAAATGGCAGCCTGCATGTTTAGCGGGAAATTTAAAATCAATAAGATATAGACATGCTTTATTATCAGCCCTTGTAAAATTTTCATTAAAAAAGTCATATTTTCATTTTTTTATTAGTTCTAAATTCTGTAAAACCCCAAATCGTCAGTTGGTTTCGTTCTCCTTTAAAGCTTATATAGTAATTGAATAAAGGGTTGCGATCTATAACATATCCGAAGCAAGAAGTCAAATGTAGACAAGATGAGGTTGAAATGACGAAATAATAATAAAAGTGAGGGTGATTTTTGTCAAGTCGAGACACAAAATGTGTTGCCCAATTCCTTAATTCCGAAATAAAACAGTTGTCACCACTTTTTTTGCTTTGGTTTGAGATATTGACTTGGTATATGAGTGTATAATGATGAGTTACAGATCAAGTTTACATTTCGTTCCGGTACAATGATTTTTGGCAGAGTTATGGCCCTTGGACTTTGAAATTTGGTCAAATATTTAGTTGTCACCACTTCTTTTCGCTATGCTAGGAGATATTGACTTGATTTTTAGTATATGAGTGTATAATGATGAGTTACTGATCAAGTTTACATTTCGTTCCGGTCCAATGATTTTTGGTCGAGTTATGGCTCTTGGACTTTGAAATTTGGTCAAATATTTAGTTGTCACCACTTTTTTTCGCTATGCTTGGAGATATTGACTTGATTTTTTAATATATGAGTGTATACTGATGAGTTACAGATAAAGTTTACATTTCATTCCGGTCCAATGATTTATGACCGAGTTTTGGACTTTGAAATTTGCCCAAATATTTAGTTGTCACCACTTTTTTCCGCTATGATTGGAGATATTAACTTGATATTTGGTATGAGTGTAAATTACATATGGTGTGGTTTTCGTACAATTTCTTTGGCTGAATCACGTAATATACAGAATATTTAATGTATTTTTTCCACTGTGAAGAAACCAGAACTCTTGTTTCTATTTTTATGTAAATTGATGCTATGTTTCTATTTTTACGTATATTGACGCTATGTTACTAAATTTAGAAGTGCCAGTTCTCAGCAGTTGAAAAGAAAAAAAATTAATGTATAATTGTCCTAAGATTTCAAAATTTTCAAAAAATTTCAAAAATTTCAATTTTCAAAAAATTTGATAAAATTTCAACATAACAAAAATTTCAAAAATTTCAAAAATAGAAATCAACATTTTTTAAGATTTCAAAAATTTCAGTTTTCATAAAATTTCAAAATTTTAATATTTAAATAATAATATTGAAAAACATATGTAATATAAAAATTAAGGACTTTTTACTCTGTCAATATATTATATATGGACTTGTTATAATCGTCCGAGGTCAATATAATCCTAACAGGTCCATATATAACATATTGACCTCGTAAAAAGTCCATAATTGATAAATAATGATGCGTTACAGATCAAGTTTACATTTCGTACCGGTCCAATGATTTTTGGCCGAGTTATGACCCTTGGACTTTGAAATTTGGTCAAATATTTAGTTGTCACCACTTGTTTTCGCTATGCTTGGAGATATTGACTTGATTTTTGGTTTATGAGTGTATACTGATGAGTTACAGATCAAGTTATTTTGTTCCGGTTCAATGATTTTTGGCCCTTGAACTTTGAAATTTAGCCAAATATTTAGATGTCACCATTTTATTTCACTGATTTGAGATATTGACTTGATTTTTGGTTTGAGAGTGTATAGTGTTAAGTTACAGATCAAGTTTGAAATTCATTCCGTTTGAATGATTTCTGTCCAACTTACAGCAGTTGGGCATTGAAATTTGGCCAAATATTTAGTTGTCACCATTTTATTTCACTGTGATTTGAGATATTGACTTGATTTTTGGTTTGAGAGTGTATAGGGATGAGTTACCGATCAAGTTTGAATTTCGTTCCGATTGAATGATTTTGGGCTAATTTACGCACCTTGGACTTTTAACTTTGGCCAAATATTTAGTTATCACCACTTTATTTCACTATGCTTTGAGATATTGACTTGATTTTTGGTATTTGGAATTACAATGAAGAGTTAAGTTTTATAGGTATAGGACTTCTTATTCATATGCAAGTGTTGTAGATTCCTGGTCATATCAAGATTTGTTGAGGCAATATTGTTTCCTTGAATAAATCTTGTGAATTTAAGGAGGCTTGAGGATACAGATCTTAAGCAAAAGTTTGTTATTCTTAGCCTACTACTGAGGGAATTAATAAAGGGTGAAACATTTGCAAGCCTTCTTAATATTCACGGCGGGGGACATTCGTGTCGTTCCAACATATCTAGTTTTAATTAGAAATTTAAATTTTGATGAAGCTTTGTATCAACCTTTTAATCATTTGATTTATTAAAATA
This sequence comes from Bathymodiolus brooksi, assembly GCA_963680875.1. NCBI lineage: Eukaryota > Metazoa > Mollusca > Bivalvia > Mytilida > Modiolidae > Bathymodiolus > Bathymodiolus brooksi. Next base: position 55,637,341 of record OY804577.1, read on the forward strand.
TATATTATTTATTAAAAGTGATTTGTGTCAGTCTTTGCTCATTTTTTTTCAAAGGTTTACCTGAGGCATTGGTATGAACAGGTTAGTGCTTGCAGTCTGTAAACTTTTCACATGAACTTCTCCAACATTGTTTTTCTAAGTGAAGATAGGAATGTTCATTATATAAATATTATTTTACTTATTACTGATATATTGTATAGCTTTAATTAGTTTGTGTGCACTGGTGACATTTCGTTTTAAACTTTTAATGTTAAAAAATATTATATTTTGTTATAGCTGTGGGTGGCTTGTGGATTGCAATTTGTTGAAATATTTTTAACCTTAAAACATTTATAGTAATTGAGTATTTGGTAGTGATCCATAATATTTCTGCAGCATTGAGAATCAAATATAGACATGACTTAGACTGATCCACATGTTACATTTGATCAGTGAGGTATTTTATATTTGATTTAAGAAGAGATTTCCAAAAACAAAACACTAAAAACTTGGAATCAAAGAATGTTGAATTGAACCTTTAAATAATTTTTTTTTTAAATATGTATATTTGTTCAAAATGATATTTTTCAGTGTCTTTGCAATAAAAATATGCTTATTATCTCTGTCTATGTTAATTCACTTTACCTGAAGGGTCATCTGAAGTATTTTTATCACTTTACCTGGGATTGGTTTTTTTTTTTCATTTTTTTTCTTCATTTAAATCTGGAGAACAGTACCTGTTTAAAGTAGGTCTTTTTTCAGAGATATTAGGGTCCATTAGAGATCAAAGCCCATTTTTTTTATTTTTAGCTCACCTGGCCATAGGCCATGTAAGCTTTTGTCATGGGTAAGCGTCCGTCGTCCGTCCGTCCGTTAGCTTTTCACATTTAAATCTTCTTCTCTGAAATCACTGAACAGAAATCAGCCAAACTTGCCAGAAATGTTCACTGGATGGTCCTCTACCAGATTTGTGTTTTTGGTGCTGATTTGAAATCCAACATGGCTGCCAGGGCCCATAATGTGTTTTGATTGGTCGAAATTTAAAAAATCTTCTTGTTAGAAACCACTAAGCCAATTGAATTGTGACTTTGCAGGAATGATCATTGGGTGGTCCTGTACTAAATTTGTGAATCGTTTGCCAATCGGAAATTCAAGATGGCCACCATGATTCGACTTAGTTTAACATTGGACCCTATGGGAATTTCACATTTTCATCTTTTTTTCTGAAACCACAAAACCGATTTGAACCAAACTTGGCAGAAATGTTCATTGGATGGTCATATACAAGATTTTTGTTTTTGGCGCTGATCGGAAATCCAACATGGCTGCCAGGGCCTATAATGTGTTCTGATTGGTCGAAATTTTAAAAATCTTCTTGTTAGAAACCACTCAGCCAATTGAATTGTGGCTTTGCAAGAATGATCATTGGGTGGTCCTGTACTAAATTTGTGAATCGTTTGCTGATCGGAAATTCAAGATGGCCACCATGACTCGACTTAATTTTAACATAGGACCCTATGGAAAAAATGTTTAAAAGTCTTCTCCTCTGAAACCAGTAAGTCAGTTTAAAGCAAACATGGGACGAATGGTCCTTAGGTGGTCAACTTTCAAAATTATGTCCTGTGACCCCGACCTCCATCCAAGATGGCAACCATCAGCGAACATAGTTTTAACATAGGACCCTATGGGAAATATATTTAAAAATCTTCTTCTCTGAAACCAGTAAGCCAATTTAAAGCAAACATGGCAAGGATGGTCCTTAAGTGGTCAATTTTCAAAATTGTGTCCAGTGACCCTGACCTCCATCCAAGATGGCCACCTTCAGCAGACATACTGTAGTTTTAACATAGGACACTATGGGAAAAAATGTTTTAAAATCTTCTCCTCTGAAACTAATAAGCCAATATAGCAAACATGTCATCGATGGTCCTTAGGTGGTCAACTTCCAAAATTGTGTTCAGTGATCCCGATCTCGGTTCAAAATGGCCACCGTCAGCAGACATAGTATTAACATAGGACCCTATGGGAAAATTGTTTAAAAGTCGTCTCTTCTGAAACCAGTCAGCGAATTTAAAGCAAACATGGCATGGATGGTCCTTGGGTAGTATACTTTCAAAATTGTGTCCGGTGACGACGACCTCCATCCAAGATGGCTGCCATGAGCAGACATAGTTTTAACATAGAACCCTATGGCAGTATGGGATTTGAATAGTAACTTAGATGTATTCAGCATGCAGACATTCTTAAGAGGACTTATTTATGTCAGGTGAGCGATACAGGCTCACCTGAGCCTCTAGTTTTATTGCAAGTCTCTCGTTTCTACCATATCTATCACAATAACCTTGCAATAAAGAATACCACCGATACAAATAGATGTGTTTCAAACTTTGACCACCTAGAAACAGAAATTCATGGGGTGATTGTTTTTTAACGCCAGTTGAGCAATTTTGCAGCTATATTATGGCGAGAACAACTAATATTCTGTGAAATAATGATGATGTCCGCTTTGTACTAGACCAACATGTTTAATTGGATCTTTATGGTATTAGCTCACTGAAACAATATTCCGTGGATAGACATTTTGCTCCACGTTTACACCTTATCCTGATTCCGAACCAACCTGTCTTTTTTTAGTTCACCGGGACCAAAAGTCCATGTGAACTATTGCCATCACTTGGCGTCCGTCGTCTGTTGTCTGTCGTCTGTAAACTTTTCACATTTCAAGCTTCTTCTCCGAAACCACTTAGCCGATTGGAACCGAACTTAGCAGGAATGTTCCTTGGATGGTCCTCTACAAAGTTACTGTTTTTCGTTCCAGTCGGATATTCAATATGGCTGCCAGGGCCAATGATATCCTCTGATTGGCTGAAATTTCAAAGATCTTCTTCTCTGAAACTAATGAACTGACTGAACCCAAACTGTAAATGAATGATCATTGGAATGTCCTTTACCAAGTTACTGTTTTTTATGCCGATCGGAAATCCAAGATGGCCACCATCGCAGGACATAGATTAACATTGGACCCTATGGGAAAATGTTCAAATGCCTTCTTCTCAGAAACTACAAATATGATTAAAGCCAAACTGTACATGAATGTTCATTGGATGGTCCTCTACAATCATAAGGTTTTTTGTTCCGATATGAAATTCAAAATGGCGGCTACGGCAGGACTTAGTTTAACATTGGATCCAATGGGGAAAATGTTTCAAAATGCTTCTTCTCTGAAACCACTTGGACAGTTGAAACCAAACTGCCCAGGAATGATCATTGGAAGGTCCTCTACAAAGTTTATGTTTTTTATGCCGATCGGAAATCCAAGATGGCCGCCATCGCAGGACATAGATTAACATTGGACCCTATGGGAAAATATTCAAATGCCTTCTTCTCAGAAACTACAAATATGATTAAAGCCAAACTGTACATGAATGTTCATTGGATGGTCCTCTACAAAATTTACGTTTTTTGTTCCGATATGAAATTCAAAATGGCGGCTACGGCAGGACTTAGTTTAACATTGGACCCTATGGGAAAAATGTTTCAAAACGCTTCTTCTCTGAAACCACTTGGATAATTGAAACCAATCTTCCCAGGAATGATCATTGGAAGGTCCTCTACAAGGTTTGTGTTTTTTATGCCGATCGGAAATCCAAGATGGCCACCACCGCAGGACATAGATTAACATTGGACCCTATGAGAAAATGTTCAAATGCCTTCTTCTCAGAAACTACAAATATGATTAAAGCCAAACTGTACATGAATGTTCATTGGATGGTCCTCTACAATCTTAAGGTTTTTTGTTCCGATATGAAATTCAAAATGGCGGCTACGGCAGGACTTAGTTTAACATTGGACCCTATGGGGGAAATGTTTCAAAACGCTTCTTCTCTGAAACCACTTGGACAGTTGAATCCAAACTGCCCAGGAATGATCATTGGAAGGTCCTCTACAAATTTTATGTTTTTTATGCCGATCGGAAATCCAAGATGGCCACCACCACAGGACATAGATTAACATTGGACCCTATGGGAAAATGTTCAAATGCCTTCTTCTCAGAAACTACAAATATGATTAAAGCCAAACTGTACATGAATGTTCATTGGATGGTCCTCTACAAACTGTACGTTTTTTGTTCCGATATGAAATTCAAATTGGCGGCTACGGCAGGACTTAGTTTAACATTGGACCCTATGGGGAAAATGTTTCAAAATGCTTCTTCTCTGAAACCAATAGGACAGTTGAAACCAAACTGCCCAGGAATGATCATTGGAAGGTCCTCTACAAGGTGTGTGTTTTTTATGCCGATCGGAAATCCAAGATGGCCGCCACCGCAATACATAGATTAACATTGGACCCTATGGGAAAATGTTCAAATGCCTTCTTCTCAGAAACTACAAATATGATTAAAGCCAAACTGTACATGAATGTTCATTGGATGGTCCTCTACAAACTTTACGTTTTTTGTTCCGATATGAAATTCAAAATGGCGGCTATGGCAGGACTTAGTTTAACATTGGACCCTATGGGAAAAATGTTTCAAAACGCTTCTTCTCTGAAACCACTTGGATAATTGAAACCAAACTGCCCAGGAATGATCATTGGAAGGTCCTCTACACGATGTATTTGTTTTTTATGCCGATCGGAAATCCAAGATGGCCACCACCGCAATACATAGATTAACATTGGACCCTATGGGAAAATGTTCAAATGCCTTCTTCTCAGAAACTACAAATATGATTAAAGCCAAACTGTACATGAATGTTCATTGGATGATCCTCTACAAACTGTACGTTTTTTGTTCCGATATGAAATTCAAAATGGCGGCTACGGCAGGACTTAGTTTAACATTGGACCCTATGGGGAAAATGTTTCAAAATGCTTCTTCTCTGAAACCACTTGGACAGTTGAAACTAAACTGCCCAGGAATGATCATTGGAAGGTCCTCTGTTTTTTATGCCGATCGGAAATCCAAGATGGCTGCCACCACAGGTCATAGTATTAACACAGGACCATATGGGGAAAATACAGAAATATATTCTTCTCTGAAGCTATTGCACTGATTGAACCTAAAATGTGCATCAATTATTGGAAGGTCCTTTACAAACTTTGTGTTTTTTATGTTGATCGTAATTCCAAGATGACTACCACTGCAGGACATAGTTTTTACATAGGACCAATTGTTTTTTTTTATTACCAGGTGAACGATACAGGCTCTTGAGAGCCTCTGGTTTAGCTCACCTGAACCAAAGGGTCAGGTGAACTATTGCCATCACTTGGCGTTCGTCGTACGTCGTAAATTTTTCAAAAATCTTCTCCTCTGAAAGTACTAGACCAATGGAAACCAAACTTGATCTGAATCGTCACTAGGGTATCTAGTTTCAAAATTGTGTCCGGTGATGCCGTGCACCAACCAACATGGCCGCTGTTACAAAAAAAAGAGCATATGGTAAAATTGCAGGTTTTGGGTAATAACTCAAAAACTGTTAATAATATCAAAAAACTGACATGGGGTAAACATGATCAGCACAGCAAGATCTACCAACCCTGCAATTTTGAAATAAATCTGATTACCCATCTTGGAGTTATTGCCTTTTTTTCATCAACTTTTAAAATTTTAATACTTTTCGTCCTTTATTTCAAACACTATAAGAGACAGATGGTAAGTTGAAACTGCAAACATGTTCTGCATGTCAAGATCTACCTACCCTGCAATTTTGAAGTAAATCTGATGACCCATCTTGGAGTTATTGCCCTTTTTTCATCATTTTTTTTTAAATTTTAATACTTTTCGTGTTATATTTCAAAAACTATAAGAGATAGATGTTAAGTTTAATTGCAAAAATATGCAGGATGTCAAGATCTACCTACCCTGCAATTTTGAAGTAAATCCCATTACCCATTATGGAGTTATTTCCCTTTTTTCATCAAAATTTTAATACTTTTCGTCCTTTATTTCAAAAACTATAATAGACAGATGGTAAGTTGAAACTGCAAACATGTTCAGCATGTCAAGATCTACCTACCCTGCAATTTTGAAGTAAATCTGATTACCCATCTTGGAGTTATTGCCCTTTTTTCATCAATATTTTTTTTTAATTTTAATACTTTTCATCTTATATTTCAAAAACTATAAGAGATAGATGTGAAGTTTAAATTGCAAAAATGTGCACCATGTCGAGATCTACCTACCGTGCAATTTTTAGGTAAATCCCTTAAAAATATTGGAGTTGTTGCCCTTTTTTCATAAAAATTTCTAAATTTTAATAGTTCTCGTCCTTTATTTCAAAATCTATAAGAGATAGATGTTAAGTTTAAACAGCAAACATGTTCCGTATGTCAAGATCTACCTACCCTGCAATTTTGAAGTAAATATGATTACCCATCTTGGAGTTATTGTCCTTTTTTCATCAAATTTGTAAAATTTTAATACTTTTCGTCTTATATTTCCAAAACTATAAGAGATAAAGGTTAAATTTAATTGCAAAAATGTTCAGCATGTCAAGATCTACATACCGTGCAATTTTGAAGTAAGTCCCATTACCCATTTTGGAGTTATTGACCTTTTTTCATCAAATTTGTAAAATTTAATACTTGTCGTCTTATATCTCAAAAACTATTAGAGATAGAGGGAAAGTTTAAACTGCAAAAATGTTCAGCATGTCAAGATCTACATAAAATGTCCACGGTTGAAAATGTGCGACAAGTGTGTGAAGAGTTATTCCTCTTGAAATACATTTTTTTGTCGACTCACTGCTTTTGGTTACTCAAATAATCAAAGGGAAGCAACTTTATTACAAAATGTGAAGTAGCAAAGCTAAATTTTGAGAATCATTGACATGTATGGTTTTTTTACAGCAATTTTGATAACTTACATTAAAGGGGGAACCCCTGCCCAAATTTGTTTGGAGAAGGGGTCTGCAATGACGAGGGCTACATTTGTTATTTTTTTACCGAAGTTTTATTGACTGATGTTGTTATACCCAGGTGAGCTCTACAGGCTCCTGGGAGCCTCTCGTTCTTACTCCTTAAGCTGTCTGCATAGCTGAGATGCAAGCAGATACCTATTTTATTGTCTGGTTTGACTCAAACCCACAATCGTCCACACCCGAGGAGAAGCACACTAATCAGTACCTGCACCACCGATACAATTAAGTAAAAAGTGAGGACAGATCGAGAGAGCAAACCGTACGACTAAAGGAATGGCTTCAAATTTTCCATTGTGAACTTTCAATTTTGATGTAGTAACATAATAGCAACACCAGTATATGAAGTAAATGTGCCACAATTAAAACCAATATTCCATAGCGCGTGTTTCAAGGTGTCCTGGATAGAGTATTGCTGCTAACAAGGAAGCTACTGAACCAAGGATGGTTGCTAAATGTAAAGTTGAAATCATTACTTTAGGCATAGATAATAAACGTTAAAGGAAACCGGAGGTCAATTAATAATGGACATTCCAAAGACACTGGCAACATTTGGCACACGACACAAGACAAAACAAAACACACACAACACAGAAAACGTGAAGGGTAAGCAGTTGACGCCCGCAATGTTGCTCATATATATATATATAGGGAGTGGATGTAGTCGAGTGGTCTAGGGCGCTGGACGTAAGGCTAAGCGAATGGTGCTGCAGTGTAACAATGGTGTGGGTTCAAATCCCGTCGAGGGAAGAACAAAAATTTGACAGCTCTAAAATCTAATTCTAACACTGTTTGGTTTAATTTTCAGACGTATATATATATATATATATATAGAAAAAACACTTTAACGTAAAAGGAAAAGATTCATTGTCATTTGAATATGGATATTTCGTTATAGTCAACCGGATCGGGATGACGAACGTAGCATTTTTGTAGCGATGACTTTAACCTAGGTGCAGCGTAGCCTTGTTTTGATAGCTTTTGAGTCAGCAGTTGAGTTCTGTCTAGAAAATCATTGTAACGTGCCACTCCCTAGAATAACAACTGAGTTAAAAATGTAAACTCCATACGGAGGTGTTGATGGAATATCAGGAGTATTCTTATCTTCAATCTCATTTGGATAGATGAGAGAAAGATAATCACCGAATCGGGAATTGTTAAGTGACAGAACACCACCTACAAAACATGTATGTAATCAAAGATCTGGGTTATTATTATTTTTTTAAATCTTTATTCGTCAGAAGCCATCGAAGGAAATCTGCCTCATAACAAATCGGCGAGTAGCGGAGCACATTTTTTTGTACCCATTGGAATACCAATCGTTTGCTGAAACACTCGTCGACCAACAAAGTTGAAAAGGGTATACCTTTTTCAAAGTGTCTTCTGACTGTAGATACAGTTTGTTCGGACATAACTGTTGTCTTACGGAACCTTGTATGTACAGTGAACCATTTCCAATCTGAACCTCTTTGGGACCAGCTTTGGTGTTCGGTTTATACAGCTTAAATTAACAACAAGTTTCAACATTGGGACTTTATTTAGAGTCCACATATTATCCCACATAGTCGTAGAATATAGGTATATATATACAATCTTCTAGACTTCTCTAATTTATTTTGTTTGTGCTGCATCGTCATGTCTCGGCGATCCGTTACTCATTAAGTTCTCTGGTTGGTAGATTCCCTTAGACTTTATATATATATATATATAAACGTCTGAAAAAGTAGCCAACGTATGAACCTACGAGATGTCGGATCGGAAACAAGTGTTACCGATACTGTGCAAACAAACAAAAATGATAAATAAACGTTTAAAATGTTAGCACAACGATATCAAAAAAAGATGTTAAAATGTAACAAAAATAACTATAAGTCTACAAAAAGACTATAATTATAATTAAATCGACGGATATTTCGCTTGACCGACAAGCTTCATCAGCGTCTGTAATCTGATTTGAAAAATTGTCACGTGACCATCAGTTATCGTGACGTAAATGACTAAAAATCATAATCTTGAACTTTATACTTTATATTATTCAAGTATATTGCACACTAATTTATAAACAATATGAACAGAATGCGAAAATGTAATGAAGTTTACCAACTAGCTAAGGACCAGCCACTGGTTAAAAAGTTAAAAAAACAAAAGATTTAGGCCTTTTTGTTTATGCCTTCCGGGTGTAATGCTTGTAACTCGCGGATCCAAAAACTCTCTTTTTTCTGTCTTTGATTTTCTTTCCAACTTGGATTGTGGTCAATGATATAAATTTTGGGTCTGCCGCTCTTCCAATGAGTGCCTCGACGACACAAAGTGTTGACACACGGGCAAGAGCGTCTTTTTCGTAAGGTCACTTCTGTGTCCATTCATTCTTTTGTTGAATGGTTGGACACTTTCTCTTACGTATTGCGACCCACAGAGGTGACAGTCAAGGAGGTAAACCAAATTAGGTGTTTTGCAATTGACGATTGCAAAATATCTTATACTCATTTCCTGTCGTCTTGCTATGGAACACTTGTGTGTGTTGCAATTGGAGACAGCACTTGCAACGCTTGTCACCACATGGTTTACACTGGCCGACCGTCGATGAAGGTCTAGATACCGCAGCTCTGACCAGTGTACCCTTAATGCTTTTAGGTCGCCGGAACGCTACAACGGGTGGTTAAGGGAACAACTTGGCCAGGTTTCACTTTTTTCAATTTCTTTTCAATGATGACGGACAATGCCTGCAATTTTCTCTAAAGAAGGATGGTAAGTGAGAACAAGGGGAACTCGTTTGTTGATCTTTTTTTCTTTGTACTCCAGGAGGTCATTTCTGTTAATTTCACTGGCTTTTGAAAATCCACTCTCTATACGACGCTCTTGTGCATAGTTGGAATCATGTATAGTTTTAAATGTAAATGATCAGCAACACAAACTATATTAAAAGATCGCAAGTCATCATGTATCATAGTGAAAATTAATTCATCAATCTAATTTAATACACAGGACGGGTTTCCGGAATAACCTTCATCAAGTACGATCATAGTTAAACGATTGGAAAAGTCAAATAATTCAAAAGTCTTTGGAATCAAGTAAACCAAGGGGCATAAATAGAACAAAACAGGGAATATTCTAAAGAATCTATTCAATTGTTAGAAAAAAAGAGACAAAGCCTTTGTTGCATAATTTTTGCTACAAGTATATAAAGTGATGTGCTTTCTCTGATATTCAATTATTAAATGCATAAGTATATATACCAACTAGTGTACATCTGCTTCCAAACACAAAATATTCCATTCCTATAAAGACTAATGATTTTAGAAGTACACTACACTACGACGGAAAGATATTTTCTCTGATATTCAATTATTAAATGCATAAGTATATATACCAAATAGTGTACATCTGCTTCCAAACACAAAATATTCCATTCCTATAAAGACTAATGATTTTAGAAGTACACTACACTGCGTCGGAAAGATATTTTCTCTGATATTTCGGAGGTTCATGATTGGTCATTGTTATGGTTATGGTGTTAAACGCCACTTTCAACAATATTTCAGTTATATCGTGACGTCAGCTTTATTAGAGGAGGAAAACGGAGTAACTGGGGAAAAGCACTGACCTGTCGCAAGTCATTGACAAACTTTATCATATAATGTTGAATCGAGTACACCTTGCCTGAGTGGGATTTGAGGTCAACGTTAGTGGTGATAGGCACTGATTACATAGGTAGTTATATATCTACCATACGATCACGGCCACGACGGCTCCTATTTTATGTTAAGAAATCCGTTGAAATTGTCTCTGTTATCTAATATTGTGTCAAACTTTCGTTTTTATTAAATAATTGAATGCAATCTTTTGTAGTTTTAATATGCAAAAGTAAAAGCGTTGACGGATGTGTATGTTGTATGAAGCACGATAGCACTTAAAACGTGCTCCTATCAACGTTTTTACAACTCAATGGCACTCAATGCTTATAATTATATTGCTACATTATTAAATACAATTAGAATTATTTATTATTTGTTCTAATATTCCACATTTTTAACTGTTGTTTTTATGCGTAGTTGTTACGTTCGAAAATAGATTCCGAAGGAGACGTGGTTGAATGGTTATGTGCTTCATTGACTGCTGAAGTTTCTGAAGTCACGTGTCAACCTTTTGATCAACCACATGTCATGATCAGAGCTTTCTAAATGAAATGAACAATGTAATTATAATGATTATAAATTTATTAAAACTACATCTAGACGTTAGTTTAAGAAAATTACAACATGTTATGCAAAGTTTGCAAATATAATAATACATCCTATTGTAAACGTTATGATAAATGTTATTAATCCCACTCTATCTATACAAATAGAGAGCATCTGCCAGAGTCTCTTATTATCTAGCTCCTCTACTGGCACTGTATCATCTCCGGTATTGTTGGACTTGCCGTCATCTTTCTGGAAGAAAACAAGACTTAAATCTGCAATTTGTTCGAAAAATCGGATATAGTAGTTTACGACCTATGGTATCTGCAATACATTTTGTGGTTTTGTCTAGTTCAACTTAAAACAAAACCATGACAAAAGTATGAGATTTATTCACAATAGGATTTAGAGTACTAATTCAATAGCTGAAATTGGCATTAAACATCAATCAATAATCTAATGTGTCTGAATTCTTCACATCAAATTAATTGATGTCACGAAGAAACCCAGAGAAAACCACCGACCTGTCACAAGTAACTGACAAACTTTATCCCATAATGATACATTGAGAACACATCGGCATGAGCGGAATTATAACTCACAACTATCACGACCACGACGACCTCTTAAGTTTTTGTAGTCTTCATGCAGTTTACTATATAAAAATAACTTTGATATACATTTCTCTTAGATAATAGATCTTAGATACAAACTTTGGTCCACAGTAACTAATCTTGGACAATAATAACAATAAATCATAAAATCTCGCTTTGAAGACATGAAATCAAGAATAACGAAGAACAAAGAATATTAATTAAAAGCACATTTGACCTCATGTTTATCTATACACCTAAAATCGGCCAAAGGAGAACCTAGCATGATGAAAAACTGAAAATGTATTCTGGATTTCGTGTCACGTTGTGGTTAGTCTGATTGGTTTCTTTAATGATTATATTTATTTTCAATATTTAATATACAATTTACATACCTTGCTATCTTGCCAGTGAGCTTTTGTAAGAGTAATAACAGACAATGGCTTTAAAATAGACTTTTTCATCCAAACCGGCATTCTGCGGTCACCACGGTGATATATGTTGATGACAACTACCTGTATGAGTGTCGATAGACCACAAAGAGACAATGTAAAGCTGAAGAAACGTCCTAAAACGTAAGATATAGTTTTAAAGTATGTGTACATATATCATATAAGTCCATTCGAATTTGTATTTTTAATTGATAATTGCCAGAAAAAGAAGCCAGCTATTTATTAGCCGATGTAAAATACAAATGAAATTATCGTGCTGCCTACAAAATATGGAAATCGGGAGTGGCCATTCCGTGTTTTCCGCCTTTTGATTTTTACATAGTGAAAACACGAAAGGCGAAAACATAAAAGCGAAAACACGAAAATTTTAAAAGTAAAAATGCGAAAGGAAATTATTTCACGTTTTTGTCTTTGCGTTTTGGCATTTTGGCATTTTCATTTTTGCTTTGGTGCTTTCGCTTTGTAAAAATAAAAAAAAAATCGAAATGAAGAAAACACAAAAATGGCTGTTTATGGTTTCCATACCAAAAAGAACTAAATCAACAACAATAGTGTAAAGTTCTAGATATTTATTAGGTACATTTGTAAAATTGATTTAAAATCCATATTTTTCCATTTGAAAAATACAATTATACGTATCTAACAGAATCTATAGAATCATCCTCGTTAAAACTTAGATAGAATTGTATGTATGTTACACTGAAAACTGTCTAAACTAAACCCGACCCGGAATATTCCGGAATCCTGTATGACTGAACTTTAGGTAAAGTTCCAATGTAGGATATCTTTATCAAAATAACCTGTGTAAACCTAACGTCTGTCTATTCCGAACACATGTTGGTTATAAGGGTGTTCGGTTTAGACATATTTCACTGTTTTATCAAGACAATCTATCTATACATACATACCTATCCAAGGACGAGAATCTGCAGAGGGTGGGAGTGTGTCTGCAACTAGTAACTGCAAAAGCGTCAGCGATAGTACGACCGTGACCTCTAAAGCAACTTTTTCTCCAGAATCTACCGGTAGTATATACCCTAATGTAGCCAGCAGTGTTATTACCATGGACGGGAAGAGTATATGTGTTTCATAATATCTTGGTTTTCTGATAATATGAAGATGGTACCTGACGTCCGGAAATGGTTCGGAACAACAGAGATAACTAGTGGAATGTTTTTCACCAGTAACTTTGTCTACAACCCATTCCACGTTACTCACCATGGAAGTTAGATCGGCGTGATCACTTTTTAAATTAATATCAACTTGGAAACCGTTGTAAATCCAGGATCCAAATTGCAGGGTGCAAGTTTGGATATCGAATGGGAACTTTGTGACGTCCAGTGGACATTGGACCTCTATAACTGTGGGAAAATTGTAGATAACTGTACCATCATAAAACAAATTTGGACGATAATCTTCTAATCCATAAAATTCAGTTGAAACCCTACAAAAAGATACTTTGTTTTACAACATAGCTAATCTTCACTGCCCAATTATATAGACATTCCTTTTATTTATCGAAATATGTCAACTTATGTATACAAAGGAATGGACACAATAATTAAAACTATATAAATACAAACACTTTAGGGCTGGGGTTATGGTTATGGTGCTTAGCGCCACTTTTAACAATATTTCAACTATTTCGTGGCGCTCACTTTTATAGGTGGAGACAATCGGTGTACCAGGAGAAAACCACCGACATGCCGCTAGTCAGACACAACATTATCACATAATATTGTATCGAGTACACCTCGCCATGAGCGGGATTCAAACTCACAACGTTACTGGTGGTTGGCACTGATTGTATAGGTAGTAGCAAATCTAACTACAATACGATCACGATCATGACCAAGAAAAACACTTGTTGTGTTAATTAAGACTATAATTATGAGAACGTTTTTGTGTAGAGCCTTGTTTTGACAGTCTGTATTTGTTTAAGGATGGACTGAATATCTTGTCTTAAAACAATGTTATGATCCATTTTTGTGTTATTATGTGGCCTTTTTGAGTGGAAGTGAATCTACAGGTTTTTACCGTTTCCTTATGCAATTGTACGTGGATTGTCGTTGGAAATTTAGTTATCAAGAGATTGTTGCGATCCCATTTACCGGTTTCATCCCACAACATATTTGTGTCTGTACCATGTCAGGACTTACAACGACATATGTCTCTACGCCCCCTCCTTTTGTGTTCAGTGAATTAAGGTGAGAGGTGAATGTTTGTTTTGTTGATAGTGGTAGAATTGTTGATCATCACTCTTTAAACTTACTTTTTTATAATGTATGAGAATGCTCTCTTAATGCTATTAGCGTTGATATATTGGAAAAGGTTGTCAGAAATTATACGGCAAACATATTTACCAAAATTAGTTAGTAAGGAAAATTAGGCTACAAACGGAACACAAGGAATAAATGTGACACTGTAGACACTGAGAATTGCGCAATATTGCACTTTTTTAAAGCTTATTTGCATGGTTATTTTGTATTATGTACTCCATTCTATATATTTGATTGTTTGGTCAATTATTTCAATATATTCATAATGAGAACAAATTAACAAACAGTAAATCATATAGATAGAAAGGTTAATCTTAGATATTGGTCAATGGACGACAGTTTAATATTGACACATGACAAAGAGGATACAGTGTATAGGAACGGATATTTTGTCTTGTATCGGGCCGCCAACGACAAACCGTTTATACTACTGCGAAGTTTTCTATATTTCCTGCGAAGATCGTGGCATTCTTCATATACGATATTCTCACAACGCAACGGAGAAAGAATGTTATATTTTCAAACCCGGTGTTCTTTTCGGGTTTTTATATAGGAACACAGGTAATTAAAAGTTCAGGCTGGATGGCTTTCTGTATGTATACAGTTGAAATCCACTTTAAGATTAGCACAAATGAACGTTATGCTGTTTTTACCCATCATATAATGTTAAATCTGGCGTCCAAATCTTCTCAAACGGCACAATCACACTAGAAATATTGTCATAATCGTTTGGATCCCAGGACAAAAGACAATCTGTCCAATTCTACAATAAATATAATTATATAAAAATAGAAAGAACAAACGATGAAAACTGTAATATTACATATATAAACAGTACTTTATTATATATATGTATTTATCTCTATATACTTAATATATAATTAAGTGTTAAATGCAGTTGAGTGATTGATTGTTGTTTAACGCCAATTCAGCAATTTTTCAGCTATATCACGGCGAGCACAAGTTAATTTTCAATGAGATGATGATGAGGTCCGCTTTGTTCTAGAACAACACGCTGAGTTGGATTTTCATAGTGCTAGCTTACTGTAACAACAGTCAGCGGGTAAATATGTCGCTCCACTCGGACACATTATTCTGATTCCGAGCCAACCAGTCGTTGCTCTTTCTCCTTAATGCTGCGTGATTAACGCAGAATCAACAGATACCAATTTTTTAGTCTTTGGTTTGATACGACCAGGGCTCGAGCCCACGATCTACCGCACTCGAGGTGAGCACGCTAACCATGAAACCTTTATTACTGTATATATGCTAAATTTTGGTTTCTAACTCAAATGTTTGTTTATTTATACAAATGAAGTTAATTTCTTCTTTGCCTTTTTACAAATTAATTTCCTTATTCGTGTTTTTACAAAGGAAGTTTCCTTAATTATAAATTAAATTTATTTCATCTTATATTTTAATTTATTTTATCCTCGTATATTTACAAAATGGACGTTTCCTTCTTCCTGGGGCAACGAACTTGTTACTATTGTTTATTCAGTGTGCTTTTATCTCCCAATACTCCGTTTTTAATAATAAATGAACGTATTAAATGAAGTTAATTTCTTCTTTGCATTTTTACAAATTAATTTCCTTTTTCGTGTTTTTACAAAGGAAGTTTCCTTAATTATAAATTAAATTTTCCAATACTCCGTTTTTATGAACGTATTAATATTATATTATTGTTGATAATTCAAAACAGTGTGATTTTATTTCCCGGTTATCTATTTTAAATAACAAATGTTGCCTTTGTTGGAAATAATTATGATTATTGTTAAGAATATCTCAGTTAATTTGTGGCGGTAAGTTACGTGGTGAAAGAAATTACAGGAACCACTGACCTACCGCAATTCAACCACAAACTTTGACTATCGCCTCTTGTGGGAATCCAACTCGCAACGTAAGTGGTGATAGGCACTGATTACATAAGTAGTTGTATTTCGATGAAGTAATGATGCCTGTATTGTACTAGAACAACACAATGTGTTGCACTTTCATAGTACTAGCTCACAGAAAACACAGTCATTCATGCATACATGTCGTTCGCTCTGACACATCCTAATGCCGAGCCAACAGGTCTGACCTTTCACCCCTCAATAGTGTGTGCTTAGCAACATGTACCAGTATTATGTTCTTTGGTTTGATCGCGCCGGGAATCGAACCAAGACCTTCCCAATAGAGACTACCATGCTCCCCATTACTGTACCGAGACGGTCTTCTGTATATGATTTGTATGACTTTATACGAAAAAACCAAATGGTGTATACATCTCTCACATTTGTATAGAATAGTCCAGTGAAAAACAACAAACTTTGCATCAGTAATCTGCCAAATCTTAATCATAAGATAGTAATGTATGAAAATATTAGCTATGATTAAACTTACCAGACGAATCCATAAATTTAATTTCACTATCTGTTTTGGCTCATTCTAAAAAGAAAAGTGAAATGTTAGTAACCTGTAGACAACTCACAACCCTCCACTTGACTCCGAAAACACGATTATGAAGCTCCAGTAAATTATTAACACCGGGAGCAAGATAATGAGCTTCCAGAAAACTGTTGCCATTTACAGCACGATTATGGGATTTCAGTTAACTGTTGACACGGGGTACCGACAACACGTTTATGAAGCTCAGGAAAACTGTTGATACCAACAGTACGATAGAGAGGATTCATGTAGCCACCGACACCAAAAAGTACGATAATGAGGCTCCAGTAAACTGTTGACACCGGCAGCACGATAAAGACGTTTCAGTTAACCGCTGACACCGAAAGCACGATAATGAGGTTCCAGTGTACTGCTAACACCACCGAACAGTACGATAATGGGGTTCCAGTTAACAGTTGACACCGATAGCACGTTGGCGTGGTTCTACTTAACAGTTAGATCACGTGTAGATCAAATAGTGACACTGTTTCACCAACAGCACGATAATAATGTTCCATTTAACTGTTGACTATTACCGGGTTAGGGTTATGGTGTTTAACGCCACTTTCAACATATTTCACCAATATCGTAGCGGTCAGTTATATTGGTGGATGAAACTGGAGTACCAGGAAAAAAACCACCGACCTACCACAAGTTACAAGCAAAACTTGATCACATAATGTTGTATCGAGTACACCTCACCATAAACAGGATTCGAACTCATAACTTTTGTTAATAAATGAACAAAAGTAAAATGTCAAATAAATTAAAAAGAACAAATCCAAGTATCAAATACATATTTGAAGCTGACAAACTTTGCATATTTAAACAACATATTAAGAATAAACTGGTAGAACGTGCTAAAGTGGGCCACGGGTCACTGTGAGTATCGGGCGGCTGTATCGAGAAACAGATACGGTGTTGAAAAAACTGTTGATACTTATAAAATATTGATAAATGCAATAAAATTTTATGTTAGTCTTCAAGAATTATGATAGACAAAACCAATTGTTAAGTTTTATGACGAAATATCTCCGATTTCTATGTAAATTTACGAGTTGAAGTGGGGAAACACCCACAGGTAATTTTAGCGATGTATTTTTATCTTAAATTTGTTGCGACTAAAGCTTAAATCAGCGCTAAAAATTGAACAAATATCAGTGGTTTTGTAAATGAGTTTTATTTTAAATAGAAAATCTGAATTTATTATTCATTAATTTATTATTAATGATACAATTTTATATCCCTTAGGAGGGGGAGGGGGGCTATGATAAAAATTTGAAATAAAAACACAGGACCAGACTTTAAGCAAAAATAATTATCCATGATTAGTTTTTTATTAAAAAAATCCAGGACCCCTGTGTCCATGATTTTTTTTTTTTTAAAGTTAATAATATGAAATATTGACATCCACACTTGCCTTTTAGACAGACATTTCTGTGTCCACACTTGTTAATAAATAAAAGAAATACACTGACTAATTTTGAAAGGAATTTTCTCCAGACCTAAATATTATGTGTCGTATATATATACAGTCCTTACCATGTCAATTAACTGTCTAATGGCTAAGTCCATTGTAATGTTTACTGGTGTTTTTCTTGGACAGTATGGTCTCAGTGTTGGATCATATTCAGCAAAAACAGCTGCAGTAAGATATTTTAGCGTTGAATTTGCACTGGAACTGGTCCCTACTGCAATAATACAAATTGGAATGACATTCCAAGTTTTTTATTAAAACATAGTATACATTATGCTGGATAAATTTTAAATATTGTTTTTGTTTCTTACTACAATGAAGAAAAAAATATTGTTCATGAAATAAGTTTAACTTCACCATGACATTCAGTCTATTTATTTGGTGGACAAACCGGGGGAGGGGGGGGGGGGGGGGGTGCAAGGAAAAATACACCAACCTGCGTCAAGTTACTCATCCACAAACTTTATCGCATCAATTTGTACAAACTGATTGATTGTTTATTTATTTATTTTTTATTTTCTTTCTAAACCTCTAGTGACTAATACTTCATACATATTAAGGACGAGAACAAATTCAACAATATATAAGTAATATACAGAAATGACGGAGGAATGGGAGAACCGGAGCAGTATTTTCTTTACTGACGCTAGAAAATCATCAAGAGTTGGATATGACAATAGAGGTATCTTTTTAGCGGGTACAATATGCATACTGTTGTCATTTCAAAATCTGCAAAATGAGTACCGCGGTATTTAACGTACAGTGAGTGTGATAATCTCCAAAACACAGCTTTTACTATGGTTTGGATTTCCGAATTATGTCCCGACAAATCCTTGTCAAAAGGGCATCCCCTACCCGCCACTTCGAGACATGCCCGGTAACTATGTGTCTCGAGCCCTGAGAAGCGTCACCTGCACCGACCATAAAGTTGTATGAGTAGAGCTAGCCACGGACGGGAATCGAATTCATATATTTAGTGATGTAGTGACAGTTACTGATAATATAGTTAGATATGTATATAAAACTACCGTACGATCACAGCCGCGATGACCCTCTTGTAAACAATAAAAAAGGTAGATCATCGAAGTCGAGAAATATTTTACGAACAAATAGCCCGGACCGATACAAAAACAATACATACACATAAACCGAACAGACCTAAAGCATGCGCTGGAGTTATCTACTCTCGGATGTTCAAGTACACAACAACACATTGCATGTTTAACAGAGAACAATATTTGGGTCTCGTACCTCCTAAGGCTGGCGATGTACATAAACACATAAGAATTAAACCACGAACAACTTGGAACTAATTCCTATAAATAATTATGGGTTGTCATACATTAAATTCATTCATTTATTTGAATATTATACATATAATAAAACAAGGAGCCGTCGGGCGTGGTCGTGATCTAATGGTAATTGGACTTACAACTACCTATGCAAGCAGTGCCTATCACCACTAACGTTGTGAGTTCGAATCCCGTCCATGCGATGTGTACTCGATACAACATTAGGGAACGACCATTTAACTTGAAGGAGGAGGGGGGGGTTATAGGTTTTTTCTAAAAAAATATTCTGATTCCGAATGTTGCTGAAAAAAATATTCTGATTTTGGTGGAGGAAAAAAATATAATCTGATTCAGAGTTTTTGTCATATAACCTAATGTTAAATTGTGGAAAAAAAATTCGCGCTTTGCGCGACAAAATAAAAATATTCTAAGTCTTGTGTTGTCCGAAAAACAATTTCTGAACGAAACAAAAAAACATAACCCCTCCCCCCCCCCCTCCTCAAGTTAAATGGTCGGTTCCTTATGTGATAAAGTTTGTTAGTTATTTGAGGCAGGTCGCCGGTTTTCTCCGGGTAGTCTGGTGTCTTTCACCAATAAAACTGACGACCACAATATAGCTGAAATATTGTTGAAAGTGGCGTTAAACACCATAATCTGAACCTTATAATAAATGCCATTATAAAATATAAAACGTCATTAAAATAATTCGTTGAGAAACATTGCATCTGTTAAAATGCTTCACTAATGTGAACTGCTTGGGTTTTACCATTTTTGTTAGGTTTTTTCTCTCTCACCATAGTGGAGAATATCTCTGTACCACATGTAATACAAGAGTATTCATTGTCTTCATTGTGGGTGATATTTCAATAATATTTATTCAGATTTTCAGCTATCTTTACATTCAAATAGCAACCGGATCTACTTTTTGTTACCATTCATTTCGAGCATACAAGTCAACACAACTTTAAAAAAAAATACCAATTGTACAAAAATAATACATTGATTAACATCGTGAATGCTGAGATTTAAACATAAGATATTTTTAGGTTTTCTTTTGAAAATGTTACACTTTTAACAAAATATAACACTACTGTTGAGGGTCGTGGTTATCCCCACTGTACGTTTTAAAATTAATACAATATCTTCCTATGGGTTTTCCAAGTTGGTTTTTTTTCCAACATTTTCTGTGATTTAGAAACGTGTGATATTTAGTGTTTCCCGTATAATGAAATCTAATCATTATATTTAAAAAAAAAAAGGCACTTTGAATTACCCTGATACCTTTGTTAACTGGACAATATAATTATTTTTGCATTCATGCTATAAATTCAGCTCGGTTCAAAAATTTGACAAAAAACAGTGTGTATTTTTTTTTACTGAAAAAAGAATGCAGAGCACATTCGAAATATTTATTTTTCTCAGCAACATTTTATTCCCTGAAATGAGATGGAATATGAATAAGCAGAGAATGTGACTTTTTTTTGATTTTGGAGTAAAGGAACATCCCCACAAGTGATATACTTGTTTGGACGACAAATAAAATAACAAGCCTGTCATGGACAAACTACACACACACATTTATCGTTATACAAGCAATATCTCAAATATTATATCTTTATTGTTCCGTATTCTGAGAGGTCTCAGTATGGTCGTGTGATCTATCATATTTACTGAGCGTCTTAACACTGAAGATTATCAGTGCCACTCTCGTTCGTGTTGATTTGTAATCCTTACAATTATATTTGATAACACGTGGAAGAAAAGTTTGAAGATAACAAAGGAGTAATGAGAAGTCGTATATTGAAGGACAGACAATACAATGGGCAAAAGAAACAAACAATGGCGGTCACTTTTATTGGTGGAGACCACCGACCTGTCGCAAGTCACTGACAAACTATATGTGTACACCTCGCCATGACCGGGATTCAAACTCGCAGCAATAGTGGTGATAGGCACTGATTGCATAGGTAGTTGCAAAATAACTACGATACGACCACGACGGCCCCCTTTAACAAAGATGTCTTGGAACTAAGTCATGTCTTATAATGTTCTAACGACAAACATATGTGTCCTAAGTCTGTTTATCAAACTTGTCTTAACTTATTTTGCTTCTTAAAATTTGTCATAGAGCAAGGGACGACAAAAAGGTGCCTTCAGATAGTGTTAGCAGAGTAATACGTTAAGACATCGTCATGAGTCTTAAGTTGTAAATATCATGACCGTAGTGTATGTATTTACATTTAGGGCGATTAGCAAAATATGTTCGCAGAAATAGCCTATTTAGACAATCATTTAAACTACTTGTATGACATGGACATAGAACATAAATATAGATTGACCAGTCCTTTGAACTAAAAGGACTGAGTGTTATAAAGGCTAAAATCGGCTCCACCTCAGATTTCTCCAAAATGTGCACCAAGTTGGTTAGAAACAGATTTTTACATACAAAAATATGATGTCGTTTATAGAATAAAACAAATTACACTATTTATTTATTTCGACTGCAAAGTATATTAATATACCTATGAATTGAGTTTGTTTAGAACATGGTTTAGAAAATCATAAGACATCTTTGATATGCAGTCTCAGATAGTGTATAGGATAGTCATAATATATATCATATGAGGAGGATATTATTGTTCAACCGACCCCGGTTTATTCAAGCGTGACATTTAAAATAAATATATTCTTGACTTACCACAAATTAATAAAATTAAAGAAAAGCTACTTTGAAATCCCATCATTTTTGTAAGATAATGCACAATGTAATGCACATTTCATACTTTGTTTTTTGTTTTTTGTTTTTGTTTGAATAAACCCGGAAATAAATATTTCCACACAGCTGTAACTTGGGCCAATCTCACCCCTAAACAAAACGTCCGTGTCAATTACATAATACACATCGCGAAAACAACTTCCGGTTAATTATATCATTTTGATGTTAGACCAATTCTGAATATCCAAAGTATGCATATTAAGAGCCAATCAAATCATAATTAGATTGATTAAGAGTAGGTACGAGCGATAGATAGGCTAGTCATAAGGTGGCTATGGCTATGGTGTTTAACGCTACTTTAAACAATATTTCAGCTAATATCGTGGTGTTCAGTTTTATTGGTAGAGGAAATTGGAGTACCCAGAGAAAACCACCGACCTTCCACAAGTCACTGATAAACTTTATCACATAATGTTGTATCGAGTACACCTCGCCATTTGCGGGCTTCGAACTCATACCGTTAGTGTTGATACATGTATGCACTGATTGCATAGGTAGTTGTATATCCAACTACCATACGATCACCACCACGACGTTCCAGGCAAGTCATAAGACTTTCGTTTATATACAAAATGTATGAACACTGAACTTAATATTTAACTCTTTTTTGTTTCCAAATTTTGGTTCACTGTTTAAAAAAAAGCACATTGCCATGTATACTGATCACTTCCAAGAACTTTGGTAATCCTATTTACGAAAAATCGGATTACAGTTAAGCAATGTTACAATGCTCGAGTAGAAAAACTTAAATTCATTATTATAGATGCTTTTGAAATTTGGATGTGAAATCTCTACCCGGATGACATATGACATTTTCACCGAGTAGTCAAAGGACATAAATAGACAGATGCGTAAATAAATCCCCCAAAAATGATTTTTGTAGAAAATGCAACCTCTCATAATTACAATTTGAAACTTGGTAATGTTGAATTCAAGTTCCTGCCTCAAACACTACAACTACTTGCTTACTCAGATTGACACTTGTGAATCAACCTCCGCGATTCACTGGACTGTTAGATCATGGAACGAAACGAAAACATCAACCATTGAATCATGTTTTCGAGATACAGATTTCCCTGTGAATGCCTGGTTATCTGCTGACACAGAAGATCAGGATGATGACATTCCTCTCAATGAACTCGTCCAACGTTTACGATCGAGTGACCCGTCTGTTTCATGTGATGATATAGAGGAATTTTACGACAATTCGATAACGGAAAACATTTTCGAAGATGAATGGGAATCTGACTTGCTTCGAGAATTCACACGAGAAACCATTTCGTCGGAATCGCTAGACAATGAAACTGACTGTGAAGATAAGGTTAACACAGATACTATTCCTTTACCTGGTCCAGAAATGAATTATGACGACATAATGAAAATGTTTACAAGCTTAAGAAATATTGCACTCGCGAAGGACAGCAGATATTATTATCTACGATCGAGGAATTAGCAACAGTGGGAACACTATTGTATCAAACAAATCTGATATGCATCAGGCAATAATGGATGACTTTCTGATGAAAACAAAGATATAAACACCAAACTTGCCGTGTTTATTTATTTATTTATTTATTTATTTATTTAGTTATTTTCTGTAATAAATACAATATTTTTGTAAAATTATCTTCAGCTAATTGTGCCACAGGTACATATCCCTTCCGTATCTCTATTCTGTCCTGGGTCTTTCTCGTCTTCATGAATAGGCCCGCTTCATATTTTCTGTCAAACCTGTTAAAACTGAACACCTGTCTAAACCGATCAAACCTAGGTGTTCGGTTTACGCAAGTTTCACTATGTCAGATTTGACAAAGGAGACAATTTTGGCAAATCATAAGTCATTCATGCCATCAATGAATATTTTGATTAATGAGGAACATCTGACTTATCTACTTTAATATTGGATGTCAAAATTCCATATAGAGAAAGTATTACCAGTTCTTCTACTTGTTCAACAAAGGAACTGTCTATAGCTATGAAAACAACTTGTCTACAGTCAACGAGTGACTACAATCGTACGTTTATTCACGTAGTTACATCAGTCAAATGTGGATACTGAGAAACTCTAAAGACCTTTCGGATAATGTTTATTCTGGTACTTTTTCGGAAATTTCAACTATCCAAACATTTGACGTTTCTACACTCTACAATAGCATTCCTCATGAACAATTAAACCCCGTTAAAAGACAATTTTTGCACCGCATTTAACTTTAAAAATGGTAGACAACGCAGCTATTCTATTATTGTCTTCTCCTGAGGGAACTGTTCTCCTAAAGTGTTGTCTGGTGAAGTTGGCAAGGGCATTTTCTGTATTGTCTTATACTGCCTGTTAACATATAAAATGATATATTACCTTGGCTCTGGCTTCCAAGTGATTGAATTAAAATATTGAAGTTACTTAAAAATATTTAGTTTCATATACATTTAACATTATTCTAAATTTCCCAATAACATAGTTTTTGTACCACATTTTCGTTTATTCATACCAATGTATCAACAATACAACCTGTATAAATTATAGTTATAAAAAAAGAGATCGAACTACCATGAAAAAAATGTTGCGTCTGTAAATTTACCCTCTACAATAAAAGAGGCTTACATTGTAATTTGTGGAAAGGACTTTATAGCTCACCTTACCAAAGGCAACGTGAGCTTTTGCCATCACTTGGCGTCCGTCGTCCGTCGCCTGTCGTCCGTTAACTTTTCACACTTTAATCTTCTCCTCTGAAACCTCTCAGCCAAATCAACTGAAACTTGGTAGGAAGCATCTGTGGAAGGTCCTCTCTAAAGAATGGGCAAGTTATACCGATCCATTAACAAACATGGCCGCCATAGGCAATTCTTATTTTTAAAAATATTCTCCTCTGAAACCGCATGGCCAAATGAATCGAAACTTGGTAGGAAGCATCTATGGAAGGTCTTCTATAACGATTGCTAATTTTTTCCCGATCCGTTAACAAGCATGGTTGTTACAGACAATTCTTGTTTCTGATTGGTTGATTTCTAAAATATCTTCTCCTCTGAAACCGTGTAGCCAAATGAGCCGAAACGTGGTGGGCAGCATCTATGGGAGGTCTTAATAAGGATTTCTCATTTTGCCTCAATCCGTTAACAAACATGGCCGAAAGAGACAATTCATGTTTCTGAATGGTCGATTTCTATAAAAGCTTCTCCTCTGAAACCACTTTGCCAAATGAACCGAATCTTGGTAGGAAGCATCTATGGAAGGTCCTCTATAACGATTGCTCATTTAGTTCCGATCCGTTAACATACATGTCTGCCACAGGCAATTCTTGTTTATGATTGGTCGATTTCTAAAAATCTTCTCCTCTGTAACAGGATGGTCAAATGAACCGAAACTAGGAAGAACGCATCTATGGAAGGTCTTCTATAAAGATTGCTCATTTTATCCCGATCCGTTAACAAGGTCCTCTATAAAGATTGCTCATTTAGTTCCGATCCGTTAACAAACATGTCCGCCACAGACAATTCTTGTTTCTGATTGGTTGATTTCTAAAAAAAATCTTCTCCTCTAAAATCGTTTAGCCAAATTAACCGAAACTTGGTAAGAAACATCTATGGGAGGTCTTTTATAAGGATTGTTAATTTCGTCCTATTTCGTTAGCAAACAATGCCGCCACAGACAATTCATGTTTCTGATTGGTTGATTTCTAAAAAAGCTTCTCCTCTGAAACCACTTTGGCAAATGAACCGAATCTTGCTAGGAAGCATCTATGGAAGGTTCTCTATAAAGATTGCTCATTTAGTTCCGATCCGTTAGCAAACATGTCCGTCACAGACAATTCTTGTTTCTGATTGGTCGATTTCTAAAAATCTTCTCCTCTGAAACTGCTTTGCCAAATGAACCGAAACTTGGTAGGAAGCATCTATGGAATGTCCTCTATAAAGATTGCTCATTTAGTTCCGATCCGTTAACAAACATGTCCGCCACAGACAATTATTGTTTCTGATTGGTCGATTTCTAAAAATCTTCTCCCCTGAAACTGCTTTACCAAATGAACCGAAACTTGGTAGGAAGCACCTATGGGAGGTCCTCTATAATGATTGCTCATTTCGTCCCGATCCATTAACAGGCAATTCTTATTTCTGATTGATCGATTTCTAAAAATCTTCTCCTCTGAATGAACCGAAACTAGGAAGGAAGCATCTATGGAAGGTCCTCTATGGTGACTGCTCATTTCATTTTGATCCGTTAACAAACATGGCCGCCACAGGCAATTCTTGTTTCTGATTGGTCGATTTCTAAAAAATGTATTTTCCTCTGAAACCTCATGGCCAAATGAAATGAAACTAGGTAGGAAGGTCCTCTATAGAGATTGCTCCTTTCGTTTTGATCTGTGATCACACATGGCCGCCACGGGCAATTCTTGTTTCTGATTGGTCGATTTCTACTACTCTGAAACTGCTTAGCCAAATGAACCGAAACTTGATAGGAAGCATCTATGGAAGGTCTTTTATCAAGATTGCGAATTTCATCCCGATCCGTTAACAAACATGGCTGCAATAAGCAATTCTTGTTTCTGGTTGGTCGATTTCTTTAAATCTTCTTCTCTGAAATTACTTAACCAAATGAATTGAAATTTGGTGGGAAGCACCTATGGAAGGTTCGATCTGTATTAAGTTTCCTCAAAGCAGAATAAAAGGTAAGCAACACAGGCTCAGCCCACCGAGCCTCTAGTTTCTAACGTAATGGGTAATTTTAGAATAATAGAATTTATTTCATTATCAATATTAGGCGCCATCTATTTTAACGGAGGTAAATCTTGCCAAAGAAATATAAAGACAACGCGGGTAAATCTATTCCAGAGATATTGTGGACGCGGGAAATCGTTTGAAACTGGCATATTTTTTGTAGTTCCCATCGCCAGGTATAGTCAACCGTTGCCAAGATTAAGCATTCGCTGTTAAAGAATAGTAAACAGTAATCATCCAATCAAATTAAAGCATTTTCATATGCTATGTACTAAAAGTTTATAGTTCTGGGTCACGAATTAACTTATTTTGTGAAGCACGAAACAAAATGCAAGAATGTAATTATTTATGAATATTACATCATATACCGTTATCTCAATTGAAACCTTATTATTGGTTCTGGTGATTTAACAGATGAAAACAATTTAACAGTGTTTAGAAATGTACAAAAATATATACATCATACTAATAGATTTGGATGATATATTATACTCTATACTCAGGATGCTATTATACATTTGCACTCAATCCCCTTTCCCCCTTCTTTCCCACCACTTCTGTTTATCAAATATATTATGTATTCATTTATTATATATGTAACTTGCTGTCATTTTCATATTTATGTGTATAACATTATTGTATGGAGCGGATGTACTAAGTTGATATAACTTGTTTCCCATCTAATTGTACATTTATAAGACAATACAATATGTTTAAGCTAAAGGTAAAAAGTGCTACACAGAAAATGATGAGTTCCTTAGCATATTTGTCGAGTTCGTATGGCACATTTTTTAACAAATCATCAATATCCCTATGGGAACAAACTGTGCCCCTCTTCTTGCCGATCTTTTCCTATTCTACGATGAGGATGACTTTATACAAAAACTTATCAATGACAAAAACATTACAGACGCTATAGCCTTCAATATACGCCAAAGATCTTGATATATAGGAAACTACGGGAACAGCTTCCCCTGCTTCTTTTCTTGACATTTACCTTACATTTGACACCAGACTATGACAAAAGAGACGACTTCAATTTTGTCATTATAAAATTTCCCCACCTTGATAGTATATATATACCAACCGCTCCCGCGAATGGAGTTTATATTTCACGACTCGTACGCTACGCTAGAGCTTGCAGTTTGTATTCAGACTTTTAGCAATGTCACCGTATTCTTAGTACTAAACTATTAAGGTAAGGATTATTAAAGAATCGCCCCATAATATCCTTCAAAAGGTTTTTCGGTAGATATCAACACCTTGCTGAAATCAGTTGCGTACAAACGTCGAAAGATGGTGCTGGTAATTAAATTTTGGTTCAAAGTTAACTATAATTGTTTCACTATTATGTGATAATATGACCTTGTTTATTATCCAATATTTGGATAATGGTTGAGGCCATCAGCTCTCTTTAATACTAATATTATACATATGACAAATTCTGTGTCACGAAGTTTAAATATATTCTGTATAATGTTCAAGATAATAGCGTTCTTTATAATGACACTGTTCGCCCGGTTATATGTGAGGGTTGGCATTTTACTCACATGTGGAAAGCACGTGCATGATGGCATCATTTCACTAAGAGAGGAGGTTTGGGCACATAAAACTAGTTTAATCCAGCCACCTTTGATTGAAGTGTCTGTACCAAATCAGGAGCATGGGCCGTCATGTATTTGTCTGTTAGTGATATCATGAGCGTCATGTATTTGTCTGTTAGTGATATCATGAGCCGTCATGTATTTGTCTGTTAGTGATATCATGAGCCGTCATGTATTTGTCTGTTAGTGATATCATGAGCCGTCATGCATTTGTCTGTTAGTGATATCATGAGCCGTCATGTATTTGTGTGTTAGTGATATCATGAGCCGTCATGTATTTGTCTGTTAGTGATATCATGAGCCGTCATGTATTTGTCTGTTAGTGATATCATGAGCCGTCATGTATTTGTCTGTTAGTGATATCATGAGCCGTCATGTATTTGTCTGTTAGTGATATCATGAGCCGTCATGTATTTGTCTGTTAGTGATATCATGAGCCGTCATGTATTTGTCTGTTAGTGATAACATGAGCCGTCATGTATTTGTCTGTTAGTGATATCATGAGCCGTCATGTATTTGTCTGTTAGTGATATCATGAGCCGTCATGTATTTGTCTGTTAGTGATATCATGAGCCGTCATGTATTTGTCTGTTAGTGATATCATGAGCCGTCATGTATTTGTCTGTTAGTGATATCATGAGCCGTCATGTATTTGTCTGTTAGTGATATCATGAGCCGTCATGTATTTGTCTGTTAGTGATATCATGAGCCGTCATGTATTTGTCTGTTAGTGATATCATGAGCCGTCATGTATTTGTCTGTTAGTGATATCATGGGCCGTCATGTATTTGTGTGTTAGTGATAACATGAGCCGTCATGTATTTGTGTGTTAGTGATATCATGAGCCGTCATGTATTTGTCTGTTAGTGATATCATGAGCCGTCATGTATTTGTCTGTTAGTGATATCATGGGCCGTCATGTATTTGTGTGTTAGTGATAACATGAGCCGTCATGTATTTGTCTGTTAGTGATATCATGAGCCGTCATGTATTTGTCTGTTAGTGATATCATGGGCCGTCATGTATTTGTGTGTTAGTGATAACATGGGCCGTCATGTATTTGTCTGTTAGTGATATCATGAGCCGTCATGTATTTGTCTGTTAGTGATATCATGAGCCGTCATGTATTTGTGTGTTAGTGATAACATGGGCCGTCATGTATTTGTGTGTTAGTGATATCATGAGCCGTCATGTATTTGTGTGTTAGTGATAACATGGGCCGTCATGTATTTGTCTGTTAGTGATATCATGAGCCGTCATGTATTTGTGTGTTAGTGATAACATGGGCCGTCATGTATTTGTCTGTTAGTGATATCATGAGCCGTCATGTATTTGTGTGTTAGTGATAACATGGGCCGTCATGTATTTGTGTGTTAGTGATAACATGGGCCGTCATGTATTTGTGTGTTAGTGATATCATGAGCCGTCATGTATTTGTGTGTTAGTGATAACATGAGCCGTCATGTATTTGTCTGTTAGTGATATCATGTGCCGTCATGTATTTGTCTGTTAGTGATATCATGAGCCGTCATGTATTTGTGTGTTAGTGATAACATGGGCCGTCATGTATTTGTGTGTTAGTGATATCATGAGCCGTCATGTATTTGTGTGTTAGTGATAACATGGGCCGTCATGTATTTGGCTGTTAGTGATATCATGAGCCGTCATGTATTTGTGTGTTAGTGATAACATGGGCCGTCATGTATTTGTCTGTTAGTGATATCATGAGCCGTCATGTATTTGTGTGTTAGTGATAACATGGGCCGTCATGTATTTGTGTGTTCGTGATAACATGGGCCGTCATGTATTTGTGTGTTAGTGATATCATGAGCCGTCATGTATTTGTGTGTTAGTGATAACATGAGCCGTCATGTATTTGTCTGTTAGTGATATCATGAGCCGTCATGTATTTGTCTGTTAGTGATATCATGAGCCGTCATGTATTTGTGTGTTAGTGATATCATGAGCCGTCATGTATTTGTCTGTTAGTGATAACATGAGCCGTCATGTATTTGTCTGTTAGTGATATCATGAGCCGTCATGTATTTGTGTGTTAGTGATATCATGAGCCGTCATGTATTTGTCTGTTAGTGATATCATGAGCCGTCATGTATTTGTCTGTTAGTGATATCATGAGCCGTCATGTATTTGTGTGTTAGTGATAACATGAGCCGTCATGTATTTGTCTGTTAGTGATATCATGAGCCGTCATGTATTTGTCTGTTAGTGAAATCATGAGCCGTCATGTATTTGTGTGTTAGTGATATCATGAGCCGTCATGTATTTGTCTGTTAGTGATAACATGAGCCGTCATGTATTTGTCTGTTAGTGATATCATGAGCCGTCATGTATTTGTGTGTTAGTGATAACATGAGCCGTCATGTATTTGTCTGTTAGTGATAACATGAGCCGTCATGTATTTGTGTGTTAGTGATAACATGAGCCGTCATGTATTTGTCTGTTAGTGATAACATGAGCCGTCATGTATTTGTCTGTTAGTGATATCATGAGCCGTCATGTATTTGTCTGTTAGTGATATCATGAGCCGTCATGTATTTGTGTGCTAGTGATATCATGAGCCGTCATGTATTTGTCTGTTAGTGATAACATGAGCCGTCATGTATTTGTCTGTTAGTGATATCATGAGCCGTCATGTATTTGTGTGTTAGTGATATCATGAGCCGTCATGTATTTGTCTGTTAGTGATATCATGAGCCGTCATGTATTTGTCTGTTAGTGATATCATGAGCCGTCATGTATTTGTGTGTTAGTGATAACATGAGCCGTCATGTATTTGTCTGTTAGTGATATCATGAGCCGTCATGTATTTGTCTGTTAGTGAAATCATGAGCCGTCATGTATTTGTGTGTTAGTGATATCATGAGCCGTCATGTATTTGTCTGTTAGTGATAACATGAGCCGTCATGTATTTGTCTGTTAGTGATATCATGAGCCGTCATGTATTTGTGTGTTAGTGATAACATGAGCCGTCATGTATTTGTCTGTTAGTGATAACATGAGCCGTCATGTATTTGTGTGTTAGTGATAACATGAGCCGTCATGTATTTGTCTGTTAGTGATAACATGAGCCGTCATGTATTTGTGTGTTAGTGATAACATGGGCCGTCATGTATTTGTCTGTTAGTGATATCATGAGCCGTCATGTATTTGTCTGTTAGTGATATCATGAGCCGTCATGTATTTGTCTGTTAGTGATAACATGAGCCGTCATGTATTTGTGTGTTAGTGATAACATGAGCCGTCATGTATTTGTGTGTTAGTGATATCATGGGCCGTCATGTATTTGTGTGTTAGTGATAACATGAGCCGTCATGTATTTGTGTGTTAGTGATAACATGAGCCGTCATGTATTTGTGTGTTAGTGATATCATGAGCCGTCATGTATTTGTCTGTTAGTGATAACATGAGCCGTCATGTATTTGTCTGTTAGTGATATCATGAGCCGTCATGTATTTGTGTGTTAGTGATATCATGAGCCGTCATGTATTTGTCTGTTAGTGATAACATGAGCCGTCATGTATTTGTCTGTTAGTGATATCATGAGCCGTCATGTATTTGTGTGTTAGTGATATCATGAGCCGTCATGTATTTGTCTGTTAGTGATATCATGAGCCGTCATGTATTTGTCTGTTAGTGATATCATGAGCCGTCATGTATTTGTGTGTTAGTGATAACATGAGCCGTCATGTATTTGTCTGTTAGTGATATCATGAGCCGTCATGTATTTGTCTGTTAGTGATATCATGAGCCGTCATGTATTTGTGTGTTAGTGATATCATGAGCCGTCATGTATTTGTCTGTTAGTGATAACATGAGCCGTCATGTATTTGTCTGTTAGTGATATCATGAGCCGTCATGTATTTGTGTGTTAGTGATAACATGAGCCGTCATGTATTTGTCTGTTAGTGATAACATGAGCCGTCATGTATTTGTGTGTTAGTGATAACATGAGCCGTCATGTATTTGTCTGTTAGTGATAACATGAGCCGTCATGTATTTGTCTGTTAGTGATATCATGGGCCGTCATGTATTTGTGTGTTAGTGATAACATGAGCCGTCATGTATTTGTGTGTTAGTGATAACATGAGCCGTCATGTATTTGTGTGTTAGTGATAACATGAGCCGTCATGTATTTGTGTGTTAGTGATATCATGAGCCGTCATGTATTTGTGTGTTAGTGATAACATGAGCCGTCATGTATTTGTGTGTTAGTGATATCATGAGCCGTCATGTATTTGTCTGTTAGTGATAACATGAGCCGTCATGTATTTGTGTGTTAGTGATATCATGAGCCGTCATGTATTTGTGTGTTAGTGATAACATGAGCCGTCATGTATTTGTGTGTTAGTGATAACATGAGCCGTCATGTATTTGTGTGTTAGTGATAACATGAGCCGTCATGTATTTGTGTGTTAGTGATATCATGAGCCGTCATGTATTTGTGTGTTAGTGATAACATGAGCCGTCATGTATTTGTGTGTTAGTGATATCATGAGCCGTCATGTATTTGTGTGTTAGTGATAACATGAGCCGTCATGTATTTGTGTGTTAGTGATATCATGAGCCGTCATGTATTTGTGTGTTAGTGATAACATGAGCCGTCATGTATTTGTGTGTTAGTGATATCATGAGCCGTCATGTATTTGTGTGTTAGTGATAACATGAGCCGTCATGTATTTGTGTGTTAGTGATATCATGAGCCGTCATGTATTTGTGTGTTAGTGATATCATGGGCCGTCATGTATTTGTCTGTTAGTGATAACATGAGCCGTCATGTATTTGTGTGTTAGTGATATCATGGGCCGTCATGTATTTGTGTGTTAGTGATATCATGAGCCGTCATGTATTTGTGTGTTAGTGATATCATGGGCCGTCATGTATTTGTGTGTTAGTGATATCATGGGCCGTCATGTATTTGTGTGTTAGTGATAACATGAGCCGTCATGTATTTGTGTGTTAGTGATATCATGAGCCGTCATGTATTTGTGTG
Organism: Bathymodiolus brooksi; assembly: GCA_963680875.1. Classification (NCBI taxonomy): domain Eukaryota; kingdom Metazoa; phylum Mollusca; class Bivalvia; order Mytilida; family Modiolidae; genus Bathymodiolus; species Bathymodiolus brooksi. The sequence continues at coordinate 55,671,048 of OY804577.1, forward strand.
TTAGTGATATCATGAGCCGTCATGTATTTGTGTGTTAGTGATATCATGAGTCGTCATGTATTTGTGTGTTAGTGATAACATGAGCCGTCATGTATTTGTGTGTTAGTGATAACATGAGCCGTCATGTATTTGTGTGTTAGTGATAACATGAGCCGTCATGTATTTGTGTGTTAGTGATATCATGAGCCGTCATGTATTTGTGTGTTAGTGATAACATGAGCCGTCATGTATTTGTGTGTTAGTGATAACATGAGCCGTCATGTATTTGTGTGTTAGTGATAACATGAGCCGTCATGTATTTGTGTGTTAGTGATAACATGAGCCGTCATGTATTTGTGTGTTAGTGATAACATGAGCCGTCATGTATTTGTGTGTTAGTGATAACATGAGCCGTCATGTATTTGTGTGTTAGTGATAACATGAGCCGTCATGTATTTGTGTGTTAGTGATAACATGAGCCGTCATGTATTTGTGTGTTAGTGATATCATGAGCCGTCATGTATTTGTGTGTTAGTGATAACATGAGCCGTCATGTATTTGTGTGTTAGTGATAACATGAGCCGTCATGTATTTGTGTGTTAGTGATAACATGAGCCGTCATGTATTTGTGTGTTAGTGATATCATGAGCCGTCATGTATTTGTGTGTTAGTGATAACATGAGCCGTCATGTATTTGTGTGTTAGTGATAACATGAGCCGTCATGTATTTGTGTGTTAGTGATAACATGAGCCGTCATGTATTTGTGTGTTAGTGATAACATGAGCCGTCATGTATTTGTGTGTTAGTGATAACATGAGCCGTCATGTATTTGTGTGTTAGTGATAACATGAGCCGTCATGTATTTGTGTGTTAGTGATAACATGAGCCGTCATGTATTTGTGTGTTAGTGATATCATGAGCCGTCATGTATTTGTGTGTTAGTGATAACATGAGACGTCATGTATTTGTGTGTTAGTGATATCATGAGACGTCATGTATTTGTGTGTTAGTGATAACATGAGCCGTCATGTATTTGTGTGTTAGTGATAACATGAGCCGTCATGTATTTGTGGGTTAGTGATATCATGAGACGTCATGTATTTGTGTGTTAGTGATAACATGAGCCGTCATGTATTTGTGTGTTAGTGATATCATGGGCCGCCATGTATTTGTGTGTTAGTGATAACATGAGCCGTCATGTATTTGTATGTTAGTGATATCATGAGTAGTCATGTATTTGTGTGTTAGGGATATCATGAGCCGTCATGTATTTGTGTGTTAGTGATAACATGAGCCGTCATGTATTTGTGTGTTAGTGATATCATGGGCCGTCATGTATTTGTGTGTTAGTGATATCATGGGCCGTCATGTATTTGTGTGTTAGTGATAACATGAGCCGTCATGTATTTGTGTGTTAGTGATATCGATCTTGCTTCTTTTTACGATTTTGATATTTGATTTAGGAATTGTTCTGACAGTGTGATATTTATTTGTTTTTCATTTTATTCATAATATTACAAAACTTCTGTGTTCATTTTTTAAGATCATATGAATAGGGGCGTATATTGTCGTACAAAACTCATAAAAACTATATCTATTAAAAAACTTAATTGTTTCGATTGTGCAATCAATGCATATCAACACTAAAGTTGTGGGTTTGAATCCCGTTCATGGCGATGTGTACTCGATACAACATTATGTGATAAAGTTTGTCAGTGACTTGCGACAGGTAGGTGGTTTTCTCCGGTTTCCTCCACCAATAAAACTGACAGCCAAAGGTCTTGTTTTCCATATGAAGCCTAAGAATAGAAAAAACGATTACAATATTGAAGACACCCGCTATATTAGTTCGAGTTATTCGAGTATTCCAGTTTTCAGATAAAGTTGATGAGTAACACGGCGGGTGTCTTATAAGTCGCAGGAACTGCTTTCTCTTCGCAAGCACCGCAGTTCACCTCAGGTTTTCATGTGGGATCTGCATTGCCCATCTTTTAAGCTTTCTGTGTTGTGGTTTTGTTTGTCTTTGTTGAGTGTCTTGTGCCCCATGTTGTCTGTGTTCTCTTAAGATCACATCCGGTTTAGTAGTGGCTTCGTGTTGTTCATTTTGTCCTATTAGTTAGTTTCGTGTTATGGTGTCCCTTACGATTTCAGCATAAAAACGATGATTTACCCCCATTTTTGTAGCAGAATTCATGTCTTATTTATGTTATTTGTGTTTGTATGCTTATAGTGATGTCCAGCGAATTGTCCTATTATATGTCTTTACGTTCTTCGTTCCCTGTTGTGATGTCCACTACGATTTCTGTATAAAAAGCTATTCGGTTCAGTTGTTTGTTGGAAAGCTCATGTCTTTTTTATGTTATTTGTATTTGTTTGCGTATATTGGTGTCAAACACGTCTTGACTATACGAGTTATGATGGTAAGTGTCTTAATAAGAGACAGGAACTGCTTACCCTTCACGAGTGCCCTAGGTTCACCCACGGGTTTTGGTGTACACGTGTTGCTCATCTTTTTAGTTTTCTGTGTTGTGCTGTTTGTCTTCGTGCTGTCTTGTGTACCTAGCGTCGCCAGTGTCTTGTGTACCTAATTTCGCCAGTATCTTGTGTACCTAATGTCGCCAGTGTCTTGTGTACCTAGTGTCGCCAGTGTCTCTGGCTTCTCCATTCTTGATTGCCCCTTCGGTTTTCTCTAACATTTATTTAGCTAATAATTGGTATGATCAAATCATATTATTGATTCGAAGTATCCATCGACTGTAGCCAAATGTTATAAAATCAAACAATACAATGCTTTTATCACTTTAATAAGTCTCTACACAATTTCATCATCAAATATTATACACTTAATTAGCATCAATGCTAAAAGAGAAACAAAATGTTTTATTAAGTAGTCAAGAAAAATAAAAATATATTTACATTATTTCAGTCAAATAACACATTTTTATTATTATAGCTTGGTCGATACCTCTGTTCATGGTTGGTAGATTATGATTCCCATGGCTATTATCCCCAGTAGTCACTCAAGGGTTCATTCAACCTATGCCATAATAAAATAAGAATAAAAAGGTAAGAAAAAATGTTGGCATAGGTTGAATAAGTTGTTTTTTATAAACATTAATGGTGTTGCATAAACATATTTGGTGCTGTTTAATTAGTGTTGAATCAGGGGAGATATCAATACAATAATAATATTAGTTTTAAAAGTAAAACAAGTAAAGGTATACTTTTATTATCATACTTGCTGTAAATAAAAAAAAACCATACACATTATCAACACTATGTACAAGTATCACATTACAAGATGCTAATACAAATATAAAATTGTTAAACATAAATTTTATTTAAATAAAAAATATAATATTTTGATATTTGTGACCTTGGCTCTTTTTTTGGATCTCCTGTTGAGACCCTTTGGGTTTCTTGCGCTCAACATTTTTATATTATTTGGTTTTCCATCTTTTGTTTTAGCACGAATCCGATGAAGGTTATTCCACATACGCATCGTGTGCAATTCATTTGATATCTACATTTCTATTTTATTTTTTCATCTATAACTACAAATACATGTACCTGGTAAAATGAAAGATGTAGATGTATTCTAAATTTTCAATATATAAATATATATATAATAAAACATAATGCTATTTCAATATTATTGGATTTCTCTACAATAAGTGAATAATATTAGTATGTGTATATACTATTAACTATATACATTTAAATAGTTCTGGATGTGAGAAAGAAAAAGAAAAAACTTTGGTTTACCTACTAGTTAAACCAGGGGGAAATGGTGATCAAATTGGGGGTGGAGGAATGGGTTGGAACAGGAACTAGCTTCGTTGGAAAAGAAACACTAAGATGTGTTATGCATCTAAAACATAGAATGGAAAAATAACATACAATGATAACAGAAATCATTGAAAATATGCTATGTTAAATTGATATTCAATCTATTTTGTTACTATGTATTAAGTATTGTAATATATACATGTATCTAGAAAATAATAATAATAAAAAAAAAACGAATATGTACATTACATAAATTGACTAACATACTATGCTCAAAATATCACATTTCTATTAATAAAGCTTAAGTAATTTACTACTCAAACTTTAACAAAAAAATATATTAAAAAAAAGCCAATAATTCAAAATAAATGGAATCTTTTGTAAGCAAAAACCATCAATCTATGCAAAATTTACAGAATGAATGAATGGTCTATCTTCTCATAAACTATGCATAGATACAGAGAAGATAGATACAACATATACACAAATTATAAAGTACATGTGCAGAAACAAAATATCTTTCCAAACCAGGTTGAGAGACATTCACAATTATTACTTTAATAAACTTACACAATTTTTCTAGTACAACAATGTTATGAGATGAAATCAATTGATTAATCTTAAGAATATTTGCATTCGTCTGGCAATGATATGAAAAAGTCTTTTTTTTTCCTTTTATTATTGAAAAAGATACACATAATAATGAAATTCGTCGACTATGTCATTTGAGTCGCAAAGGTGGCACATTTCATTTCTAGATATATCTACCACCCCCGTCTCAATTGGCAATCGGTGAATATTACATCTGTATTTACAAAATTTTCACATATTATTTGGCTATAATAAAGAAAAATATTTTTTCAAAGATAAATTCATTTTTAAAATTTTTATTACAAAGCCCCTTTGATGACATGCTTATTTCTGTACACCATTTTTGTTTGTTTGAGCTGATCTTTTAATCTTTGTTAAACACTTAATAACATTGACTCTTTATGATATAATCTTTAGTTATACCATATATATAATCGACATGCCACAGTTATCAAAAATATACTTATTAAAAGGATAACCATTTACATTAACAAATTGATATATAATAATTTGTACAACAATGATGGTATTTTATGTTCATGGCCATCCAACAGATATATACAATATTATAGTATTATTACGTGATGTTTTTCATATTGGCCTAGTTATAGGCCCGAGGCCTGCTGTATTGGCCCGAGGCGTAGCCGAACGCCAATACAGCAGACCGAGGACCTATAACTAGGCAAATATGAAAAACATCACGTAATGATACATTTATTAATTAACCAGTCCAATATCTCTCGGGATTTTTCCTTCCAATTGTCGAAAAGTCTAGCGGATTCCGATCTAGTTGTTATTGGACTGACTGGAATTGGGCCAATACGGAAAATATCCGTACTGGACTGGTCTTTGCCGTATTGGCCCAAATGAAAGTTTTTATATTGTATTGACAGATTTGATCATATAAAGGCTAATAAATCAAAGTTAATCAATAAATATATATATACAGACGACATCAAAAACTTACTAATGCACTACATCATGTTTTTGCTAATAATTAAAATTTCATACTCAATTAGATATCTACAAGTTTATCATGAAAGAATGATAATTAATGCAGTTCTCTTATCATATCTACATCCAATCATTAATTAGCGAAATTTGTACACTATTCTTCTTTATTTCAACAATTAAAGGGAAAATTAGCAAAGTTCCCTAATATAATATCACAAGAAACACAATATTTGGTGCCTAGGATATGCGAAAAGGACCATATACAGTAAATCAATATAATTATATAAACAATTCATTTAAATGTGTTTAATAATTAGGGGTTAGGATTGTGGTGTTTAACGTCACTTTCAACAATATTTCAGCTATATTGTGCAGTCAGTTATATTAGTGGAGGAACTGAAGTACCCGGAGAAATCCACCGACCTGTCGCAAGTCACTCACAAACTTTGTCACATTATGTTGTATCGAGTACACCTTGCCACGAGCAGGACTAAAACTTTAGTGGTAATAGGCACTGATTGTACAGGTAGTTGTAAATCCAACTACAATACGACCACTACTACTACGGCCATTCTAGAATACATTTACAAAATGTCAATAGGCTACACAGTGTAAACTGCTCTAACAACATAGATTTATGTCTGGTTGAAGACAATTTTAGATAGTAGGTAAGATTGACAGCATTGATGACAGTCGACATCGACGGAAGTAGAAAAAGAAGAAGAGGAGGATCACCAAAAGTGGATCATCAATCTCACATTAATATTAAAATCAAACGACGACGAACGAAAAGCCAAATAATGTACACAATTCTAATTTTACACTGCATATAATTAAGCAAATATACAGTAATAAGTAACCAGAACAATTTATAAAATTCATATGTTGCAGAGCATGCGCAACCGGTAGAAATACCGTTCCGTTACAAATAGTCAAACCTGCATATAAAGGCCACTCACGGGAACCTAAACATGTAGCCTTTATGAGAAGGTTAAAATTAAATGCACTATTCATTAACGGGACAAACGACACTGCCCTTTATGGACAGTAATTTGTTATAGAGAGGTGCCCTTTAAGGCAGGTTTGACTGTATGTTGAAAACTAACCATTAGTAAATATATTACAGGTAATACTAATGTCAGCTGAAATATTGAGCATTGACAGTATCAACAATCAGTGTAGCTAGTCTGAACGCTTCCTCGGCATCTTGTTGTGTGTAAAGTTCTGATGGTGTTTTAGGATATAATGTTACATACGGATAACGCATCCTTGAATACCGGACGGCTATCATTTCTAACTCCAATGCGGCGTTTTGAATAATAGGATTTCGATTAGAAACCGAGTTCGTCAGAAAGTGATTGTTTCCAACTTCATTAGCATCTTCCACAATCTGGATGGATTTTATTGCTTTCTCTGCAGCCTGGAATGTAAGATTAAATACATAGATATTAATACATGGCCTTTTCCATATCAGGCCAGGTATCATCCCGAGATGCTGTCGGGGTTATGTAGGTCGAGGGATGATAGAAATACGGGATTTTTACCATTAGATACAACCCATCTGATACAAATCTTATGCAAAATGTACTTTAGTCGGTTCTACTTTCGTGACGTCATCAGCTTGGAATGAGGGAAACCCATGGAACGTCTTCGTTCATAAATACAAAAACCCTTTAAAGAATACTTCAACCTGACGTTTATACGTTCGTTTCATATTGCAGGGAACTGTACCACGCACAAATTCACTTCAGATCACAAATTTCGTGCACAACATACGTAGAGAAATTGTTGTGTATTCGGACAGTTCTTTTGAATGACAATATGACGTGAAGTGTTTGAATGAATATTGTGACGTAACGTAACAAAATATGTATTGCATAGAACTATTTTGACTATTTTTGTTAAGAAAAATTAATATAGTAATGAAATACATCAGTATTACCCTCTTTGTATTATGAAAATGTTAGATAAACGTATTACATGTATATGCATAAATGCGTTGGTACAATATATTGTTTGTATCGTGTCTCGTTGGTTGCGTAAACCGCATCACAACTCTATGCTAAGCGTTTCGTAGATATACTGTTTATTCCATTGGTCGTAAACACTTCCCGTTCCTTTCCTCATTCATCACTTATCCCGGGTTTGTAACTAGATTAACACGACGGGTCTCACTAGTGGAGCAGGAACCGCCTACCCTTCCGGAACACCTGAGTTCACTCCCAATTTTTTAGAGGGATTCGGTTTACTCGATCTTTAGTTTTATCTGTGTTTTTGTAGATCGTTGTTTGTCCTTTTGTCCTTTTTCTTTTTCCGAGGTCAATATGTTATATATGGACGTGTTAGGATTATATTGACCGAAGACAAAGTCTGAGGTCAATATAATCCTAACAGGTCCATATATAACATATTGACAGAGTAAAAAGTCCTTAATTTTTATATTACATATGTAATGTATTACTCGTGTCATTGAAAATAAAATATTAACACATCATTATTTTATCTTAAAAGAACACAATAAAACTAGAAAATTGTATACTACAGGTGGAGTGTAAAAAGTTTTCTTTTTCTTAATCTTATAATTTAGAATTTGTGTTAGAATTTAAAAATTTTATGAAATTTGTTGAAATTATGGAAAATACATTGATAAATCGTGCATAGCACGGATGTTTCTAAAAATAAATTTGTATATTGCATGGGTGTTACTATTATTAGTAACGTCCGTGCTATGCCACATTTTATGGAACGTCATGTGACCCGTTTTCAGCCAATCAACGTTTCCAAATAATATACAAAAATGATAAATATATATAGAGGGATAACCCCAATGAATAAAGCATTGCCAAGCTTGAGAATTATCTTATGGTTATTGTCAATGAGAGGGGAGGGAGCATACATGGTTTCTAAAATATCGGTCGTGCTATTCTCATTCCTAAAACACCGGATGACAAAAGGAAGAGAAGACATTTTAAAAAATATAGACACCCGACCTTGTTCTGAATAAGTCGTAAGTGGACTGGAAGTATTAAAGGGCTATGGTTATGGACTTGGTGTTAAACACCACTTTCCACAATATTTCAGCTATATCGTGTCGGTCAGCTTTATTGGGGAAGGAAACCGGAGTACCAGGAGAAAACCACTGACCTGACAAACTTTATCGCTTTATAGGTACAGATAGATGTTAATAATAAATATTTCTTATTATATGTTAACAATAAAATTCTTAATTCGAATCTTGATATGTATCCGCTGTCCAATGACTACGTTATTCCTTGAACTGAGTGAGTGATTGTAGAATTACGGAAAGTGAGCAATTTCTCATCTATAGAATGTCGAGAGCAAGCTACATTTCGATCAAATAATGATGATGACCGGTTTGTACAAGTCGTCACTGAAACAAGTCAGTGCGTCTACGTGTCGCTTCACATTATTACGATTGAAGGCCAACCAGTCTTTGCTGTTATTCCATAAGGCTGTAATGCTGCGGGATCGACGGAGAAAAAACAAATATATGTACCAATATTACAGTCTTTGGTTTGACTCAACCGAGGCTCGAACCCATGATATTCCTCTCTACTCTAGTCGAGCACGTTAATCATTACACCATCGATGTTGTACCCTTGAATTGATATAATAGCAAACAGTACATATCAATTGCATATTACAAAAAACAAAAATACCCTTCTCCAAAAAAAATACAAAAAAAATAAAATAAATAAATACAATGTAGGTAATATTTACCTGATGACTTTGAACACACACCCAGTTATATGTTCGATCAGTTGCTGTTATCAACGATATCTTTGCAGCTGCCATGTCGTCTTTAGCTTGACGAATCCAGACTTCTCCCCTGCCAGGCTGTGGATCTGGGAGTGTGTAGTTACGTTCATCCTGTTCATTACCATGTTGCCTATCATTGCGTTTTCGTACCTTATCGGCAAAATCTCCAACGTCAAATACATATTCTTCATTTTCCCCACAAGTAGCGTCTGTCGCTCTTTTCATCTCCTCTTGCCACTGATGACTTCCACGGTCTCTATACTTATTAATCTTGCTTACATCTATTTCACCGGACTGAAGTCTTTTAGCAAATGCCGTTATATGCATAAATACATCACCACAGAAGGAAGAGTTTTTATTTTTATCTGGATGCCAACGGAGTATAAGGCGACGCATCACAATTTTGAACTCCTCCTGCCCCAATCTCCATGCTTCAACTAATGTTTCCTCGACAGTTTGATATAGTGCGGATCTTGCAAGACTACTATCGATTTGCTGTTCGGCATACGTGTCTACTTCTGTTGTAGAGACACATGATGTGCGTACGACTTTATATAGTCTATGTGATCTAGCGTCAATGTCACCTTCATCTCCTGTGTTTATAAGGTAGAAAGGAAATGATTCAGAATCATCTGATATCTTTTTCACTATTTTCACATAAATATACATCCGGTTTTTTGCATCAAACGATTCGGATATATTATCACATACTTCATAAACGGCGTGATCTCCAGGTTCAAACTCGGACATTTCTGAGCACAGACAATCATACAGACTTTCTGGAACAGATTGTCCTGGGACAGAATTCCATCTCCTGTCAACAAATTCGTATTCAATGTCAACTATATTATATTCTTTCATTACTTCATCTAGTTCTTCAATTGATGCTTCAAAGTAAGGAAGCATGCTTCGTATATAATGTTTGCTTACCTTTCCCAAACATATGTATTGTATTGCCAGTGATATCCAATGCGAGTTTTGCAATATCCATGAATCCGTAGCAGACTCTTTAAACCGGACATACATGATATTTGCATCTCTATCATAGAATATGCTTCTGTGTTGAACTGTTGAATTAATATGCATACCTTCATTACATAATACGGTCTCTAACTGTGCAATGGCTAATACTCTCAACGATTTCAATTTATATTGAATCTGATCCAATACATCCTTGTTTACCTGCTTTCGCTGACTCATCTCCCATGTTTTTATAAGACGGGCTATCACGTGACTAAATATGTCACCTGAAATGAAAGCTTCCAGTGTAACAGCTAGATCAGACGTTAGCCTATTTTGACTGTGTAATACAACTTCCTTAACAGATTCGGAGAGAAATTTTGGTCGAAACCTTTCTGGTAAGCGCTTCAATAGCGACGGGGAGTCAGGAAAATTGCAAATATGCTCCATGTCTACTATAAATTCAAAACAGTTTTCAGCGCCTAATCGATCCCTATGGCGAAAGTCGTCATTGATGATCAATTGGCTTGAAGCTTTCAATATACCGTTTTCGTTCGGTAGATAAAGAACTACATTTTCCGCTGTCGTCAACTCTTTAGAGTCACCTTTATGTAGACTGTCAAACACTCCATTAATAACATATTGAATACATTCCATTTCATATGGAGTCAGTGGTAATATTCCAGCTACGTTCTTGATAAACATGGATACTGTAAAGAAGTGAACTATGGTAACGTCATTAGACACTCCAAGAATCCTAAAAAGATCGAAGTATCTACTATACATTTCTGAACATTTCACCAAATAGGGCTTAATTTCCATGTTGATTGGAAGTTCCAATATTACATTTGTTGCTGGAAGTAATATATCGTGCTCAATTGAATAAATGATCGGTGTTTGCTCTAGTCGAACTTTGAGTTCGTTCTTCTCTTCTTTTGAAAGGGTACTGAAATATTCATAAAACATTTGCATGAGATTATGCACAATTTTTTTATCTTTTCTCTTTTTGTGACTGAGTGATTCACATACATTATGCACATGGGAAATGACACAGTTCAACTTCAAGTCCAGTGGATTGTCTATCACGTTGAGATGTTTGAGTACGTCTGTATTAGTTGTAGTTGGAACATCAAACTCTGGTAATATATCTAACATTGTCCAACATAATCCCATGTTTCTCGACATGACGCCTTCTTTAAAAGATAATAATTTGTTGGAATTATGTGGTTTGCATATTGTGCTATATTCCTCAGGTATTTTCAACGGGGCAATGAAATTTATACTGCTTATGCTTGATAGAAATAGTTGGTCCTCATACAACTCCTTTGAGGAAAACATGTGCTTAATAAGAAGTTCTGAATGCCTGATATTTTTTTCAGTCAACCCGATTAGTTGTATTTCTTTTGCAAACTTAATAAACAACTGTGCATTAACTTCACACTGCATACCAGCTATTTTCATGAACTCCATCCATTCCTGCTCACAAAACGGTGTTGGTGGTAATTGCGATGGCAGGCACAATTCTTGAATTATGTTTTTGTGGGGGCTAAAAAAGTCACATGCTTTTCTCAATATTTTGTCTTCGGATTGAATAAATTCCAACTGACATACATGTAGTTTTATATCCTCATATTGCAAGAGCTCATTTCTTATAAATACTAGATGTTTTAAACGTGCATCTTGAGTGATGATCCCAAAATTCGGTAAAAAGAACATAGTGTACACAGACAACAATGGGTGTCGGTGCCTTTTCCCTACTGGATAGCACAAAGTGCATGCTAGTTTTTCATACATTGCTTCATGATCTGGATTGAAAGATATAAGATTTGTTTCCGTTCGTTCACACAGTTCACGTAACCCCTCATATACTGTCATATTCTCACTCTTGACAATAAGAACCTTATTTTTTGATGCAAGACTAACTGGTTCATTCCACACATTTACAAACAAGGGAATACTTTTCAATTTATCTATCACGCTACTTGAAATACATGAAGCAGAATCGCTGAAATATCTCAAAAGACGACCACATTCGTTGGAATCAAGATGTTCCCATTTTATGTTATTCAGATGGTAGTACAAACATTCCAAAAGCTTTTGCGGACTTCCATCTGTTGCGGCCAGATCTTGCAGATGTTTTTTACCACAAATATCACTCTTTGGAGTTGGAAGTTGCAGTTTGATCATCAAGTCTTGTAATGAATTGTGATGATGATTTGAACTGGTCCCGTTAGCTTCAACATAATAGACTGTAAAAGCTAAACTAAATGGGACAAGTTTGTGTGACCCGTCGATCCAAATAGTGGGGAAAAGACACCATTCATCGAAATAACCCTCAACATTATCTTCCAAATTTAGATATTTCCAAAAGTCAACCAACCATTGCTCATAAGGAAACAGGTCTGTGGTATTCCAGCATAATGGATTCGTTTGTTTATACAATAGCTTATCAACTGTTGTGGGTAACAGTTCCTTGCAGAAGGATAAATCCAACTGTTTGAAATGATCTTTAAATTCTTCAAAAACTGTAACTTGGTCATGATGAACGAAGAACTCCGAAGATCCACAGAAAATAGAACAAAACTTGGACAGCCATAAATCATCATCTTGTCCAATGGTCATCAATTTGTTATTGTTAGTGACAAGCAATGGGGTTCCAATTAAGTTTTCTATGGTTCGATTTTTACTTTGCAAGCAAAAATCAAGGACAGAATTTAGTAGTTTTATTGTTTTGAACGGAGAATCAGTTAAATCCATATTAGTGGGATTTAATAGACATTTATCTAAGGCATGTGTCTTCCAAGACTTCAAAAACTGTACTGCTGATTCTGGTGATAATATGTTTGCACATATACACTTTGTAAACATTTGTTGTTCTAAATTATCCACATTTTCTTTTGACTTCTCCTTATTTTTTTGACATCCCAACATTTTACAAGAAGCATTGATACTCCTGAAAATATCCAATGGATTGCATATAATCTTCATTCCTAAGTTGATCAACACTGTACGTAAATTGTGTTGCTCTTCACAAGTACATGGTGGTGAAGTTTCTCTTCTTTGGGTCTTAAAGTAATGCCCAAGATCATCAAAAACTGCTGGAAAATTACACCCGGAATCGCAGTGGTTAAGAGCTACCCATGTCAATGGTGTACAAATAGGTTGTTCTGAACATTTTGTGCATTTCACGTACAAGTGGCGAATGGGAAAAATGTTAAGTTCATTATCGTGAATTTCCACATATGTGGCACACGTTAAACGTTTCCAAAAGTCGCCCTTTGCGTCCTCAAATATTGGAAATGTATTAAAAAAAGATGCAAGTTCAAGATGCATTTTGTCGCTGCTACATGTATGCACAAGTACAGTTTTCGCAAATGTAAGCCATGTCGCATATGAAGGACCAACGGTGTGATCAACTATACATTTATTCCAAATATCTCTTACATCATTTTCATCTTTATCACTAAATATGTGACTTCTATTTTGACTTAATGCAAAATGGCCATTTATATGTACTGGTAACCCTGTTTCAATTGGTAATGGTAGGAAACAAAATGCAATGCCTTTATTGCAATGTGTAGACACTTCAAACTTCATCTTTGTATTTATCGACTTGATGCACTTTGCAGTTCCTCCCCTTGGCGAGAGATGGATGCGGCCTTCTGAATAAGCTTCAATGAGTTCGCTTGGAATTGTAGAAGGCCGAAGAAACCCAAACGTTCCGACGATCAGCCAGGTATCAATGTTACCAGACGTATCATTCGTGAAAGCCTCATACCGTATTTCTTTTAATTCCATGGAATTGATGTACTCATGTCCTGATTTCAATGATTTCAGTTGTCGTTTAACGTGATGTGTGAAATTAAGGACATCTGTTTCATACTCAGGAGATACGCTTAGTGTTGTACTTGAGGTGTCGGATAATTCATTTTCATTCCCATGAATATATGAGACACTGATTTTCCTAACCTGGTCAAGAAAAAGAAGACTTTCTTTCATTCTAAGTTTCATTCTATCTAGTATACGTTTTATTTGTTTCTCACTAATGGCCGAATTTCTTATTTCAGAAGATTCTGCCATCTCTTCAGTTCTCAATGGAAAACGGAACCATGTACCTGTTTCAGCAGACAGTTCTCGTTGTAAATATGTACTGTAAACGTCGGAATAGTTGTTTTTCAAAGTAAGGAGGTTATTAATCTGTAGGCCTGGTGCATCTATGTCTGCTTTTGGAACATACTTACAATGAGGATCAAAAACACAAAATGTACCACCATTTGGTGTAGATTCTCCTCTTGTCAGAAACGACGGCACATCAGTTAGATGATAAACAGCGTTAAACCCAACTCCAAACTGTCCAGTCTTAGATGGATCGTTCATTTTACTTCCTTTTCCTAATTGTTGAATTTTTTTTAAATCCTTTGTTGAAAAACATGTATCGTTAAAAACGCATAATGCTGGACCTTGAAACGGTATCCATTGGTCACCAAATATGTGGTCTGTTCCATGATAGCGCATATCAAGCACAAAATGAACTTCTGTTGCTCCCGCATCGTCCGCGTTTTGAAGAAGTTCATTAAGAACTGAATGTTCAAGGGGATAAGAAGAGAGAAGGTCTCTGATTCTTGTAACTAATTTCTCTTTTTGACCAAAGGATGGAAATCTAGACAAGTGTAAATGACGTTTTGACATAATACCCAAAGCTTCAATCATTCCAAATTCATTTTTGACTTCTTCGTGTATAAAGTGCAGCTGGCAATTTTCATGTACAAGATCATAATATTCATCATCAAAACAAATGTCATTTATTGGCCGCAAAACTCGTGCAGTGTCGGGAATAAAGAGTTCTTTCTTATCTTCCGCTGTCAGTTCCATGCATTCTCTTTTCAAAGTTGTGCATATATTTTTTAGAACATTTATAATTATGTGTACTTCATCTTCATCGACAGTTATGTTTTGTTCATGAGTGTCTTCTCTTTTCTGTTTTAGGACAGATAAGTATGCAGTGAAATCAAAACGATCAGGTACTCCAAGAATCTGCCATAATTGTTTATATCGTTGAAATCTAGAATTCATCCCATACAAGTAAGGTGTACAGTCCCCGTCTATATAAAGGGCTACTTTGCATGGTTGTATCAATTCTGAGTTCGACAATACAATTCTGTAGAATTTTAAGTTTTCCAATTGAGATATCAGGCAGTAGCGTCCGGCTTCCGTCGATTCCAAACAATTGTTCAGTGTGGTATATAACCGGTTACAAATATCCTCCAAACCTTCAGTAGATTGGAATTCTAATTTACCAATTACTTCTAGCTGGTCAACAACATTTTCTATGTCGACTTCCGGTATTCCTATCAAACGCAGCACGCGTTCATCTGATTTAACGGAGTACAGCACAGGTCTGATAGAACCAATTAGTTCCTTATCATTCGGAGAAAATATTTCAGAAGGACACATGAAACGGGTATCATTTCCATCCTCAGACCCTTTCCATGGGAGTTCGGGGTGCCACTCTGCCGGCTTTGACATGATCGGAAGAAATGGAATTTTCCGTATCTTAACACCAAGATCGTTATGATTTTCAATTCCCTGGATTAAATATTTCATTATAGCCAATGATCTGTCTAGAGCTGTCTTGTAGTTGCTTTTGCTTAGCTGTGTTACTGTGTATATTCTATCGACCAGTAGTTGCGTCGAAATGGTGTTTACCATTAAACCCAATGTAATCAATGTTTCGCTATACTGATCAAAGCTGTGTAGAGGGAAACGTCCATCTTGTATATCAAACATGTCACCAAGTAGTTCGTTCTCCAATACTAAATCAGATGGTTTATTCAGCACATCAGAGGACTGAGCCGGAATACAACTGGTTGTCCCTATCAGGAAATGGAGATCTTCATCAGCAAGTGCTATTAGTACAAGTTTGTCACGCTTTTCTGTCATTCCATCTTTTTGCCAGTATCCGTCATTAATCTGTGGTAAGAAATACTTTTCAAAAAAATCATTCTTTGAAATAATTCGGTCTTCAATAGAGGTGTTCGCTTTGCAAAAGTTTTCGAAGACTTCTATCGCCATGTCCATGATCACAACAGACTCATTATTAACCGTCAATAGAAAATCAAGTGCAATTTGACCGACATCGCTTCGATTTCTAAATTCAGGATCTAGAAATAAAGTATTCTTGATAGAACTTTTGATAAAGGTATTCATATGATAATCCTTTCTGTAGAAAACAATTGGGTTCTTCTCAGCAATATATTTGTAGATGGCAAAGGTTAATTCTGCAACATCTGGTAAGTTACCATTTAGGCTTGGCCATATCTTCCAGTAATTTGTTTCCTGACTTTTTGAACTAATATTTGAGGCTATAAATTCTAAAAGTTTGATGTACGCACCCATTATTGCTTCACAGAAGATGGTCTTATTCCAGGAAATTCCATCATTGGATTTATCATCTTCATTGAAATGAACCAACGATTTTCTGCTCTGTTCTACAATAAACGAGCCATTGAGGTGCACAGGGAGGTTTGTAGTTTGTGGAAGAGGTAGAAAACAAAATACATGGCTCTTGGAATAAAATCCTTTTGGAAGTTTATCAAGTTCTAGTAGTTCTATGATCTGATGTTCTTCTATGTCTACTGGGGTAGCAACCGTTCCAATAGGAATGGCACCGTCGTTTTGCGCATTGCGATCACATTTCAGTCCCTCATATCCAGAAATATCCCACGAAAGAAGCCAACACTGATTTACCTTTGAACTTTTGAAATCACAGGAAAGGACTTGCGCATTTTCAGTTACTTCATACTGAATCCTTATCATTTTAACCGGCAGGTGGAGTTGCTCGTTCGTATTATTTTGTGTGGAAAAAGTCACCACGTTCTTCAAAATATTCCAATCATTTGCTATGTTTTCTGGCAAAAATGACTTTTCCGTAGAAAATATAAGTTTTTTATCATTATCGGGATCAGTACTATCTGATTCCAAGTGATACACCGAGACTTTTGTTACATTCTGTGTGAAAAGAAGCATGTTCGCTGCTGTGTCAATAATTTTTTCAATAAGTTCTAAAACTTCTCTCTTCGTGTACTGGACACGTCTTATCAAACTTCTTTCTGCTTGTTTCTGTGTTCTTAAAGGTAAGCGGAATAATGTTCCTTTGAAATTTGTACACGGTGCTCCTTCCATGGTGCACCCAAATACTTTATCAAATGGTTTAAACTGATTTCGAAAATTGCGAAGAAATTTGTCTGTAATTGAAACTCTAAGACCAGGAACATTGTTCTGAACGGCTTCGCCAAGATGATAAAGATGTGGATCAAGCATAACCAAATTATTTCCGCTAACAAAACAAGGAACGTCTGTTACATTGTAAACGGAACAAAACCCTAATCCAAATTTTCCTATTTTATCCTTTTCTTGAAGTTTCGTTTTGCCGCCTAATCTAAGGATACTTTCAAAATCTTTTTCGTGAAATAGTGCATTGTTATAAACCCATAATGCTTTTCCCTGAATTTCAGCCATACCTTCATCAATCAATCCATCTCTCCATTCAAGATTTGTCCTTTCATCAAAGAGAAAACAGACCTCTGAAGCACCGGCATCATCTGCATTTTGAATTAACTCTTTTGGAATCGTTAAGCCATCTTTGTAGTCATCCAAACAATTTGCAATGCTTGTTGTCAAAGGTTCGCTCTGTCCCCAGGGTAATAAAATACTGTCTGGATTTAAAACGCGTTTTGTTACTGATGTCACTCCTAGTTGTGGTGCTAGATCATTTATATCTGGATGTACATAAATCACTTCATCGTCACCAATCATTTTCTGTAAGAACGTCCTCATGTGTTTCAGAGGTGCATATGTGCAGTTTTCAACCGAATCAAATGAAAGGGTGATATCGCACTGGTCTGGAATTGCTATTGGAATCAGCAAACTTCTCAACTTGGATTTGTCATTTTCCATAGCAACTACACTTTTCAAGATGTGCACGACACGAGACATGTCTCGCTCTACTTCGGCAACAGTGTAGTTTCCATGTGTCACTGTATTATATTTATCATTAATCTGCTTTAACACGTTCGCTAATGTTTCAAAATCTGGAACAGGTTTTACTCCAAGATCAATAAACATATCATTAAAGATGTCCATCTCATTGGCAAGTTCAAATATATAAGGATCTAAGCTATAGTTAATGTGACTTGTCTGACTTTTGATAAATGTCACTGCTATTGGTTTAAATCCCTGATTACTTGTTGGTACACATCGTAGACTAGTCAGTTTAATTTGGCAGTGGTCACTGAAACCAGTTTGTTTCTTCTGTCCGTTAAGATACTCAAAAATATATTTTGCTAATCGAATATAATCTGAGTTTTCGCAAGCTGTATACGATTCTATTACAAGTTCTAATTGTTGAATAACTAATTCTACCTCAGGTTTAAAAGCCCATTTATAGAACTGTGAAAAACTACTACTATCGAGTACACAAGATACGAGTGAAGCTACAGAACCTACTAAGTTTTTGAAAGTAATACTTTTTACATCATTTGGAGAGCATAAAAGCTGCTTGTTATGGAACCACGATAGCGTATCTGGATACCCATCAGGTTTGTCTGCGATACATGGAACCCATTTCAAACCCCGAATCTTTTCCATGTCTTCTTCCGTCATAGTACTTGGATATTGTAATACATAGGTCACAAAAGCATTTGCTTTTACTCTGTTGCTATCCATATTCTCTGAATTACAGTTATGATGTATAGACCTGGCTACATGTAACAGATTTTTAGATGTAACGCTGTCTTCTCGTTTGATTCCCAATTTGTTCAATATTGGTTCAAAGTTATTTTCAGAAACAAAATGTTTATCAGGAAATATCCCTTCATCGCCATAGAACAGTTGTTGGAGTAACTTAGATGATGGGTCAAAGAGATCTGTTATTCGATAATCTTTACCGTCAGATGATGGAATGCATTGCAGTTCTTTTGCCTTTTGCCATACTTCGTCCTTAATATTTGCCGGTCGATCCTTTATATGAACCAACAGCTTTCGCTGATCTCCAGTAGAATATGCTGATGATGTCAACATTAGATCCAGTGTTCCAGCTAAAATTCTGTTTTCGTCTATTTCTAATCCACCAAGACGTCTAACCAGTTCATTTTGTTCGCTCATTATCAATTTATGAGGATATTCAATTCCCATTGGGAATGGAAAATTTCCCATCATATTATTATTTTCTTCTAAAGAAACCAATTCTGTATTGCCAAGATTGTCAGACTGACGGAATAGCTTCAATGATTTCAAAACATCAAATGACATGTCTGGAATGTCCGATGTGTGGTCGGACAAATATCGCAACAATTCTAATCGTGGTTCTTCATTTTGTGATTGATTAATATCATCAGCAATATCTTTACTCCGTCTATGGGAGCCTTGAAAACAATGCAAGACATTTGCCGGGGTTGGTAATTGTATATAGTGTCCAATGACCTCAGGATATGGAAACTTGATGGTTTCCTCTGGTAAAATCATACGAATTCCTGTCATTTCAACAATGTTCTGCATTGATGGAGATAAATTGCTCTGATCTTTATACATTGTAAGCATGTAGTTGCCTTTCAAAGTAAGAAACTCTAAAATGTTCGTCTGTTGTTCTTCTTCATTCACACGACTTCCATCTCTGTCCATTTCTAATATTGGAATAAGTGGGACATTTTCAAAAGGATGAATATCTTCGTACGGTTTCATACTTATGTTCTTCCAAACAGAATGAATCCAGCTTATGTTCAATGGGGAATTCGTTTTTGGTATGAAACGTCTATTTTCTTGAGTACATTGGTAATTGAATGTCAAAGTTAGCATACATGGGATGATCCTGTCTGTCAAAGATTTAAGTTGGAACATACCTGAAAAATGATTAATTGGTTGGTTAACAAGTGAACAGTATTTCAGCTATATTAATAACGAGAACAGGATTGGAAACAAAATATCCTGTATGTAAAAAGTTAACGAATTGATGGGACAATAGATGGAAGTGTAGATTACAGTAATACTTAAGAGGAGGATGCAATATATAGGGTCGGGCACTTTGGCAATATAACGGGCCATCAAGGACTAGTCTTATCAGTGTTGTTCACTAGTAACTGCTGCAATACAGACGTATATATCGAATTTTGTGCGTACCACGCGTTTCTGGATTAACATTCATCAAGTAGCTCATGCTCGAAAGATTGGAAAGACAAATAATTGAAAAGTCTTCGGAGCAAGTCAACCAAAGGGCCTAAACAGGATAGCCAAAATCGGTTACGGTCACCTATGCATGAGGGAGGAGAACTTATTTTTATTTAGCTGTATTTTAACTTGAAAAAATAGTGGCATGTTCCACACACAATACTCATATTGCGGTCTGTCATATGGGAAAGTTGTGTAATTAACTAATTAATTGGTCCGGGACAACTAGCAGACACCCCTGTCTTATGGTAAATGTACCTGCTTAGATAATATTGTATTCGAAATATTCTTATACTCATTAATTATTGTTTGATCAATTAATCATAATAGTAACATATTGTTGTACTTTTAAACCATGTAGCCATAACTGATTCAAATCGTTGCTTGTCCTTTTGTCCGTTTTCTTTTGGCCATTGTGTTGCTTCTCCTTCTTCGATTTACGGATTCTGATTACCCCTTTGGTATCTGCAAACTCTTCTTCAAAGAATGTAATGGTTCTTATATCATAGCGCTGATCATTTATATAAATAGAAATGTAACATATATAATAGCCTGGATTTTCCCCATTTTTAACAATATTTCGGTTACAACGTAGCGGTCTATTTTTGTGTGGAAACCAGCGTTTCCTTAGAAAACTGAGCATACTTTACTACACAAGGCCACGAAGAGTATATCTCTCTATGTTTGTAATTAAGAACGTGGAGGATGGTCAATAATTAAAATGATAATAATTTCATAGCATGAATTTATCGCAGCTAATGAGCATTGATTGCAGTGATTTAGAATACAGGTATAATCATATAAAATATGTTTGTTTTAAATCTGAACTTAATGTTGAAATAAACATGGTTTGACATCTAATTAGACAGGCTTCAATGGTCTGAAATGTAGGCATAAATATCGTTTATCAACAGAACATCATACTAGTTTGATCTGAAACTGACAAATCCTGCTCCTAATAATTACTATCTACGGGGGAAACTATGCATTTCTGCTAAAGACGTGTATCAGTCTATCACCCATTGCCACGTAATATTACAATGTTGAAAACAAAGTATTAGTTCTAATGGGCATATGTTAAAACTAAGCAAAGTGAAAAACATTTCGGAAACATTATAACAGGTTAAGATCATTACGAGAAGGCATATGGTAAAAAAAACTGGCCAGCCTATGGACAGTGATCCTTAGGCCTACTCCTCAACGGTTTTGATTTCAGGACACACAATATGATATATTAATGTATGTTGTTTTTTGTTTAGTTCTATTGAAATACATGTACCTTTTTCTGCCATTGATGATAAATCTGTCCATATGATTTTGGAAATATAAGCTAGTGATACAAGTTTACTTCCTAGTCCTGGAAATAAATCTGCATACTCTTCATTCAGGACATATATATCCTCTGCTTGCACTGCTGTCGAAAACGTTGTGAACGTACCATTATCTAAAGGCAACAATTCTATGCCGCCGAGATCTCCCCAATTGCCATCTTGAAGAATAAATGACAACAGATCAACCTTTTGTGAATTGGTATATCTTTTCCAACAGGTAGAATTCTTCAGGTTATCACGTACTGTTTTCGGTGAGATTTCATTTCTGTCACTCATCCTGTTTTCTAAAACTCGTTTCATGTGCGATGGAATTGTCACAAAATTCTTCCCGCAATCTAATAGAAATATTTCTAAAGTATGACTGAAAGTATCTCTTTCCTCATTAAACATGTTGATTAAAGCATCAGGTAAGCGTACCCATAAACCTCCATTATTTGCTGTGTAAAAGATAGGTTCTAAAAGAAGTCTTTCATATAGATTGCTTAGAAGGGGACGCCAGTCTTCTTTAACGTTATCTGGGTCGGGAATCGAATCGTGAAAATCTCTAACTAAATTCGGGGTATTTCTATTTTTCTCGCTTTTCTCACGAAGGGTTTTAGTTAGAATAAGGTACACTTCTGGCAAAAAGTCTTTGATTATTGTATCATTCCACAACGCTGAGTTGTCAGTTCGATCTCCTGTCGTTCCAAATTTTAAATGTCGGCGATTGTCTTCAAGGCTAAAAAATGCATTTACGTGCACTGGAAGACCAGTTAAACTTTCATCTGTGAACGGTATTGGCAGAAAACAGAATATCTGACCGGATGCTCTTTGATCCAATCCTGAATTTGTACAAAACGCCACTCCTGTGTACAGTGTTCCAGGTATATCGGGGTCTCTTGTCAACAATTGTACATCCCGTGACATTTCATTAGTCCCGATGAAGCAGCTTACAACTGTCCATTCGTTTTGTGTTACCGCTGGTAGTTCCTGGTTTCCCTTGTCAATTCGTCGTGTTGTTTTGATGACAAATTCCAGTTTTGAATAAATGTTATCAACGGGTAATTTGTTGCTACGGTCTAACTCGCGAAGTGCATATCGGAACGTATTTCTCTCCTGTTTAAAATTTTCAGAATCAGAACCATACATCTGAACGGTGAGCATAGGTTCAGTGTCATCCCAGTCATAAATTTCAATTTTTTCAAGACTTCTCAAGAAAAGTGGGATATACGAAGCTTCTTGTGTAAATGAACTGAACAAATGTTCAACCTTTTTGCTTGTATACACTGTTTGATTCAATGCGCTTGCTGACTGCCGAAGTGGAAACCAAAATAAAGTACCGTCATAAAAGTCAGTTTGTAGGGCAGTACTGTCAAATCCAAATTTACCTATCACGCATGTCAAAGTTTCTTTTATTAATGGTTCATCTTTTATTTCTTTCAAATTCACAATCAGACATTCTTCACCAAGTTTCTGTTCCGACTTTATTGGGTCCATAATAAGAAGCTTATCACCACTTATTATAATAGCATAATCTGTAATGAAATGAAAAGAAAAAAAAATACCACAGTGCACACTATCGGAACAGATCAAAAATCCAGTAGAAAATCGTAGTAAAGGGCTACATTCATACCAGTAACACACATATATACATGACTGTACTAACTTTTCTGGCTTGGAACAATTAAGCATTTCAATAAAAAGGTTGACGAGATAAACTAGTTTCGTATGACCAAACTCCCCCCTCTAAGTGAAATGATGCGATCCAGCAAGTGTTTTCCACATGTGAATAAAATACCAACCCTCCCACATAACTGGTAGAACAGCGTTAGAATAAAGAATGCTACAATCTTGTGTATAATACACACACATTAAGATCATATTTCGTGAAGTAAACTAATATACAGAACGTTGCCAAAAGTGAAGATAGTTTTCACGACGTCATTGCACTCCCAGATCCGTTGTTGATGTTTGGTTGCGAAATTCTCTGTTATTAAATTAGAGTTATCTCTCTTTTTATATAAAATTAAAGTATTGATCTAATAGATGACGTTATAAAGTCACCTGGCTCGTCTGCTTTGCTTACAATTTTCATCGCACTAAAACGTGTTCATCAGTCTTTGTCGCAGGAGAATGCAATTGCTGCTTTGCACAAAGCAGGACTGAAAGGACCGGCAATAGCATTGGGAAACCGGACACCTACTGCCAACAATATATAGTATTTTAAACTGTTTTAAGCAACGTGGAACCGTGGAAAACAAGGAGAAATCGGGTAGCCCATCTTTGTTGACACCCGGGACACTCGAAAACATTATGGGGTTGTAAAATCTGACAGAAAATGTCCACTCCGGGAAGTTACTAATATTTTCAATGAGTATAGGGCTCGACTTGTATCTGATCGAACTGTTCAAAGAAACTTGTTTGACACAAAATATCACAAGTGTGTTGTAGACAAAAAGCATCAGAATTCGCGACTACAATGTCAGAAAATGGCTGGCATGGTGTAAATTGAATAGGCATACAACTGTAAATGATTTCTGGAAAAAGGTGATATATATAGATTTGGGAATGGACAACCGTGTACTTATTTGGCGACGACCCGGCGAAGAATGAACTCCACCATGTTTGTTTCCAGGTCGCGGTGTTCGTGCAAGTTTGATGATCTGGGGCTGCATCACCTATGAAGGTGTGGGTACTTTGACAGTTGATGACGGTAATATTAATGCCCAAAAATATACTGAAGTCATTGATAACTTTGCTTGGCCCGTTATTGCAGTCATTTCTCAGATGACAATTTTGTGTTTCAAGACGATAATGCCCCCATAAATAGGGCACACGTAGAGAAGGGGTATATGGTAGAAGCTGATTTACATGGCATGGAATGGCCGGCCCAGTGTCCTGATCTTAATATTATAGAGAATGTGTGGCATAAAATCAAACATGAACTACAAAAACATGTTCAAAACATCACCTCACGTCAGTTGTTGGAAACTGCTATTTGCAACTGATGGACTGAAATA
Organism: Bathymodiolus brooksi; assembly: GCA_963680875.1. NCBI lineage: Eukaryota > Metazoa > Mollusca > Bivalvia > Mytilida > Modiolidae > Bathymodiolus > Bathymodiolus brooksi. Next base: position 55,695,653 of record OY804577.1, read on the forward strand.
CCCATTTATTATATCTAAGACCTTTATAAATCAATTCCCAAGCATCTGAAGTAAGTAATTAAAGCAAAGGGATGTATAATAGAGTACTAGGTAAGTGAATTTGTTTTTATTTATATTGTTACAAAGATTTGAAATGCCAGGTGCAGTTCATTTGAAGTTGGCAACCATCTTAAAATTATCTTCACTTTTGGCTTGGTACTGTATTTCTTGAATAATCTAAGCTCTCAACTTACGAAGTATTGCTTTGAGAATTTAAGTTTTATCACTAACCATGTACTTTGTTGAAATGATTTTACATAATATTGTATCAAATTTTAAGAATAAGAGTGAGTGAGTGATTGTAGTTTAATGTCATGGTAACGTGTTTTCAGGTATGGTGGACTATTATTCCCCGAGGGTATCATCCGCCCAGCAGTCAGTATTTCAGCACTAACACGGTTTATTGGATATATTTATTGTTAATATTTACAGTTTCGAAAATCATGTAATTATTATTAAATCTAATAAAACGTAGATATCAAATTTAGTGCGCACAACGCGTTTCTAGAATAACCTTCATCGGGTACGTTACTGGAATAACCTTCATCAGGTACACTCAGAATAACCTTCATCAGGTACGTTACTGTAATAACCTTCATCAGGTACGTTACTGTAATAACCTTCATCAGGTACGTTACTGGAATAACATTCATCAGGTACGTTACTGGAATAACCTTCATCAGGTACGCTCAAAATTGAAAGGTTGGAAAGCCAAATAATTTAAAAAGTTTTGCGAGCAAGTAAACCAAAGGGCCTAAATAGGATCGACAAACTCGTCTAAGGTCACCTATGCCTCAGGGGGGAGAACCTTAGTTTTAAAGTTCTCCTCCCTAAGGCCTAGGTGACCTTAGCCGATTTGGATATCCAGTTTGAGTCCTTTAGGTATTCTTGTTCCCAAAGACATTTAAATGCTTTTGAGCATTCCTGATGGATGCTGTTTCAGAAGCGCATCGTGTGCACTTAATTGGATATCTACATTTTTATTACATGACCCTTTAGGACTAGATAAGCCAAAATAAACAAATATTTTCTATTCTACAGGGTGGAAACTAATTATTCGTGTTAATTACTAGTAGTTGATAAATTATACCTGTCAGGTGGAAAATAGATTTAAATCCAAGTCCAAATCGCCCTATTTTCAGTGGTTCTCCTCTTTTATTGCTACTGTAGATTTTTCGTATTCCCAACCAATCTTTATCACTAAATCTGGCATCGTTAAATATACAGACACCTGGACCCTTAAACAAATTAATTGGAGTCAAAATATATATTCTTCATTACATTACTCCCATTTTTGCTAAAACTTATGTTGGTTCATAATTCATATACAAACTAATCCGTTATATTTGGGAGAAAAACCGAAGATAAATTGAGCTCTCAGAGGTGCTAGAAAGGACTTTGGTGCAGGCACATCGAATAGTAGTTGTGGATGCTTCTTTTGAATAAAGATATTTGTGGCTGAAACACTTTTCCAGAACAGATAGTTATACTATTCAGTTGACCTTTGTATACCACAAGAGTATGAAATAAATATTTTACGATATAGTAGTTAGTTCAAATGTAAGTTCACACAAATTTATTTTCCTTTAACGAGGTCGTCGTGCACGTGATTGCATGGTAGTTGGATTTACAACTACCTATGCAATCAGTGCCTATCACCACTAAAGTTGTGAGTTCGAATCCCGGCCATGGCGAGGTACACTAGATACAGCATTATGTGATAAGGTTTGTACAGGCCAAAATTATATGCACTATTCATGAATGGGAAAAATGAGGCTGCCCTTTATAGACAATGATTTGTTATACAGAGGTGCCCTTTAAGGCAGGTTTGACTGGTTTTTATTATAGAATGGATCATTAGTCTTAATTGTGATTGCATTAATCTTGATTGATTGATTTATTTGTTGTTGTTTAACATCAAGTGAGCAGTAGTTCAGCTATACCCATGAAGAAAACAAGTTTGCAAATATGAAATAGTGTCACTGAGTGTAGGGCATTAGTTCTCATATAGAAAATTTCAACAAAATTGGTTAAGAATTGACCTTTTTAAAGGTGGTTTTACATGCAATATCGTGAAAAACTCCAGGTGACGAACATTTATGTCCCTCACTGTATGTGATTTGTTTACACAGCCTTTTAGTACAAATGCATGTGATGTCGCGACCATGAAGATTGTGTTTATTCTTAAATAATTAAATTTAATGTGAATACTAAAATCTGATTTTCAATCCTAAAGAATAATTTTTTTTGTGAATTGCTTCTCAATGAGAAATTTACAAAACCAATTGGTTTTAATACATGGAATACCTATTTACAAAAAGAACTAAAATCTGATTGGCTGAACCGCCTGTGGGAAAATTTGTTATACTTGATAACCTGTTTGGTATTGTGACGTCTCCAACATATTCATTCGCCAACGACAAATTCAAATAGTCACATGAAATAATCGTAATTAAAATCGAGGAATCATTAAATTTTGTTGTAAAATAAAATTATGAGGAATATTTGAATATTTTGAACAGGTTATATTTGCATAACCTGGTTTGGAACAGTCTACGCTTTTCATAAACCGCTTCGTGGCTTATGAAGCCTAAACTGCCCCAAACCAGTTATATGATATAACCTGTTCAAAAATTGAAAACATTTCTTAATTAAACCAAGGATTTGTATTCTACTATACAAATCATTGCTTAAACCAAATTTGAAAACATTTAATGTGTTTAAAAAGAATGTTTCCAGGAAATCTTCATCAACGTACCGGTATTGGCATCTATTCTTAAAAATGATTCTAAAGGCGGCAAAAAAAAATATGTATCAGCGGTATCTACTATATTTTGCATACATACCCTGAAATACTTCTGTATTCTAGGAATTCCGCCGGGGTCTATAGCGCGATTATCATACAATATTTTCATGCATGTAGCACCGGCATCTTCAGCATTTTGAACCATCTCCTATAAACGAAAAAAAACCATGCTTACTCTGCATACAAATACTTTACAACGATTTTATAACTATCGTGTATATAAAACAAATACAATTCTGCAAGCAGAGAACTGATAAAAAAAAGTATTTCTTTTACATACTTCTATTATCGTCGTTATTAACCAAATCCAAAAACTCAAATCTGACACATCTAAACTAATAAAAAATCCCATATTAATCACATAATGTAGTACACCTCGCCCCGATCGAGGTTCGAACTCGCAACATCAGTGGTGATAGGCACTGATGGCATATGTAATTGTAAATCCAACTACCATACGGTCACGGTCCCAATTTCTTTAGATGTTTATGACTAATTGATAGTAAATATGTAAGAAGTGTAATTCTACCCTTTTAGCTAGAAGTCAACATATCCTGCCATTGTACTGTCCATGTTTGCGCTGTTCAATTGTGTGAAAGTGTGCGTCCTTTTGAGTGGAAACGAATCTGCCATTGGAGATTCGTTTAGCAAGAGGGGGATTTGGGATACCAAACTGATTTAACCCTGCCATATCTATATGTCTGTCCCGGGACAGGACCTGAATTTTCCTACGGCATATGTCGTATGTCGTTTTTTTTTTATATCAGAGATAGTTAGTTGTTCGTTGGTTGTTCATATTGGTGGCATTGTTGAACAACCACTGATTTAGTGTTGTTACTATTGAATGACTACTTACCCTAAGGATTTGTGCTCCATCGGGATATTTACTCAGTATATTTTGTAGCTCTTCAAGGATTGTTGGCTGTTCAATCGGTAAATAATTCTCAAAAACTGAATCTCCTGTTAAAGAGGGAAAGAGTGTAAATGGCGTAATGAGGAAGGCAACAATACACAGCACAATAGTGTTTGTCGTCATCAGTTGTCATCATACGAGCTTTCGGTGTCACAATGCCGTGTACATTTTTAGCCATCACTTTCATAGGACATTAGGACAATAACATTTTACAACATTCAAAGTTGCAGATCACATGTATAACCAATGGTATCCAGATGTATAAAAATAAAGCCTAGTTTCTCTGGTGTCGGGTACAATGCTCCCGAAAGGGTTCACGCTTGTTTCCGGGATAGATCAAATACATACTCAATTCACCATAAGAACGGGTCGTAAGTGAATGACCCGATTTTGAATACTACTATAATTCTTGTACGTATGTGACCAAATGCAGCAGATGCTGGTGACCAATATTTGCTATGAGCGCTTGCTCTTTGGTGATCCGTTGGAAGACACAATTTTCCGACTTGGTCCATTATCCCTCTTCCCCTTCTCAAACAAAACGTCTGTCAGCAAGATTATCCCAATGTCACTTTGTACTGATTGTTTATAAACATAATATATAGACTTACCAAAATTTACGCTCAATTGACGTTAAACAACACTCACTCAATCAGATCATATAATGATCCTCATGCAGAAAAAACCTCTTACCTACTACACAAGTGATCCAGGAACTGCTACCCTTCCGGACTTCCAGAATTCGTCCCGGCGCGGTGTTTTAATGAGGCTTGTGTTGCTACATATGAAGTTTTCTATGTAGTCACCCCCAAGTTTTAATAGGTTCAATATTTAGTTTTCTTTGTAGTGTTATGTCGGACATTTCTTTTATTTTGTCCTTTTCTGTTGTTCATTGTGTCATTGTATTGTTTGTCCTCCTCCGAGTTACGTCTTTTGATTACCCCTTTGGTATCTTCAAACATTGTTTATGCAACATTGATCTAACTGCTGTAATTAGATGTATTACCCTGTTTCACTTTCGTTTTCTCATTATCCATCTTTTCTGTTTATCTGGTGGTATCGTCACTTTACTGTGAGCTCTAATAAAAAAAAAGATAATTAGTGAACAGGCAATGTACCTGTTTCTCATGTGACCAATTATAAAATAGGTGAATTTGTTAGTGCAACCACACTATGATCGGGGCAGACCTAAAATCCGACATCCCGTTAGTCCGACGGTCGAGTAGTCCGACATTCCTGTAGTACGACAGCCCGGTAGTCTGACAGTCCGACAGACTAAGCACTTTTTATAGCTATTCTGGGGAAATAAAATACCTGTTCTTTATAAAAAAAATATTCGCAGAGTCAAGATTTGTACACTGTGAAAGCAAGATCCGTCGTCAAACTGGCGCTGCAAGATTCTTATGTAGTTTACTGATGCAAATATTAGAAACTGGCATTGGAAGATTCTTATGTGGTTTACTGATGTATATATTAAAAATATTTTCGTCAAATTTAGCTGTTTTTTTCTCTGTGTTCAAATGAAAGAAGCGTATATAATTACGTTTATACCACATATCTTCAATCCAAATGTGTAGAATCAATATAAAGATCATATTTAGCATAACATAACTCACCTTGGCGGTTCAAGATAGGGGTGGGGGTTAGACCTTTCGTTCGGAAATTCAATTTTAATTAAAAGTTAAAATCGACCATAAAATCGCCAAAAATGAGGCTAGAAACCCCTTCTAAATTTTCTGGATACACACCTGATTCACAGGAACTACGTGAATCACTTTATTTACATTGATGAAGTCACTAATTTAAGAATTGGGGAGTATTCTGAAAATATTAGCATTTTATATCAGTTTGATATCCACATTTTAAGTGCATACTTATGATGGATCTTCCTTTGTAGTAACATTCCAGCTGCCCTTTTATATTGAGTATTTCCCAATTCATATGCTATGCCAGATCATGTGCCAATTATGTCGATTTTCTCGATACTGCCCGACAATCTACACATAAAGTACTGAAACGAGTATATGTTGCCCCCAAATTAAAGTCTTTTTTTCGTAAATTTTGTGGTCTTCATGGCGATCTGATTGACCGCTATGAAGTGGCGTTCTAAATGACACTTTAGATCTCCATTTTTCATAGATTTCCTTGCTGCTCCTACGGACATGACCCAGTCATGTGTAACACAGCGGATACCTTAAAAGAAAGGAACTAGTCACCTTTCCTAAGCACCTTAGTTCATCCCGGTTTTGATGGGATTTTGTTGTACCTACTTGTTTGTGTGTGTGTGTTTTAATCTAGGTATTCAGTGTTGTTTTCATTTTAACACACCTGGCAAAAGGCAAGTGTGAGCTTTTTTCATCAGTTGGCGTCTGTCATCCGTCTGTTTGTTAACATTTCATGCTTCAAACTAGTTCTTAATACTAAACAGGAAACCAAACTGTCAGTAATGTTCCCTATAAGTTCCCGCACAAGTATTGTTACGTTGGTACTGATTCGTCAAAAGCATTGCCACCACATGACTTTGAAATTTCGGATTGGTCAATCTTTAAAAAACCTCTTACCAAGAACCGCTGAAAGGATTGGCATGAAACTTGGTACATAGTGTTCCTATATGGTGTTAGCAAGTGTTGGGACTTAAGTGCGAATAGGAAATTCAAAATGGTCACCATCGGAGGTCAAAGATTACATAGAATCTCTATGGGAAATGCATTTTCATCATCATCCTTTTGAGAACAACTTAACATAATTCAACCTAACTTAGCAGAGATGATATCTGTGAGATAATGCACAAGTGGTGCATCTTTGGTGACAATTTGGCAAGGGCCTATGAAAATCAGATGAGCATTTTATGCTCATATGAACTTCTAGTTTACATATCCTTGACTTAGTGTTGTCAATGGATTACGCTTTTTTTTTTTTACGCTTTTGTATTCTTACTTATTATAACAATTGGAAATCTAGACCAATTATTCTCAACGGGAATAAATCTAAAATAAACCAAAAAACCCAGAGTATTGCGAATAGCTATGAATATGAAGAGCTTTCATTAACTACGACTAAATTTGCCAATGTTGTTCCCCATAGACTCAAAAACGATGCGATTTTCTGAAATGATTATCTATATCTGGAAGCTCTATGGAACATGAACCACTCACTTGCCTCTCCTGCCAATCTGGAGTTTTTGACTAGCATTTTCTTGAGAAATTTTCTTCGCTTTAACGCATTTCTTCATTCTTTTAAGTTATTTTCAAGACAAAAAGTCCGAATATATTATCTAGACCCGGAAGACGTAGATAATGGCGTATTGTTCTTGTCGGCCCATCTAGCCAATGCAGTCTGGTCAGTCCAGAACCAATTTCTTGCTACATCTGCTCTGTCTAAAAAATATTTAACGACGAAGCAGACGAAAGTATTTAATTTGATCCAAAAATATCCCCCTACCGAAAATCGTATGGTCGTCCCTTCGATATTATCATTGAATTAAAGAAGTTTACTATTTATTCATTTAAGTGAATAAAATTTCCGTCATACAATTTCAAATTCAAACAATATTCAAGAAAATTGGTCAAACGACAACTTTAAAGATTTCTTATGTATTCCCGATAACTTTTACTTTATTGCTATTCTTACTTCAATGGTGAAAGTGAAAAATAAACACATCTCTGTCGGACTAACGTGCTGTCGGATTATAACTACGCTCCCATGTGATCTACCTGTTCAGATATGCATGTACAGGGCAAGTGGAAGAGAGAAAACTAACCTTTATTAATTGACTCTAAAAATTAGTTATTAATTGGTGACAAAAATCCAACAAATTTGGTCACAATGGTCAACATTGAAATGCATAATCAATTTTCAACAGAGTCCAAAGTTAAACCTTGCTGACTAGCTTAATATTTCATACATATAAATCAAAGATGCATATTTCACCCGCTATGAATTCTGAATAATAACAGTGGTTTATAAACACCCTTCATATCTCTGATCTGTGAAAAATAATTCAATTCAATATTTATTGTCATTTAAATCATAAAACAGATTTGTGACAAAATAAAGACAAAAATATCTTACAAGTAAGTAGTATATGGGCACGGACAAAGTCAAGTTTGAGGAGGAGCTGTGAGGAGGAGATACCGGAAGTGACGTCACCGGCCCTGACCGGCATGCGCAACCGGTACATTTTGTACTACTACTATAGTAGTAGTACAAAATGTAATACAGTAGTACAAGTACTATGGCTACCGGAAGTGACAGAATGTCACGTGACCCCTTCGGGGTTCCCTTGGGTGTGCGCATGCACAACCAGAAGTTGCGCAATATCCGCCCTAATGGGGTCTTTTGACCGGAAGTGACGTTATGAAACGTCACCTGTAGTGACCTAAGGTCACGTGAGCCCTTCGGGGTTCCCTTGTGTGTGTGTGCATAGTGGGGCATTTTGACCGGAAATGACGTCATCAAACGTCACCCCTGGAAGTCACGTGATCGGAAGTGCGCTTGGGATGCTCTCTAAGACGTCCGCGTCCTACTATCGTTTTCTAGCCCTTTCACTGGTTTTCTGCCCCTTTCCCGCCATTTTATTAGCACCTTCAATAATTACACAAAAGTTTATTCTTTTCGGATATGTTCGAGGTTGCTGTGTAGTACTCCAAGGGTGTCCGCGTTCTCACTGTGGTATTTCTAAGAGCCAAATGAATGAAATGGTAAATCTGATCCCTACTTGCATAGTCTCTATCAAAAAACTACTCCAGGATGATTCTTCTCAATTCTGAAAAACAATGTATATATTGTATAGAGGGAGGAGAATGGTGGGAGGGATGGAGGGAGGAGGAGGAGGAGGAAGAGGAAGAGTGGCTGCTGCTGCTGCTGAGTGTGTGAGAGGAAAATGCTGCTGCTGCTGTTACTGCTGCTACTGTTGCTGCTGCTGCTGGGTGAGAGAGAGGAAATTGGTGGTATTGTGACGTGATGTAGAAATTAGAAACAGAAAAACAACAAGGAAAACATAAAACAAACGGAGAGATAAACGAGCAAATAGCCATTAAAAAGTTAAATGAACACGAAAAACTTTATAATTTCCATATCTTTCCACATTTCAACTTACCTTTCTTCCATATCTTTTCACTTTTCAACTTACTTTTCTTCCATATTTTCCATATCATTTCACATTTCATCCATATTTTCCATATCATTTCACAATTTTCTTCTGTATTTTCCAAATCTTTTCACTATTCAACTTATCTTTCTTTCATAATCTCCATTTCTTTTCACATTTCAACTTACCTTTCTTCTATATTTTCCATATCTTTTCACTATTCAACTTGGGTTTCTTCCATATTTTTCATATCTTTTCACTATTCAACTTGCCTTTCTTCCATATTGTCCATATCTTATCACTATTCGACTTGCCTTTCTTCCATATTATCCATATCATTTCACATTTCAACTTACTTTTCTTCCATATTATCCATATCATTTCACATTTCAACTTACTTTTCTTCTATATTTTCCATATCATTTCACTATTCAACCTACTTTTCTTCCATATTTTTCATATCTTTTCACAATTTTCTTCTGTATTTTCCAAATCTTTTCACTATTCAACTTGGGTTTCTTCTATATTTTTCATATCATTTCACTATTTTTTTCTGTATTTTCCAAATCTTATCACTATTCAACTTGGGTTTCTTCCATATTTTTCATATCTTTTCACTATTCAACTTACCTTTCTTCCATATTTTCCAAATCTTTTCACTATTCAACTTATTTTTCTTCCATATTTTCCATATTTCACAATTCAACCTACTTTTCTTCCACATTTTCCATATCTTTTCTCTATTCAACTTACTTTTCTTTAATATTTTCCCTATCATCTCACAATTTTCCTCTGTATTTTCCAAATCATTTCACTATTCAACTTATCTTTCTTCCATATTTTCCATATCATTTCACATTTCATCTTGCCTTTCTTCCATGTTGTCCATATCTTATCACTATTCGACTTACTTTTCTTCCATATTTTTCATATCTTTTCACAATTTTCTTCTGTATTTTCCAAATCTTTTCACTATTCCACTTGCCTTTCTTCCATGTTTTCCAAATCATTTCACATTTCAACTTACCTTTCTTCCATATTTTCCATATCATTTCACAATTCAACTTGGGTTTCTTCCATATTTTCCATATCTTTTAACTATTCAACTTGGCTTTCTTCCATATTTTTCATATCATTTCACTTTTCAACTTACTTTTCTTCCATATTTTCCATATCATTTCACTATTCAACCTACTTTTCTTCCATATTTTCCATATCATTTCACAATTCAACCTACTTTTCTTCCGCATTTTCCATATCTTTCCACTATTCACCTTACTTTTCTTCCATATTTTCCCTACCATCTCACAATTTTCCTCCGTATTTTCCAAATCATTTCACTATTCAACTTATGTTTCTTCCATATTTTCCATATCATTTCACATTTCAACTTGCCTTTCTTCCATGTTGTCCATATCTTATCACTATGCGACTTACTTTTCTTCCATATTTTCCAAATCATTTCACAATTCAACTTGGGTTTCTTCTGTATTTTCCATATCTTTTAACTATTCAACTTGGCTTTCTTCCATATTTTTCATATCATTTCACTTTTCAACTTACTTTTCTTCCATATTTTCCATATTATTTCACTATTCAACCTACTTTTCTTCCATATTTTGCATATCTTTTCACAATTTTCTTCTGTATTTTCCAAATCTTTTTACTATTCAACTTACTTTTCTTCTGTATTTCCAAATCTTTCCACTATTCAACTGACCTTTCTTCCATATTTTCCAAATCATTTCACTATTCAACTTTCTTTTCTTCCATATTTTCCATATCTTTTCACTATTCAACTTACGTTTATTCCATATGTTCCATATCTTTTTTTCATTGTTTCTAATGATTCTTTCAAATCAGAATTTTCTTCTCTCCATGTTTGCTGATTTTCCAAGATTAATTCTGCTTTGCTAATTCTGTAAATATGAAAGAATGATTAAAATCCTAACTGCATACGCCATGACTATGATATTGTGGTGTTTACTCTCAGAGCAGTGAAATCTATATCAACATATCAAAACTCTGTAAAACGAATATAACTTGCAACGTTACTTGTTTTCCGCGTACATGACGTCATAAGACATTTCATTTTACCGTACTTTTTCAAACCGCAACTTTTGAAATGCAACGTTACTTGTTTACTTTTTCCGCGTAACATTTTCCCGTACTTTTTCCAAAAAAAATCTACTTTTCGTCACAGAATCTATTTTTTACAAGTTTTATTATTTTCCTAAATTTTCATTTTCGGCCCAGAATCTATTTTTACTATCAATACTACAGCATGTTATAGCTTCTAAAAGCAACCACATTAATACAATATTGCCCAACGAGATGGTTTTAGCTCCTCTACAAAAGCTGAAGATTAAATATGAATTGTCTTACCAATCTACTACCAGGTTGAAATATATTGATAAATTTGACCAATTGCTGATCATCCACCAGTGAACGTCTACGGTTGATAACACTGTACGATCGCTAATACATTTCACCATTTTTTCTGATACTATGTAGTAAAACATTTCCTATCATTTATGAAAAATCATCATTAAATAACTGGTGTCCAATTAAAATGTTTATAGTATTACATGTGTGGATCCTGTTTACGTGACACAGACAACAATAGCAGTGACTATATTACATAAAATGCATTACAGTAGAGGTTCCCAAAACAAAAACGGATTATTGGATTTTAAAATATAATAGGGTTCTTCATCATTACTATGTGAGTATTGCGGTGGCGGTATGTTAGGGGTTTGATCAGTACTTGACTGTTTTGACAAAAAATAGATTCTGTGACGAAAAGTAAATTCTTTTTGGAAAAAGTACGGGAAAATGATACGCGGAAAAAGACGTCACGTACGCGGAAAACAAGTAACGTTGCATTTTCAAAAGTTGCGGTTTGAAAAAGTACGGTAAAATGAAATGTCTTATGACGTCATGTACGCGGAAAACAAGTAACGTTGCAAGTTATATCGTTTTACAGTTTTAACATGTTGATATAGATTTCACTGTTCTGAGAGTAAACACCACAATATCATAGTCATGACGTATGAAGTTAGGATTCTAAGTTTAGTTATAAGTCTTCTTTTTTCAAAATTTTCATGTAACAGATAATTTTCCATGTTCAAATCTCTTTTCCTGGTCGAAATCAATTCCTTATAAAATACTTCAAGAAGACCAGACTTATCTTGGACATCGTATGACCTACTTATCAATGCGCGGATGTCGTTCCCATGTTATTTGCTCATTTCTCCGTAATTTTGAAGTCATATATTTTAACTTTACAAAAATATAGAACTAAGGAAAATGCAATTATTTTTAATTTCAGAAGCAAACCTCCTTAAAGTAAAATTTTTAATAAGAAATTACTACGCAACCTTTTGCTGCACGGTCGTCATTTTGACCCACAAGACTTAAATGAATATAATAACACATTGATTTATATTTGCTAAGACACCCCCCCCCCCCCCCCCCCCATTAATATGCATGTTCATCGCTATGAAAAGCATAGCATCCACAGTCTCGTCCAAGCAGACCTGCCCACGGATTCTCGTAAAGGCATATCCCCCCTCCCAAGAGCTGGAAATAGCAGACATTACACCGAGTCATAAATTGAACAAGACACCATGCACTTCAAAAATGTTGCTATAAATCGAAAGCTGGTTTCTTTGTGTTCAGACAAAAAAATAACTTTTTGATGAATTTGATTCGTTTGAAATTCTAGTAAAATATATAGGTCCTTGTACAATGTAGGTTAGTCCACAGGCACTCGGGTACACTCTGTGATTTTCGTTATTTTCATTAAAATTTAATATTTTCCCTTTTAGTGCCTTTATTCTAACAATCTCTACGCAGAATCACCTAATTTTGACGTATTTTACACATTATGGTACTGCTTTGACAACTATTTTACCTATTTTGTTCCTGTATTTAAATACTGTTACAGTGACAGCCGGAACCTTTGAACCGTAATGAGAGCGGGAGGTTTGGCGCCTTAAAATCTGATTCAACCCACCATTTCTTTAGAAATGCCTGTACCAAGTCAGGGTCATTACGGTTTTCACAGTTTTCCAGTTGTTGACTGATTTTGTCTGTTTATATAATTATGAGTTTTGACTTTCCCTTTGTAAGATTGTTCGGAGTTCGGTAATTTTGTTATTACCTTTATTTTGATACAACCCATTTTTTTCTATAAATACTATAATATCAACACTACTGATGTTCTCCGAGTTTGTAAACTAATTCAAAACCATGCACAAATCATATTTATAACACTCAATGGTATAATGATATAAAATTGACCATTCTCTTCTTGTTAAATCTTTATATAGAATTAGTTTACTACTATTATCTATTGTGCTAAATTTATTAAGAAAGATATTTTTATAGAAATTTGTCATGCATGTTTTGAAATGTGTTCTTATTGATTCCCTTTTCCTGTTATAATCCCCACTAAATTCTAAATCTGTTATTTCTAAACCAGCTTCCTGCGCAATATATTTAATATATGTATACCATGAGTAACATCCTTTAGAATCTAAACTTTTACTTAAAAGCAATGCTTCATGTAGTAAAGGATTCACTTCAGAATTAAGGATTCTAACAAGATAAAGTAAACTTTTAATTTTTATAGACAGTTCTATGGGTAATCTTCACAATTCTGCTCTAACAGCCAGATTTGAAGATTTGTTTTTGGTTCCTAGGATATATTTACAAAAAGATAAATAACAAAATGTTACTGTTTATTGAATTCTACTTTCGGTTTTTTAAAAAAGATATTTCCATAAAATCACGATACGATCTAATGTATTGTGTTTTATATCGTACATGAACCTTACATTATCTATAGATTTAAAGTTAATACTTGAATACCAAATTATACTTACAATAATTAATATTGCATTTTAATTAAACTATCTATATTCGTAATTTTTTGTATAAATTTGATGGCCACCTCTGCATTATATTGCTGATGTACATTTATGAGCACAATAAAGGCTGAATGTGAAAAAGACGTCCACATTCGTTATATTTATACTGTGCATATGGCTTGGGAACGATGTTACAGTTATTAATTTTTGCACGTGCATTTAATTCAATTCTGCCTATACTGAATTATTCCTGCATAATTATATAAAGATCAATGCCAGGGGCGGATTTAGAGGGGGGCGTGCCCCCCCCCTAAAATTCGCAAAGCATATGTTATACAACGTTAATTAAGCAGTTCAACAAACAACTTTTTCATGAATGGTTAACTCGTGACCTGTAGTAAAATATTCCTACACATTGTAAATACACGTTGGGTGTGTTCGTTGATTCATATATGGATTCGCCGACAATTTCCGCTTTTGTTTGTCTATAAACAAGAACGGTCGAATCATATGTTTTCAATGAATGTATCAAACGACGAAATGAAAAGCTCCATTCGGACGAGCAGTATTAACTAGAACCACCCGAAAGGACAAGCACCGAAAGTACAGACCAATTAGTGAAATGAGGAATGCGTTAAAACTAAACCAATAGTTCTTTGAAGGGTTAAAATATCGTGATCGATCAATCATGAGTTGAACAATTCGCATCACGGTTGAACAAAAAAAGTTTTACTTTAGGTTCTTATAATCTGACAAAAATATACTGCTAACAATTATCCGACACAATTAAGACTCAAAATCAAGTTTTTTTGGTCTGATAAAAATGGTGTGGTTGGTTCAAAATTGTTGTTCAAATCCTAAAATCTCCAGAGCTGCAGGGAGGCTTTGCCCCCTGGGCCCCCTACCAGGGTTCTACCCTGGACCAGCTGGAGACCTTAAGCGGTCCCCAGACCCCTCGCCTACTCACACAACCCCCTAACCACAAATCCTGGATCCGCCCCTGAATGCTGCATAATCAATTAATACTTTAAACCAGTGTTAACTTCATTTAGGACCATACATGTGAAAAGAAATGAGCAGCCATAACAATTTCAAGTTCTTACCCAACTCGCCATACTGTTCCAGTGGCAGTTTAAACTCGTTGATACGGTTGTGCCATTCAATTTTGTATCATTTTCAGATACTGATGAACTTGTCCCCGTCCTGAATATAGGTGAAATATTGCTCGCTGGACGTTAAGCATATCGACAATTTACCAATCAATGACTCAAAATTTGTCAAAAGACTGTCTTTATCCCCCCCCCCCCCCCCCCTTATTTCAATATCTCTTTCTTCTTGATAATCCTAGATCCAAACCTGATGACTATGGCCCACTATATATAGCTATAAAAAGCCGAGCAACTAGTTCTCACCTCAATATTTTTTTTAAACTACGACATGATCCGGTCTATGGTTATTTGTTATTTAAATTGCCAGCTTAATTCACATAATTTTAAAGTGAAAATTCGCATATAAATTAAAAATTTTATTTGTACGCGAAGAAGGTCGAGTGTTAAAAATTCGTTTTTATCCGTTCCGGTCGAATTTCAGTAGAACGTCGCGACGAAAAAAAAAAGATAAAAAAATACCTAGTGTCGGCGTATTCGAATGTTACCCATTGGTACCCACACATTTCTCCTCAACGTGGTGTTTCAAATGTAGAAAAAAAATACTGACGAAAGCCTGTTTAAAATTGAAGGGAAAATTAAACCAAACAGTATTAGAATTAGATTTTAGAGCTGTCAAATTTTTGTTCTTCCCTCGACGGGATTTGAACCCACACCATTGATACACTGCAGCACCATTCGCTTAGCCTTACGTCCAGCGTCCTCGACCATTCGACCACATCCACTACCTAAAAAAGGAGCTTCAATAATCCTAGTGTTAACTTTTCTCGTAAGGCAAATCTAGGGATAGACGTAAGACATGTGTATAAGCGTGTGTAGATGGTACATATATACTTAATATTATAATTTGACAGCAATCTAACTCAGCAATTTTTAATATATTGTATAGGATAATGAAGAATTCATTATACAGTCACAGGAAATAAAGTATATTATACAAACGTCTAGAAGCAAGTGCCAACCATACAATATATCTGTCCCACTGGATCTCAAAGTTACTAAGGATACTAGGTTAATACTAAATATTATATATACGTCTGAATATATATAATTACGATTTAAAAGAATATACATATATATATAATAAATATACTGATGTTATTTCTTCACCAATTTTGCTGAAATTGTATAACAACGTATTTTTTTTTTACATTACAATGAATTCTGAATAATAACGATGGCTTATAAAACCATGGATGTCTCTGAAAATAATAACAAAACGTCATTGTTTATTCAGTTTTATATCGTCGAACAAATGGGGAATTCAACTTTCGGTTTCGAAAATAGTCATACAAAATCAATGTATATTGTTTGTTTTCTTTAACGTGTTCTATATACCAGCACGAGTCTTACATTTTTATCTATAAGTTTTAAAGTTCATATTTGAATACTGCTGATATTTTAACTGCATTTTCATGAAACTATTTATTGTCGTAATTCATGCATGTTTTGATGGTCACCTGTGCCGAACATATTTAAATTTCCCAACAATGCTTGAATGCTAGAAAATGGCACATTCATTGGATAAAAAAATATATACCGGGTATATGACTCGGGGTACGATGTCACCATTTTTTTTTTCATATGCATTAACTGAATGCTGCTTATAGGGTTTGGGTTTGGGTGTATGGTATTTAACGCCACTTTCAACAATATTTCAGTTATATCGTGGCAATCAGTTTTATGGGTGGAGGAAATCGGAGTACCCGAAGAAAACCACCGATCTGTCGCAAGTCACTGACAAACTTTATCACATAATGTTGTATCGAGTACAACTCGCTATGAACGGAGTTTTCGAACTCACAAATTTGGTGGTGATTACTGACAGGCACTGATTGTATAGGTAGTTGTAATATATAATAATAGCAATGGTTTATAAACATCTTTCATATTTCTGATCTGTTTAAAATAATAACAAAACGTTACTGTTTATTGAATTCTACTTTCGGTATCGGAAAAAAAGGTATTTACATAAAATCACGATACGATCTAATGTATTTTTATTTATTTTCGTAATCTAGGTATGTTTTGTTTGTATGAATTTGTTGACCACCTCTGCATTATATCCAGGGCCGTCTTAACAGTATTATAAGCGCTCGGGCACATAAATGTACTGGGCCCCCCCTACCTACACCACCACTCGCCGGAATAAAAAAGTAAATGGTCGATTAAATTAAACATATAGAATAGAATATATTTTATTGCCTAATCAAAGGGCCCACATGAGGCATCATTAACAATATATGCAAATGTATTGTTCCTTCCAACAAAATCAGTGCTTAAGCACTAAAAAACATGCTGTACACAACATGGGACTATGGAAACGCCATAGCTGCCTTATCTTGAACACTGTTATGTTGTTATGTTGTGTACCTACATGTTGGGTCAGAACAACTTGTTGTAAAGGTGTAAATCCATGTCCTGTAGTTAGTATCTAAAGTCGTCAAGTCATAATTCCATCCTGTAAAGTTGGTTAGTAAATATGTATGGTTTAATCTGCATTATGTTGAGTTAACACGACATTATCTTTCGTCTAAAAATCAAATTATAAAGGTGAAATCTCATTATGTTATGTTGAAATTTCATTACTTGAAGTTAACAATTTCTTACGTTAAGCCAAAACAACACTATGTAAAGTGAGCATTGGATTATGATAGCTTGAAACTTCATTATGTTTCAAAGTCGGTTATGTCGAGCAAACATCAAACCAACTTATGCTGAAAATACATTACCAAAAGTCGAAAAGTTTCAATGTAAAAATGAAAAGTTATAATGTAAAGTTAAAACTTTATTATTGTCAATTTTTTAAATAATATTGAATAGAAAAGTAATGGATTCTGATCAGATGTCAAAAATACTCGTACAAATTGGCTTGGTCCATGTTGTGGGGAAATTCCAAAAGGAAACCATTTCCCCGGAAATAGTCCATATGTTATCCGAATACGAAATGAAAATACTGGGACTGCATAAGTCAGATATGATGAAGCTGCGAAATGCATGTATACTATTTGGTCCAGGACAGCTACTAAGGTCAAACCATGGATGTGGCCCACCACATTTCGATATACCAAAATCCATTTTAAGCAATTTTATAAGTGATGGATTCACGATTTCCTATATTGCAAAGCTTTTGGGCGTCTCTGAACGAACGATTTACCGCAGAATGCAGCAATTTAATTTATATGTTGAAAACTTTTCTGACATAGGTGATGATGTCCTTTTCCTTGAAGTTGGAAAAACCGTGAAGGAATTTCCTTTTTGTGGTGAAAACATGGTAATGCAACTACTGAAACAAAGGGGATTCCGTGTACAGCGATGGAGACTTCGGGATGCTCTATATACACTAGACGAAACTGGCATACAAGAAAAAAAAAATGTAGACTTCAAAGACGAGCGTACAATGTGAAAGGACCCAACCACCTCTGGCATATTGATACAAACCATAAATTGATTCGTGGGCATTTTGTTATTGTCGGAGGTATAGATAGCTACAGCAAACTTTTTTTCAACAGTGTAATGACAATAATAAATCTGCTACTGTCTTAGAATGTTTTCTATCTGGCGTTTCCAAATTTGGACTTCCTCACAGAGTTACATCAGATAAAGGCCTAGATTAGAAAACACAGCAGTTGCTGATTTTATTATTTCCGCTAGAGGACCTGGAAAAGTAACCATGATCAGGAAAGAGCGTACATAATCAACGCATTGAAAGAATGTGGAGGGATGTTTTTCAAGGGATCCTGTGTATTTACTACAACCTATTTCAATTCATGCAGGAACAAAATATCATGGATCCACTTAATGGCAGTCATGTAGCTGCCTTACAGTATACATTCTCCTAAAAAATAAATGAAAAACTTAATATAAATGGAGAGAGGCTTTGGCACAACACGGAATGAGAACCGTTCACTCTTCACCACGAGCACTGTGGGTTTCTGGACAAATTCAAAGTCCAACTGGTATATCAGTATCAGATATAGGAAACTACGGTACCGAAGGGATTCTTGATGATGAAGATGATGATAATGAAGGCAGGCCCTTAATGTTCCCATTTTCCTTTGACATAAGCGAGGAATGTAGAAATGACCTTTCAGCCAATGTTACCCAACAGTGGGTCTCCAACAACTATGGAATTGCCATATACCAGAAAGTCCTGACAATAATAAACCGTCATCATCCAAGTGAAACATAAACAATAACAGATGTGAATTCTGACAAATATTAAATAAACCTTACACAAGTATTCATAGCTGTGCAACCACACTAATTTGAAATAAAACTAGAACTGTGAGTGACCTCACTGAGTGATACCCCCCGCTTGCAATACTATGATGTTCACACTTTGGAATACAGGTATATTAGCAAGTTACCTATGAAAAATGAACGATATGGAGTTATGTCAAGGAGACAACATCCCATCTCCAAAATAAACTAACCAAGAACATACATCTAGGGGTCGCCACAAGGTCTTCAACAAAGTGGGGTTGTTTAAAACCAATACGGTTTCATCAGTATACATCAGGATTACAACATTTCCTAACTTTTTTACAAGAGGATATATGTCACATCAAATGTTATTGATTCAAAATTAATTATTTATTCTTGAGTAGTTTTTTTATTGGGAACATCACCTTCCAAATTTTTGACAGGAACCATATTCCTTCATGCACATCTGCAGGCAGTGTATTACAACTGTGTAAAGTTTCATTTAATTGCAATGAGCCGTTTAGGAGGAGTTGCGCTTACAAGCCCATCTCTCCATATAGAACGTATTTCAGAGTATAAGTTAAATTATCTCCCCTTCCAAATTTTGGACAGCAACCATATTCCTTCATGCACATCTGCAGGTACTGTATTACAACTGTGTAAAGTTTCATAAAAATCCAATAAGCCGTTTAGGAGGAGTTGCGCTTACAAGGTACACGACCCCCCCTTTTCGTGAAAGTATAAATTGAATTATCTCCCCTTCTAAATTTTAGACAGCAACGGTATTCCTTCATGCACATCAGCAGGTTGTGTACTACAACTGTGTAAAGTTTCATAAAAATTCAATAAGCAGTTTAGTAGGAGTTACGTTTACAAGGTACATGCCCCCCCCCCCCCTTTCGTGAAAGTATAAGTTGAATTATCTCCCCTTTTAAATTTTGGACAGCAACCATATTCCTTCATGCACATCTGCATGTAGTGTACTACAACTGTGTAAAGTTTCACAAAACTCCAATAAGCCGCTTAGGAGGAGTTGCGCTTACAAGGTACACGACCCCCCTTTTCGTGAAAGTATAAGTTGAATTATCTCCCCTTCTAAAATTTTAGACAGCAACCATATTCCTTCATGCACATCTGCAGGTTGTGTACTACAACTGTGTAAAGTTTCACAAAACTCCAATAAACCGCTTATGAGGAGTTGCGCTTACAAGGTACATGCCCCCCCCCCCCTTTTCGTGAAAGTATAAGTTGAATTATCTCCCCTTTTATATTTTGGACAGCAACCATATTCCTTCATGCACCATCTGCAGGTAGTGTACTACAACTGTGTAAAGTTTCACAAAACATCTCCCCTTCTAAATTTTAGACAGCAACGGTATTCCTTCATGCACATCTGCAGGTTGTGTACGACAACTGTGTAAAGTTTCATAAACATTCAATGAGCAGTTTAGTAGGAGTTGCGCTTACAAGGTACATGCCCCCCCTTTTCGTGAGAGTATAAGTTGAATTATCTCCCCTTTTAAATTTTGGACAGCAACCATATTCCTTCATGCACATCTGCATGTAGTGTACTACAAATGTGTAAAGTTTCATAAAAATCCAATAAGCCGTTTAGGAGGAGTTGCGCTTACAAGGTACATGGACGGACGGACAGACGGACGAACGGACGAACGGACGGACGGACAGGGTGATTCCTATATACCCCCCCCCCCCAAACTTTGCTTGCGGGGGGTATAATAAATGCACAAGTCTTTTATATATTAGTTTATTAACGACTAATAAAAATCAAAGGTAAACTATCAAACATGCAACAAGCTGTTCCTGTTTTCAGCATTGTTTCATTTATTTTTTATGACCAAATATGCAACTTTAATATTTGGATCATATATATCAAATAGTATTAAAAACCTGACCCTGTATCGCTCACCTAGTTTCCAAACTGACTTACATACAACATAATATATGCTTGTATTGAGACTTCAAAACGTTGATTACAAAGGACTGGGAGCTATAAGGGCCAAAATCGACCCCACCTCAGATGTCGATAAAATTTTCTCCAAAATGTATTCACAATATGTGCTTTTCAGAAATGAATACAGTTAGTTAATATGTGCATCTAATTCCTCACAGCGGACCGACAAAGTCAGATAATGAAAAGCACTGAACGTCATTTTTTTCAGAATACAGAACGTATGTATCATTGTATTATAATACATATCTTTAAAAAACAAAAACAAAAACAAAGCATAATAAAACCCAATAAACAAAGCATAAAGTTGACTTATTATGCAATGTGGATTGATTTCAGGAATAAAAACATGTTCCGAAGCTGTATTATGAAATTAAAGTGAACGAATAGTAATGTCGCAAAGTCACCCATTTTCGACGGTCTCCTGTTATATTATGATGCTGAAATTGCATGAATGATCTCAAGAAATCTGATCTTAAAAATGTCATCTTTAAATGTAAGAACTACGTACCACATTTTTTCGTCACCTTAACAAAGCTTTAATCATTTAAAAAATATATCTCATACAGACCAATTTTGGTTTCATCGTCTGCTATGACATTGATAATGTACATATTGAGGTCATATCAATTCAGAAACTTATTAACATTGATTGTCGAAAACTGGTCGAAATTTTGGTATTAACCTTAAAGAAGTAATAGATAGATTTATTTGGACAATAGAACTTTGTCATATTTGAAATTTTTTTAAACACTTTTTTAATCGTACTTTATTCTTAACGACAACCAATGCGATGATATATTCCAGTACATTTTTACGGACAACCATCACAAATCTATAAACACAGTATATAACCGGACAGTTTTCAAAAACGGAAGTTGCTGTCTGATCAGGTAATGTTAGTTGCTTGCAGAAATTTCAACATTTTTGGATGATTATCCGTGATTTATTCTTTGAAAGTGGATCAACCGAAGCAACAAAAATAAAAAAAAATACTGCAAAGGTATGTCATTTATATTTCTGATCAAATAACAGTGCCCTATTTGAACATTGAAACTGGAAATCGCCGTTTAAACATCGGTGGATGGTATGTTTTCGTTCGAAGAAAGGGGTTAAAAATCTATTTTTTCTTCACGAATTCCTCAAATTATGTCAAATAATTTCTCACTACCTGATGAAATAGACATCGACGTTTTCAAATGCAAGGAAAATATGACCGTAAACGCACCCATTTTCCTTACGACGGGTGCATTTAACATCGTTCTTCATTGTACGTCACTGTACGCCTAATTGCTAACGAATTAATTTCAAATAGGTAAGCATCATAAAAATATTCAAAAACCACAAGAAATAAGGTTTGGTAAATAAGTAATGAAGTGAGTGATTGTTGTTTAACGCCAAACGAGCAATATGAAGAACTTGATATTTCCAAGAACTCTGGTAAACTTTACAAAAATACTAATTTTGACAAAGAAGACATTTAGGCAAATCACAAGTCATTCATGTCATCACTGAATATTCCGATAAATGATGAAAATTGTGAATTATCTACTTTATATTGGATACCAAAATTTCAGAAGAATCAGTATTTAAACTTGTTCAACAAAAGAACTACCGGGTATCTATAAGTATGACTAACATTTTGCATGCAGTCAAAGGAGGACTACTATCATACTGTGACAAAGTATATTCACGTGGTAACATCAATCAAAAGCACCGCATCAGTGGCGTAATGATATTTGTTGCTTCTCCGCTAAGCACACAGCATTACAGAGAAAGAGCAAAGATTGGTTGGCTCGGAATCAGAATAATGTGTCCGAATGGAGTGACATTTCTACCCGCGGACTGTTGTTACAGTGAACTAGCACTATAAAAATTCAACTCAGCGTGTTGGTCTAGAATAAAGCGGACCTCATCATCATCTCATTGATAATTAACTTGTTCTCGCCTTAATATAGCTGAAAAATTGCTGAATTGGCATTAAACAACAATCACTCACTCACTCAATCAACCAAAAGTGGATACTGAAAGAAGAGGATAATTCTAATTCTCGAAAATTTCATCTAGCCAAATATTTGACATTTTTGCCTTTTACACTTTCATTTCCTCTTTAAAGTAAGTTATTCACAACTCATTTTACTTTAAAAAATGGTGGCAACATTACAAGTTTATAGTATTGGGTCACGAATTAACTTATTTTGTCAAGCATGAAACGAAAGGTAAAAAGTGCTACACATAAAATGAAGTTATCAAAATATTGGAGTTCCTTATCGATAACATATATTTGTAGAGTTCGAATGGCACAATTTTCAACAAATCATACTAGGCATCCCTATGGGAACAAACTATGTCCCTCTCCTCTCCAACTTTTTCTATACTCCTATGAGTCTGAGTTTATACAAAAACTTATCAAAGACAAAAAAAAGTAGAGAGGCTTAAGCCTTTAATCTCACTCCCAGGTATATTGATGATGTTCTGCCAATTAATAATACGAACTTTGCTAACTGGATTCCATTAATAGAGATTTCTTGATAATTGACGAACGAACGTATCTTCCCGTAACATAACGAAACAATGCTAATTTACGTAAAGATCTTTTGAGGGAGACCTTATGGCAACATTTGTCTTCAATTGTTCATTGAGTGATTAGATATATATTTTTTTCAGTTAAAAACTAATATCACTGGCCAAATAATGGTTTCACAGTGACATTACAGTCTGCATACAAAATACATATTTTTCTCAAACGCTATTTATAGATATACTTCAAGGAGGGGTGCTTTTCAAATTTATTTATTTATTTTTGTTAATATTTCTGATTTAAATTTTCGCAGAAATAAATAATTTTGCCAGGCTTGGGAGAAAAAAATCTGACTAAGGAAAATCAAGCAGTATAATAGTTATGTAATACTGGATATTGAATGAAACATTTCTGAATTCATATGTAAAGAAAAATAAATGATTCCATTCTCCCAAAACCTGTCTGTCCCATGGTAAAACAATATCCCCTTTTAGTCTTATTGATACCTTATCGGCGACGGTCGCCCGACCATTGACCGATTGTCGTGCAAAAATCGTGAGATTTTCGCTTTCTATTGTTTTTATTAAATAAGAGAAATGTCTTAGAAAAATCTACTGTATACTAGTTTAACCCCGTCACTTTTTATTGAAGTACCTGAACTAAGCCAGGATGGGTCATTTATATGTGTGTTAGGGATATCGAATTTACATATTTCTACGATTTTTCTTTTGAATGTTGGAACTGTTCCGACAGTGTGATATATATTTTTTTCATTTTATTATAGGTTATGAAAAAAACCAGCTGAGTTGCAATTGTTAAAAAAAAATATGGTTGTGATCGTCTTCCGTAATTTAAATCGTCAAAATGAAATACAACCGAATTGATATCAAATGATGACTTGTTTCAAACTCATTTAAAATTTACCTTGACATTTTTGCATACTTGTACATCACGTTCACGATCTCTTATTACAACACTATTTCACTCAAGTGTACATTTTTCTACACTTTTATACATATGTGTATTTCAAATGATAGTAATGTTCTTTTAAAATATTTCCACTTTGTTTTACTTGTCGTTTTCTTTTAAGAGCACCAGTTTTATACTGCTTATGCTCAGCAACGGACCACCTTCGTCAATTGTTTTAGCTCATCGATGATCATGAGATTCAGTAAGATGAATAACAATATTTATTTATTTATTTATTTATTTATTTATTTATTTATTTATTTATTTATGCTTTGGTGTCTGTTTCAACTGTTGACAGAGTTTTAAATTCAACATGGGTCGACTTATAGAAAGTGTGTAATCGTAAAATTCAGTGGCCAACCATCCCAGTCTGGTGGCAAAAGAAAGGGTATTGTTCTGTTATGCCTAACGTTGTGTCTGCAATTGACGGAACTTCACATGAGATACAAATTCCATCGAATGTACCCCAACAAAAAACATACTTTCAGCAAACCAATTATTTTCATTGATTGATATGAAAAGAAAGTTTATTGATATTGATGGAATTTATGATTATCACAATCATAAATTCCATCAATATCAATAAAACAATTACCTTTCAGCTTAACTGAACTTGAGCCGTCGTGGTCGTATGGTAGTTGAATTTACAACTACCTCATCCGGAACTCCTCGCGCCTTTCCCCAAGTGAAAAAACAAGCTCGGATATGAATGTATTGATATGCGCTAAAATGCTGGTTATTCGGTCAGGGTTGTGAAGAGGAAGAGAAAATAATCCTTTCCCCAAAAAAATAAAAAGTATTTTATAAAATAATTTCATATCAAATTTTACCTATAGTATTGCCAAGTAAGCATTAAAAATATAAAATCGATAAATAAAACTAATAATTATCTACAATTTGACATTGACCTTGTCCTCTAATATGTAAACAAACAAGCATGGAGTTTTGGCGTTTGCACACATTAGATCAATTATCATGACTTCAAGCCAATCAGTCTTTGATGTTTCTTCTTAATATTGCATGCTTAGACTGTTAGCAGATAAATATCAACATGTAATCACCTAATTTCTCCTATACGAATCCTTGATGACTTAATCCCACGTTTCTTGGATGACAGTCCTCCATTGTTATATCATGTGATTTCATAAGTCACGCGGTACAAAGAATACTATTCATATCCGAGCTTTTTTTTTCACTTGGGGAAAGGTGTGAGGAGTTCCGGATGACAACTACTTGTACAATCGTTGCGTATCACCACTGTAAGTTGTGAGTTTGAACCCCATTCATGGCGAGGTGTACTCGATAAAACAGTATGTGATAAAGTTTGTCAGTGACTTGCGACAGACAGGTCTGTGGATTTCTCTGGGTACTCCCAATTTCCGCCACAAAAGTAGTAACTGAAATATTTTTGAAAGTGGTGTTAAACACCTAACCTCCAATGGACAAATGATGGATCAAAAGTTTGTGTATGTAGCGCATAACATAAAACATCTTTGGGTCATAATGTGGCATATCGTTACAAGTACCAATAATACTACAACAATATTGTTTCCCACACAATTATGGGAACTGTTATACACATATCATGTCATTAAACAATGTACTGAAAAAGAAACAACTTCACTTTCAAATTTGTTATTAACAATTAAATTAAATTATCTCCATGATCTCAAAATTATGTTTCAGTGTTTACTGCATCTTAATATGTACATGTAGGTATGGCTGAATCCTGATTTCTTGTCTGAACTGAAAACTACAATTATGCGTGTGTTTCTGAATCATTAAATACATATTCAATCACTTAATTCATCAAATCTTTCTGTCTTTGATCACTGAATATTGAATCCAAAATATCCATACCATTGTATTCTTTGGATTTATACATGAAAAATCGCAAGTAGACTATGAGGAATCAAACACATTGTTTTACATCATATGCACATTTTTGTATAGATAACCTTGTATAATGTGTCCTGTTCACTACCACATGTAATACACACAGACTACACAATAGAAACAGCTCCAAAATTCTATTTTATCGATTACTTCTGATCATGCAAATGTATGAGTATATATCTGGGTTCTTTTTAAGTCAAATATTCCTGTTCCTTTAAAATTTATGTTGATTCTTCTGTGGTATTCAGGGGCGGATCCAGGATTTCAAGTAAGGGGGGCGCACTTAAAAAAAATTGCTCCGAGCGGAGGGGGGTGCGAAATTTTTTGGGATATTTCGTGTGAAAAATCACGATTTTACGCCAAAAAATCATATTTTTTCCAATTTTAGGGAGGCGTGCCGGGTGCGCCGCCCCCCGCCCCCTGGATCCGCCCCTAGTATTTAAATCTTCTTTGAGTTTAAATCATTGACGCAATATCGTGCTTAACGTCACACGCAAATTGTCGTTTGAACTCAAAAGCAATGGACCGCATTCTGAAGTGGTCAATAAACCACAATATCCGATAATAGCCGCAGATCCCTTGTAAATGAATGTATCAATATGAAAATCATAAAAACGAGAAAGGACTACAGAGAAAATTGGAAGTTCTCTATCCTAAAAGAATACTTCTTTCACTCGTCATTAGACATCTTATTACTTATCATTTAATCAAAAAAGTTTTTACATTTTCGATCTATGCAGGTATATAGTACGTTTGACTTCTATAAATCTCCAGAATAAAAATTCTTAAAGGTTTAAGTAGAAGTAATTTGTAAGTATTTTTACTAATATTCCGTCGTCTCCGGAATTGAATATTTCTTTTTTTCTCTTTTGATCAGCTAATCCAGATTTTTGTATTTATATTTATGTATTCGAATGTAACAAGGTTTGCTTGTGGTTGTTGTACAGTTATAGTTTTTATTTAATTGATGCATTTAGAAAAATAAAATAATTAGCAAATCTTTCCGGGTTTTTTATTCCGCATCGTTCCTTCTATGAGCTGGATGATAAACTAACCCCTTGTCTAATCGAAATAAAATTCTTGGATAATGACCACGGATCCATATGTTCCACTTGTCGTAAACACTTCCCGGTCCTTTCCTCATTCACGATTTATTACCGGGTTTGTAACTAGATTAACACGACGAGTGCCACTAGTGGAGTAGGAACTGCCTACCCTTCCGGAGCACCTGAGTTCACCTTTAATCAAATATTTTCTAAGATAATGATTCATTGAATATGGAGCCATATATGGCACTAAATAGTCCCCAGTTCTTTTTATCGCACTGACGCCGGACTGCATGCACTGAGTTTTTCTCCTGGTTTCAATGTACACAAACTGTATTTAAAATAAATACAATTATTTACAGAAACATTAGTTATTTGCTGATGAATTTCATTACTTGAAATGAATCATAAAATGTACAGAGATTGTGTATATATACATAATGGTCTCATATATACAATCGGAAGAGTGAAAATATTGATTTTAAGGGTCTGGCCGAGGTTATAAATAAATTAATATTTAACAACCTCCATAATCCTCCACCAACAAAATATTTTGATACAATCATTAACCCTCTATGCTCAAAACAACTGCTCAATTTAGTGTTGGTGGAAGACTGTGGAGGTATATAAAATAGCTAAAATGTACATTGAATATGTCGTTTATAGTCCATTCTTAGCATTATCCGTCTAATTATGATGTCATTATGACGTCATAACGCACCCAATTTCACGGAAAGATATATTTTTTGAAAATTTGTTTATATAACAATTTTAAATTAGTAAATTGTTTTTATTCTATGTGAAACATTATTTTTTAATAAAATGTGGGGACAATTTTGCACCTTAACGCCTCTCCCTCTTTCTGAGAATATGAATTTTTAAAAAAAGTCTAATTTTAAACTATGTTCCCAATATCGCCATCTCAGATGAAGGGTCATAATGTCGGATACAATTCTGCAGGGGACCACATAAGGACCATTGTGACCTCGTTTGGTTTCAATTGTCCAAGTAGTTTCTGAGGAGAAGATTTTTTAAATAATTTCCCATAGTGTCCAATGTTAAACTATGTTCCCCGGTGGTGGCCATCTTGGATATAGGGTGGAACTGTCGGACATAATTTTTGAAGGGAACCACCCAACGACCCAACATTTAGGTAAATACACTCAACATAATGAAGTTTCAACCTATCATAATCCCGTGGTCACTTTACATAGTGTTGCTTTGGCTTAAAGGAAGAAATTGTTAACTTCAAGTAATGAAATTTCAACATAACATAATGAGATTTCACCTTTACAATTAGATTTTGCACGAAAGATAATGTCGAGTTAACTCAACATAATGCAGATTAAACCTTACATATTTATTAACCAACTTTAGGACATGGATTTATAACTTTACAACAAGTTATTCTGACCCAACATGTAGGTACACAACATAACAACATAACAGTGTTCAAGATAAGGCAGCTATGGCGTTCCATATGGGACCCCTATGTCGATGGGGCCCTCAGGAAACTGCCCCGCGTGCCCATGCGTTCAGACGGGCACTGAGTATATTGTTGATGAACATTTCACAAGAATGGTTGAATGTGAAAAAGATGCCGACATTCGTTTTATTCATACTGTGCATATGGTCCGGAAACGATGTCACAGTTATATATTTTTGCATGTGCATTTAATTCAATTCTGCGTACATAGATTTATTCCTGCATAATTATACTAAGATCAATTCTGCAT
The DNA here is from genome assembly GCA_963680875.1 of Bathymodiolus brooksi. NCBI lineage: Eukaryota > Metazoa > Mollusca > Bivalvia > Mytilida > Modiolidae > Bathymodiolus > Bathymodiolus brooksi. Next base: position 55,724,883 of record OY804577.1, read on the forward strand.
AATCAATTAATACTTTAAACCAGTGTTAACCTAATTAGTTTAGCACCATACATGTGAACAGATATGAGCGATATGAGCAGCCATAAAAATTAAATTTCACGTTCCTACACAACTTTCCATACTTTTCCACTGGCAGTTAAAACTCGTTGGTACGGTTGGCCCATTCTTCCCTCAAATCTGTATAATTTTCAGATATCGATGAACTTGTCCTCGTCCTGAATATAGCTGAAATACTGCTAGCAGGGCGTTAAACAATCGACAATTTACTAATGATACGACTCAATATTTGTCAAAAGACTGTCTTCAACCCCCTTTAGAACCACATCGGTGGTGTAATGGTTAGCGTGCTCGCCTCGAGTGCGGTAGATCGTGGATTCGATCTCCGATCGAGTCAAACCAAAGACTATAAAATTGGTATTTGTTGCTTCTCTGCTGAGCACGTTGCATTAAGGAGAAAGCGCAAAGACTGGTTGGCTCGGAATCAGGATAATGTGTCCGAGTGGGGCGACATGTCTATCCTCGGACTGTTGTTTCAGTGAGCTACCACTAACAAAAGCGGACTTGATAATCATTTCATTGAAAATTAATTATATGTAGTTTTTGTCATGATACACATGTAGCTGAAAAATTGCTGAGATTGCGCTAAACAACAATCACTCAATCACTCAAGTCAACCCCCTGTATTTCAAGATCTCTTTCTTTTTGATAATCCCAGCAGGTCCAAACCTGGTGACTATGGCCCACTGTGGCTATTAAAAAGGGCAGAACAACGACTAATGCTCACCTCAATTAAAAACAGACTACGACATGCTCCAGTGTGTGGTTGTTTGTTACTTAAATTGCAAGTTTATTTCACATAATTTTAAAGTGAAAATTCATAAATATTTTGAAATTTTTTTTGTACGCAAAAAAGGTTGCGTGGTAAATTCGTTCTTGGCCGTGTCTGTCGAATTACAGAAGAACTTCGCCACGATAACAAAAAAGACCTAAGACCTAATGTCGGCGTATTCGAATTTTACCCATTGGTACCCACATATTTATCCTCAGCTGGGTAGATTTTCAACACGTGGTGTTTCAAATGTAGAAAAACAAAATACTGACGAAATCCTGTTGAAAACTGATCGGAACCAAATTCTGTGGTACCAATTGTTCATTGTTGACATTGAAAAATGAACATATGATCAATTTTCAATGGTGGTCAAAATGAACATTACCGGCTGCCTTACTGCCCTTAGGCCTAATCGTTTGAAAATTGTGATCCTCGACATATAAATTTCTCAAATATTTCAAGGGCCCGGGTGGCTCAAGGAGTTAGGTAGGTGGATTACCTTACAACTCAAACAAGCCTATCACCAATACGGTGTGGGTTCGCGCCCGGCTTTGTAAGTTACAAAAAAGGTGCACTCGACTCGCAACCGCAAGTGATAAAGTTTACCAGTAACTCCGGCTTCTTCCACCACCAAAACCGGTCGCCATGCTATAGCTGAAATATTGCTGAAAGTGGTGTTAAGCACAATAAATAAATCAATCAATCAAACCAAATATTTCACACATGCACAGGGCCGGATGATGACAGTTTGGGACCCGTAGGCTAATGAAATTATGGGGCCACCTTAGACGGAGCCACGATTTAACTCGCCCGCACCCGTCTTGAATATTTTTACTCGCGATATATTCTAGCGACATTTACATAGCTTGAAGTAAACTTATTGCAAAATCTTTAAATAAACTAAAATAACTATCGTTTGATTGTCAATAAAAATATTCTTTAAGAAATACCACTATTTTACTGTTTATTGCAAACCAAATTAGCAAAGCTTTAGGGCACCCAAGCTTGATGGCCCTAGGCTGATGTCAATTCTAGCTTAGACGATAATCCGGCCCTGCACATTCAGTAAGTGGACATAATTGTTCGTCAAATCCGATTTATATATATATATATATATATGTAAAATCATGATTTTAAAAAATAATATGCAGGGGTTATTTCTTGATAAATTTTGCTTAATTGTATGTAAATCAACGTATTTTTACCTTAGTATGAATTCTGAATAATAACAATGACTTATAAAACCATGTATGTCTCTGAAAATAATAACAACACGTTACTGATTATTCAGTTTTATATCGTCGAAGGAATTGGGAATTCAACTTTCGGTTTCGAAAATAGTCATTTCCATAAAATCACAATACAATCTTATATAAAATGTATATTGTTTGTTTTCATTATCGTGCTCTATGTACGAGTCTTACATTTTTATCTATAGATTTAAAGGTCATATTTGCATACTACTGATCATGAGATTTCGATTGCATTTTAACGAAACTATTCATTTTTGTAATCTGTGTATGTGTTGATGGTCACATATGCAGTATATATTGTTGACGAACATATTTAAATTTCCCAACAATGCTTGAATGCGAAAAAATGGCACATTCATTGGATAAAAAAAATATACCGGTATATGACTCGGGTACGATGTCACAAAAATATTTTTTTCATACGCATTAACTGAATGCTGCTTATGGGGTTTGGGTTTGGGTTTATGGTATTTAATGCCACTTTCAACATTATTTCAGTTATATCGTGGCGGTCAGTTTTATTGGTGGAGGAAATCGGAGTACCGCCGATCTGTCGCAAGTCACTGACAAACTTTATCACATAATGTTATATCGAATACACCTCACTATGAACGGAATCTTCGAACTCACAAATTTGGTGGTGATTACTGATAATCACTGATTGTACATGTAGTTGTAAATCCAACTGCTGTTTATGGAAAATATATATGCATATGGGAAAATCAGTTCTGCACATGTATTACTAGTCACTAAAAATTCGTCTTGCAAAGATGAATTTGGGAAACTTTACGAACATAAGAAAAAATCTACTTTTATTGATATATTGTTTTCCATGAATACTATAAAACCGCGTTCCATACGTTTTGTATATAGGGTTAGGGTTGTGATGTTTAGCTCTACTTCCAACAATATTTTAGTTATATCGTGGCAGTTTATTTTAATGATGGAAGAAACCGGAGTACGTACCCGGAGAAACCACTGACCTGCCTCAAACTTTATCGCATAATGTTGTATTGAGTACACCTCGCCATGAATGGGGATCGAACTTGTCATTAGGTAGAATCTGTAGGCATCAACTATTACGTTAAAAACGAAACAACAAAATCTTTAACAATCTTGTTATGTACATGTGTATGATCGTTACTTAATTCTTGTTTTCTCGAGTCAGGATAATGTGCCATCATCATCATAATGTATATCATTAGCGAAATTCGAACTCATAACGTAAGTGATGATGGACACCGCTTGCATAGTTAGTTGTAAATCCAACTACTAAACGATAACGATTTAATGATTTATTGTGTTTAACGCCACTTTCAGCAATATTTCAGCTATATCATGGCGACCAGTTTTAGTGGTGGAGGAAACCAGAGTACCCAGAGAGAACCACCAACCATGGGCAAGCAACTGGTAAACTTTACCACTTGCAGCTGCGAGTCGAGTGCACTTTTGTGTAATTTACAACGCCGTATTGGTGATAGGCTTGTATTAGTTGTTAGTTAATCCAACTACCTAACTCATTGAGCCACCCCCCCCTAAACGATAACGACCACGACGCCCCTCCCCCCATAAATACTATAAAACCCTGTTCCAGACATTGTGTATATATATTACAGGACGAACTAATAAATGATCAAATATAAGACATTACAATGCACTTAATTTCTAGACAAAGAAATCAGAATTCAAAACCGACGCTACAGGATAGCTTGTGCAATATCATTGACTTATTCCTTTGAAACTATCCCGACTAAACAAGTTAAATAATATGATTTATTAAAACAATATAGGCCTATTTTTTGTTTGTTTTATTTGTCAGTCTGAACTTTCCTACTAATTACATGCATGGACGTAATTAACTGACCATGATAATTTACAAAAAAATAAAAAATATATGATAGTCATATATACTAAGTGGCGGATTCATGTAGGGGGCATACGCCCGTCCTTCTTTAAATACTAGTTATCGTCAAATCCTAAGACTCGCTGGGGACATAGATGTTATATATGAGGACTCAATACTTGATATTCATGTAGATGGTATATATGACAACTCAGTACTTGACATAGATGGTATATATGACAGCTCAGTAACTTGACTTAGATGGTATATATGACAGCTCAATACTTGACTTAGATGGTATATATGACAGCTCAATACTTGACTTAGATGGTATATATGACAGCTCAGTACTTGACATAGATGGTATATATGACATCTCAGTACTTGACATAGATGGTATATATGACGGCTCAGTACTTGACATAGATGGTATATATGACATCTCAGTACTTGACATAGATGGTATTTATGACAGCTCAGTAACTTGACTTAGATGGTATATATGACAGCTCATACTTGACATAGATGGTATATATGACATCTCAGTACTTGACATAGATGGTATATATGACGGCTCAGTACTTGACATAGATGGTATATATGACATCTCAGTACTTGACATAGATGGTATTTATGACAGCTCAGTAACTTGACTTAGATGGTATATATGATAGCTCAATACTTGACATAGATGGTATATATGACAGCTCAGTACTTGACATAGATGGTATATATGACATCTCAGTACTTGACATAGATGGTATATATGACATCTCTGTACTTGACATAAATAGTATATATGACGGCTCAGTACTTGACATAGATGGTATATATGACAACTCAGTACTTGACATAGATGGTATATATGACATCTCAGTAACTTGACTTAGATGGTATATATGACAGCTCAATACTTGACTTAGATGGTATATATGACATCTCAGTACTTGACATAGATGGTATATATGACATCTCAGTACTTGACATAGATGGTATATATGACATCTCAGTACTTGACATAGATGGTATATATGACATCTCAGTACTTGACATAGATGGTATATATGACAGCTCAGTAACTTGACTTAGATGGTATATATGACAGCTCAATACTTGACATAGATGGTATATATGACAGCTCAGTACTTGACATAGATGGTATATATGACATCTCAGTACTTGACATAGATGGTATATATGACATCTCAGTACTTGACATAGATGGTATATATGACAGCTCAGTAACTTGACTTAGATGGTATATATGACAGCTCAATACTTGACATAGATGGTATATATGACAGCTCAGTACTTGACATAGATGGTATATATGACATCTCAGTACTTGACATAGATGGTATATATGACATCTCAGTACTTGACATAGATGGTATTTATGACATCTCAGTACTTGACATAAATGGTATATATGACGGCTCAGTACTTGACATAGATGGTATATATGACAACTCAGTACTTGACATAGATGGTATATATGACAGCTCAGTAACTTGACTTAGATGGTATATATGACAGCTCAGTACTTGACTTAGATGGTATATATGACATCTCAGTACTTGACATAGATGGTATATATGACATCTCAGTACTTGACATAGATGGTATATATGACATCTCAGTACTTGACATAGATGGTATTTATGACAGCTCAGTAACTTGACTTAGATGGTATATATGACAGCTCAATACTTGACATAGATGGTATATATGACATCTCAGTACTTGACATAGATGGTATATATGACATCTCAGTACTTGACATAGATGGTATTTATGACAGCTCAGTAACTTGACTTAGATGGTATATATGACAGCTCAATACTTGACATAGATGGTATATATGACATCTCAGTACTTGACATAGATGGTATATATGACATCTCAGTACTTGACATAGATGGTATATATGACATCTCAGTACTTGACATAGATGGTATTTATGACATCTCAGTACTTGACATAAATGGTATATATGACGGCTCAATACTTGACATAGATGGTATATATGACAACTCAGTACTTGACATAGATGGTATATATGACAGCTCAGTAACTTGACTTAGATGGTATATATGACAGCTCAATACTTGACTTAGATGGTATATATGACATCTCAGTACTTGACATAGATGGTATATATGACATCTCAGTACTTGACATAGATGGTATATATGACATCTCAGTACTTGACATAGATGGTATATATGACATCTCAGTACTTGACATAGATGGTATATATGACATCTCAGTACTTGAAATAGATGGTATATATGACATCTCAGTACTTGACATAGATGGTATATATGACATCTCAATACTTGACATAGATGGTATATATGACATCTTAGTACTTGACATAGATGGTATATATGATGGCTTAGTACTTGACATAGATGGTATATATGATGGCTTAGTGCTTGACATAGATGGTATATATGACATCTCCGTACTTGACATAGATGGTATCTATGACATCTCAGTACTTGACATAGATGGTATATATGACATCTCAGTACTTGACATAGATGGTATATATGACATCTTAGTACTTGACATAGATGGTATATATGATGGCTTAGTACTTGACATAGATGGTATATATGATGGCTTAGTGCTTGACATAGATGGTATATATGACATCTCCGTACTTGACATAGATGGTATCTATGACATCTCAGTACTTGACATAGATGGTATATATGACATCTCAGTACTTGACATTGATGTTATACATGACAGCTCAGTACTTGACATAAATGGTATATATGAAGGCTCAGTATTTTTGGCCATTTATAAAAAGAAGTGTTCATCAATTAAATGATGTTCCACATAACAATAACCTTGCCGCCCCAGACAGACAATGGATGCAAAGTGATGCCAATGGCTCACATATATCTTTGAGTCAGGTGAACTAAAATCCTTACCAAATCAGACTTGGCCCAATAGTTCTGCTCAGACAAAGTTGTATGATAAAAATCAATTATTTGACCATCTTGTCAAATTTCAAGGTCGTTTCTATATGCAACACTCTCCCATGTCCCAATACATATAGTTTGTCAGTGACTTGCGACAGGTCGATGGTTTTCTCTGAGTACTCTAGTTTTCCTCCACCAAAAAAGTTTACCACCACGATATAACTGAAATATTGTTGAAAGTGTGTTAAAACACCATAACCAATAACCAAACCTAATACATATACATACAAAATATGAAGGCACTGACTGGACCTTTAGACAAATTTAATATTTGAGCATGCTAAATGGAAGAAATCCTACACTAAACTAGGAAGAATTGTTTTAGATACCTAAAACTTATGTCTCCACTTAATGGCCCGCACAAGAAAATACTATTTAAAAAAACAATTATTTGACATTTAGGTCAAAGGTCAAGGTATCACAAAGGTCATTATGGTATGTGACACACCGCTTTATGGTCATGCACCCACATACCAAATATAATTGACCTATCTGGAAAGACAAAAAAGTTATGGTCTGAACAAGCTTCGCTGAGAAGAAGCAGAAGAAGCGGAAGCGAAAGAAAAAATCAGATTAAAACAATATGTCTCCCTTCGTTCGAAAGGGAGACATAATAAGACGTGGCATATAAAAACGTCAACAGCTTTGATTATTAATGCTTTATTAAAATATCATAAATAACATAAATTGTGTAAATATATTTAATGAGTGAAAACATTGACAGAAAAAAATATTAAAAATTATGGACGGAAAAAACTTCACAACATCTTTCAGAAACTTTTTCTAAGTGGAAGGACAAAGTGCAGTATGAAAAAACTTCACAATATCTTTCCGAATTTTTTTTCTAAGTGCATAGACAAAGTGCCCAATAAAATTTATGTAAAGTGGAGCAATTAAAGTGTTACTATTTCAGTACTTGACATAGATGGTATATATGACATCTCAGTACTTGACATAGATGGTATTTATGACAGCTCAGTAACTTGACTTAGATGGTATATATGACAGCTCAGTACTTGACATAGATGGTATATATGACAGCTCAGTACTTGACATAGATGGTATATATGACATCTCAGTACTTGACATAGATGGTATTTATGACATCTCAGTACTTGACATAAATGGTATATATGACGGCTCAGTACTTGACATAGATGGTATATATGACAACTCAGTACTTGACATAGATGGTATATATGACATCTCAGTACTTGACATAGATGGTATATATGACATCTCAGTACTTGACATAGATGGTATATATGACATCTCAGTACTTGACATAGATGGTATTTATGACATTTCAGTACTTGACATAAATGGTATATATGACGGCTCAGTACTTGACATAGATGGTATATATGACAACTCAGTACTTGACATAGATGGTATATATGACAGCTCAGTAACTTGACTTAGATGGTATATATGACGGCTCAGTAACTTGACTTAGATGGTATTTATGACATCTCAATACTTGACTTAGATGGTATATATGACATCTCAGTACTTGACATAGATGGTATATATGACATCTCAGTACTTGACATAGATGGTATATATGACATCTCAGTACTTGACATAGATGGTATATATGACATCTTAGTACTTGACATAGATGGTATATATGATGGCTTAGTACTTGACATAGATGGTATATATGATGGCTTAGTGCTTGACATAGATGGTATATATGACATCTCAGTACTTGACATAGATGGTATATATGATGGCTTAGTGCTTGACATAGATGGTATATATGAAGGCTCAGTATTTTTGGCCATTTATAAAAAGAAGTGTTCATCAATTAAATGATGTTCCACATAACAATAACCTTGCCGCCCCAGACAGACAATGGATGCAAAGTGATGCCAATGGCTCACATATATCTTTGAGTCAGGTGAACTAAAATCCTTACCAAAATCAGACTTGGCCCAATAGTTCTGCTCAGACAAAGTTGTATGATAAAAATCAATTATTTGACCATCTTGTCAAATTTCAAGGTCGTTTCTATATGCAACACTCTCCCATGTCCCAATACATATAGTTTGTCAGTGACTTGCGACAGGTCGATGGTTTTCTCTGAGTACTCTGGTTTTCCTCCACCAAAAAAGTTTACCACCACGACATAACTGAAATATTGTTGAAAGTGTGTTAAAACACCATAACCAATAACCAAACCTAATACATATACATACAAAATATGAAGGCACTAACTGGACCTTTAGACAAATTTAATATTTGAGCATGCTAAATGGAAGAAATCCTACACTAAACTAGGAAGAACTGTTTTAGATACCTAAAACTTATGTCTCCACTTAATGGCCCGCACAAGAAAATACTATTTAAAAAAACAATTATTTGACATTGAGGTCAAAGGTCAAGGTATCACAAAGGTCATTATGGTATGTGACACACCGCTTTATGGTCTGAACAAGCTTTGCTGAGAAGAAGCAGAAGAAGCGGAAGCGAAAGAAAAAATCAGATTAAAACAATATGTCTCCCTTCGTTCGAAGGGGAGACATAATAAGACGTGGCATATAAAAACGTCAACAGCTTTGATTATTAATGCTTTATTAAAATATCATAAATAACATAAATTGTGTAAATATATTTAATGAGTGAAAACATTGACAGAAAAAAATATTAAAAATTATGGACGGAAAAAACTTCACAACATCTTTCAGAAACTTTTTCTAAGTGGAAGGACAAAGTGCAGTATGAAAAAAACTTCACAATATCTTTCCGAATTTTTTTTCTAAGTGCATAGACAAAGTGCCCAATAAAATTTATGTAAAGTGGAGCAATTAAAGTGTTACTATTTCACCAAAATAATATCTAGGTTCTCGTAAACATTTTTTATTCAAGTTTTAAGTCAGTGTATATATATTCTACCCAATTTTGTCATATATTGAAAAGTGTAGTATAATTATTTCTCTCAATATTACATCTCAGATCTTCAAATTTCTCCATCATTCATTTAAAACAAATTTAATTACAAACTCATTTCAATTATTCCAGAATCAGGCCCATTTTCCTCCATCAGAGAAAAGATATAAAAAAACCTGATACCACTATTTTGGACATTAGAAATATACATCATATAATTCTGGCAAGTTTTAATTAGTTACACATGTATTTCTAAGAAACAGACATTTCTAATCACATTCACTTAATACTACGAACCTTTCTATGTTACCTTCATGATGAAAACAAACAGCAGATAAACAAATGGCTGTGGGGATATATATAAACCAATAGAGGATGTTTTGATTGTCACCAGTACCAGTAAAGGAGGATATAAGGGATAGGGTCGGCCATTTTGTATACATACCCCTGGTACATTTGTTTATCAGTAATTTGCACATTGCGTCTTCGATCTCATGGAGTGACATTGATACTGAAAATTATCGCTCAGTGTGACCTTAAACATATGGCGTTATCGATAAAAACAATAGTGGTAGTTTTGAAGGTCTCGACATACATTATCACTGGTATAACAGTCTGTCCTATCAAACTTGCTGTATACTAGCGATAATGTCTGTTTCGATCTTCATTCAACTTGAATGCAACTGGGAAAATATCTCCAACATTTTAAAATAGGGGAAATCTCTTTGTCACTATAAAAATCTTGTAGACCAAAAGTATAACTATTTCACAAAATTTACATGTTACTTGTAATTCCATTTCTTGTGTCCATAAATTTTGTTTTGTTTCAAGTTCATTTATGTAGCTTCATGAGTTACTAGAGAGGTGGAAATATTTTGTTTTTAATCTCCATCACGCCTAACTTTAAAGAATGGTTGTAATCAGTCTCTTAATCTTTTTTTATATGATATCAAAACATGAAATTATTTAACACCCTATTTCATGGATATTTAAATTATGGTTAATTTAAGTAAGATTTGTATATCCTAGTCCCGGTCCATAGACTTACCCAAAATCACCACAAACAACTATTTCAGTAATAGATAAAGCATTTTAAAACATTAAAAATTAAGAAATATGTAATATAATAATAAAAACTTGTTTTGATAATATTTTGTGTATCTACCCATGCATTTGTTCTCAAGAAAGATAACTCAAGGCTAGAATATGTTGGTTTAACTCGATTTTAAATACTAAATAGATTGCATAAAAAGAATGTTATAGCAATAGAAGTTTGTAAAAAATTATATATTTTTTCAAAAATGAAAGGTGACTAACATTGTCTATTTAAAAGGGAAAAAAAAGAGCACTTATGGTGCTTGACCATGCTGAATCCAATAAGCTCCTATTTTAGGCTAGTCAATAAAACCTTTCCATTTATTAACAAAGATAAAATTGTGTGATTTTAATATTAAATAATCAAAACACTGCAATATTAGATTTGTTGATTATACTTTGGATGCTATACTGTCAGAGCACAAGTAACAGGTATTTTACGAAATCAATATTATTTTACATAGAGTTATCCTTCTTGAATGAAATCCAAAATTACAATAAATCGTTATTATATGAAATAGGAATCAGAAAAAGAAGATGATAAATACAATAAAATTACAATACCAACTTAAACAAGCCATTTTAAGTCTTTTAACTTCAAATAATTGTAGTTGTTTGATGTGGTTTTGGGTTATTTAGGGAAAGTTCCTGAACATCTAACCATAAAACTTCTTATCTTTTTTTTAATGGAGAAAATGTATAGTCATTATGACTGTAGAAAAAACTACTTTAGAATAAACATTCATTACACTCCCTTACATACTGATAAATGTTATGTAAAGAATAAAGTGAAAAAGTATTTTTTTTCTCAGTACTGAAAAAGTCTAGATGGAAATGGTAAAATAAAAAAAATAAAAAAAACATGAAAAATTTTGAACACATAACAAATATTGCATAATATTATTACCAAGCAAGTTTTGTACCTAGTACAAAGAAGTTTAATTTAATCACAATTTTGGGGGGCATCATAAGAATTTTGTTTAGATAAAAAAAAAATCTATTTGCACACAACACACATTAAAATTTTAAATTCATCACAATGAAATTTAAACTTCACCACAAGCTTAAGCTCAAAAAGTTTGTGTAACCTTATAAAGAGAATGAAAACATTTCTAGATAGTCCATTGATTTTACTTATCTAAATCACTCTAAAATCCATTCATGTCTATCTAATTAGTCTAAAAATATACTATTTAAACATTATCCTACCAACTTGGAATCTTATCAATTTTATAAAGGGGTAAGTGGCCGAGTGTATAATTTTTTTTGGTGTTATACGCCCACAGACTATAAATAGTTTTCAATGTGATGTTAAAATGTAATGTCTAGATATTCTATCTAAAAGTGTCACAATGTTCTGTTTGGAATTAAAAATACGTCTATTAATTGGCATTCATGTATTTCATTATTTTTGCCATCAAAAAATAAAATTGCAGGATAAACCGAATGAACACACATTGTTGTGGCTTTTTGAGTATCAATTTCACTTAATTAACAATGATCTGGTTGCTAGCTGATGAAACTACATGCAATCTTTAAAATTAGCAATATTCTAGATTAGCATCTCATTATGGCATGGCATGAAATTTTCACATCAAGAGGTTCCATGAAGATATAGCAGCTATTGAATTTTTGCTTGAAAAAAAAACTACATTTAAAACCTGTATAAGCATGTCACCTTTGGGATAGAGAAAATGTGGTCTTATAAGAAAGATGATCTCTTTTTTGGTTCATTTCTTGTGAACATTTTCTATGACAGGACAAGAAAAAAGTGATGTTTTAATACAGGTGACTTAGAGATGACAGCATGGACAGAGTTTGACTGTACTTTAAATTGAATGAAACATAAAATAACTCGGAGATAGGAATTAGAAGCTTGTAAAAGGAAAATAAGTATTACTTCAATGTCCATATTAATATATTGTTTACAAATATAACGTTTATTCATAATTTAAACAGCATTGGGAATAAACAATGTCTTTTTGGATTAAAAAAAAAAAAAGATTACCCCAAAAAAAAAGAAAAGATTAATAGATGTTCTGAAAGTATTATCTAAGAAACACTACACTCTACAGTATAAAACTCTACCTACTCATATATGTAGTTACCGGTATCAGTATCTGTTAGAGCTAATTCAAACTTAATATTAAATAAAAATATCTCATTGTAGGTTATACCTGATATTTGGGGGAATATAGTTTTTATTGAAATATATTATATATAAATAATAAACAGGCAGTGAAACCCGTCTAAACCGAACCCACTCAGGACTTGTTCGGAATCAACAGGTGTTTGCTTTATACAGGTTAAGTTTTCCTTGGATAATGTACCGGTATTCAAATTCTTTTTTTAACTTACAAATGTACCGATTTCAATAAAATATTATGAATTATATATAAAAAAAAAAAAGTTTTTTTTCTTTATTTGAGACTTTATTTTCTGTTTTGTTCAAACAGGGTTTTTGGGTTTTTCAAGGTTTGGTTTAGACAGGTTTGTTTCACTGTATATTATGGGTTAGTTTTCATAATATGGCACCTATTCTACCATTTTAATACCATAGCATGTTGTTAACTGATCACTGAGAATGATCCGACAATTCAATAAAATAATCACATGTGGAATGATTTTAGGGTTAGGGTTATGGTGTTTAACGCCACTTTCAACAAGGAATGGTTTTAAAATGAAACATTGAGAAATATTTGATTAAAATATGTAGAAAAATGTAATAGTAAGCATATCAATTTAATGATATGTGTATAAAATTTCCACACTTCTTAAAAATCACTTATAGAATGTACAATGTATATGCGTAATATATATATAAAAAGAATGTAAAAATGAGTAAATGCTTAAAATATAAAGATAAAAATAATAAATAAAAAAATAAAGTGAAATAAAGTAAAATTCTATCACAAGTTTAAGAAAATTAAATCACAGTTGTAGTGCTGAAGCCTTTTCTAATCATGTCCACTATATTCATAAAATACTTGCTTCGCTAGAGTTTTTCATAGAAAAAAAAATCTTATTTGAAAAAACATCTTGCTTTAATAAATAATAATAATTTATTAATTTTTGCTCCATATATATCAATCTTCGCATTCAATCACTTTGCAAAAAAAAAAATTGAAAATGGATTATCAAGCCAATGTCACGCGTTAACAGATCACAGACAATATCTATATTTCTTATATACATAGAAGTGTATGTGTTGTGAAACAATGATGTTAAAGTATATATGATTCTGTAAATGCATTTCTTAACATTTCATGATTACAATAGCATTGCTTCAATATGAATTTTGTTTTTTTGGAGAAATAATAATTATGCATTAAATTCCTCATCAACAGTAAAATGATGCACGTAAACAGACATGAAACTAATTGGTAACAGACATCAATCTAATTTGCACCAAATAGAACACTATTTTTAATATGTGGTTATTTACTTAAATGGGACCGGTATTGAAAAAATCGGAACGGAATCTTAAACAAATCTTTCCTTCGTAAATGTATAATTGATATATCTATGAAAATGAATAAAACATTTTTACAGTGATCTTCATGATTTTTTAGGAGTTGATTTCCTAGTATTTTTTGGCGATGATTCGTTGTGTACAGCAATTGTACTGTTGAAAGACATGTCACTACATATAGAATTATCAGGTGAAGTGTCAAAAGTCACTCTAGGACTAGCTAAACTTTTCAATGAATCATCTAGGTAATTTCCTGCTGATAACATGGCTTGTGCTTGAGTCTGAGATCTTGCTATAATTTCATTAATGGCTTCCATTCTGGACTTGTACTTCCTGAAATAAAAATAAACAATGTTTACTATTGGTTGGTTGGCTGGTTTATGGTGTTTAATAATATTTCAGTTATATCGTGGTGGTCAGTTTTATTGGTGGAGGAAACCGGAGTACCCAGAGAAAACCACTGACCTGTCGTAAGTCACTGACAAACTTTATCACATATTGTTGTATCGCCTGAGTGGGATTCAAACTCACAATGTTAGTGGTGATAGGCACTGATTGTATAGGTAGTTGTAAATCTAACTACCATACAATCATGACCATGATGACCCTTGTTTAATATTGAAATTGTATGAATATATTTATAGCAATAGGTAAAGTGTGAAAGAAGGCCACCATTGAAAAACGAAAATTGTATATACACACAAACAATGAAAAGGAAACCAGAGGCTATCAAGTATCGTTCACCTGTTTTAAATAGGCAATGAACAAATCAAGGACAGGTTCCCTCTGTACCAATTATACTGAATATAATTATTGTCTGTTTATGGTGTTTGACGCCATTTTCAATAATATTTCAGGTATATCATAGTGGTCAGTTTTATTGGTGTAGAAAACTGGAGTACCCGAAGAAAACCATTGACCTGTCTGTCACAAGTTACTGACAAACTTTATCACATAATGCTGCATCAAGTACACCTCGCCATGAATGGGGTTCGAACTCACAACTTTAGTGGTTATAGGCACTGATTGCACAGGTACCAACTAACATACGATCACGACCACGACGGATTATTGTCAAAACAGGGTAGAATCTGTGAGGATCGACTATTAAACTAAACAACAAAATCTTTAACATCCTTGCTATGCTTGGCCGTTATTTAATTCTTATTTTCTGGAATCAGGAGTGAGTGAGTGAGTGATTGTTGTTTAATGCCAACTCAGCAATTTTTCAGCGATATCATCACAAAGAACAGATTAATTTTCACTGAAATGATGATGAGGTCCACTTTGTACTAGGCCAACACGCTTAGTTTGATTTTAATAGTGCTAACTCACTGAAACAACAGTCAGCGATACACAGATCTCCCCACTCAGACACATTATCCTGATTCCGGGTCAACCAGTCTTTGCTCTTTCTCCTTAAAGCTGCGTGCTTAGTGGAGAAGCAACAAATACCAATTTTATAGTCTTTGGTTTGACCCAATCAGGAATCGAACCCACGATCTATTGCACTCCAGGCAAACACACTAACCATTACACCACCGATGCGGTTCTCTCGAATCAGGATAATGTGTCGTCATCATCATCATAATGTATATCAGGGTCCTCTGGTACCATGTTAGTTAAATTAAAAAGATGGTGGCGAATATTAATTGATATAGCACATGAACATACAGAACCATGGAACCAGCTGTATCATAGGATCAGACTAAAATAACCATTACCATCATTTCATCAAAATGTAACATGTTCTCGACATGATATAGCTGAATAACTCTTTTTGATGATGTATACAAATTCATAAAGGGTGTTCGTCAATGACATGTAAATCCTGATATGATTATTAGCAAGCATATTAAGTATTGGGGAATTCCCATTTAAAATGTAGCTGGAATTACGTGAAAAAACTTTTGATGTAATATTAAGTGAAAAAGGGCAATAACTCCATCATTGATAGTTGTTTCAAACTGTCATGACAATAGGCAATTTTTCATATGGTAATATTGCTGCATTCACAATTTTCAGGAATTCCCATTTAAACTGTCGGAGGAGTTGTGCATACAAACCTTTCGATGAAATATTTTAAGTGGAAAAAGAAAATAACTTCTAAAACAACAGTCCAATCAAACTTCTGGGTTATGGGGAATCAGTGGAAGTCAGTTTCATTTAGTGGAGGAAACTGGAGTACCCAGAGAAAACCATCAACATGTCGCAAGTCACTGACAAACTTTATCACGTATTGCTGTATCGAGTTGTAAATTTGTAAATCCAACTACTATATGATCACTACCACGACGGTACCTCAAACTTTTGTATCAATATGCAAACTTTTATATGATAATTAGCAAGCAAGCAAAATGTTGAGGAATTCCCATTTAAAATATGGGAGGGATTGTGAGTACTACAACTTTTGTGATGGACAGGGACAAACTGACAGGATGAAAACAATATGTCTCTCCCAGTAAATCTAGTTGTACATACTTGTCTGAAGCAGAATTATTACGTCGCCTCATGGCCTGATATTGTTGCCTCAGTCTGACACAATCTTCTTCCAAGCTCTGTAATGAAGCTGCTGTGATCTTGTGTAAAGCTCTCTCTGTTTGAAGCTCTGTATTCAGGTCATGAATCTGTTTCTTGTAACGTTGTATAACTTTTGAATCACGATCTTTGCTGTCCTTGTCAGTGACCTTTTGCGATTCGAGATGCATAGACATCTGCTTGCTCATATCCTGGATCATCTTGTTCATCTCGTGCCTAAAATTAATAGGTAAAAGGATCATATGCAGGCAGCATGTGATAAATGAACTAGCTGCATAACCTGCAAAACCTTAGATTTGATTAAGCTTGCCACCATAATATGTTGTTGAAGAATGGAAACATCTTCTGTTACATTATGCACTGCGAAATTTGTTTTAAGAATAATATAGGTCATCAATGCTGTTTGGTAATTTAAGTATTAATTAAGGTATAAACATTTTAAACAAGGGGAGTGTGTCTGCAAATCCAATTACATGCAATTTTTCCCTTGAGTCATAAGTGGGTTCAGCTATAGAGAACAAAGTAAAATCCAGAGAAAATCAAATGGATTAAATCATCTACCTATATCCTAAGGTCAAATAGAGTCATCTCAAAAGATAATGAGTGAGTGACTGAGTGATAGTTGTTTAAAGTCAACTCAGCAAAATTTTCAGCTATATCATGACAATTTATTTGTCAATGAGATGATAATGAGGTGCGCTTTGTACTAGGTCAACATGTTTATTTGGATTTTTATAGTGCTAGTTCACTGAAACAACAGTCTGTGGATAGACATGTCAGCCCACTCTGACACATTATCCCGATTCCGAGTCAACTAGTATTTGCTCTTTCTCATTAGTGCTGCGTGCTTAGCGGAGAAGCAACAAATACTAATTTTATAGTCTTTGGTTTGACCCTGATCGGGACTCAAACCCCCTGATCTACCGCACTCAAGGCAAGCACACTAACCATTACATGACCGATGCAGTTCAAATGTTAATGGAATGTAGTATAATCAGATTGCCAAAAAGGCTGTCCTGCACACTTACCACACTGACTTTTCAGCATCACCCGATTCCTCTGCTTTTTTGGCAAGAAAATTCTTAACTCGCTTCAATTCATCTTCTTGTTCTTGTAATCTAACAGGAAATTAAAGCAATAATTATTAAATAGGTTATCAAATTCTTTAAAAAGTAGTAAAACAATTTCAAGGGATAATTTAAACAAGAATTGTGTACATGGCCTGCTGTAATAGATTTAAAAAAATATATCATGTTAAATAATGATAGTGTCACACAATGAAGAACCGTCTGCTATAATCCACCATCAGTGATCAAATCTTAGGCGATGAAAAAATATTTATTCTGTACTGTCAAACCTGTATTAAGAGGTCACCTTTGGAACAAAGAAAATGTGGTCTTCTAAGACAGGTAATAGAGGTTAAATTCATATGAAATTTCTATGACAGGACAAGAAAAGATGACCTTTTAATACAGGTGACAGCTTAATAGAGGTGACCACATGGGCAGGTTTGACTGTATATAATTAGACAATGCTTTTTACCCTTTTTTGATTCAAACTTTTAACACCACTTTCACTATTTTTTTAAGCTGTACCACGGAAACATAGCTTAGTAGTGGAGGATGTCAATATATTTGGAGAAAACTTACTTGGTTTGTAACTTTGATTGCATTTCTTCGTCAGTTTTCCGTGACTCATCTGAATGCTTTAATTTGAATGACAATTCTTTCACTTGATCATGCAGAAGTAACATTTCTTCTTGCAACTGGAAAAAAAAAAATGCAATTTCATTATCACCACCGAAAATGTTGAAGAAAACGGGACAAATTCGTTTGCTGTCAAAAAGAATTTGACAATAAGATAAATTTATAAAGTTGACTCAGTTACGAAATAACAAGCCTCATTTCTGACTGAAAAATTGGACACCTTAGGTTGATCTTATTTTCAATCCTTGTGCATGAAAACAGTTAATACCTTTTATCCTCAACTTGTTCTATTTGAGCAGTCAAATTTCATTGACTGGATAAATTGTTGTTATATATAATTGATCAGACAGTTCTGGTACCTGATTCATGTAGAGCGACAGTAAGAAATGGCAATGGTATAAGCGCAGATATGATAGAGGATACAATTAGAAACTATAAGAACCATGTTTTTTTTCCTGCTCTTTTTCAGACAATTTTAGTTTTTTTTTAATTTTTGTGCAGCTGTTTTTTACTTTTTGACATTGCAGATTAAACACAATATGCATTTACATATATTGTCGGCATATATAAAATTTACTTACACTCAATGCATAATAGGCCAGAAAAAAGAAGCTCACCAAAGGTTTGCTTTCCTACCTGTTTCTAAAGTTTGCATAAATAAATTATATATTTTTGTCGACAATGTACATATATGGTATATATACATGTGTAGAAGCTAAAATACAACAACCTACCAAATTGTTGTATGTAGGACACACTATAATATGTTTCTCCTTCCCTATATTATTAGTTGCAGGCCAGGAAATATAAAAAAATAATGAGATACCGTAATTATAATGTTGTGTTTTATAAAGAAATAAATGATTGAGTCGTAATTTAAATTCTCAACTTAAAAAGCTAGTTATGTATCATAGGATTTAAACACCAGAGGCTCCCAGGAGCCTGTAATCGCTGACCTGGATCAAAGCTGCTCTCAATAACAATGCAACTGCACTGTGGTTGCCATCTTGTTGGGAGAGCGCGACTGGCGGACACAATTTTGGAAGAGGACCATCCAATGACTATTATATCAAAGTTTGGTTCTAATTGAGCTACTGGTTCCAGACAAGATGGTTTTTATGTGAATTTCCCATAGGGTCCTATGTTAAACTAAGTTCAGCTGTGCAGCCATCTTGGTCAGAGGGTGGGACCACCAGACACAATTTGGAAGAGGACCATCCAATGACTATTTTATCAAAGTTGGTTCCAATTCAGCAACTGGTTCCAGACAAGAAGATTTTTTTGTGAATTTCCCGTAGGGTCCTATGTTAAGCTAAGTTCGGCTGTGGGGGGGCCATCTTGGTCGAAGGGCCGAACCGCCGAACACATTTTTGGAAGAGAACCGTCCAATGACTATTTCATCAAAATTTAGTTCTTATTGAGCAAATGGTTTCAGACAAGAAGATTTTTCTGGGAATTTCCCATAGGGTCCTATGTTAAATTAAATTCTGCTGTGGCGGCCATCTTGGTCGGAGGTCTGAAATGTCGGACACAGTTTTGGAAGGGGACCACCCAAGGATCATTTCAGCAAAGTTTGGTTGCGATTGGCTCAGTAGTTTCAGAGGAGAAGAATTTTTTTTAATTTCACCCCCCCTTTTTTTCTATTTTTAGCTTGGTGGCCATCTTGGTTGGAAGTCCGGATCACCGGACACATTTTTGGAAGGGGACCATCCACGGACCATTCCACCAACGTTTGGTTCCAATTGGCCAAGTGGTTTCTGAGGAAAAGATTTTTATGTGAATTTCCCGTAGGGTCCTATGTTAAGCTAAGTTCGGCTGTGGGGGCCATCTTGGTCGAAGGGCCGAACCGCCAGACACATTTTTGGAAGAGAACCATCCAATGACTATTTCATCAAAAGTTAGTTCTTATTGAGCAAATGGTTTCAGACAAGAAGATTTTTATGGGAATTTCCCATAGGGTTCTATGTTAAATTAAGTTCGGCTGTGGTGGCCATCTTGGTCGGAGGTCTGAAATGTCAGACACATTTTTGGAAGGGGGCCACCCAAGGATCATTTCAGCAAAGTTTGGTTGAGATTGGCGCTCAGTAGTTTCAGAGGAGAAGATTTTTTAAATTTCATCCCCCCTTTTTTCTATTTTTTAGCTTGGTGGCCAGCTTGGTTGGAAGTCGGGATCACCGGACACAATTTTGGAAGGGGGCCACCTAAGGACCATTCCACCAAAGTTTGGTTGCAATTGGCCCAGTGGTTTCTGAGGAGAAGATTAAAATGTGAAATGTTGACGGACGGACGACGGACGAAAAGTGATGGCCATGTGAGCTAATAACACACGAAAGGCAGGTACAAGTGTACCTTGTTAACTTGGTCTGTAGACTTTTTTGTTGAATATTATCCAGGATAGCTTAAATAATTAGTCATTTAAAAATAAATTCATCCCTCGCATAAACTTAAATTGTATATATCAACTCGCTTCCTTCATATAGAGATCCTTACATATTTGTCGTGATTCGAAAAATATGACGATTTGAGAGCGAGTCTCGGATGATATTGCACGACAAGAAAATCATGCATTTTAAAATTACAAATTTAATGTATTGAAGCATAATGGAATGTTTCAAAGAGCTTCTTTAAACATCTGTAAGTGGCATTACAGAACTTCTTAATAAGTTCATAAAAAAAATCCATCCTTTATAATGAAAATCAAATAAAATGTTTGATTCCTGAAATAAGCCATAAAACGGCTCCACAAAAGAATGTGACAGTATTTGGGAATTTAAGGATTGGTCTGTGAAACGTTTACCTTTGGTATTTTCTTACCTTCAGATTTTCTTTGTTTTTACTTTGAACCGTTTCTCTACATTTCTCTAAATCAGCAAACAGTTGAGTATTCTGTTGAGACAGTTTATTTCTGTCAAGCTCTATCAGTTCCCTACACATAATAATAAAACATGTTGAGATCATTTTGGTGCATTTTGTATGTCCAAAGGAAAAAGTTGAAATTATCAAAACACAGTATTCAACATACATCATCTAACCATATCACTATATATATTTAGTACTTGAGTCAGTGTTCAGACCTTACGATCATGAAACTTTTGAGTATGATTTTCGTACTCATACACCAAAATTGTCCAATCAGAACAAAGTATTTATTTGATACAGTGCTCTGATTGGCTGTTTTCCGACTGGAACCAGGAAAGCCAACACTGGCTGATGTTACCTATGGGTCTAGGACAATAGCCCCCCGGACAATTGCCCCCTGGACAATAGCCCCCGGACAATAGCCCCCCGGACAATTGCCCCCCGGACAATTGCCCCCCTAGGACAATAGCCCCCCGGTCAATTGCCCCCCATCCCCCAATTTTTTTATTTCTTTTTATTTATTTTTTAAATGAGAAATAAATATGCATAAACTCAGATTAAATTATTCAAATTACTTTTAAGTTGGATTTTCTTCTTTGTATATTAATCACAGGGGCTTGAATCACTTTTATAGAGGTCACACGGCCTATATACCATATATATATACTAACGTTAGTATATATGGTATATAGGCCGCATGACCTCTATGAAAGCGATTCAAGCTATATATATATGGTATATAGGCCGTGTGACCTCTATGAAAGCGATTCAAGCCCCTGTGATATTAATCATTATACAGCTTGGACAAGCTATGATAAAAATAACTTTCTCTTATTATTTATAGATATTTTATTTTTAGATAGAGTTTAATGATTTCCCAATTAAATTTAATTACCTTACAAAATTGGTCTTCAAAGAAAAATTATAAAAAGGAATTTGATTAAACAATGATCAAAGCTAAGTACAAAGGTTAATAATTAAAAAGAATTTTGAGAACAAATTATTGCAAGCTAAGTATAAGCTTAGAACTGGCTTAAATAGGAGTGTATTTTGAAGTGAAAGTATAGTAGTGCAATGGAGTTCATAGAGTCAGAAAGGGGTAATCAGAAACTAAATATAAAACTGAAAAAAAATTGTGGGGGGCAATTATCCTAGGGGGGCTATTGTCCTAGGGGGGCAATTGTCCGGGGGCTTTGTCCGGGGGGCAATTGTCCGGGGGGCTATTGTCCTGCTCCCGTTACCTATGCCTAAGGGAGACAAATCTTAGTTTTGAAAATAATTACACTTTAGAAACTGCAAATTTTTGGCTTTTTTGTCTATTATTTGTAACTTTTCTGTGACTGAAAGAAAATAAACAGCAATCAGTGTAATTTTTTATAAAAAAAAATATGACCATCGGGAATGATCATACATTTTATTTATTTAAATTTTCAAAGCAACTACATAATTCATACTAACATTTGTTGTGACATCTCTTGGGCAGATTTCTTCAGTTTAGCATTAAATTGAAGTTTCTGACTCTCAAGTATCTGTTTCAACTTGCTTACTTCATTCTGAAAAAAAAAATCAGTATTTATTTTACTTTTAAATGTTCAATCTTACTGAATACATTTAATCTATTAACTAATGTACATTCACAGGTCAAAAGTATTTCCACACTAGGATATTTCCTTATATATTTGTCTATAAAACCACTTATTTTTAAAACATTCTCCTGAAGTCATTCTTTATCCAATTTTAATAAAATTTTCAGTATTAAATGCAAAATAAATGTAGTTCCTTCTTCTTATAATTTGCATATAATTTTATTTCTACTTTTCCTTAGGACATGAAACAAACACAAACTTTGATTTTTTCCCACCAAATCTGACTATATAATCATAGAAAATTGTGACGTTGAGAATTAACAATTTGTGTTTAAATCATAAATGCTTGTAAATAAAAGTTAGAAAAAAATTACATAAAATATTAAAATAAAGGTGAATATTATGTTCACTTACCGTACATCATTAAGAACTGATCTAATTTTTGCCAATGCAAGGTATTAGATTTAGCTATCAAATATCTATACATTTTTAAGACTAAGTGTCAATGATTTTACTTAAGTAAAGGATTGCAATGAACAATGACAGACAGTTCATTTACTTGGTGACACTATTGTGGCATGTACTGCTATCATTTCGAAGGGGCCATCATGGTCATGATCGTATGGTAGTTGGATTTACAATGACCTGTGCAATCAATGCCTGTCACCACTAAAGTTGTGAGTTTGAATCCGGCTCATTGCGAGAGGTACTACTCTACAACATTATGTGATAAAGTTGTCAGTGACTTGCGACAGGTCAGTGGTTTTCTCCTGGTGCACTAATAAAACTGATATAACATGATATAGCTGAAATATTGTTGAAAGTGGCGTTAAACACTAAAAACCAACCAAAACTAACCATCATTTTGATGATCGTAGGTTATTTATAATTTTTACCTCAGATCAAACACTTTTCTTTATTATGTTTAGGTTTGATATCCATAATCAATACTTTTCAATCTAATTTTTTTTAAATTCTTATTGTATTTTTTTTGCCTATACCTGCAATACTTCCATTTGTTCTTGCTTGGTGTTAGCACTAGTTTCATGGCTGTAAGATGTTGCTTCTAATTCTTGACATTTTTCTACGAAATGCTTCAGTCTGTCTTTCTCTAATTTAAGTTCTCTTTCCAGTGTGATGACAGATGATTCAGCCTGGTTCGATTTTTCTTCAGTAAGGAACTAGTAAATTAAAAACAAATTATCTGATAATGTATTAAGGGGGTACCATACACTACAGGGAGATAACTCTTTAAAATCAGTTGAACGTTTTGATCATATGATGTTTGTATGCAGATTTCAAACATCTCAGTGATCAAAACCACAGAGAGAAAAGCTGCTATGTGGCTAGTGAATTTATAGCTCTGAGTCTGTTGGTTGGAATTTGCTAAAATTTTGATATTTATTACAGTGGATATATTCAAACACACTGCCAAAAAAATAAGACAATTAAACGAGCAGATCAATTTTTACCTGAAGTGTTTGGTACCACCTTAAGCAAGTGAAAAAAAATAACTCTTATGTGACACATACATTTGTACATTCTTACACAAAACAAGGTAAAATTATTTATCCTGCACTTCTTCTATTTGAGCTGACTGGAAATTTTTTTGCTATATACTGTCACTGACCGAAATATAACTTTTCTGGCACCCCTGTCACATTTTACCTGTTGAGCTTTGGGAAACTAGTTGTAAATCCAGTTCACTTCCTGTTCACAGAAAATATCAAAAGAGGTACGGTCTAAAATGACTCTGTTTTATTCTTTAATTCAAAATATAAACATTGATTGACTAATGTAATTTTTCTGCAGGATAAAAACAATATTAACGCAGTGTCTTAAAATGTAAAGTTTATAAATGTATGTGTATTCGGTGCAAAACTGGAAAAATGCTCAATGAACCTCACTTATATCCAAGTTTTTAAGTCCCATACAAATAAACTTTATATTTTAAGACACTGCACTTATATTGTCAATTTATATGACCTTTACATCAAAGGTCAAGATCACAATGACTTAACTTTTACATTAAACACTCCTTCATGTCATATAAAGTTACATACAACATATAATGCTTGTGGGCCAAAAGCCCAAAAAGTTGTACATGGACAAGATTTTGTCTACAGACAATGATGGTACTTTGAAACCATTATATTGTCCTTTGTTATGGCAGGTATCAGAAAAGTCTGAAGATACCAAAGGGGTAATCAGAAACAGTAAAACGAAGGACACAATGGTCACAAGAAAAAGGAAAAAAAGACAATCTACAAAACATTACATAGAAAACTAAAGATGGAGCAACATGAACCCACTAAAAACCTGGGGTACTACAGAAGGGTAAGCAGTTCCTGCTCCACCTGTTGTGTTAATATTAAACGACACAAACATCATCTCATATGGAAATCTGTATAAAAACCTTTAGCTGTCAAAGACAATTGACAGTAATGCAATTCCATGTACATTTCAAATAGGTAAGTGTAGACTAGAGGCTCAATGGGCTGAGCCTGTGTCACTCATCTTTCATTCTGTTTTGAGGAAACTTTATACAGAACCTTCCATAGGTGCTTCCTACCAAATTTTGGTTTATTTGGCTACTCGGTTACAGATTTTTTAGAAATCAACCAATCAGAAATAAGAATTGCCTGTGGTGGCCATGTTTGTGAATGGATCGGAATGAAATGAGCAATCTTTATAGAGGACCTTCCATAGATGCTTCCTACCCAGTTTCGGTTCATTTGGCCTAGCGGTGTCAGAGGAGAAGATTTTTTAGAAATCGGTCAATCAGAATCAAGAATTTCCTGTGGTGACCATGTTTGTTAACGGATCGGGACGAAATAAACAATCTTTATAGAGGACCTTACATAGATGTTTCCTACACAGTTTCAGTTCATTTGGCTAAGGAGTTTCAGAGGAGAAGATTAAAATGTGAAAAGTTTACAGACGGATGATGACGGTCCAAGTGATGGCAATAACTCACATTGCCTTTGGCAAGGTGAGCTTAAAAAAAAAGATGAACTGTGAGCTAATGCTCATTTATGATATCCCTGCATGTGTATAATGTTCAATGTGCATAAAAACCAACTAAGTCGGCAAACAGGAAGTAGGAATCTGACGGGTTCAAAAACGCTTCCCACAATATGGCATACCTATATGAAGCTTGTGACCAAATATCAGATTTCTGCCATCAATAGTTGCTGAGAAAAATGCAACGAAAATTTCTTGGGACGGATGGAAGAACAGAGGTAAAACAGTATACCTCCCCTCCGGTGGAGCGGGGGTATAACAAGCAACATGACATCAACGTATTGCTTGAGAATGATCTGGATCTGTTATTTTTTTACCTTGTCTCTCAGGAATGAGATAAATGTGATCTGAGAATGGACTTTTTGTAATATTTCATATTACATATAGAAACATATCTCAAATTCATCTTGTGACCTGGGAAAAAAGAGTCCATTTCATTGTCAAATTATTTTCTTATTTCTACTTATTTCTTTCTCACATATACATTTTTTATATCACAAAATTTATTACCCTCTCTTTTCTACTTTCATGTAGCTGACTCTCTAGAGAATCAGCACTTTGTTCAGAAATCTTCCTTGCAGTTGTCTCCTCCTGAAGGTGCTCTTTTGCTTCCTCCAATAATCGTTGTGACATCCTATATTCAACCTGTAGTTTATCTCTTGATTCGATGGCAGATGCGAGACTAGATTCTAATGACTGAATCTTTGACTGAGTCTGGAATAGCAAATTTATAATTACATGTATATATATGTGTTTGAATATTTCTTCCTTATTCAGTTATTGGTTGAAAAAGCATTTGCCATGTCAGGACTGTTCACAGTTCTGGGTTTTCGCTACAATGAGATCCAAACTAGTCTCACGGTTCACTTCAGCCTGTATTGCTTACCTGGTTATTCATGCACAGTTTGTGTTCAATCAAGTCTTTTTTTTTCTTTTTTTTTTTTTAGAAAAATTGCTTAATTTTCACATGGCGTCCTATGTTAAACTTTAACCCATTGAAATTAGATTTAAATACACAATTTTTAATAGGGCCCGGGTGGCTCAATGAGTTAGGTCACTGGATCTAACAGCTCATACAAGCCTATCACCAATATGGCATGGGTTCGCACCCAGCTTTGTAAATTACAAAAAAGGGTGCATTCAACTCTCAGCTGCAAGTGATAAAGTTTACCAGTTGCTTGCCCTGGGTCGATGGTTCTCTCTGGGTACTCCGGCTTCCTCCACCACTAAAACTGGTCGCCATGATATAGCTGAAATATTGCTGAAAGTGGCGTTAAACACCAAAAATTCTAATTCAAATTCACAATTTTAATTTTGGGCTTTGTACAATATGATCACAGTAACGACAGTCCTCTATATATCTACAACTGTAAATGGGCAATTGCTACATTATTTATTATAGAATTCCATACCATGATAGCATACTTATTGACCTCATGCTGGTAGGTTTACAACCTGAATTTGCATACAGAATTTCCGTCAACCAATTAAGGAATAACAGTACTGTATTTGAAGAGTTGGAGGTGTCAATTGTGGATTTGATGGTCGCAAATGCAGTTTTACTGGCGACGGATATTTGCGACCGTCAAATCCACAATTGAAACCGACAACTCTTCAAATACGGTACTGTTATTCCTATTCTTATGAAATTCTCCCAACGTGCACACACTAGTTTGAAAACATACAAATAAATGACGAAAAAAATACACTTCAGGGCTCATCAAACCAGGCGAATGGGGTGACTTTTTCGCTAAGTTGGTTTCAATGAAATCATCCAATTTCTGTCAAAAAGCGAAGTTTTAGTCAGTCTTTTCAAGTCAGTATTTTATTCACCAATAATCATACTTTTTCTTCAATATTCACGTAAAAGGATCTCCCATATTCCTGAAATTTGACCCATACAGGGTTTGATGTTCAATATTTTATTCCAAACTCGTTAATTGCATCCTTTTTAAGATCGTTGTGCAGCACGTTCGTTTTGTGAAAGGTACAGGTACATTTTGTAGTGGGAAAAGAAACATTAAAATTTTGATTGATTTTCGGAAGTCTCCCAGATTTTCCCTCACTTCGCCCTTAAGTCAACTGAGAGAAGTCAAATCGCCCTGTTTTTACCATGTGTGGTGAGCCCTGCACTTTTCAAATTCCTCTGCTAAAAAAATAGTAATGTACATTAGTAGTTGTTTAAGGATCTGCCATCTTGAAAACGTGAAATCCTACATGTCATATGCACAACAATACACAAAAATAATTAAAATGCCTACCTTGAAAACTTATTTTAGTTAAATTCTATCTAAATTGAAGTGCACAAGAAGCCAAATAACGTCTGATCTTTATATTTTAAACTGGAAGTCTTCATACGACGTCATGTTGTTTATGTGCCAAAGTCATTCAACAATATTTCCCGGAATTTTAATTTTTGTGATTTCTAGACCCAGGGATATGCAAGAATACATTTTTTATGTTCAGTATTGCATTAGAATGGACAGTAAACTCGATTTGCGACCATCAAATCTCCAATTGATGCTGTGAAATTTTCAAATACAATATAGTTATCCCCTAAATAGGTCGTCAGCGTCAAATTCATAGTCGAAATATCTGGGTCAGCCATATTGTTTACAAACAAGTGCATTCGGCGTAGGAATATATCATTCCTTCAGGCATGTCAACTGCAGATTTGACACTCTCGATAGCCAATGCCAATGCGTTACATTATAATTGCATTAAAATATCTTATTTTGTATTGTTTGTTTGAATCATATGGATGACTGCTGGTTTAATAGTCTCTACGATGACTAACAAGTTACATTCCAGGCAGAACTTACTTGAGACAAATTATCTTTGAAGTAGAACTTTTCACCATCATTAGCACTCTTAATCTCAGTAATTGTCTTATTAAGGTCCTGTATCTGTGATGTAGATGACTCGTTCAATCTATGAAGTGCATCCTCTACACCAGCTTTCTCCATTTGTGCTTTAGAAACAGATTCCTGTAATATAAAAGTGTCCAAATGTCATTATACTTTTGAGAAAAAAGCTCACAAATTTAATAAAAAAAAAATAACAAAAACAACAATGAAAATCAAAAATCTAATGCTAAAGTTTGCATATCTAAATCGAACATACAGAAATTAACCGTGACATATTCAAGACACAAGGATCACTCGTCTCTTATGATCCTTCAATACCAAAAAATAGTCATTGTTTTTACCTCACACTATCACTGACTCTACAAGTCACAGCGGTAGTTACATTGAATGTAACATTGACACATTCAATGTTACTGTCTCAAAAAACTTAAATTGTAATTTCATCAAACCTGTAAATAATTTCATGTTTGTTAACTTTTGAAATTATTTGTAAGAAATATTCACTTGTATTTTGTTTTCCATATTGATAACCCTGCATCTAGGAAATACAAATCTATACACCAACTAATATCAAAACATTGTTGAAGACCCTAATGTGCCTGTGAAATGTAGAACAGCAATAAAAGCACTGTTCCTTTACTTGATTTTATGATTTTAAGTGCAATGTTAGATAGTCTCTGGTGCTCATTTACATCCATATCCTTTCTTACTAATAGTAATATATAAACATATAATGTATATAATTACCTGATGTCTAACTAATGATTCTTGAAGTGATAGAATCTCTTTCTTATGACTGTCTAACAACAGTTTTAGATCATCAACTGATCCCTTGGTCACATAGAGTTCCATTTCCAAGTTTTTCTTTTGTCTGAACAAAAAATAAAAAATAAATAAAATAAAATAAAATAAATTACTTCCCCTTTTTGGATTTTCATTATATAAATATTTTAATGAACAAATAAACTTATATATCAAAATATAAGTTGATATTTGAGTGAAATGATAAACTATCATTTTGTACACACTCAAGGGCCATAACTTACAAACAACAACTGTCAGATATCTTGAATTTGAGCTTCATCTTTCTAAAGCTAATTTTATAATTTCAAATCAATCATATAACTATAACCTGAGACCATGATCCGAAACCAAAAGCTGACGCTGATCACTTGAACGCCCGTCTGCTTGTTCTTCATCAAACTAATAGCGAAATTAAACTTCTTTACAACTCAGGTAAACAATGTTTATATTTGTGTACAACAGCATAACATAAATGCAAACTTATGTGTTTGGATTGGTAAATTTCCCATGATGCATTACAGCCTGATACCAATTGATTTGAAAATACAAACTTCACTCTGCCATGTTATTTGTGTTAAAATGGCAACAGAAATTGTTTTTGTGAAATTGAAATTAATATATACATACGTAGTAATTTCCTCTAATTCCTGAAGAGTTCTGCCAAAGGTAGATAATTCTGACTGTTTTGCCTTCATTTCTGCATTCAAACTGGACACTTGCTCTCTGTAAGAACACATTGGCAATACATAATCAATTAGTTTTTCAACATACATCTTATCATATGATATTAAAATAAGTTTTTCATTTTCATTTTGAATTGCTAGACTGTCATTGTAGACTGAATTAGATCTTTAAACTAGAGGATCCCAGGAGCCTGTAATCGCTCACCTGGTTTTCAATTTGACATCTAAAGTTGATAGAAAATGGGGGTGTTACACATAATTTTGAAAGTGGGCCACCCAAAGATCATTTCAACTAAAATTTCTGAGTAAAAGATTTTGATGTGATTTTTATCTCATAATATTCCTAAATGGAATAAACTGGCTGAAAAAATCTTACAGAAAAACCCAGAATATATGCTAAACTACTCATTGCCATGTAGCTGCAGTTAAAATTTGACTTCATTTTGATTTGTAATAAAGCAGAAATTGACAACTAAAGAAATTTCTATTTTTAGCAACAGCAACCATTTTGAATGGGGGGGGGGGGGGGGGGGCTGATGGACACAAAATTGAAAGGGGACTACCCAAGGACCATCCCAGCCAAATTTGGTTTAATTTGGTTCAGCAGTTTCAGAGAAGAAGATTTAAATGTGATCTTTTATCAAAATATGCCCAATTGCATAATCTGTATAAATCGGCTGAACAAAAAATCCCATAGAAAAACCCGTATAATATGTAAAACTACTCACTGCAATGTAGCTGCAGTTAAAATTATGTAGCTGCAGTTAAAATTTGAGCTCATTTTGATTTATAATAAAGCAGCAATGGACAATTGCAGAAATTTCTATTTTTTGTAACAGCAGCCAGCTTTTGAATGGAGGGCGAACTGTCGGACATAATTGTGAAAGGGACCATCCCTGCCAGGTTTGGTTTAATTTGGTTCAGTGGTTTCAGAGGAAAAGATTTAAATGTGGTCTTTTATCAAAATATGGCTAATTTGCATAATCAGTTTAAATCGGCTGAAAGAAAAATTTCACAGAAAAACCCGGAATTTATACTAAACTACTCATTTCCATGTAGCTGCATTAAACATTTGAGCTCATTTAGATTTATAATAAAGCAGCAATAGACAATTGAAGAAATTTCTATCTTTAGTAACAGCAGCCATCTTGAATGGAGGGCAGGTCTGTTGACACAATTTTGAAAGGGACCCACCCAAGGACCATTCCTGCCATGTTTAGTTTAATTTGGTTGAGGGGTTTCAGAGGAGAAGATTTAAATGTGAAAGTTTACGACGTACGACGGACGGACGGACGACGACGGATGCCAAGTGATGGCAAAAATACTACATGCACTATACTATAGACTTGAGCTCCAGAACTCTTTAAAATAACAAAGAAAACAAGGGCAACACAAAGCGTGGCGTATCCCCTCGCCGTTAAACCACTAAAAAATTCAAAGTTCAACTGTGACCTTGACCTTTGACTTATCATCTTGAAAATCAATAGGGTGCCAGATCTTTGTTAGTAGTACTTGAGTACCAAGTTTGGTTGAAGAGTGTTCACAAAAAATGTTACGGAAGGACGGACAGATGCACGGACGGAAGGACAGTAGCATTACTATATCCCCTTCACAACTTTGTTGGCAAGGGGATAACTATGTATAAAGTTTGGTCAAAATCCATTGAAGGATGTTGATTCTAGAGTATTCACAAGGATGCTTCGGGGTAAGAATTTGACCCTGTGACCTTGGCCTTTTTACCTATGACCTTGAAAATCGATAGGGTTCCAGATTTTCTTAAGGACTAAGCATGTACCAAATTTGGTCAAAATTCATTGATTCTAAAGTGTTCACAAGGATGTTACGGGGTAAAAATTAGACCCTGTGACCTCGACCTTTGATCTTGAAAATCAATAGGGTTCCAGACTCTCCTAAGGAATAAGTATGTAACAAGTTTGAAGGATGTTGATTCTAGAGTGTTCACAAGGATGTTACGGAAGGACGGAAGGAAGGAAGGACGGACAGTAGCATTACTATATCCCTTCGCAACTTCGTTGGCGAGGGGATAAAAAGGTTGCAAATAAAATTTTGGTGAAATTATCCCCTTCTGAAGTCTGCAGCATTTAAATTCTGAAGTACCGGTAACTGCAAAATTCTTAAAATACCTGTCCCCAGCTACTTATATAATGCCAATATATTACTTTTTACTGTATTTAAGCTTACGAGAAAAAAAAACTGCAGGACATCAAATCATAACAGCATAATAATGTCTCTGTAGTTAGGGTTATGTGCAATTTATAAATTTTTCTTTTGATCTTGCTGAGAGACATTGTCAGCCTCAACGGACGGAACCTATCACTGAAAAATATAGGCCAGTATGACATCAAACACCATAATGGCATTTCTGATAAAAACAATAACGTCAGATTTGAAGGTTTTGGACTAGCTACTATACTAGTGAAAGTGTCTGTCTCGACCTTCATAACAGCCGATATTCTATACATGTATCACATAAACAAATAGGGGCTGTCGTGGCCGTGACCGTATGGTAGTTGGATTTACAACTACCCATGCAATCAGTGACTATTACCACTGATATTGTGAGTTCAAATCTGGATCAGGGCGAGATGTACAACATTATACGATAAATTTTGCTAATGAATTGCGACAGGTCGGTGGATTTCTGTGGCTTCTCCAATAAAACTGACTGCCATGATATAACTGAAATATTGTTGAAAGTGGCACTAAACACCATCAAACAAACAATATAAACAAATCAGTTACTTTTGGATATCTAGTTCTCTCTCTGTTGATGTTTTATCTAATGCATGTGAATGTTTCTGTAGATGAATTTCTCTCTCCATGTCAGCCACTGTGATATCTAACTTTGTCTGTAGTTCTAGAATTCTTTGGTCTTTTTCACTCATCCTTTTAACCATATTCTCATATTCTACAGGAAAAAAGATGAAGGGAAATTTATCATTATATAAAATGCCTTCCTATGTTCAAAATTTGAGAACTATGTATGAGCTTGATTTCACAGGAACATAAATCATCATAATGTACTCAGATTTATCATTTACAATTTTGGGTGAACTATTCAAGGACCATAACTTTTAAATCACAAAATATATAATTTTGACAGTCATTTATTGAAGTCCAAGAATTAAATACAAATATGTACATGCATGATGTATGTAGATTTTATCAATCTTGGCGTTTAGCTTTCATTCATAAGACATACAGGTACATGTTAAATTTAAACGAATCAAACTAAAGCAGCAAAACTTTTCAAAATCAACAAAAAAAAGACATTAATAGCTCCAGAAAGAAGGGAACGGTAACCACAAGACTATTCTGCCAATTCAAACAAAACAAAGGTTTTCTTATTAAAGTCTCAATTTTATAATTCAGTATATGATTATTACATAGGTATTTTGAGGAACAGCCATACCTATTGTGCCTAAATATCAAGGCTGTCATGTTGCACTGTTTACACAACTAAACCATTACTTAAATTACCCTCCTCTAAACTATAGCAAGTGAAGCTGTTTTTTGGAGTTTGAGTGAGTCAGACATATGTAAACATATCATTTATAATGATGCTGTTCATTAGAGGTAGTGAGTGATTGTTGTTTAATGCCAATTATTTAGTTATATCCTGGTGAGAACAAGTTACATTTTGATAATATGATGATGATGATGATGTCCGCTTTGTTCTAGACCATCACACTGAACTGATTTTAATAGTCCTAGCTCACTGAAACAACAATCCACGGAAACATATGTTGCTCCACTCGGACACATTATCCTGATTTCAAGCCAACCATTCTTTGTTCTTACACCTCAATGCTGCATGCTTAGTGGAGAAGCAGAAAATACAAATTCAAACGTCTTTGGTTTGACCCGACTGGGGATCGAATCTATGATCTAACATACTCAAGGGGAGGATGCAAACCATTACACCATCAATGTGGTTTAGTTCTTACAAGGTTGAACTATATTCAGACACACAAGTACAAGTACAATTCATAACAAAACAAATAACCTGTAACACCAACAACAGTTTTAACATTGCATATAACTATAACATAATTTTATCAACATGGAGGATTTAAACAAAAAAATGACTTACCATGGTACATAACTCCTTTGTCCTTTTTCACATTATTTACAGTCTCTTGACTAGATATGAGTTGTCTTTGACAGTCCTCTAACTGTATTTGAACATCATGAAGCTCACGTCGTAAGTTGTGATTCTCTGAAGAGTAGATCTGGTAATCATTCTGTTAAAATAGATGACGATATACATCAAAGAGCGTAACATTTATTTTTATTCCACTAATAATGCCTTTCGTTCAAAGTTCTATTGGTTCTGTAAAATGCAAGTTTAAATTTATGGTAACATTTGAAAATGCCAAGAAACAAGTATAAAAATTTCTGTAAAAGATGTATAATTAAAGTAATAACTGTGAAATAAAAAAAAATATATATAACATTTTTAAAGTAAAAGAAGTAGGTATTGAAATACATGTTCAGGATGTTTTAAAAATCCTTTGTTTGAAATTCAATTTAAATTTCAAAATGCATTTTGATTTTTTGTCTGAACACAGAATATTACTTAAAATTAGAAATATCAATTAAATAACAAAATACACTGCTATTATCTAAAAAAGATGAGATAACATGTTTTGAAGGTCTTGACATACATTATCACAAGAATCACAGCTTGTCCTATGTCTAGACCTTCATAATTGCCGTTATTTTTTATATATCATGTGACTAAATGTAATTTACAGTGTTAGTATTTGTTAGACAGAGACACACATATATGATACTATAAGTCTTGTTTGTGCAAATACTACAATGAAGCCTGTCTAAACCTAACTTCCTTGTTATCAGCTTTTGTATACAGATTAGACAAATGTTCTCTTTAAACAGGTTAAATCAACAAAGATTTCCTGTTTTTGGGTACTTTATTTAGAGCTTGGTTTATGCAGGACTCCATTTTATTCAGGGTTCAGATTAGTCAAGCTTTACTGTAATTTTTCCATATGCAAATGTATGTCCAAAATTCAACCATTTATTGAAAAACATTCCTCAAAAAAAAGGTAACTGATTTTGAAATGAACAACTCAAAAATGTTCTGGTAAAATAATATTTCATATGGATTATTGAATGACTTTAGGAAAAGATATGTCTAAAAAGTGCCTTCTAGGTGTTTGAAAGTATACTAAAATGAAATATTGAAACAATATTTTTTGTTTTAATACAAAAGTAATACTCATTTAATATTAACCCATTTTAGGTTCCACCATTTGAAATCGAAAAATATATACCGTGAAAGTACTTTAATTCGTTGGCACCAATTTTCGTGGTTTTTACAAAATACATTGATCCATGGATTCTTGAATTCGTGGTTTTTACAAAATACATTGATCCATGGATTCTTGAATTCATGGTTTTTACAAAATACATTTATCCAGGGATTCTTGAATTCATGGTTTTTACAAAATACATTGAT
This sequence comes from Bathymodiolus brooksi, assembly GCA_963680875.1. Classification (NCBI taxonomy): domain Eukaryota; kingdom Metazoa; phylum Mollusca; class Bivalvia; order Mytilida; family Modiolidae; genus Bathymodiolus; species Bathymodiolus brooksi. The sequence goes on from OY804577.1 coordinate 55,760,833, forward strand.
CCGTGGATTCTTGAATTCGTGGTTTTAAACACTACAAGCAACAATCAATGGGAAATTTTTTGTTGGATTTTAATTTTTGTGGTTTAAGTGAACCACAAAATCCACGAAAATTAGAACCCCACTTTATAAATATTCCCTAGATGATTTGATTATCCCATGCTAACATTGAAAAACAAAGACAGACACATGTACCACATCTACATTTTTGTGTAACATGCTAACACCTTATCTACAGTCTACACAAATCACAACATCAACACAAGCTTTATATCTAACAACATACATGTATATGTAAAATACACACACTATCTACTTCTATGCAAAATAAACAAAGTCATTCAATCATGTTAGAGTGAAGTGCATTCTGGTGAAATATGCATGTGTTATTAGCTACCAGTATGTTAAGAAAACACCATAAAAGCTACATCAATTTGAAACAAATTACGTTTAATTTTTCCTTGACTTGTTTTTCTGTATTAAGGTTATTTAACACATGGTCGTGCTCCCGTTGGAGCAGATCCAGCTTGTGGTTCACCGACATCACCTCCTGCTGTCTTTCTTCAAACTGCAAATTTGGTACAATAAATCAATATTACAAAACCCACACAAAAGTACTCTTAGCCAGTGAGTATAATCTACATGTATTAACATAATTTTAACTTTTCAATATCAATTTACAATGCTTTAAACATCTCACTATTACTAAATAGCAACACAAAAATTATGTTGTGAATAAAGGGATACGCAAAGCATAGAATGATATGACCACAGCATGTCAACAATGGAAAGTTGAACAAGTGAATATTAAATGCAAGTTTGGACACAGTATTTTTCTTGACACAGTAATTTGCTAGACTTAATAATGTTATGGACATGGTAATATACTAGAGACAGTAATTTGTTGGACCCACTGAATTTTGGGCATTTGTCACATTTTATTATTTTAAGAGTTGGTCTCTTTTTTTTCCCTCCTTGAACCCCTATAATCATGGAAACCATAAGAACTATATAGCTTGGTAAATTCCGATTGAAAAACTGCTTTTAACAAGTCAAAGATTATGTCTGTGGTTGCAAATCACAATTGAAAAAAGTTAAAACTATTTACAGGTTTCATAAATTATCATTTGATAGAGGCGACAGCAGCCTGGATTGTTCCAACCGAGTGACTAAAAACCATGGACTGTACCAGCTGGTTCCAGTCAGATAACATACAAGGGAAAAACGATGTTTCATTAGCCTTATAACGTAAATTCTTTACCAATTTCTTTTCAATTTCCATTTTAGTTTCTAGAGAAGCGTTCAATGTCATCAGTTTCCTTTGATCCTCGGTCAGGTCCTCTATTCTGTGTCTTAGTTGTACATTTTCATATTCTGTGTCTTGTAAAGTTTTCCTGACTTGTTGTAAACTGATTTCCAATGAGGAAATCACAGATTCTTTTTTACTATATTCTGATTTTTCTATCTGAAAATTATTAAGGATTTACATAGAAAATACATGTGAGTTATGGTGTTTAACACCACTTTCAACAATATTTCAGCTGTATCATGATAGTCAGTTTTATTGGTGGAGGAAACAGGAGCACCCGGTGAAAATCACCACCCTGCAGCAAGTCGATGACAAATTTTATCACATAATGTTACATTGAGTACACCTTGCCATGAGCAGGATTCGAACTCAAAAATAAAGGAAAGGATGAGTGATATGGTATAAAGCATCTATTGAACAAGAAAAAAAGCATACAAATCTCTGTAAGGCCTGGTACTATCCGAGATCAATGTCTACATGATTTAAGTATGTATTTCATTCTTTGCTACTATTGATATTACTTTATTCACTGTTTCTATTTATAAATTCAACTAAATGATAGGACTAGGATCATTTATATTTCCACAATTAAACCACAGCAAATTATTGACCAATCATATTTCTTCATTTTCTTGTATTTAAATAAACAAGGAGTTGAAGCATGTAGGAATCCACTTATTAAGCAGCCATATGTATCAAAAGGCCACCATTTTCTTTTCTTGTAATAGAAAATTTCATATGAATTGAACCTCTTTTAAGAGGTCATCTGTCTTAAAAGACCACATTGTCCCAAAGGTGACCTCTCAATACAGGTTTGACTGTATGAGTTGTACAATCAGGCAACTATCATTGTTTTAATATAGCTTACTATTTAGTTTTTCATGTATTTCGTAACTTATTGTTGGAAGAGATGATTAAACAAAATAGGTACCCCATTTTTCCCACGCTCTTGTCAATCACCATACTATAAAACAAATTTGGAAACTCTTCAAAAATTCTAACCATCACTAAAAAGCAATCTGGATAACTTGAATTACCTCTGTCTGTTTTGCAGCTTGCTGGATTCTTTCTTTTTCTAAATCATGTCGCAAATGGGAGACTTCTTTCTGCAAATTAACTCTTTCTCCTGATAAATATTCACAAAGCTGTCTGGCTTCAAAACTTTCTTTTGTCTAAAATCAAATTAAAAAAAAAGAAATGTGATCCTCTCGATGAAATTACCCATACTTTGTGTCATGTCAAGTGATTCCCCCAAAATGTGCACCATTTTCATTATTAAAACGTTCAACTGGTTGATTCAATTTATTTTATACATATTTCATTGCAGTGTCAATGGATTCAACTTTGGAAGTAAAAACCCTAAGAATGATTAGGGTCAATCATGGTTATAAAATAGGCCAAGAAGATTCTATGGAGAAGATTTCTTAAATGTTTATGACAAGGCATGCCAAGTAAACGCAAAAGCTAGCATGGCCTTTCAATTTGCCAACAAACTTTAACATGGATGACCATTGCCGGTTTTGACTGCTCAGTTTAGGCTCTTTGGTTTTCTTGCTCACAAAACCCTTTAAATTATTTGGCTTTCCAATTTTTTTTTTACTTCTGAGCATACCTGATGAAGGTTATTCCTTAGGTGCGTCGTCCAAAAAATAATTTAATTTTTTTATTTTTGAGCATACCTGATGGTTATTCTGGAGGTGCGTCTTGCACACAATAATATTTTTCAAACTTTTGAGCATACCTGATGAAGGTTATTCCTTAGGCACATCGTCCAAACACTAATTTTATTTTTTTATTTTTGAGCATACCTGATGATTATTCTGGAGGTGTGTCTTGCACACAATAATATTTTAAAAACTTTTGAGCATACTTGATGAAGGTTATTCCTTAGGCACGTTGTCCAAACAATAATTTTATTCTTTTATTTTTGAGCATACCTGATGGTTATTCTGGAGGTGTGTCTTGCACACAATAATATTTTTTTAACTTTTGAGCATACCTGATGAAGGTTATTCCGTAGGCATGTCGTCCAAACAATAATTTTATTTTTTTATTTTTGAGCATACCTGATGATTATTCTGGAGGTGCGTCTTGCACACAATTATACTTTTTTTAACTTTTGAGCATACCTGATGAAGGTTATTCCTTAGGCACGTCATCCAAACAATAATTTTATTTTTTTATTTTTGAGCATACCTGATGAAGGTTATTCCTTAGGCACGTCGTCCAAACAATAATTTAATTTTTTTATTTTTGAGCATACCTGATGGTTATTCTGGAGGTGTGTCTTGCACACAATAATATTTTTAAACTTTTGAGCATACCTGATGAAGGTTATTCCTTAGGTGCGTCGTCCAAACATTTAATTTTTTTATTTTTGAGCATACCTGATGGTTATTCTGGAGGTGCGTCTTGCACACAATTATATATTAAAAACTTTTGAGCAGACCTGATGGTTATTTCAAAGGCGTGTCATGCACACAATAATATGTTTTTACTTTTGAAATGTATTCCTATCATTTTTCCCACCCTCTTACCAATCACCATACTTTAAACCAAATTTGGAAACCTTTAAAAAAATTCTAACCATAAACAAACAAACAAACAAATACTTTATTGTCAATCAAGACGCCCCGTAGGACAGAAAAATCATCATTAATTTATTACAATGATTAGTGTGATTTTAGTAATTATCAAACATTGAACCAAAATAAAATAGCAATAAAGATTTGTAGCAAAGGTTTATATCATGCATAGTTATGTCAGTGACCAAAGGCAAAAGTCACAATTAATGACATAAAAACAGAAATGTATTCCTGTCACAAGAGACATTATTAGTGGCGTAGCCCAACAAATAAAATCATCCAACGACAACCTCACCTTGAATATGAGTTGATTAGTCATACGAGCAATATCCTCTCTATTGCTCTGATTGTCATTGTGTAGTAATTCAATCCTTCTCTGTAAGAAATCTATGTCCATTAGTTGACGACTGAAAATGTATTAAAGTTGTACTTAAAACATGATTACAGTGTATCTGTAAGACTAAAATATATTTGAACAAGAATCTGTATACAGTGGAACTTGTGCAATCTGACAGTTGAGTTTTTGACATCCTGTGACATCCTACAAATATTTATGGTCCCAAAGTATTTCTGTTAACTAAAAATAATTTAATTTGATTTGATTTGAATATTTCAATCTGATTGGTTAAAATTTTGGTTATACTCGATAATCTGGATTGGTATTGTGACGTCACCAATGTGTTCATCCGCCAACGGCAAATTCAAATAGTCACATGAAATAATCGTAATTAAAATCGAAGAATCATTAAATTTTGTTGTAAAAATTAAATGATAAGGAATATTTGAAATTGTTGAGCAGGTTATACCTGCATAACCTGGTTTGGGTCAGTTTACGCTTTTCATAAATTGCTTGGTATAACCTGTTCAACAATTTCAAATATTCCTTAATAAAATGACATTCTCTACAACCCCTGGTTCCTTGGTGTGTCAGATTAGATAGGTATCCCTGTATATACAAAGATATGTTCTCTAAACTAGGCATTTACAAATACAGTGAAGTCTCTTAAATTCATAGACTCTTAATTTTCGTGGTTATTTAAATACATAGTAAAAAAAAAAAAAAAATTTGATGGATATGTAAATTTGTGGATCCCCTAATGCAGTCAGTACATATATAAGTTGTATAAAGCGACAAACATTCGTTGAAATTTTTATTTCGTGGTTCGATTAAGAAATAATTCATGAGGGTTTGAATATATATTGATTTTACCACGGGTTGGCCCTTTATGCCAAATATCGGCATAAAGGGCCATCCCGGGGTAAAATCCATATATATTCAAGCCCCCATGTATTATTTCTATTCTAACAGGACAAATACGGTATTTGAACAGCCAAAACAAATTATGACATTAACGATCGGCTGATATACCAATATATGCATATTTTACCACGGGTTTGGACCCAAAGCGTTTGAAGGACATCATATTAGTGTAATATCCATGAAATCCACGAAAATTAGTATATCACGAATTATATAATCATGAATTCACAGTATGCAGATTTTAATGATGCAATAGACATATTTTTCCTTATTTTTCTACACCATAGGTTGACTTGTTCATGTTTTTTCACCCAATGGTTTAAATAAACTAATCTAAGACTCAAATCCTTTTTTTTTTCTTTATATTTCATGATTTTTTCGCCAATGAATTCACTTTTTGGAAAGAATGGTAAACATACCTTTTTGAATGCTATCCAACTGTTTAACATACATGTTGTATATTAATTAAGAAATATAATGACTTAATTGTATCAAAGTTATGATGGTTTAACAAACTGTTCATGACTAAATGAGGTGATTTGATTGGTTAATGACAAGGTAACAAATCATTAAATTACAAAAAATGTCTTATAGTTAACTCTCTGATTTCGGCATTTATGCTCTCATGCAATGCATTTTTTATTCCATACATTTTTTTTCAAACTAATTTTCCTTTATATTGCACATACCTTGCTTTTGTCTGGAGCATATCTAATTCTTTATCTTTGGACTGCAATAAAGATCTAATCGTTTCCAATTCTTCAGCAATCTACAGTAAATTATACATAATTACGGCATTTTGTATGTGGTAAAAAATGTTTATCATAGCCACAATCATATGGTCGTCGTATTTAATTCTCTACCTATTCAAATCAATGCATATCACCACTTAGGTTATGAATCTATTCCCAACTGTTGCTAGATGCGTTCTATACAACTTTTATGTGGTAAGATTACCAGTGACTTATGACAGGTCGGTGGTTTTCTAAAGGTATTCCGGGTTTCCTCCTCCCAAAAAACTGACAGTTGCGGTATGGTTGAATGTGACATTAAACACCCGTAAGCTAACCTAACATGCAGGCTATATGACCCAAATATTCTGCTATTACAAACATACATGTATACAAGTGTAGATATCAACAAAAATAAAACCAAAATTTTGTGTAGTATGGACTTTTTTTTCTTAGATCTCATCAAGTAATATTGTCTGTATCAAAGAACTGACTCTGAAATTGAAACAATCCATCAGTGTGACATCAAACACATGATGCTACCCCCAAAAAAAATTATGTAAATTTCAAAGGTCTCGACATATAATATGCGAAACTAGCTATAATGTCTGTTTTGACATTGACTGCTGTTATTCTAAATATATATGTTTGTTCATTATAGACTTAAAAGTTAATGTAGGGATTCTGTATATATATGCCATTGTGACATTAACATAAATAACTTCATGACATTGTGAAATCAATATCAACCTTCTATTTAAATGTGCTCGGGCAAGGTGTATTCGATACAAAAATTATGTGATAAAGTTTGACAGTTACTTGCAGCAGGTCAGTGGATTTCTCCGGTTTCCTCCACCAATATAACTGAACTATTGTTGAAAGTGGCGTATAAACCCTATTGAAATGATCACGTTTAACAAATAATTGTTTTTAGCCAACAGTACTAGTTGTAAAAGACAGGCCATTTCATATAATATCTTAGTTGGCCCGATACAAGGAGAGATTTCCTATCCGTTACATTCCCTTTTTCTTGCATCAATCAAAACCTCTGCCAATAGGTCCATCTCAGTCAGTGCCACCTACATTTATTATTTGTTAACCAATTCTTGTCATGAATATAACTGAAAGACTCCTCAACTAACGTTAAACAATCAATCACTCAACATGAGTGAGTGAGTGAGTGATTGCTGTTTAACGTCAACTCAGTAATTTTTCTGTCATATCATTGCGAGATCAGGTTAATTTTCAATGAGATGATGATGAGGTCCGGTTTGTATTAAACAAACACACTTAGTTGGATTTTTCTAGTGCTAGCTCACTGAAACAACAGTTCGCAAATAGACATGTCGCCCCACTCTGATACATTATCCTGATTCCGAGCCAACCATTCTTTGCTCTTTTTCCTTAATGCTGCATGCTTAGCGGAAAAACAACAAATACCTAAATTTCATAATCTTTGGTTTGACCCGATCAGGACTCTAACCCTCGACCTATCGCACTCAAACCATTACACCACCGATGTGGTTCATTCAATTTGAACTATTTGTATAATTAATAATAAGAATAGGGAAATTTCACTAACAAGCTAAGGCAATATGATATACTAATGGGACCATATTTCTCAATAACATAACAATAATTCTACAATAAATACCGGTTTATATACTGGTGGGATGTCTCCGTATGCATGCTGAAAGTTGTCATGTTGTTTCTGTGCTTCATTTCCAAGTGTTTCTACCAATTCTTGTAGTTTACTTTCAAGCTTAACAATATCTTCTTCTGACTGAGCTTTCTCTTGAATCAAAGCATCAAGTTCTTCTGCTATTTCCTGGTCATCAAAAAATATTTTTCAAAATTAATCAATTCATTTATCAATACAGTGAAACCTGTTTAAATCGAATCCTGAATAAACCAGATTTCTGTATTATATAAAATTGAACTTTTAATAACGTTCTTTGTTAATTTGGCCTGTATAAACTGATCACCTGTCTATTCTGAACTCATAACTTGGTCCCAAGGAGGTTCAGTTTAGACAGGTTTCACTGTATTGTCTAGTTATTTCATAGTGATTTTCTGGGGAAAATAATAAGTTGCTGAAATAGTAATTCATTAAAACCTTGTGATAATTTTTGCCAGTGACATATGACAGGTCAAATTCTAAGTGGACTCAAAAATTCTCCACCAATAAAAGAAACAGACATGGTAATACACAAATATGTTATGAATAGTGCTAAATAGCCATAACCTATATCTCAATTCTACGTTCTGTGTCAGACTAAACTGTTAGTGTCTCACACTAAACTGTTACTGTGTCTGACTAAACTGTTACTGTGTCTGACTAAACTGTTACCCTGTCAGACTAAACTGTTACTGTGTCTGACTAAACTGTTACTGTGTCTGACTAAATGGTTACTTTGTCAGACTAAACTGTTACTGTGTCAGACTAAATGGTTACTTTGTCAGACTAAACTGTTACTGTGTCAGACTAAACTGTTACTGTGTCAGATTAAACTGTTACTGTGTCAGACTACATTATTACTGTGTCAGACTACACTGCTACTGTATCAGACTAAACTGTTATTGTGTCATATTAAACTGTGACTGTGTCACACTAAACTGTTACTGTGTCAGACTAAATGGTTACTTTGTCAGACAAAACTGTTACTGTGTCAGACTTAACTGTTAATGTGTCAGACTAAACTGTTACTGTGTCTGACTAAATGGTTACTTTGTCAGACTAAACTGTTACTGTGTCAGACTAAACTGTTACTGTGTCAGATTAAACTGTTACTGTGTCAGACTACATTATTACTGTGTCAGACTACACTGCTACTGTATCAGACTAAACTGTTATTGTGTCATATTAAACTGTGACTGTGTCACACTAAACTGTTACTGTGTCAGACTAAATGGTTACTTTGTCAGACAAAACTGTTACTGTGTCAGACTTAACTGTTAATGTGTCAGACTAAACTGTTACTGTGTCAGACTAAATGGTTACTGTGTCAGATTAAACTGTTACTGTGTCAGACTACATTATTACTGTGTCAGACTACACTGCTACTGTATCAGACTAAACTGTTACTGTGCCATATTAAACTGTGACTGTGTCACACTAAACTGTTACTGTGTCAGACTAAACTGTTACTGTGTCAGACTAAACTGTTACTGTGTTAGACTAAACTGTTACTGTGTCTGACTAAATTGTTACTGCTTAGGACTAAATGGTTACTTTGTCAGACTAAACTGTTACTGTGTCAGGCTAAACTGTTACTGTGTCAGACAAAATTGCCACTGTGTCAGACTAAATGGTTATTGTGTCAGACTAAGCTGTTACTGTGTCAGACTAAACTGTTACTGTGTCAGACAAAATTGTCACTGTGTCAGACTAAACTGTTACTGTGTCAGACAAAACTGTTACTGTGTCAGACTTAATGGTTACTGTGTCAGACTAAAGGGTTACTGTGTCAGACTAAATGGTTACTCTGTCAGACTAAATAGTTACTGTATAAAATAAACTGTTCCTGTGTCAAGACTAAACTGTTACTGTGTCAGACAAACTGTTAATGTGTCAGACTTAACTGTTATTATGTCAGACAAACTGTTAATGTGTCAGACTAAACTGTTATTGTGTCAAATTAAATTGTCAGTCTGAACTGTTTGCGTTACTGTCAATAACAATAACGGTATGTTAAGCTGGAAGTACCTCCAGGTGCTGTTCTAACTCTCCTTTCTCAGATGTCAATTGTATGTTTTCTACTTTCTGATTGGTTGTTTCCTGTTGTAGTTGCTGTATTTCTGTAGCCATTTCTTGCATTTCTTCTTCTTTTGTCTTCATATTTGAATATGACTCCTGAAAAGTAAATGATTTAGTTTCCAAATATTGTTGTCATCTCATTCCTAAAAATTGCTAACAGTTAATTTCCCAATATTTTTATCATCTCATTCCTTAATATTGCTAACAGATAATTTTTCCAATATTGTTTACATCACAAATGGGAGGCCAAGTTTTATTTTTTCCACAAAAAAAAACATGCTCAACATTTCTAATTTCTCAATAATTATTATTAATTAGACCAGATTTAGTAGAAACAAAATGATCTTACTTAGGTCTGACATGCATAATGAGGAAAAACAAATTCTTTCATTAAAAAATTTCTTGTCAATTGGGGTGAAAGAGACAAACTAGGGATGAAAAGCTGGGCAAGGGCAAAAACAGTAGCCAAAGTTAGAGGCAAATGGAAGCAATACATCTGGGCCTTAAGCCCCACTTGACATGGTGAGGTATAGGTAGGAAGGTGTGAATTTATAATTCTTAGAATCTTAGTGTTGAAGAAATTACAAAATATATTAAAAAAAAATGAACACCAAACTAAATGAATAATTACTTAAATAATTAATGTACCGTATTTTACGGACTATAGGTCGATGGGGACGATAGGTCGAATTGTTGCTTTTCGGCTAAATATTTTGGGAAATACTAAGATAGGTTGAAGCATTCCATAGGTCGAGGATGCCGATGACAACTTGGGTAAGTATCGTCACATCCAACTTTTTTTCTTTTTTTTTTTTTACATCGGTAAACATTTGTCCTATAACGATGTTCTTCGGTAAGTATATGTAAGTATTAACTCAAGAATACTATTCTTATGTGTCATAAACGAAATAATTATGAAAATTAAATTAAATAAAATTTTGTTTTTAAACTTGTTTTTTATGAGGAGTCTGGTTTGTAAAGCCAGACATCGATGACATTCAAATCAGGCCATCTGTGGGTGTCACAATAGATGGTAAACGGATGTTCATACAATAAAATAATCAAGCTGTCAAAACAATGTATCACCTTGTGCAGTTTTATTGACATACCTTTAAACTGTGTTTAATTAGTAGTACACAAAGTATGTGATCGTCTCGGTCCAGTAAATTTTCAATCAGCTGATCAGGATAATTAAGTGCCGACTGATGTTCACCTGTGTTGATTATCTCATGGTGATTATTTTATTTGTTCCTAATTGACCAAAAAGCTTGTACTCCACGTTTATTCAAATTATTGTGAGATGTAATGCAACCGCCATTTTTTACTACAACTCCGTGCACATGCTCGTGTTAGATGGAAAAGCTATATAGCTATATTTAGATATTTTGTGACAATAATTTTATATTGTAAAACGATCCAACCTGTGATTTTTTTTCAACAACATACATTTTTATAGTATATATTTTATTATACAATTCAATATTGAACTGATTTTCGCTAACACTTCAATCATTGAATATTATTGATTTTTTTCGGATGTTGAAAATTTTTTCCCCGGAATTGCACCCCTTGTTAGTATACTTTTATTCCCCAAGAACATCGATGATTTCAGTCTTCTTATTCAGAAAAAAAACCTACAGCAAATTCAAGGTATACTGTAAACAAAATCGTCATTTTTATCGAGATTTTTTTTTAGGGATTCCAGATTTTTTAACTTCATCCTTGTATAGGTCGATGTGGACGATAGGTCGAAGCCAGCGTGTTGAGGAAAAAAAATATCGACCTATCGTCCGTAGATATAATACTAACCAACAATTCTGCTTTTAATTGATCACGTTCCACTTCAACTTGTATTCTACCAGGTAGACTCATTTCCTTTGCATCAAGCTGTGAGGTAAGCTGCTGTAGTTTATCTTTATACTGGCTAAGTTCTACTTCCTGAATCTTAATCTAAAGAAATAATAATTCTATGCATTTTATAAAAAAAAAACAAATAAGTTGCCCTGGGTTTAAGCTAAGCTTAAATGGACACTAATCAAATTTCTTAACAAATTAATTGAAATTGCACAGTAAATATTCTATATATAGAAAATATTTGTACATTATCGGCAAATATAAAATTTATTTGTATGAGTTTTAGAAACAGGAAGAAAAGTGAGTCTCTGGTAAGATTCTATGGTCTGCTTCGCAACGAGGGCAGATAAATTATATATTAACGGGACAATGTACATATATTGTGTTTATCCTGCAATGTCAAAAAATCCAAAACAACTGCAAAATTGTCTGAAAAAAGCAGAAACAAGTGTTGTTCTAAGTGTTTTCAATGGTGTCCTCTACCATGATACTGTTACCATTTCTTACCGTCACTCTTAATGAATCAGGTACCAGAAAAGTTATATTTCTCACCTTTCTTTCTTTTTCTTTCAACTCAGAATTGACAGAATCCAACGTAACTTTTAGAACTTTGTACTGTCCCAGCTGCACCTCCTCTGTTTGAGAAATGGCATCAATTATTCTACCTCTTTCGTCAAATTGCTGTTGCAAGCTCTCAATCTGAAATATTTGAAGATCAGATATGGACTGACATGCAATATAAAATCTATGTATCTGTTTTATGAATGTAATAAGAAAGAATGATTTATACATATTATAGTGTAGGATTATAGTGCATCTTCAGAGAACACACACAATATGTGCATCATGAAGTTCACATATATGTATGCAGTACAAAATATAGTACATAAAGAATGGAACTTAACACAAACTAATTCAGAGACACTAAAACATGACCTTTGGACCATGGTGACCAGGTTTTGGTGAAATTGTTCCCAAAAAAAAGCACAAAATCTGCAACAATCATAATTAAAATAAACTGTGTGTTCATGCTCACAAATGATAAAATGCCATTTCATGTTCACAAAAGATAAAATATGTGTATGTCATTTCTAAAGTGACTATAAAAGTCATAACTACAAGTATCTATTAAAAGGAATGGTGATATGACATGATGTACATACCTGGCTTTCATAATCATTATTCAGTATCTGTTCTTGTTGTAGATCTTGTTTGGTTTGTTGTAGTTCTGTGTCTAGTTTGCTTAGTTCTTCTACCATATTCTTAATTTGTCTGTTTTTATCTTCTAGATCTTCCTTCACTGAGAATGACATCTGGAAATAAAATAAATGAAAAATACACAATCTAATGATACAAGATCTTTAAGGGTAATATCTCTCCTCTGACAGTTACTTTTACCTTACTGTCAGCAGTTTCTCCAGCCTTTGTCTCCTTTTTAGATCTAATGACACAAGATCTTTACTGACAGCATATCTCCCCCCATTGTCAGTTACTCTTACCTTACTGTCAGCAGTTTCTCTAGCCTTTGTCTCCTTTTTAGATCTAATAACACAAGATCTTTACTGGCAGTATATCTACCCATATTGTCAGTTACTCCTACCTTACTGTCAGCAGTTTCTCTAGCCTTTGTCTCCTTTTTAAATCTAATGACACAAGATATCTACTGGCAGTTCATCTCCCCCTAGTGTCAGTTACTCTTACCTTACTGTCAGCAGTTTCTCTAGCCTTTTTCTCCTTTTTAGATCTAATGACACAAGATCTTTACTGGTAGTATATCTCCCCCTATTGTCAGTTACTCTTACCTTACTGTCAGTAGTTTCTCTAGCCTTTTTCTCCTTTTTAGATCTAATGACACAAGATCTTTACTGGCAGTATATCTATCCCTAGTGTCAGTTACTCTTACCTTACTGTGAGCAGTTTCTCCAGCCTTTGTCTCCTTTCTAGATCTAACGACACAAGATATCTACTGGCAGTATATCTCCCCCTATTGTCAGTTACTCTTACCTTACTGTCAGCACTTTCTCCAGCCTTTGTCTCCTTTTTAGATCTAATGACACAAGATCTTTACTGACAGTATATCTCCCCCTATTGTCAGTTACTCCTACCTTACTGTCAGCAGTTTCTCTAGCCTTTGTCTCCTTTTTAAATCTAATGACACAAGATATCTACTGGCAGTTCATCTCCCCCTATTGTCAGTTACTCTTACCTTACTGTCAGCAGTTTCTCCAGCCTTTTTCTCCTTTATAGATCTAATGACACAAGATCTTTACTGGCAGTATATCTCCCCCTAGTGTCAGTTACTCTTACCTTACTGTCAGCAGTTTCTCTACCCTTTGTCTCCTCCTTTTTAGATCTAATGACACAAGATCTTTACTGGCAGTATATCTCCCCCTATTGTCAGTTACTCTTACTTTACTGTCAGCAGTTTCTCCAGCCTTTGTCTCCTTTTTAGATCTAATGACACAAGATATCTACTGACAGTATATCTCCCCCTATTGTCAGTTACTCTTACCTTACTGTCAGCAGTTTCTCCAGCCTTTGTCTCCTTTTTAGATCTAATGACACAAGATATCTACTGACAGTATATCTCCCCCTATTGTCAGTTACTCTTACCTTACTGTCAGCAGTTTCTCCAGCCTTTGTCTCCTTTTTAGATATAATGACACAAGATCTTTACTGGCAGTATATCTCCCCCTATTGTCAGTTATTCTTACCTTACTGTCAGCAGTTTCTCCAGCCTTTGTCTCCTTTTTAGATCTAATGACACAAGATCTTTACTGACAGTGTATCTCCCTCTATTGACAGTTACTCTTACCTTACTGTCAGTCATTTCTCCAGCCTTTGTCTCCTTTTTAGATTTAATGACACAAGATCTTTACTGACAGTATATCTCCCTCTATTGTCAGTTACTCTTACCTTACTGTGAACAGTTTCTCTAGCCTTTTTCTCCTTTTTAGATCTAATGACACAAGATCTTTACTGGCAGTATATCTCCCCCTATTGTCAGTTACTCTTACCTTACTGTCAGCAGTTTCTCTAGCCTTTTTCTCCTTTTTAGATCTAATGACACAAGATCTTTACTGGCAGTATATCTCCCCCTATTGTCAGTTACTCTTACCTTACTGTGAGCAGTTTCTCTAGCCTTTTTCTCCTTTTTAGATCTAATGACACAAAATATCTACTGGCAGTATATCTCCCCCTATTGTCAGTTACTCTTACCTTACTGTCAGCACTTTCTCCAGCCTTTGTCTCCTTTTTAGATCTAATGACACAAGATATCTACTGGCAGTATATCTCCCCCTATTGTCAGTTACTCTTACCTTACTGTCAGCAGTTTCTCCAGCCTTTGTCTCCTTTTTAGATCTAATGACACAAGATATCTACTGGCAGTATATCTCCCCCTATTGTCAGTTACTCTTACCTTACTGTCAGCAGTTTCTCCAGCCTTTGTCTCCTTTTTAGATATAATGACACAAGATCTTTACTGGCAGTATATCTCCCCCTATTGTCAGTTATTCTTACCTTACTGTCAGCAGTTTCTCCAGCCTTTGTCTCCTTTTTAGATCTAATGACACAAGATCTTTACTGACAGTGTATCTCCCTCTATTGACAGTTACTCTTACCTTACTGTCAGCAGTTTCTCCAGCCTTTGTCTCCTTTTTAGATATAATGACACAAGATATCTACTGGCAGTATATCTCCCTCTATTGACAGTTAATCTTACCTTACTGTCAGCAGTTTCTCCAGCCTTTGTCTCCTTTTTAGATCTAATGACACAAGATCTTTACTGACAGTGTATCTCCCTCTATTGACAGTTACTCTTACCTTACTGTCAGCAGTTTCTCTAGCCTTTGTCTCCTTTTTAAATCTAATGACACAAGATATCTACTGGCAGTATATCTCCCCCTATTGTCAGTTACTCTTACCTTACTGTCAGCAGTTTCTCTAGCCTTTTTCTCCTTTTTAGATCTAATGACACAAGATCTTTACTGGCAGTATATCTCCCCCTAGTGTCAGTTACTCTTACCTTACTGTGAGCAGTTTCTCTAGCCTTTGTCTCCTCCTTTTTAGATCTAATGACACAAGATCTTTACTGGCAGTATATCTCCCCCTATTGTCAGTTACTCTTACCTTACTGTCAGCAGTTTCTCTAGCCTTTGTCTCCTTTTTAGATCTAATAACACAAGATCTTTACTGGCAGTATATCTACCCCTATTGTCAGTTACTCCTACCTTACTGTCAGCAGTTTCTCTAGCCTTTGTCTCCTTTTTAAATCTAATGACACAAGATATCTACTGGCAGTTCATCTCCCCCTAGTGTCAGTTACTCTTACCTTACTGTCAGCAGTTTCTCTAGCCTTTTTCTCCTTTTTAGATCTAATGACACAAGATCTTTACTGGTAGTATATCTCCCCCTATTGTCAGTTACTCTTACCTTACTGTCAGTAGTTTCTCTAGCCTTTTTCTCCTTTATAGATCTAATGACACAAGATCTTTACTGGCAGTATATCTATCCCTAGTGTCAGCTACTCTTACCTTACTGTGAGCAGTTTCTCCAGCCTTTGTCTCCTTTCTAGATCTAACGACACAAGATATCTACTGGCAGTATATCTCCCCCTATTGTCAGTTACTCTTACCTTACTGTCAGCACTTTCTCCAGCCTTTGTCTCCTTTTTAGATCTAATGACACAAGATCTTTACTGACAGTATATCTCCCCCTATTGTCAGTTACTCCTACCTTACTGTCAGCAGTTTCTCTAGCCTTTGTCTCCTTTTTAAATCTAATGACACAAGATATCTACTGGCAGTTCATCTCCCCCTATTGTCAGTTACTCTTACCTTACTGTCAGCAGTTTCTCCAGCCTTTTTCTCCTTTATAGATCTAATGACACAAGATCTTTACTGACAGTATATCTCCCCCTATTGTCAGTTACTCTTACCTTACTGTCAGCAGTTTCTCCAGCCTTTTTCTCCTTTTTAGATCTAATGACACAAGATCTTTACTGACAGTATATCTCCCCCTATTGTCAGTTACTCCTACCTTACTGTCAGCAGTTTCTCTAGCCTTTGTCTCCTTTTTAAATCTAATGACACAAGATATCTACTGGCAGTTCATCTCCCCCTATTGTCAGTTACTCTTACCTTACTGTCAGCAGTTTCTCTAGCCTTTTTCTCCTTTTTAGATCTAATGACACAAGATCTTTACTGGTAGTATATCTCCCCCTATTGTCAGTTACTCTTACCTTACTGTCAGTAGTTTCTCTAGCCTTTTTCTCCTTTTTAGATCTAATGACACAAGATCTTTACTGGCAGTATATCTATCCCTAGTGTCAGTTACTCTTACCTTACTGTGAGCAGTTTCTCCAGCCTTTGTCTCCTTTCTAGATCTAACGACACAAGATATCTACTGGCAGTATATCTCCCCCTATTGTCAGTTACTCTTACCTTACTGTCAGCACTTTCTCCAGCCTTTGTCTCCTTTTTAGATCTAATGACACAAGATCTTTACTGACAGTATATCTCCCCCTATTGTCAGTTACTCCTACCTTACTGTCAGCAGTTTCTCTAGCCTTTGTCTCCTTTTTAAATCTAATGACACAAGATATCTACTGGCAGTTCATCTCCCCCTATTGTCAGTTACTCTTACCTTACTGTCAGCAGTTTCTCCAGCCTTTTTCTCCTTTATAGATCTAATGACACAAGATCTTTACTGACAGTATATCTCCCCCTATTGTCAGTTACTCTTACCTTACTGTCAGCAGTTTCTCCAGCCTTTTTCTCCTTTTTAGATCTAATGACACAAGATCTTTACTGACAGTATATCTCCCCCTATTGTCAGTTACTCCTACCTTACTGTCAGCAGTTTCTCTAGCCTTTGTCTCCTTTTTAAATCTAATGACACAAGATATCTACTGGCAGTTCATCTCCCCCTATTGTCAGTTACTCTTACCTTACTGTCAGCACTTTCTCTAGCCTTTTTCTCCTTTTTAGATCTAATGACACAAGATCTTTACTGGTAGTATATCTCCCCCTATTGTCAGTTACTCTTACCTTACTGTCAGTAGTTTCTCTAGCCTTTTTCTCCTTTTTAGATCTAATGACACAAGATCTTTACTGGCAGTATATCTCCCCCTAATGTCAGTTACTCTTACCTTACTGTGAGCAGTTTCTCCAGCCTTTGTCTCCTTTTTAGATCTAACGACACAAGATATCTACTGGCAGTATATCTCCCCCTATTGTTAGTTATTCTTACCTTACTGTCAGCACTTTCTCCAGCCTATGTCTCCTTTTTAGATCTAATGACACAAGATATCTACTGGCAGTTCATCTCCCCCTATTGTCAGTTACTCTTACCTTACTGTCAGCAGTTTCTCCAGCCTTTGTCTCCTTTTTAGATCTAATGACACAAGATATCTACTGACAGTATATCTCCCCCTATTGTCAGTTACTCTTACCTTACTGTCAGCAGTTTCTCCAGCCTTTGTCTCCTTTTTAGATATAATGACACAAGATCTTTACTGGCAGTATATCTACCCCTATTGTCAGTTACTCCTACCTTACTGTCAGCAGTTTCTCTAGCCTTTGTCTCCTTTTTAAATCTAATGACACAAGATATCTACTGGCAGTTCATCTCCCCCTAGTGTCAGTTACTCTTACCTTACTGTCAGCAGTTTCTCTAGCCTTTTTCTCCTTTTTAGATCTAATGACACAAGATCTTTACTGGTAGTATATCTCCCCCTATTGTCAGTTACTCTTACCTTACTGTCAGTAGTTTCTCTAGCCTTTTTCTCCTTTATAGATCTAATGACACAAGATCTTTACTGGCAGTATATCTATCCCTAGTGTCAGCTACTCTTACCTTACTGTGAGCAGTTTCTCCAGCCTTTGTCTCCTTTCTAGATCTAACGACACAAGATATCTACTGGCAGTATATCTCCCCCTATTGTCAGTTACTCTTACCTTACTGTCAGCACTTTCTCCAGCCTTTGTCTCCTTTTTAGATCTAATGACACAAGATCTTTACTGACAGTATATCTCCCCCTATTGTCAGTTACTCCTACCTTACTGTCAGCAGTTTCTCTAGCCTTTGTCTCCTTTTTAAATCTAATGACACAAGATATCTACTGGCAGTTCATCTCCCCCTATTGTCAGTTACTCTTACCTTACTGTCAGCAGTTTCTCCAGCCTTTTTCTCCTTTATAGATCTAATGACACAAGATCTTTACTGACAGTATATCTCCCCCTATTGTCAGTTACTCTTACCTTACTGTCAGCAGTTTCTCCAGCCTTTTTCTCCTTTTTAGATCTAATGACACAAGATCTTTACTGACAGTATATCTCCCCCTATTGTCAGTTACTCCTACCTTACTGTCAGCAGTTTCTCTAGCCTTTGTCTCCTTTTTAAATCTAATGACACAAGATATCTACTGGCAGTTCATCTCCCCCTATTGTCAGTTACTCTTACCTTACTGTCAGCAGTTTCTCTAGCCTTTTTCTCCTTTTTAGATCTAATGACACAAGATCTTTACTGGTAGTATATCTCCCCCTATTGTCAGTTACTCTTACCTTACTGTCAGTAGTTTCTCTAGCCTTTTTCTCCTTTTTAGATCTAATGACACAAGATCTTTACTGGCAGTATATCTATCCCTAGTGTCAGTTACTCTTACCTTACTGTGAGCAGTTTCTCCAGCCTTTGTCTCCTTTCTAGATCTAACGACACAAGATATCTACTGGCAGTATATCTCCCCCTATTGTCAGTTACTCTTACCTTACTGTCAGCACTTTCTCCAGCCTTTGTCTCCTTTTTAGATCTAATGACACAAGATCTTTACTGACAGTATATCTCCCCCTATTGTCAGTTACTCCTACCTTACTGTCAGCAGTTTCTCTAGCCTTTGTCTCCTTTTTAAATCTAATGACACAAGATATCTACTGGCAGTTCATCTCCCCCTATTGTCAGTTACTCTTACCTTACTGTCAGCAGTTTCTCCAGCCTTTTTCTCCTTTATAGATCTAATGACACAAGATCTTTACTGACAGTATATCTCCCCCTATTGTCAGTTACTCTTACCTTACTGTCAGCAGTTTCTCCAGCCTTTTTCTCCTTTTTAGATCTAATGACACAAGATCTTTACTGACAGTATATCTCCCCCTATTGTCAGTTACTCCTACCTTACTGTCAGCAGTTTCTCTAGCCTTTGTCTCCTTTTTAAATCTAATGACACAAGATATCTACTGGCAGTTCATCTCCCCCTATTGTCAGTTACTCTTACCTTACTGTCAGCACTTTCTCTAGCCTTTTTCTCCTTTTTAGATCTAATGACACAAGATCTTTACTGGCAGTATATCTCCCCCTAATGTCAGTTACTCTTACCTTACTGTGAGCAGTTTCTCCAGCCTTTGTCTCCTTTTTAGATCTAACGACACAAGATATCTACTGGCAGTATATCTCCCCCTATTGTTAGTTATTCTTACCTTACTGTCAGCACTTTCTCCAGCCTATGTCTCCTTTTTAGATCTAATGACACAAGATATCTACTGGCAGTTCATCTCCCCCTATTGTCAGTTACTCTTACCTTACTGTCAGCAGTTTCTCCAGCCTTTGTCTCCTTTTTAGATCTAATGACACAAGATATCTACTGACAGTATATCTCCCCCTATTGTCAGTTACTCTTACCTTACTGTCAGCAGTTTCTCCAGCCTTTGTCTCCTTTTTAGATATAATGACACAAGATCTTTACTGGCAGTATATCTCCCCCTATTGTCAGTTATTCTTACCTTACTGTCAGCAGTTTCTCCAGCCTTTGTCTCCTTTTTAGATCTAATGACACAAGATCTTTACTGACAGTGTATCTCCCTCTATTGACAGTTACTCTTACCTTACTGTCAGTCATTTCTCCAGCCTTTGTCTCCTTTTTAGATCTAATGACACAAGATCTTTACTGGCAGTATATCTCCCCCTATTGTCAGTTACTCTTACCTTACTGTCAGCAGTTTCTCTAGCCTTTGTCTCCTTTTTAAATCTAATGACACAAGATATCTACTGGCAGTATATCTCCCCCTATTGTCAGTTACTCTTACCTTACTGTCAGCAGTTTCTCTAGCCTTTTTCTCCTTTTTAGATCTAATGACACAAGATCTTTACTGGCAGTATATCTCCCCCTATTGTCAGTTACTCTTACCTTACTGTCAGCAGTTTCTCTAGCCTTTTTCTCCTTTTTAGATCTAATGACACAAGATCTTTACTGGCAGTATATCTCCCCCTATTGTCAGTTACTCTTACCTTACTGTGAGCAGTTTCTCTAGCCTTTGTCTCCTCCTTTTTAGATCTAATGACATAAGATCTTTACTGGCAGTATATCTCCCCCTATTGTCAGTTACTCTTACCTTACTGTCAGCAGTTTCTCTAGCCTTTGTCTCCTTTTTAGATCTAATAACACAAGATCTTTACTGGCAGTATATCTACCCATATTGTCAGTTACTCCTACCTTACTGTCAGCAGTTTCTCTAGCCTTTGTCTCCTTTTTAAATCTAATGACACAAGATATCTACTGGTAGTTCATCTCCCCCTAGTGTCAGTTACTCTTACCTTACTGTCAGCAGTTTCTCTAGCCTTTTTCTCCTTTTTAGATCTAATGACACAAGATCTTTACTGGTAGTATATCTCCCCCTATTGTCAGTTACTCTTACCTTACTGTCAGTAGTTTCTCTAGCCTTTTTCTCCTTTATAGATCTAATGACACAAGATCTTTACTGACAGTGTATCTCCCCCTATTGACAGTTACTCTTACCTTACTGTCAGTCATTTCTCCAGCCTTTGTCTCCTTTTTAGATCTAATGACACAAGATCTTTACTAACAGTATATCTCCCCCTATTGTCAGTTACTCTTACCTTACTGTGAACAGTTTCTCTAGCCTTTGTCTCCTTTTTAGATCTAATGACACAAGATCTTTACTGGCAGTATATCTCCCCCTATTGTCAGTTACTCTTACCTTACTGTCAGCAGTTTCTCTAGCCTTTGTCTCCTTTTTAAATCTAATGACACAAGATATCTACTGGCAGTATATCTCCCCCTATTGTCAGTTACTCTTACCTTACTGTCAGCAGTTTCTCTAGCCTTTTTCTCCTTTTTAGATCTAATGACACAAGATCTTTACTGGTAGTATATCTCCCCCTATTGTCAGTTACTCTTACCTTACTGTCAGCAGTTTCTCTAGCCTTTTTCTCCTTTTTAGATCTAATGACACAAGATCTTTACTGGCAGTATATCTCCCCCTATTGTCAGTTACTCTTACCTTACTGTGAGCAGTTTCTCTAGCCTTTGTCTCCTCCTTTTTAGATCTAATGACACAAGATCTTTACTGGCAGTATATCTCCCCCTATTGTCAGTTACTCTTACCTTACTGTCAGCAGTTTCTCTAGCCTTTGTCTCCTTTTTAGATCTAATAACACAAGATCTTTACTGGCAGTATATCTACCCCTATTGTCAGTTACTCCTACCTTACTGTCAGCAGTTTCTCTAGCCTTTGTCTCCTTTTTAAATCTAATGACACAAGATATCTACTGGCAGTTCATCTCCCCCTAGTGTCAGTTACTCTTACCTTACTGTCAGCAGTTTCTCTAGCCTTTTTCTCCTTTTTAGATCTAATGACACAAGATCTTTACTGGCAGTATATCTCCCCCTATTGTCAGTTACTCTTACCTTACTGTGAGCAGTTTCTCTAGCCTTTGTCTCCTCCTTTTTAGATCTAATGACACAAGATCTTTACTGGCAGTATATCTACCCCTATTGTCAGTTACTCCTACCTTACTGTCAGCAGTTTCTCTAGCCTTTTTCTCCTTTTTAAATCTAATGACACAAGATATCTACTGGCAGTTCATCTCCCCCTAGTGTCAGTTACTCTTACCTTACTGTCAGCAGTTTCTCTACCCTTTTTCTCCTTTTTAGATCTAATGACACAAGATCTTTACTGGTAGTATATCTCCCCCTATTGTCAGTTACTCTTACCTTACTGTCAGTAGTTTCTCTAGCCTTTTTCTCCTTTATAGATCTAATGACACAAGATCTTTACTGGCAGTATATCTATCCCTAGTGTCAGTTACTCTTACCTTACTGTGAGCAGTTTCTCCAGCCTTTGTCTCCTTTTTAGATCTAACGACACAAGATATCTACTGGCAGTATATCTCCCCCTATTGTCAGTTACTCTTATCTTACTGTCAGCACTTTCTCCAGCCTTTGTCTCCTTTTTAGATCTAATGACACAAGATCTTTACTGACAGTATATCTCCCCCTATTGTCAGTTACTCCTACCTTACTGTCAGCAGTTTCTCTAGCCTTTGTCTCCTTTTTAAATCTAATGACACAAGATATCTACTGGCAGTTCATCTCCCCCTATTGTCAGTTACTCTTACCTTACTGTCAGCAGTTTCTCCAGCCTTTTTCTCCTTTATAGATCTAATGACACAAGATCTTTACTGACAGTATATCTCCCCCTATTGTCAGTTACTCTTACCTTACTGTCAGCAGTTTCTCCAGCCTTTTTCTCCTTTATAGATCTAATGACACAAGATCTTTACTGACAGTATATCTCCCCCTATTGTCAGTTACTCTTACCTTACTGTCAGTAGTTTCTCTAGCCTTTGTCTCCTTTTTAAATCTAATGACACAAGATATCTACTGGCAGTTCATCTCCCCCTATTGTCAGTTACTCTTACCTTACTGTCAGCAGTTTCTCTAGCCTTTTTCTCCTTTTTAGATATAATGACACAAGATCTTTACTGGTAGTATATCTCCCCCTATTGTCAGTTACTCTTACCTTACTGTCAGTAGTTTCTCTAGCCTTTTTCTCCTTTTTAGATCTAATGACACAAGATCTTTACTGGCAGTATATCTCCCCCTAATGTCAGTTACTCTTACCTTACTGTGAGCAGTTTCTCCAGCCTTTGTCTCCTTTTTAGATCTAACGACACAAGATATCTACTGGCAGTATATCTCCCTCTATTGACAGTTACTCTTACCTTACTGTCAGCAGTTTCTCCAGCCTTTGTCTCCTTTTTAGATATAATGACACAAGATATCTACTGGCAGTATATCTCCCCCTATTGTCAGTTACTCTTACCTTACTGTGAGCAGTTTCTCCAGTCTTTGTCTCCTTTTTAGATCTAATGACACAAGATATCTACTGGCAGTATATCTCCCTCTATTGACAGTTACTCTTACCTTACTGTGAGCAGTTTCTCCAGCCTTTGTCTCCTTTTTAGATATAATGACACAAGATATCTACTGGCAGTATATCTCCCCCTATTGTCAGTTATTCTTACCTTACTGTGAGCAGTTTCTCCAGCCTTTGTCTCCCTTTTAGATCTAATGACACAAGATATCTACTGGCAGTATATCTCCCCCTATTGTCAGTTACTCTTACCTTACTGTCAGTCATTTCTCCAGCCTTTGTCTCCTTTTTAGATCTATATGCCATAAGATCATTACTGGCAGTATATATCCCCCTCCATCAGTCACTTACCTTACTATCAGTAATTTCTCCAGCCTTTTTCTCCTTTTTAGATCTATATGCCATAAGATCATTACTGACAGTATCTATCCTCCTCCATCAGTCACTTACCCTACTGTCAGCAATTTCTCCAGCCTGTGTCTCCTTTTGCTTAGACCTATATGCCATAAGATCATTAATGACAGTATCTATCCTCCTCCATCAGTCACTTACCCCACTGTCAGTCATTTCTCCAGCCTTTGTCTCCTTTTGTTTAGATCTATATGCCGTAAGATCATTACTGACAGTATCTATCCTCCTCCATCAGTCTCTTACTTTACTGTCAGCCATTTCTCCAGCCTTTGTCTCCTTTAGTTTAGATCTATATGCCACAAGATCATTACTGACAGTATCTATCCCCCTCCATCAGTCACTTACCATATTGTCAGCCATTTCTCCAGCCTGTGTCTCCTTTTGCTTAGACCTATATGCCATAAGATCATTACTGGCAGTATTTATCCCCCTCTATCAATCACTTACCTTACTGTCAGCCATTTCTTCTGCCTTCGTCTCCTTTTGTTTAGACCTATATGCCTTAAGATCTTTTCTAGCATCAGCTATCTCTTTCTCCAGAGAGTTGTTATCAGACAACAATCTATTGTAATTGTCATTCATCAATTCTATCTCTGCCTGCAGACTATTGACCTGTATTATATAGAAAACAAGAGAGATAAGTATCGATGAGTGATACATGTCTCCTACATCAAAATGTCTTCAAAATAGCCACCTTGACTTAAAGTAAAAAGTATTTTGTGTGCCTCAGCCTGTCATTATGCACTACTTCTCTACCAAAAAAAATGAGTTCATGATCTTAAACATTTTTCCTGTTACAGGTGGCAACATAAAATCTGAACGACAGACAGACTGACAGACGGAGGGCAATTGTATAGTCCTTCTAAAGGAACCACGGGGGACTAAAAAGCATAACTGCCAGGTTTTTAATCTACAAGAATATAATAGTAAAAAATCTTTTCATTTTGAAATTATATTGAATATATGGAATATGGAAATATGTTATGCTGTGAACAAAATATTGCATTGCTATACAATAATGTTGTGAGTTCGAATCCCACTCATGTGAGGTGTACTAGATACAACATTATGTGATAAAGTTTGTCAGCGATTGGCGGCAGGTCGGTTGGTTTTCTCCGGGTACTCTGTTTTCCGCCATGTTATAACTGAAATATTGTTGAAAATGGTGTTAAACACCAAAACCCCTATACAATAATGTTAGGTTATTATACAGTGCTACCAACAAAATAGCAAAACGGAGGATGTGTCCATGTGATAGGAATTCCCCCACTCCAAGCTATTCAAGGGGCATAACTCCAAAAAGGAAAAAGTGTTAAAGTCCAACAGTGAAATTTGTCTTCCTTTTTTGGTCCCTGACATTGTCTTATAACTTTCAAATGACTTGTTTAAGGGGAATTTCAGTTGAATGGAAACTGGAAAAATGAAGAGATTTCATCTACAGTGAAACCTGTATAAACCAAACTACCTTGGTCGTAACTTTTGTGATCAGAATAGACAGGTGTTCAATTCATATAGGTTAAATTTTAACAAAGATTTCCTACATTGGAACTTTATTTAAAGTTTGGTATATACAGGATTCCACTTTATTGAGGCTTCGGTTGAGACTGGTTTCACTGTATATAATACTGAAGTCTACCAAATGAAGTAGAAGATTTATTGTTTCTGTTTGGGTTTTTTCTTATCCTCAATCTGTTTGTTATTTCAGAGTCATGTTTTCTGTAGATATATACCTGGAGAGTAAGCTTATCATTCTTTTGCTGTTTTCTATCATCAGATTTATTCAGCTCTAATCTACTATTGGCTAGTTGTAGTTCACCCTCAACATCTTTTAATGTCTTCTCTCGACTCTCAATCTGCACTTTCAGCGTAGACATCTCTCCTTCCATCATCTGATTGGATCTCGTTAATAGCTGAACTTTACTTTCCAGGTTTTGAATTTGAATCTGCATTGCTTCTTTCTGACCTGAAATGTAAAACAATGAAAAATGTTTTAGGCATCCAATGGCAATAGTTGTAATTTTTAATTGACAGTTGTATCATCCCATTGCAATAGTTGTAATTTTTAATTGGCAATTGTATCATCCAATGGCAATAGTTGTAATTTTTAATTGACAGTTGTACCATTTCTTAAAATGAAATTTATCTTGTAGAATGAATTTCTTTGACATTAATAAATATAGCAATACTAATCCAAATTTATGATCATCAAAAAATATTTCACGAAGGACCAATCAACACAATAATTCATAAATACAAAATACAATTGTATTTTTCTATTATAAATGAATAATATAACTTGTTTTCAGTCGCAAGTGAAATATTTTTGAAAATCTAAAATCAAGAATAGTCATACGAATTATCACGATTTTCGAGACTCGAGAAATGCTATAAACAAACGAACTACATATATATTGTCATGTGAAAACATGCCAATGTTTTTGCAATTATGACGACATTGATAAATATATGTACTTTGATGTCACGTCAGCTACAGTTTAATTTCACAGGTAAATTATTAGCTTTATTTCACTGAATAATTCTGGTATTCAACCCCTCCATCTATGTAATAAAGTCAGAGAAATTTGCTAAGGTAACCCTATTACCTATATATGATAAAGTGACTTTTGACTCTTAGACTACCTCTATTGTCACAGTAGAACTTTTTGTTGTATGTATGTATGTCATTGACTTATGAAAGGTTGACCAAAATGAACAAAGTAAAATTACAATTTCTTCATAGTAATAATATCAATACCTCTTATGTTAATAAGAGGAAAAGTCATCCCATCCTCATCTTTCATAAATTTGAGAGTAAATTGTACATGTCAATTGATTCAGGGTGTTTATTATCATTTCATCAATAAGGTGCCGTCGTGGCCGTGATCGTACGATAGTTAGATTTACAACTACCTATGTAATTACTGCCTACCACCACTGATGTTGTGAGTTCGAATCTTGATCAGGGCGAGGTGTATGACATTATGTGATAAAGTTTGTCAGTGACTTGCGACAGGTCGGTGGTTATAACTGAAATATTGTTGAAAATGGCGCTAAACATCATCAAACAAACAAACAAACAAACATTAAATCAATAAGATTCATTTCCTTTTTTTTCTAACCCCTTGTATACAAAATTCTATACTTAAACCTGACACATACTGTCTTTCCCTTGTAAGGAATGAACTGCACCAGTAGAAAGAGCAGGCAAATTTTTGCGTAATATTTCATTTTCACTTCTTGTTGCCTCTAGCAAATCTTCAGCTGTCTTCAACTTGGCAAAGGCTTCATGTCTTTCCTTTACTAAAGTAGCAAGTTGTCTGAAATAAAGGTATTTTTCTCGTATTTCATGTTTCTGATTATCTTCGAAAAGATCATCGTTATCAACCACCCCAAGATTAAAATAGGAGATATTGTAAAAAAACATTATTGTATTTCTTCTGAATCTTTTTGTGATGATTTTTTCAAACATTTAAAAAGATTTAAATATTCCAATTTATGCCCTCCACATGGGGTAAATGTTAAACGATGTCCTGCCATGACAGTCATCTTTGATTTCAGATCTATCAACACAAAAGTTGAACTTTATATAAGAGACTATCCAATGACCATGTACATTCTGGGTTCAATCAAGGTCATCATAGATGCCAACCCCTTTTTGGTGCAATCAGTAAGAAAACACTGAGATGTCAGTAATTTGTGATTTTTTTTCAGTAATCATAATATTTCATAAAATTTTACCATAATCGTACTACATTGTGGTGCCGACAATCATCCCAACCACAGTGCTGAATGGAAAAGTCTTGTTTGCAATATTTGCAATAGGCCATAATGTTCCCATGTCTATTTCATAAGGCAAGGGAACTCAATACAATATTCGTTGTCCCAGTTTCCTTTTCTTCGCTGCAGAAGCTTCACTTGTTCCCTCAGACATCGTGAAATTGACAAAAAACGTGCTGTGTTCATTAACTACTCAGGATCGAACAAGAAATGGATAGATCGTTTTCTACTATAGATAGTCCCGAGAAACCCCAAAGTATTTAATAATCGGAATCCCTCGAGCGCTTATCTTTACGCGATTTTAACAGACAATGAAGCGTCTAAATGATCACAATGATATTTAAATGGGGAACGGTTCCGGGCTGGCAATAATCGAAAATCCGTAACAAGTAGACTGTTGACCGTAACATCGTAACTTTGGGCCGAAATTCGTAAAAATTATGGAAAAATCGTAATGGTTGGCATCTATGAGGTCATCTCGGGAAAAAAATAGATACATTCTCCCACATGTTCTTGTGGTAACAGCTATCTTGGATTTTTGCTACTCACAAAGACTATAAGTGTAAAATATTTGTTCCTCCTCTTTCATTTACATCCATATACATTCTTGTGAATTTTAATATTCTAATTTATAACATCTATGTACATTTCCATATATTACAGAAATCCATGATGAAATGCATAGTTATTTTTACAGATGCCAATTATCCAAGATTTTCTAAACAAAGAACAAAACTATATAACAATTTTTCTAAAATTAATATATTTTCTACATGGGGTGTTTAAGTTTTTTAGGACTTCCATAAATGGGTCTTTTGTCTATAGAACCTAAATAATAGCTAAGCATAGCACAATCTGTACCCTGTTCATGGCGAGGTGTACTTGATACAATATTATATGATAAAGTTTGTCAGTGACTTCTGACAGGTCAGTAGTTTCCTCCGGGTACTTCGGTTTCCTCCACCGATAAAACTGAACGTCATGATATAACTGAGATAATGCTGAGAGTGGCGTTAAACACCATAAACAAAAACAAAAAAACAATCTGTATTTTTAAGGCAACTTACTCTTTATATGTAGACTCAAATGTTAATTTTTCTGATTTAGAATCTTCTGCCTTTTCTTCTGCTTGTTTTAATTTCATCTCATACTGACATTTCAAATCTCTTAAATTCTGAAATATAATATATAAAAAAAATGTAAGAACATTTACTACTGACTTTAAATTATGAAAATATCTTTAGTTTAAACAGAAAGTTTAAATATAACTGACCTCCACGATAAAACTGAAATACTTGTGAAAGTGGCATTAAACATCATAACCCTCTAACCCAAGACAAAAAACAACATTATTCTGAGCTATGCAGCAAAATTAAATTCTGCTATATAGTTTTTATTTCAGAAAAAACAACAAAAACAAAATGGTTAAAATACTCAATCAAAGTAGTTTAATTTACTGCACATTTTAAAAAAAATGTATTCAACAATTTGATTTTCATCTATTCATTCACAATCACATCCAAAAATTCTGAAGATTTCTTCAGCAATTTCACACACTGCAGTAGGTTCAATTATATATATGCTTAACTAAAGGTTTTGGGATATTTCAGGCATCATGTGGAATGTTCCTGTTCAAATATTATTTCCTGTTGAATCAATAGAACTTTTCTAAACATCCAAAAGAAGTATAATGCTATCTATATTTATGGATCATGCTTTCTCAGACTGGATGTTCTTTAATAATGAGTAATGATAAAACCGATATCGGGTTAGAAGTTTCCCCCCCATATTCATTAACATTTCTCTATACAGTATTAATTAAAGATCTAAATTGAAAAGTTTAACTTATTTTAGGTTTGTGAGAATTTCATTGGTCAGGAACACAATTTTTTTCACACCAATACTAACAGTGATTTTTACAATACAATGTACATAATTTATTTAAAATATTAAAATTGTGGACATATAGATTATCCTTCAATTGCTCATGGATTACAATATTTCTCCACTCAAGAGAGTTAAATCAAAAATTTTAACCACAAGCCGTGAGGCGAGTGGTTAAAATTTTAAATTTAACTCTCGAGAGTGGAGAAATATCGTAAGCCACATGGGCAACTGAAGGAGAATTTGTTTCTCCCATTATTTAACACGAACTTCATTTCAAAATCCTTTGGCGGACCTCAAATTACCGATTTGACAACATGCGGGGAAAGACACGAGACATTTTAATCCTCTAGAGGATTACAGATTTTTTCCCCACTGGTTCAGCAGGGTTAAAATGCCATAATAATGGGAGAAAATAATTTCTACACATCAATAAATGAATGTCACCTTCAATCCCTCTGTGGCATCATTATCTCTCAGATTTAAATCCTGAAGCATAATTTCCCACTGTCGTAACTGGTTATATGCCTGTTCTCGTGTTGACCATAGATGACACACCATATCTTTCTCAGATCTAATGCCTGCCTGCTGTTCTATTTGTGTAGCTATGTGTTTAAAATCGTGACTCTGTGATGTGAAAATAAAACTCCAGATTAAAATGTGACACTAAAAGCTGTTGTATTTTTTTTAATTTAAAATACTAATATAGGATCAGACATTTTGAACATTTCAAACAAGCAGGGAGATAAACAAAACATTGATCTATGACAAGAGAATACATGACACATGTAGTGCTTTAAAAGTTACTAAAGTATCAATCATATATCATATCAATTGTGATGTGATTGTGAAACTTGTGTTTCATGTGAATTAAATGACATAAGATCAATTCAGTCACATTCATAAAAGAAAGATTGATTAACATTCAAAACATGCATATTTACATTTAGCAAAATAAAAATATCACATAAAAACGAAAATGGAAGTTGTCTCCCCTGTCCCTGTATGTACAATGAACATGTGCAAAAGCCTGTCCCACATATCTTACATTTCATTAAAATGGAATTACTGTTCAATTTTAAGCTCGTTTTGATGGAAAAAAAGTAACTTTATTGGCTCTGTAGGTGTATTTTATCCCCTTTTTTTTCTGTGATCTATTTATAGTAATAGCAGTCAGGACGAGTGGTTGCATGATCATTGAATAAAATTTTGCAAGTACATGTAGATAATAGAAGTAACATGATTCCAGCCAAATTTGATTAAAATTGGACCAGCGGTTTCAGAGAATATTTTTGGAAACATTTTACAATTATGGATGATCTATAACAAGTGATGGCAAAAGCTGACATGACACTTTGGGTTAGGTGAGCTAAAATAATATCCTATTACAAAAGTGTTGTAATACAACTGAAACGCTATCTTATCATAAAAAAAATTACATTTTACAGTACAGTGCAACCTGTTCAATCCGACACACCAAGGGACCAGGGAAATGTGTCAGATTGAACAGGATGTCGGAATACTCAGGTTTTATTTTAGCTAACAGAAATATTTTTGTAGGATGTCACACGATGTTGGAAAACTCAGGTGTCGGATTACATAAGTTCCACTGTATATTCATTATACAAACCTACCTTTACAGATTCGTGTCTTTGACTAGAATGAGTGCTATATGGTATATCATATTTTTCTGATGATAGAGAGGCTTCATCAAATGGCACTTGTAATCTCAACTTCTCGTTCTCATTTCTAACATCCCTGATTTTTTGTTCCAGGTTACGATTTTTATCTTTTTCACGTTGAAGCTGTCTGCTCAATTCCTTTTCTGCTGCCTATATTATAAATACAGATAAAAATGTCTGAATATAGAAAATTCATGAGTATTATAGCATCTAAAGAAGCCTTTTCACATTTTCTTTTTGTGTTGGCATAATTTTTCCAATTTCAACTTATGTATTATCTACATGCATTTAATTACTAGTTTCTTGTATGTAAACAAATCTCTTACTGGGAAGTAAATATGTGATGTTGTTGGTGGGGTTCGTGTTGCTCAATCTTTAGTTTTCAGTGTGGTGTTTTATAGATCGCTGTTCATCCCTTTGTCTTTTTCTTTTGGCCATAGTGTTGTCGGTCCTTCTTTGATTAACAGATTCTGATTACCCCTTTGGAATCTTCAAACTCTTCTTACAAATCATTAATAAATGTTTTATATCATATGGGTCAAGAAAATTCTACCAGTATATTGCACCAGAACTGACTAACCTGAAGTCTAGCATTTTCCGTCAACAATTTATCTTCCACTTGTGACAAATTATTAGCTCTGTCAGACCTTTCGTGATGTAGTCTCTCTTCTGTTACTCTCAGTCTTTTTTCTAATGACTTTATCTGTAATTATTCAAAATATTAATACAGTCAAACCTGTATTAAAAGGTCACCATAGGAACAGAGAAAAGGTGGTCTTATAAAACAGGTGACCTCTTAAAAGAGGTTAAATTCATATGAAATTTTCTCTATGACAGGACAAGAAAAAGGTGACCTTTTAATACAGGTGACTGCTTAATGAAGGTGACCACATTGTCAAGTTTTATTGTACATGAATAATTTAACATGTTTATAAAAGAAATAATAAGAAATATCAATATCAGCCTCTTTCTTTGCAGTAGCTTCTGCCCCAGTACAACAGTAATGTTTATGTATTTCATCTGTTTATCAACAACAGTAATGTTTATGTATTTCATCTGTTATCAACAACAGTAATGTTTATGTATTTCATCTGTTTATCAATAACAGTAATGTTTATGTATTTCATCTGTTTATTAACAACAGTAATGGTTTGTATTTCATCTGTTTATTAACAACAGTAATGTTTTGTACTTCATCTGTTTATTAACAGCAGTAATGTTTACGCATTTCATCTGTTTATTAACAACAGTAATGTTTATGTATTTCATCTGTTTATCAACAACAGTAATGTTTATGTATTTCATCTGTTTATCAACAACAGTAATGTTTATGTATTTCATCTGTTTATCAACAACAGTAATGTTTATGTATTTCATCTGTTTATTAACAGCAGTAATGTTTATGCATTTCATCTGTTTATTAACAATGGTAATGTAGATGTATTTCACCTGTTTATCAACAATAGTAATGTTTATGTATTTCATCTGTTTATCAACAACAGTAATGTTTATGTATTTCATCTGTTTATCAACAACAGTAATGTTTATGTATTTCATCTGTTTATCAACAACAGTAATGTTTATGCATTTCATCTGTTTATTAACAATGGTAATGTAGATGTATTTCACCTGTTTATCAACAATAGTAATGTTTATGTATTTCATCTGTTTATCAACAACAGTAATGTTTATGTATTTCATCTGTTTATCAACAACAGTAATGCTTATGTATTTCATCTGTTTATCAACAACAGTAATGTTTATGTATTTCATCTGTTTATCAACAACAGTAATATTTATGTATTTCATCTGTTTATTAACAGCAGTAATGTTTATGCATTTCATCTGTTTATCAACAACAGTAATGTTTATGTATTTCATCTGTTTATTAACAGCAGTAATGTTTATGCATTTCATCTGTTTATTAACAATGGTAATGTAGATGTATTTCACCTGTTTATCAACAATAGTAATGTTTATGTATTTCATCTGTTTTTCAACAACAGTAATGTTTATGTATTTCATCTGTTTATCAACAACAGTAATGCTTATGTATTTCATCTGTTTATCAACAACAGTAATGTTTATGTATTTCATCTGTTTATTAACAACAGTAATGTTTATGTATTTCATCTGTTTATTAACAGCAGTAATGTTTATGCATTTCATCTGTTTATTAACAATGGTAATGTAGATGTATTTCACCTGTTTATCAACAACAGTAATGTTTTCCATTTTAATTCACCCATAGCAGTTGTGGCCTCCATTTGAATTTTACCTGTTGATCATAAACAGTTTCTTTTCCAACATAATTTATCCCCCTCCCCTCTATATAAACCTCACCTGTTTATCAACCACAGTATTTCCTCCTCCTCCCAAATCAACTTGTTGCTGTAGTAAATGTTTCATTTCTGTTAAATTGATAACTTGTTGACTGTTTTCCTGACGACGAATCTCTTCCTCTTGTAAATGATGTTCACTCTGTTCCAGTAAAGACTTTAATCTTGTGACTTCTTCCTGTAAAAATGGGTGAGTAAGTGATCGTTATTTAATGTTAAATGAGCCATTTAAATACTTTACCAACCCTCTTAATTGGATCTTCATTGAGCTAGATCACTGAAACAATTATTCATGGGTAGACATTTCGCTCCACACCAACACATTATCCTATTCAGAGCCAATCAGTCTGTGCTCTTATTCCTTAATGCTGCGTGCTTATCAGAGTAGCAGAAAATACCAATTTTATAGTCTTTGGTTTGACCAACCCAGACTTGAACCCACGATATACCACAATGGAGGGATGTATCCATTACACCACCGATGCGGTTTCCTGTAAAAGATAATTTCCCAAACAAAAGGTATTGTTAAAAAATTAAATATTTCTACATCAATTAGATGAATTTTATTAACAAGATATAATTTACATATTCTGGCAAAGAAACATTCACAATATATATTACCGGTAATTCTGTACCCAATTTACCAAAATTAGAATTAAGAATAATTCTGACATGGGTAAATTGAATGCTCAGTCTGCCTACTCTAAAATTCTCTAATTTAC
Source organism: Bathymodiolus brooksi (assembly GCA_963680875.1). Taxonomy (NCBI): domain Eukaryota; kingdom Metazoa; phylum Mollusca; class Bivalvia; order Mytilida; family Modiolidae; genus Bathymodiolus; species Bathymodiolus brooksi. The sequence continues at coordinate 55,795,312 of OY804577.1, forward strand.
AGCAGCTTAAAGTCATACTTTATGTACATATAGAATAACAGAAGTTATGAAGGTCCAGACAGACATTGTCACTAGTATTGCAGCAAGTCCTATCAAAACAGCTGTGAAACTAGTGATAATGCATGTCAAAATATTCAAAACTGCCCTTATTGTTATTTCGGCAATGTCATAATGAGCTTGACGTCACACTGACAGATCATTTTCAGTAATAGAATCAGTTTGTTGAATATCACTATGTGAGATCAAAGAAAAATGCCAAAATTACCGATAAACAAAAACATTCTCCTGACCTAGGCATGGTTTTTGTATTCACAAATTTTAAAACATTCAACAGGTCACAGCCAAGGTGTCATAATAAACAATTCCTTGACAGTAACAATGATATTTCAAATTAATCATAAATTAAGACTGTTCATGCTTCATGGCTTGGCTAAATTATCAGAAAAATTAATTTGTTAAAATTTTCAAATACAATGACAATGTATGTGACACAAAATAATTTATCGGCAAATTGGACATTTTCCCTTTGATGTGTGCCGCTGATCACTGAACTGACCTTGATCAACAAAAATATTACTGGTAGGTCAGTTCGTAACTCGCATGCGCAAAAACTGAATCTGATACATAATGTTAGATAATGAAAATTATCGGTCAGTGTGATGTCAAACACATTTTGACGTCACAGATAAAAACAATAACATCAGTTGGACTTGCTGAGATACTAGCAATAATGTCTGTCTCGACCTCCAAAACTGCTGTTTTTCTATATCTATTGAGGTTAATAAGTTAGCAACAACTATTAAAAGTTTTACTTTTATACAGAGTGTAGTAAGCAGAGACATATATGTAGGCACAAACCTTTAAAGATGTTACTTCTATCTTAAAAGCATCTACAGTTTTATTTTTCTCAGTATTATGTCGAGCCATTTCTACCACATCATTAGCTGCTTGTAGCTGTGTTTCTATGTGCAGAACCTTGATTGGTTAAGAAAAAAAATATCAGCACTTCATATGCGCAGAACCTTGATTGGTTAAGAACAAAAAAAAATCAGCACTTTATGTATGTGCAGAACCTTGATTGGTTAAAAAAAAAATCAACACTTCCTATGTGCAGAACCTTGATTGGTTAACAAAACAAAAAAAAAATCAGCACTTTATACATAATTCTTTTGTAAATTATCTTGTTGAATAGATTGTTTTGATGGAACGATGGATACAGAAATTATTGGCCAATATATTTGTCAATCTGAACAAAAATTACAAGACAAGTCAATACAAGACAAAGAAATATGTCGATACGTTCCCAAATTCCATTTGAAATAAAAATCTATTTTTTCAACACTATGTAAACTTCTAATTCATGACCATCAGTTACTGTTACCTCTGATTTCAGGGCCTCATTTTCATGAACAAGGGAGGTAATTCTGTAATTCAGCTGTTCAATTTCTAGTGCCACTTCAGATTTACTCTTCCTCTGAATATCTGACACTTCTTGGTTGACAGAGAGTTGTAATGACTCAAGTTCTTCTTTTGTTTCGTGTAACTCTTCTTCTAAATCATTTATTTTTGCTGTAAAGTAACATTAATTTTGACACATGATGATTTTATATCAATAATGAATATTATTGAATGAATATTACAGGTATATCTTTTTAACTACATTTTTTTCATTATAGGATTAAAGGCTTCTTTTCAGGAGTTCAACCATGCGTAAACGGTGCTAATGCACTAACAAACATCCGAAGGACGTTAATGTAAAGTTTGCATGTGCATTGCATTGGCACCATATACACCCACATGAACTCCTAAAAAGATCCGTTTAATCCTTATAATTCTATTCTTCAATGTGAATCTTTTCCCTATTTTGAAACCATTACAATGTGACCATTACATTCCAGAGTTCTGTATCGCAGAGTAATATATAAACAACTAAGTAGTTTCTGCACACAAAAGTTCATCCAGTTATGAATGGATCAAAAACAAGCAGGTGACAGTGCTCTTGTCCAATCAAATAAAGGCACAAAAATGATATATGTACATTAATTCTATAAGAATTCTTTATGTAACCCGGTATATCTCAACAATAATAAAATCTAATGAAACAGTTTTAGTTAACATAATGACAAATTTGACTGGTTTAATTATTAATGTAAAAGCATATATAGAAGTAATAGTCCATCTCTGAACACCAATACCTGTAGCTCTATTGTATTTCTCTTTCATTAATTTATTTTCTGTTGTCAGTGTAGATATTTCCATCTGTAACTTTCTATTCTGGCTCTCCATCACTTCCTTAATAGTAAAAAAAAACAACATAAAAAATAAATAAATATGGACTGAAGATAAGTTTTTCTTTAAAATTAAAAATTCTGCAATTATTTTTTTCTCACTGATTAGATTGGCATCCTAACAAAAAAAACCAGTACATATATAAAATTACACCATTTTAATTATAAGCAACTATAAATTACAAAAAGATTTTTTTCAAAGCTCATACATTGTACTGTAATTCTATTCGAAATCAAATTTGTATTTTACCTAACCAAGCAGAAATTAACCACTTACTTTTTCCATGAAAAAGCTCCTAGTTTCCGTTGTTGTACTGGTGGGGCTATGTGGCAGGGTACGTTTCTTCTGTATTCCACTAGTGTATCTACCCTGAAAAGTTCATAAAACCATTACGTATGTAACTACTCATTTTCAATTAATTTGGTTATGAACATGCATTGTACATTTGTATATGTGGCCATGTCTATTTTTAGATCTTATTTCTTGTTGAAGATAACTAGTTACTTAGTAAAATGAAAGAATCAAGTCCTAAATTTAATACCATGCAATTGTCGGTTTCACTGTTTACATTCCCAACTCATATCAAAACCCAAATGAAACAATTTATTTGATTGGCTAATTTAATGTTTACAAATATGGCAGAAAAAAAACAGAATTGAAAATTATAAAGTGATTAGAATTTACCAGGAAGAGTAACTTTGTATTCTATTGGATCATTTCTAGTCACATGACCATAGATAATTACTGATGTGTTCTGTCACAACATTTAAATTCCCTCTGCACTGCCCTGGTAGACAACCCTATTGTCTACCAAAAAAAAACTGTTAGTATTTCGTTTCAACAGAGGTGTGACAATAGTACTGTAGTATTGTCATTTTCGACAGTCCCTAGTTTGTTTCAGCGCATGGGTGACATTATCACTGTCCCTACTGATAATTGTTTTTCTTCAAAAACAATGTAAGTCTATTGTGTTTATACTGCAATGTCATGCACCTCTATTAAGCAATAACCGGTATTATGTGACCTTAATTTTAATTTCCCTTCACAGTGCATTTCATATTAAATAAACCTGTATTTAGCGACCACCTGTCTTATGTGACCCTATATCTATATGTTCCCTTGGAGGTTCACTTAAGACAAGTTTGACTGTATGTCTAAAAACAACTGCAAAAATTTACTGAAAAAAAAGCATAAACAAACATCATTTTAATTCCTTCCAAATTTTTTAAAGGTGTCCTCCAGTTTAACATATGCGCTATACTGACTGTTTCTGTTTGCTCTCCAAATACCAATACCAATATTTTATTAGAAAACAATTGAGGGCCTAATAAATGGCATGCAAATACAATAAATATAACCGTCATTATAATTTCACTAAATAATAAAACAGCAATTATTAAGATACAAATAATCTACATGAATCAAGTACCAGGAGACTCTAATTTGTATACTATAGACGAAAATAACCAAACACATGCATGTATCATACAGAAAATGAAATGACTGCAGTACAATTTTCTTTCCCTGGCTTATCTGATTGTTCTGTATAATAACATGATTACAGACATCTAAGGAGGTGAATTTGTACAATTATTTCCTTCATACCAGCTGAACATCGAAAGTTGTCAACTCAAGGCTGGTTGTTTTCCCAGAGGGCTTTAATAACTTTTACATAGTGAACAAATTTGTAAGGTATAGTGTTTTACTATCTTAATGCATTTGAAATCTAGCGTAATAAAGAGATGGTGGGAGTGGCCATATAAAGAGGGGTAGTATTTTGGTGGGAGTGGTCTGATAGAAAGGGGTAGACTTTATTTTGGTGGGAGTGGCCTGATAAAAATGGTAGCCTTTATCTTGGTGGGAGTGGCCTGATAAAAAGGGTAGACTTTATCTTGGTGGGAGTGGCCTGGTAAAAATGGTAGCCTTTATCTTGGTGGGAGTAACCTGATACCAGAGGCTCCCAGGAGCCTGTAATCGCTCACCTGGATCAAAGCTGCTTTCAATAACAACGCAACTGCACTGTGGCGGTCATCTTGGCGGGAGAGCGCAACTGCCGGACACCATTTTGGAAGAGGACCATCCAATGACTATTCCATCAAAGTTTGGTTTTAATTGAGCTACTGGTTCCAGACAAGATGGTTTTTATGTGAATTTCCCATAGGGTCCTATGTTAAACTAAGTACAGCTGTGCAGCCATCTTGGTCAGAGGGCGGGACCACCAGACACAAATTTGGTTCAGCGGTTTCAGAGGAGAAGATTTAAATGTGATCTTTTATCAAAATATGCCTAATTTGAATAATCGGTATAAATCGGCTGAAAGAAAAATTTCAAAAAAAAACCCCGAACATCTGCTAAACTACTCCTTGCCATGTAGCTGCAGTTCAAATTTGAGCTCATTTTGACTTATACTAAAGCAGCAATGGACAATTGAAGAAATTTCTATTTTTAGTAACAGCAGCCATCTTGAATGGAGGGCGGGGCTGTCGGACACAATTTTGAAAGGGAACCACCCAGGGACCATCCCTGCCAGGTTTGGTTTAATTTGGTTCAGCGGTTTCAGAGGAGAAGATTTAAATGCGATCTTTTATCAAAATATGCTTAATTTGCATAATCGGTATATATCGGCTGAAAGAAACCCAGAATATATGCTAAACTACTTCTTGCCATGTAGCTGCAGTTAACATTTGAGCTCATTTTGACTTACACTAAAGCAGCAATGGACAATTAAAATTTAATCCCCCCTTTTTCTATTTTGAGCTTGGTGGCCATCTTGGTTGGAAGTCGGGATCACCGGACACAATTTTGGAAGGGGGCCATCCAAGAATCATTTCAGCAAAGTTTGGTTGAGATTGGCTCAGTAGTTTCCGAGGAGAAGATTTTTTTTTTATTTCATCCCCCCTTTTTTCTAATTTGCATAATCGGTCAAAATCGGCAAAAGTTCAAAGTTCATAAAAATCCTGTAATACATGTTAAAAAGCTCATCATTATGCTTATACAGTTCAAATTTGGGCACATTCTGGCTTAAAATAGAGCAGATTTGGCCATTTGAAGAAATTTCTATTTTTAGTAACAGCGGCCAGCTTGAATGGAGGGCGGGGCTGTCGGACACAATTTTGAAAGGGACCCACCCTGCCAGGTTTGGTTTAATTTGGTTCAGCGGTTTCAGAGGAGAAGATTTAAATGTGATCTTTATCAAAATATGCCTAATTTGCATAATCGGTATATCTCGGCTGAAAGAAAAATTTCACAGAAAAACCCGGAATATATGCTAAACTACTTCTTGCCATGTAGCTGCAGTTAAAATTTCAGCTCATTTTGACTTACACTAAAGCAGCAATGGACAATTAAAATTTCATCCCCCCTTTTTCTATTTTGAGCTTGGCGGCCATCTTGGCTGGAAGTCGGGATCACCGGACACAATTTTGGAAGGGGGCCATCCAAGAATCATTTCAGCAAAGTTTGGTTGAGATTGGCTCAGTAGTTTCCGAGGAGAAGATTTTTTTTAAATTTCATCCCCCCTTTTTTCTAATTTGCATAATCGGTCAAAATCGGCAAAAGTTCAAAGTTCATAATAAATCCTGTAATATATGCTAAAAAGCTCATCATTATGCTTACACAGTTCAAATTTGGGCACATTCTGGCTTAAAATAGAGCAGTTTTGGCCATTTGAAGAAATTTCTATTTTTAGTAACAGTGGCCATCTTGAATGGAGGGCGGGGCTGTCGGACACAATTTTGAAAGGGACCCACCCAGGGACCATCCCTGCCAGGTTTGGTTTAATTTGGTTCAGCGGTTTCAGAGGAGACGATTTAAATGTGATCTTTTATCAAAATATGCCTAATTTGCATAATCGGTATATATCGGCTGAAACAAAAATTTCACAGAAAAACCCGGAATATATGTTAAACTACTTCTTGCCATGTAGCTGCAGTTAAAATTTGAGCTCATTTTGACTTACACTAAAGCAGCAATGGACAATTAAAATGTCATCCCCCCTTTTTCTATTTTTAGCTTGGCGGCCATCTTGGTTGGAAGTCGGGATCAACGGACACAATTTTGGAAGGGGGCCATCCAAGAATCATTTCAGCAAAATTTGGTTGACATTGGCTCAGTAGTTTCCGAGGAGAAGATTTTTTTTTAATTTCATCCCCCCTTTTTTCTAATTTGCATAATCGGTCAAAATCGGCAAAAGTTCAAAGTTCATAAAAAATCCTGTAATATATGCTAAAAAGCTCATCATTATGCTTACACAGTTCAAATTTGGGCACATTCTGGCTTAAAATAGAGCAGTTTTGGCCATTTGAAGAAATTTCTATTTTTAGTAACAGTGGCCATCTTGAATGGAGGGCGGGGCTGTCGGACACAATTTTGAAAGGGACCCACCCAGGGACCATCCCTGCCAGGTTTGGTTTAATTTGGTTCAGCGGTTTCAGAGGAGAAGATTTAAATGTGATCTTTAATCAAAATATGCTTAATTTGCATAATCGGTATATATCGGCTGAAAGAAAAATTTCACAGAAAAACCCGGAATATATGTTAAACTACTTCTTGCCATGTAGCTGCAGTTAAAATTTGAGCTCATTTTGACTTACACTAAAGCAGCAATGGACAATTAAAATTTCATCCCCCCTTTTTTCTATTTTGAGCTTGGCGGCCATCTTGGTTGGAAGTCGGGATCAACGGACACAATTTTGGAAGGGGGCCATCCAAGAATCATTTCAGCAAAATTTGGTTGATATTGGCTCAGTAGTTTCCGAGGAGAAGATTTTTTTTAAATTTCATCCCCCCTTTTTTCTAATTTGCATAATCGGTCAAAATCGGCAAAAGTTCAAAGTTCATAAAAAATCCTGTAATCTATGCTAAAAAGCTCATCATCATGCTTACACAGTTCAAATTTGGGCACATTCTGGCTTAAAATAGAGCAGTTTTGGCCATTTGAAGAAATTTCTATTTTTAGTAACAGCGGCCATCTTGAATGGAGGGCGGGGCTGTCGGACACAATTTTGAAAGGGACCCACCCAGGGACCATCCCTGCCAGGTTTGGTTTAATTTGGTTCAGCGGTTTCAGAGGAGAAGATTTAAATGTGATCTTTAATCAAAATATGCTTAATTTGCATAATCAGTATATATCGGCTGAAAGAAAAATTTCACAGAAAAACCCGGAATATATGTTAAACTACTCCTTGCCATGTAGCTGCAGTTAAAATTTGAGCTCATTTTGACTTACACTAAAGCAGCAATGGACAATTAAAATTTCATCCCCCCTTTTTTCTATTTTTAGCTTGGCGGCCATCTTGGTTGGAAGTCGGGATCACCGGACACAATTTTGAAAGGGGGCCATCCAAGGACCATTCCACCAAAGTTTGGTTGCAATTGGTCAAGTGGTTTCTCAGGAGAAGATTAAAATGTGAAATGTTGACGGACGGACGACGGACGACAGACGACGGACGACGGACGAAAAGTGATGACAATAGCTCACATGGCCTAAAGGCAAGGTGAGCTAAAAAAGGAGTAGCCTTTATTTTGGTGGGAGTAGCCTGATAAAAATGGTAGCCTTTATCTTGGTGGGAGTGGCCTGGTAAAAATGGTAGCCTTTATCTTGGTGGGAGTAGCCTGATAAAAAGGAGTAGCCTTTATATTGGTGGGAGTGGCCTGGTAAAAATGGTAGCCTTTATCTTGGTGGGAGTAGCCTGATAAAAATGGTAGCCTTTATCTTGGTGGGAGTGGCCTGGTAAATATGGTAGCCTTTATCTTGGTGGGAGTAGCCTTTATTTGGTGGGAGTAGCCTGATAAAAAGGAGTAGCCTTTATCTTGGTGGGAGTGGCCTGATAAAAATGGTAGCCTTTATCTTGGTGGGAGTGGCCTGATAAAAATGGTAGCCTTTATCTTGGTGGGAGTGGCCTGGTAAAAATGGTAGCCTTTATCTTGGTGGGAGTAGTCTGATAAAAATGGTAGCCTTTATCCTGGTGGGAGTAGCCTGATAAAAAGGAGTAGCCTTTATCTTGGTGGGAGTGGCCTGATAAAAATGGTAGCCTTTATCTTGGTGGGAGTAGTCTGATAAAAATGGTAGCTTTTATCTTGGTGGGAGTGGCCTGATAAAAATGGTAGCCTTTATCTTGGTGGGAGTAGTCTGATAAAAATGGTAGCCTTTATCTTGGTGGGAGTGGCCTGGTAAAACAGTAGTCTTTATCTTGGTGGGAGTGGCCTAGTAAAAATGGTAGCCTTTATTTTGGTGGGAGTAGCCTGATAAAAATGGTAGCCTTTATTTTGGTGGGAATGGCCTGGTAAATATGGTAGCCTTTATTTTGGTGGGAGTGGCCTGGTAAAAATGGTAGCCTTTATTTTGGTGGAGTGGCCTGATAAAAAGGGTAGACTTTATTTTGGTGGGAGTGGCCTGGTAAAAATGGTAGCCTTTATCTTGGTGGGAGTGGCCTGATAAAAATGGTACCCTTTATCTTTGTGGGAGTGGCCTGATAAAAAGGTAGACCTAATTTTGGTGGGAGTGGCCTGATAAAAAGGGTAGACCTAATTTTGGTGGGAGTGGCCTGATAAAAAGGTAGACCTAATTTTGGTGGGAGTGGTCTTATAAGAGGGGGACTACTGTAATACAAAAAAAATAACAATAATAACAAATCAAATAGCAACAGAAAAAACAACAAAACACAAATAACTCAATTATTTCACAATGAACAAATATTGCACGAATTGAAAAGAAAAAAAGTAAAAAAAAAACAAAAACCCACAATTTAACTGTTATTTTCATTTCCATTTCAAACAAAAATATAAACACAGACTGATGAATCTGTTCACAGAAACTTGTAGATTTAAGAACAGATAATGGCTAATTGAACATAGGCTGAGATCTCTGAAGATGTCAAGATCAAATTGTATCTTTTATAAGCCATGCAAAGCTTTTTGTTAAATTAATGACACTGATCTACCTCTATATCAAATATCAAACAAAAACTGAGACAAATTCATCAGTCTAAAAATAAACAGTTCCCACCTCCTCTGTATCCTCGTTATAATTGGCTAGACAGTCGAGTGCATTTAAATACACTTCAGACAGCAAGTTGACTGCAGTTTGAGATGGAGCCCAAGTGTCAACATCCAAGTAACCTTGCATTATATTTGGATTAGAGAAATATAATGTCCAGAAAAACTGATTAATGGAGGTTTTCTCATTGATGATCTTTTCCATATGCAAGCTTTCCACTGATATACTTTCATTAGACGGTTCTTCATCAATACTTTCCAAAATTTCTTGAGATGAATATGCTTGAAAATTTGGGTTCCATTTTACAGATGTTTGTTGACGTTCGAATGCACCCAAAATTGATGGAGATTCATATGATACAACTGACTGCTCATACTCGTCACTGTCTTCCTTTATGGACTGATTATAGCTATTCTTGTCATTGAATGGCGAGTATTCCCAGGTACAATCACATTCCATGGGCATAACAATAGATTTCTGAATTTGTCTCTCTCCTAACTTCTTGTTGGTTGTTTTAAGAGTATTAGGATGTAGCTCTTGGTACAATTTCTTTCCAGAGTCATCAAAGGTATATTTTTCTAAAAACCTTGACTGAGTTGTGTTATTCAATGATTCATATTCAGATGTTTCTGAAACTTGACTTCCAAGGCTTCCCTGTCTGGCGGTGCTAAAATCTTCACCTCTTCTTTCATCGGTATCAGGAGAGGAGAAAAAATAACCAGGTAACGCTACAGATTTACTGCGCTGTCTACCGGTATTTTGAATTGTACTATTTGATAGCCCATATTCAGATGATCCTGGAAGATGACTTCCCAAACTTCCTCTTCTAACAGTGTTAGGAAATTCCCCTCTTCTTTCCCTGATTTCAACATTTTGATCTCCTAACTTCTTGTTCATTGTATTAAGTGTGTGATGATCAGGATGTTGTTCTTGTTTCAAACTGTTTTTTGCACCATCAGATGTATTATTTTCAGATTTTCCAGACACTTGACCTGAAAGGCTTCCTTTTCTAATTGTGCTAAAATCTTCCACTCTTCTTTCAATGGCATCAGGAGAGGAGAAAAGTTGATGCAACCCTGCGAATTGTCCCTCATCATAACCAGGTAACGCTACAGATTTACTGCGCTGTCTACCGGTATTTTGAATTGTACTATTTGATAGCCCATATTCAGATGATCCTGGAAGATGACTTCCCAAACTTCCTCTTCTAACAGTGTTAGGAAATTCCCCTCTTCTTTCCCTGATTTCAACATTTTGATCTCCTAACTTCTTGTTCATTGTATTAAGTGTGTGATGATCAGGATGTTGTTCTTGTTTCAAACTGTTTTTTGCACCATCAGATGTATTATTTTCAGATTTTCCAGACACTTGACCTGAAAGGCTTCCTTTTCTAATTGTGCTAAAATCTTCCACTCTTCTTTCAATGGCATCAGGAGAGGAGAAAAGTTGATGCAACCCTGCGAATTGTCCCTCATCATAACCAGGTAACGCTACAGATTTACTGCGCTGTCTACCGGTATTTTGAATTGTACTATTTGATAGCCCATATTCAGATGATCCTGGAAGATGACTTCCCAAACTTCCTCTTCTAACAGTGTTAGGAAATTCCCCTCTTCTTTCCCTGATTTCAACATTTTGATCTCCTAACTTCTTGTTCATTGTATTAAGTGTGTGATGATCAGGATGTTGTTCTTGTTTCAAACTGTTTTTTGCACCATCAGATGTATTATTTTCAGATTTTCCAGACACTTGACCTGAAAGGCTTCCTTTTCTAATTGTGCTAAAATCTTCCACTCTTCTTTCAATGGCATCAGGAGAGGAGAAAAGTTGATGCAACCCTGCGAATTGTCCCTCATCATAACCAGGTAACGCTACAGATTTACTGCGCTGTCTACCGGTATTTTGAATTGTACTATTTGATAGCCCATATTCAGATGATCCTGGAAGATGACTTCCCAAACTTCCTCTTCTAACAGTGTTAGGAAATTCCCCTCTTCTTTCCCTGATTTCAACATTTTGATCTCCTAACTTCTTGTTCATTGTATTAAGTGTGTGATGATCAGGATGTTGTTCTTGTTTCAAACTGTTTTTTGCACCATCAGATGTATTATTTTCAGATTTCCCAGACACTTGACCTGAAAGGCTTCCTTTTCTAATTGTGCTAAAATCTTCCACTCTTCTTTCAATGGCATCAGGAGAGGAGAAAAGTTGATGCAACCCTGCGAATTGTCCCTCATCATAACCAGGTAACGCTACAGATTTACTGCGCTGTCTACCGGTATTTTGAATTGTACTATTTGATAGCCCATATTCAGATGATCCTGGAAGATGACTTCCCAAACTTCCTCTTCTAACAGTGTTAGGAAATTCCCCTCTTCTTTCCCTGATTTCAACATTTTGATCTCCTAACTTCTTGTTCATTGTATTAAGTGTGTGATGATCAGGATGTTGCTCTTGTTTCAAACTGTTTTTTGCACCATCAGATGTTTCTGAAACTTGACTTCCAAGGCTTCCTTTCCTAGCAGTGCTAAAATCTTCCACTCTTCTTTCATTGCTATCAGGAGAAGAGAAAATTTGATACAACTCAGCGAATTGTCCCTCCTCATACCCAGGTATCATTACAGATTTACTGTGCTGCCTACCGGTATTTTGAATTGTTCTATTCGATAGCTCATATTCAGATGATCCTGGAAGATGACTTCCCAAACTTCCTCTTCTAATAGTGTTAAAAAATTCCCCTCTTCTTTCATTGATTTCAACATTTTGCAATTTTCTCTTAACAGCTGGTATCTTCTGTTCTTCTGCATGAATTTTCTTTTCAAGATTTGGAGAATTCATCTCACTAACATTTTCTCCGTCCCATATTTCTGATGTATTCTCATAAGTCAATGGGGAAGGGACTCTAGGAACAAACTTCTGTCTTCTATTGTCCATTTCAGATTTTGATAAACTTGTTCCTGTTTCATCACCCATGATCTCCCCCATTTCTTGTGATAGTTCAGGTAATGCTTCAGTATCTTCTGCATCCCTCGGTTCATCTGTAATTGCTAATGCAGTTTTCACATGTTGCAGCAAAGAGAATCCATCTGTAGTCCTCTTGTTGCTAGTCTCTTCCTCCTCCTCCTCCTCCTCCTCCTCATCTTCTTCAAACACAGTATCAGATCCAACCTGGTTATCAAGAGATCTTGTCGTCCATCTATTCTTGGATTTAACACCGGCTAAATTGCCCATCTTTGATTCTGACTGACTTTTCATATAAACAACTTTCTTGATTCCCTTTTCATTTGGTTTATCCATTTTATTGGTACTTATAAACCTTGCACTGTTGTCGGCAGTGGACTGTTTCTGCACTGAATGTGTACGTGCTTGTTTGTGATTACCATGTATGTGTACTACGAATCTTTCTTGTTCAAGTCGTGTTCCCTTTGACATTTGTTCTGGTATTAACGTTGGTTCGTCAATCTGATCTTCTTGGATATCTGAGTGTAGAAAATCAAAAACATTTGCTTCCTTTTGTACTAGCGTTGATGTATGTTGTGGCTCTGTATCGATGAATGAATATTTGTCCAGAGTAGTATCTTGGTTGTTCCGATACAAGAATGTACTTGTATTTTCCATTTCATCAGCAGAAATATCTTTGTCTTCCTTTTGCTGCAGACATATGGGAGATATTATGATTTTAAAACATTTACAAATAACACCACTGTGCAACATTGCTGATTGATTGATTGTTGTTTAATGCCAAGTGAGAGTTATTGATGCTATATTCATGATGACAATGAATCATGTATTTAAAGAAAAACGTTGGCACCAGGATCAACTTATGAGCAGATAGATATTTAGAGTGTCACAGACAGATATTATGATTGACACAGGCAGATATTTTGAGCGCCACAGGCAGATATTTTGTTTGATGTTGGCAAATATTGCATGCCACAGACAGATATTTTGATTGACACAGGCAAATATTTTGAGCGCCAGAGGAAGATATTTTGTTTGACGTAGGCACATATTGCGCGCCACAGGCAGATATTTTGATTGACACAGGCAAATATTTTGATTGACATAATTAAAATGGGAGATAATGGATAGGGTCAGAAAATGTTGCCTAGTACTGGATTACCAATTAAGATTAATTAAGAACCATCATGTGGAAAATAAAGTCATTGTATGCAATTCCACAATTAAACATTGTTAAAGTGTCTTTATATAATTAACATTTATTTGTAAGAAGAGTTTGATTATACCCAAGGGGTAATCAGAAGCTGTAAATCGAAGGACAGACAATACAATGACCAAAAGAAAAAGGACAAACAATGATCTACAAAACATTAAACAGAAAACTAAAGATCAAGAAACACGAACCCCACTAGAAACTGTGGGTAAACTCAGGTGCTCCAGAAGGGTAAGTACTTCCTGCTCCACATGTGGCACAATTTATATAATAATGTTGTGTTAGCAATGACTATGCCAATATAGTGGTCAGGGTTGAAGACATAGTGCATGACCCGACCCTGACCACTATATGGCATAGTCATTGCTAACACTATTATTATTATTATGCTGACTGTTATATGTAGATAAAATATATTGAGAACTATTACAATAAAGGAGGTCCTGATATTGGTGACTAATATATTGGATCAGATAGTCTTGAAAGTGTGAGAATATTCTTTGTTTCATTTAAGGCTTTAAAAATATAAAGATTTTTGAAGTTTGAAATTTAATTAACAACAATAACAAGTATTATTATACTTTACTATAGAAACAAAGCAAGAAATAATTAAGATATTTTAAAGTTTTATTCCATGGAACAAGAAATAACTCATTATTCCCGCGGCAAACTGCACGTAGGTCAAATAACTGTGAGGGAATCTGCATGTAGCACAAAATAACTGTTTGAAATTGGCACGCCTTTGCACGTCGAACCAATAACTAGTTATTTCCCTCATATTAGTTCAGTATAATAATACAGTTATGTCCTTCATGAGAAGTTAATATCCATAATTATTAAATTGAGAAAGGGTTATTTTCCCTTCGGACCTCGGGAAAATAACCCTTTCTCAATTTAATAATTATGGATATTAACTTCTCATGAAGGCCATAATTGTATATTAAAAAACAGTAACATTATTGAATATTATTACGGAAATGATACTTAATTTAAAGCGTTTAGACGACTATGATAGATTGACAGATTGGATCCGCCCCCTTGCACGTGGACTAGCTATATATAGCTTGACAGACAGCTGAAAACTCAACCTTCCCATGTGAAACTGGCATAGTAGATGTACTATTTTCGCATAGTATATCAACGCTATATAATTCTTTGTAATATATGCCAAAATATCGTATGAACTTATATTACAGAAGAAATTTACAGAAAGCATAATAATCCATAATTAACAAGTTAAAGTGTCTTTATATAAATACATTAATCAAAGTTTTGTTAAATTACACTGTGATCTTTACAGATGATAATTATGTAATAATGTGGTCTTGTCCAGGTAATATGCCAAAATATTACCCAGGTCTGAGAGACATATTACCCGACCGAATGTCTCTCAGACCTGGGTAATATTTTGGCATATTACCTGGACAAGACCACATTAATATCATTATTATACGGAGTGTCTAATTGTCCAGGTAATATGCCAAAATATTACAGTACCAAATATCACTACAGAAACTTACACGAAGTATAATAATGTGTATTATCAAGTGACAAGCATGATATATACTTGCTGAGATGACTGAGAAATGTCCTCGAGTTTTAAAAAACATCTTTAATTATTTTATCGCTATGATAGTATGTTTATCAAGGATTTGGTAATGTGACGTCAATATAACGTCATATTAGAAAACAGTGATATTACTAAGCGTTCTTGACAACGCTTAACGATTAGCGATAATTGGAATCTTCTCAGCACTTACGTGATATAAAACATATTGGTTTTAAACATCAAATGGAAAGTAAATAAAATAGCGATAATGTGTATTATCAAGTGACAAGCATGATATAGCCTTACTATGTTAGTTTCCATTTGGTGAAGTAGTTTTAAGGAGACGATCAAAATGTGAAAACGTAATGACTACAGATGACATACAATGAATGGATGGACAGATGGCAGACAGACACTTAAGTGATTCTTGCAAGCTCATTTTGCCTTTGACCAGTTGAAGTAAAAAGTGGACAACCTTAAGGCTTAAAATAACATTAACTTAATAGCCAGGTCAGAATCTAGTCCACTATAACAGGATGATAAATGTGCCTCAATTTCAAGGTAAAAGATATTATACAAGTGCAAGGGAGTTATACAGTGAAACCTGTCTAAACCAAACCTCTTTGGAACCAACTTATGTATTCAGAATAGACAGGTGTTTGGCTTATACAGTTTAAATAAACAAAGATTTTCTACATTTGGATTTTATTTAATGTTCGGTTTATATGGGATTCTGGTTAGACAGGTTTCAATATAATGGTCATGCATATCTATGGTATTGCCGCAAGGATTTATCATTTATTACATACTAAATTAAACACGATTTTACCTTTAGCTTTCCAGAAGAAGACATATCAGGCATAGACCCATGGTGGTCAGTTTGTGCTGTACTTAAATCTGTAAAACTAGCTTTAGCAAGCAGAGAATCTAAAACACAATAATTATGAAAAGACAGTTTTAAACTGTGACTGTCAACAATTCCACAAACATCAACAAAACAAACAATCACCTCTAACCTTAACTCACTGAACACATAAAAGACCATGAAAAAAAACATTGGAAATCTAGGTTCTGGCTTGGGACAGGCACAAAAATTTTCTTAATTTCAGTAATTTATCACAGAATACTTCTGTGCTTTTTAAAATCTTTTGTTTGGTTTTTTTTGTACATTTTTGTTAAACATACATAGGTCTTTTTTAATTAAATTTAAGGGTTAGGCTTATGGTGCTTAATGCCACTTTCAACAATATTTCAGTTATATCGTGGCAGCCAGTTTTATTGATGGAGGAAACAGGAGTACCCGGAGAAAACCACCGGCCTGCCGCAAGTCACTGACAAACTTACAAGGTTGATAATTGTTTTATTGCATCGAACACATGAGGCTCACAAGGGAATTTCCATGGGGGGTTTTCTCGCCTGCGGTTGATATAACAATGCAACCTAACATCCAACGGTTGGTCAAACGGAATGTCAAATGTCAGGTGACGTTCTTTAGACTAATCAAATTCAAGATATCTATGTGAGTATGTAATAATGAATCCTAGAAGCTTAGCCAGAAATATAAACTCAAGTGTGTGTTTATATTTGTTTGTCTATTGTTGCAACATACAGAGATGTGCAAAAAGTATTCGGTCACTGTAATTTTTTACTGTATATTTCATATAAAACCACAATTTTTCAAAACATTATTCCAAAGTCAATTCTTGTTCGATTTTGATGATATTTTTACCAACAGAAGCGAGAACATATGTAGTTTTCTGTGATTATTTCAAAATAATTTTTTGAAGTACAGATTTCAAATATTCATGATTTAAGCACAAACTTAAATTATTTGTCTTCAAATGTACTATCATTGTATTGTGTTTTTTGACATTCGAAAAAAAATTTGTATTTAACTCGTGAATTCATAAAATTTATAGATTATAAAATTATGCTAAAATTACAGTGTAAAACTACATTTTATTCTGCCTTTGTTGGTAAAAAAATCATCAAAATCGAACAAGAGTCGACTTTGGAATAATGTTTTTAAAAAATGTGGTTTTATATGAAATATATAGTAAAAACTTACATTGACCGAATACTTTTTACACGTCTCTGTACACTTAATCCACATTGGCATGAAACATCAATCACTCACTCACTTAATCCATCTTTACAATTTACCTGAAGATTTATACTGTGGTTTCTGCTCACTCATTATTTTCCTTCTTTCGCCTGAAAATAAAGTATAAATGGTTATTTGCAGATTAAACAAAACTATTATCTAAAACTATTTTAACCAGTAGTAATATTACATGTAAATAATGCTGGTTTTGTTTTAAAAACAGAAGAGTTTGGAAACAAGAAGCTCAAAAATATTTCAAAGATACATGTAGCTGGAAAATTTCCAATCTGATTAAGTGATGTTGCGCAGAAAATATTGTAGCATTTCCAAAGCTGGTTCTTGAAATGAATTTTTTCTTAAATATTTTACTTAAATGTCCCCTTTTCAGGCCTCCTAATAACCTCTCCCCGTGGAGGATCAACATCATTTGTATAAATCTGACTCTCCTCTTCCCAAAGGGCCATTCCTGCCAAATTTGGTTCTATTTGGTTCAGCAGTTTTGCAGGTGAAAATTAAAACATGAAAAGGTTCAAAAGGATGGACGACACACAAAGTACAACGGACACCAAATGATAATAAAATCTCACTTGGCTTTTAGCTAGGTGAGCTACAATGTAATAACAACAGTAATTTTTGTAAATGTTTATTGACTTTAATTATTCACCAAACATTTTTTTTTATTAACCTTTATTGGCCTTGAAAATGACCAATATAAAAAATATACCATAATTAAAACATGTTTACGTGTTTTTTGAAATATGTATTTATACATGTATGTGTGTAGGCAAATCTCTGATGGAGTTAGGGTGTAAATACTTGTACATAAACATAAACAGGAAACTCAATGTCAAAACAAAAAACAAGTTATTTTTCTCATCAAAATACCAGTTCAAGGCGGTTGTTGCAACATCCCATGTTTTGGTATCCCACACTCATTTCAACCAGACAATATTTACCATATATTTCTTCTTCTTTCTCAGATATACTATAAAGTCTGTAAGGAACCAAAGGTGTTCTTGAAAAAGATGGTGTTGAGTTATTCTGTGTATAATTTGGTTGACGCTGATTCCCTGGTCTAGGTCTTGGTAACTGCCTAGGCACAGGGGGAGGGGGACGTCTAGGTTTGATGTATGATGTTGGTCCACCTGAAGATTGTTGCCGTTGATAAGTCTTAGTATTCTTATTGTGTACAAATCTAGAATTAAAAATAAATTAAAATAAGCATCCATAATTAATTGTATGAAATTATCTCTATTTATAGTGAGTAAGTGAGTGATTGTTGTTTAACGCCACCTCAGCAATTTTTCAGCTATATTATAGCGAGAACAAGTTAATTTTCAATGAGATGATGATGAGGTCCACTTTGTACTAGACCAACACGCTTAGTTGAATTGTTATAGTGCTAGCTCAGTGAAACAACAGTCCACAGGTAAACATGTCGCTCCACTCAGACACATTATCCTGATTCCAAGCCAACCAGTTTTTGCTCTTTCTCCTTAATGCTGCATGCCTAGCCGAGAAGTAACAAATACCAATTTCCTAGTCTTTGGCTTGACCTGATCAGGGATCGAACCCACAATCTTTTTCACTCACTCTCTCTCTCTCTCTCACTGATAAATATATCTATGGTAATAAACCATGTTAGTGTTGAAACACTGGCTACTGGGAAGATGATGCCCTTTATTTGATACAATTTGGTTTTGTTTTTTCTAAAACATTTATACAATAGGGTTAGTGTTATAGTGTTTAACTTCACTTTCAACAATTCTAATATACAATAGGACCTTCGATGTTCATGAATATTGTTTTCAAATAATATACCCAACCCAGCACCTCTTTGCAAGTAAGACAATTTACAACATTCCAAACGAGCAACATTGCGAAGCCCGAGATAATAGATGCGATGGGAGGTCCATTTCAAGCAAAACACATCAACGGTAGTATGATTATCAAGAATTTGGTAAGATGACCTCAGAGATGTCATATAAATTCACATTTAGAAAACAGCAATTAATTATGCTAATATCAAGTTAGTTGCATGTAAATTTAAAGATCAAAGGAAAAATGTACAAATTATCGTTAAAGTCAAATATTACCCATTATCAATGTTGTCGTGTTGGTCTTCTTCATAGTAATCAAAATAATAAACATGTGAACCCATATCTTCCAATTAAAATACTCCAAACAAGGTGCATTATTTCACACATCAAATTTTGCAGTTTTTACGTTATAAGACACACTGAAACTCCCACAACAAAAATCCATTTTCTGGTAATTTATCCTTTCTAACCAGATTTCAAAGGGTCGGACATTTTTATCCAGAATAATTTTTGTCAACTATTAATTACTTTAGGTCACTCTCAGTGTTTAAAATATTAAAGGATTAACTGTATATTTAAATCATAAGTCATAATATAATGAAACATAAAAAAATAATGGTAAATTTTAATAAATCATATGCTACCTGTACATTATAAAATCTTATCTGATTTATCAATGGAAAAATATACCAAGTTTAAAAATTTCTTTCAAGTAATTTATGTAAAATTTAATTATTTTTTGCTTGACTGGTGCCTTTTTTAATTTGATTCTATTGTAACCAGGTCAATTTTTCATGTTAAAATTGGTTGAGGGGATAAAACCACAGAGGTGTGAAAACAGATTAGCCATTGCGAATTCACCCACAATTAATAACACCTATATACATGTACCTTTTTGTCACAATAAAAGTCTTTTTTTTTTTAATGGCCATCTGCAACTTTTTCAATCAACCATGCACTAAATTCTTACATACAGGGTGGAATGAGCAGAACCATGATAAAGCTATATATAAGGCTAACAGAAATGTAACAGTAGGTTCTGGCATACAGATGCCGCCATGAGATGGGCACACAAATGTGGCTGCAAGGCCTAGATCAATCATTTATTTCATTTTTTTGGGTCTATTTTAATATTTTGTTGATCTTTATTGTGTCTCATGTATCTTCAGAACCAAAATTAAAAACCTGACAATTTCTGTTTAAATGTTCACTATCTTTCAAAGTTCTTACAGCTACAAATGCAACATGTGCGATATATATAACAGAGAGGCAATTATTGAAGACTGTGACTTTGAAATGAAGAACGGCAATAAAAGTGCTGCTCCTTTACTTTAATTTGTGTCTATTAGACTCTAAGTGTAAAATTGGAAAGTCTCTTGTGTTCCATTACATCTACATTTTTTTGTATACTGGTATATCCTTTCTTACTACTGTGAAAGCATTTTTATTCGTTGGCACCAATTTTCGTGGTTTTTACAAAATGCATCGATCCATGTGTTCTTGAATTAGTGGTTTCAAACACTACAGGCAACAATCAATGGGAAAATTGTAGTTCGTTGGATTTTAATTTTCATGGTTTAAGTGAACCACGGAATTCACGAAAATTAGAACCCCACGATTAATAATGATTTCACAGTATATAATACATCATTGAAGTACAATATTTTAATCAGGAAAATGAAATAGAATACTAATAGCAGAAAGTAAACTTGATCTTGATTCAGATTTAAAAAAATCATTAGTTATATTCACCAATGGCGTTCTTAACATTAATTTATTTGGCCAAGTTTTTAATAATGGGGCACTGCATGGGTGGCAGATTGATTAGGGTCATGACGAGCACTGGCTGAATTACGACCCATTGACCTCTAACCATATGCAATTACAAGAGTGAAGTATGAGTACCCTGAGAAAACCACTTCATCACATAATGTTAAATGTTGTATCGAGTACACCTCGCCATTAGCAGGATTCGAACTCACTAAGATAGTGGCGATAGGCACTGATTGCATAAGTAGTTGTAAATCCAACTACCATACGATCACGACCATGATGGCCCTTACACGTACGTACACCCAAATCCAGGGGTTTCACTTTTCACTTTAATATACATTTGTATCTGTCCATGTTTTCCTCTCTCAATTAGTGAGTGATTGTTGCTTAATAACACCAATTGAGCAATTTTTCAACTGTATTATGACAAGAACAAGTTATCTTTCGATGAGATGATGATGTTGTCCCCTTTGTACTAGAGCAACACACTTCGTTGGATTTTTATAGTGCTAGCTTACTGAAACAATTGTCTACAGGTAAATATTTCGCTCCACTAGGACACATTGACCTTATTCCAAGCCAACCCGTCTTTGCTCAGTCACTCCTTATAATTAATGCTGCATGCTTAGAGGAGATGTAACAATAATCAATTTGACAGTCTTTGGTTCGAACCCACAATCTACTACATTCGAGGCTAGCATGCTAGCCATTACATCGCCGAATGCCGTTTCTCCCTTAATAAGTCTGGTAGTCATAACATACAGGCCTTTCAGTAAGAAGTGGTACCAGGTATTTTTACCCACTTAAAATGGTAATTGGTACCTCTTAATTTCAAAGACTGTTGCATAAGATATTCATGAAAAAGTACCGCTTGTAAATAGTGAAGTACTGGTACACTTAAAAAATATTGAAAGCCCTGAACATATAAATGAAAAATGGCCTAGAGTGAAAATAAACACACACAAAAATAAGCCAATTTTAAATTGGAGTAGATAATGCTGTTAATTAATAAGGTAATGTTATCCTGAAATGATGGCTGTTTTAACTAAAACATTCCACTTGATAAATCATTAGGTTTGGTTTAGGTTGGTTTATAGTGTTTAACGCCACTTTCAACAATACTCCAGTTATATCGTGACTGTTCAATAAATCATTATGTTAGACTTTATAAAGATTATACAGATAATAACAGCTTAAAATATAAATCCTAATTTGACTAAGTTCAAGATTATATTTAATTTTTCAAATTCAAGATTTTTTTCTTTCCATATAATGACCATAAATACCACAGACTTAATCTACGAGTACTTTGAAATATTTAAAAATAAAGTAAAAATAAAACACAAGTGAGGCATAACTGTTGAATGAGAAATTCTTAAATACTAATAACATAATTTAATAGCCAAAGAAAATGTGTCTTGTTTGTCCTTAAAAACATCTTTCTGTATTGTTATTTTGTGGGAAAATGTGGTAGCTAATGTTACATTCAATGAAGAGTGGATGCAAGCTAAGTATCTGAACAATTTTAATGCTGTTAATGTAGTCAACATAAAAAAAAATCAAATATGAGGATAATTCTGGAATTTTATATATAGTTTTCATTCACAATTACACAATAATATTGGACAGTATATATTTTATAAATGGTCACAGAATGCTAAATTGTGGGAAAATCTTGTTTTAATAAGGATAATACCTGTACTTCACAATTCAAGTTTCTTTAATTTATTGGCTTTAGAAGACCTTTAAAACAGTGATGCCGATGGAATACAATATTATGTTCGCTATGATACTGCTATAGTAAATAAATGTATGAAGGGAATTAAATCATAAATTATCAGGTACATTGCTAAGGCATAGGGACTTGTTTTTATGTCATAGTAGGGGGGTAATTTTTTTTTGGAAGTTTTTATATGACATAAAAACAAGTCCCTATGGTCTAAGTTCAGTATATTTCATGTTCATTTTCAATGTTTTTATTCTTGACTGGGTTGCACAAACCTCAATTAAATTAAAGTCTCAATCAAACCCTAAGTGTAAATTAATTTCATGTGCATTTCAAGTAATTTAATTAAAGTTTGTACAACTCAGTCCTGCAGATTTTTACATTTTTTATTGATGCCAAATAAATCTTGAGAAAAAAAAAGAATTCAGCATATCAATGAAAGCTGAAACAATTCAAGGCATACAATACATTTGCTCAGCACATAATCTATCATGTTATATAACAATATTTTCTACATTTGTATCTTAGAAATTTTTCACTAAAATATCTGAAAAGATCCACATTTCTGTCACAGACATTCAAGAAGCCACATGTACATTTGTATATCTAAATTGAATATTTCTTTCCAGAAGTTTTCTTATACCGAATAAGCCAAACAAATGTAAATGATCATTCAATAATAAACAAGCACATTTGCAAGGTTAACATTTCCATATATCCTTTGATACCGTGTATATACAAAAAAATGTATGTATATAATTTATAATAAATACATAAAGTCAAAGCGAACTGCACAGTAAGTAAAACATTGAAATGTTTGAGGACTGTTTGTGTATCGAAGCAATCCATTTAGTGACAGGTAATTAAAATTTACTGAGGCAATAGAGCCATACCTGTTAACCCTCCCCCTTTTCGCGGGAGTCTCCCGCGTAAGAGCCTTATCTCCCGCATGGACTGGGTCTCATGCGCGGGAGACATTAATCTCCCGCACGATATCCCCCCCAACAAAAAAATCAAGTACAATAAAATCTTGACCTACATTTTGCGATCAATATTTCTGGAAATTCCCCATTTGGAACTCCCGCGCTGATGAAAAACGCAGAGAGATACAAATGTAAATGATATCCGGTTATTGATCTGTTTGACACCTTTACAGGTAAATTGGGTCATGGAGATTAATTAAGGTGTTGATGATTATACAACAATTATCCACTGATTGACAGTTAATTGGGGATAAGGAAGTAGGTTTGTGGCACACACTTAGATGATTAGAAGTGTGATAGCGGCAATTAAAAATAGTTATAAACCGTTGTGCAACGAATTCATCTCGGATTGAGTTGTTATGGCTTGTTTGGGACCAAAGCCGATCAAAGTATTATTTAAGGACTAAGTTCCAGGATGGAATTGATAAACCACAAAAATGCCGAAACGTATGCTATCACCCAATGCACCAGCAGCAAAGTGACTTTTTAATTTTAGTGCTCTATGACTTTATTGTTCAGAGCATTCTGTCTTCATTTTTATTGCTTTGTTATAACCTTATGATTATGAATAAATTATAAATACAGTTTTTATCCTTCATTCATCATATGAAACACTACTAATAAGACAGAAATGTAAACAATATATATTGAAATGGGATGCAGTTGGTTCAACACTGAAACAAACAAAAAGAAAACATCAATTAACAATAAAAACATGCACCAAATACGTCGATAAAAAATCTCCAGTTATGAGACCAAATCTCCAGCCAAAAATTTACAAATCTCCAGTTGTAGCATAGCAACTCTATCACATGTATACAACTACAAGGTACAATTTTGTGCGTTTAAAGGCGACGTACAAAATCTCCCCCTTAGAAGAGTTGGTAGAGGGGAGATCTCCCCCCTAGCAGTTCCCAGAGGTTAACAGGTATGATAGAGCTCTATTACATTTAATACAATTGGCTTCTTCTTCCTCCAAATACAAGACTAGACTCCAAGGATAGAGTGGGCAACGTCCTGGGCTTCTGTGGAGATAGCTGTTGTATCAAAATAAACAACAGGATGAACAACTGACGTTGGACTGGACATAGAAAAACTACAAAATTGCCTTACCTTTTATTCATTTATAAAATATTTTGAAGCCATATAATATATTATATAGTGTCTGTATTTTGTTTATGTTGATGTAATCAGCATGTCATTAATTATATTCCTAAGACAGGCTAAGAGATACTGTACATAATCTAAATAAGAAATAGCAGTACCAAGCTATCTTCCATCATTGCCAATCTATGTTATGAACAACTGCCGGTGACTGGCTTATATAATTACTGTTTGGGGAAGCTGGTAGCTAACGTTGAGCTTTGGTAAAAAAAAATATCATATATACTGAACAATCGATTTTCCGATAAGTCAATACAGATCTGATCAAAATCAGACGAGGATTTGCACGAAATCATGAAAAATTCATGTTCCATCTGGTTTGGTATTTGGATGGCGATGCTAATTGAAAATCAAATATGTATTGTATTTATGATATTTATGTGCAACTTTGACAAATTTTTGGTTTATGCTAACAAACACCCACTAAACCTTTCATATATTCTATATTTACTATTTAAACAGGCCGAGGAAGAATTTGATGTTATCATATTCATAATCCTCCATGTTGATTCATGTAAACAAATACAATTGCCGTAAAACGGTATTAAGTAATTGATAACGACAACTAAAAAAATTAAGTTGAAAACAATAGAATATGTAATTCTAATTCAACATAAACTTAGACGATATATCCAATTCTTGAAAGGTTTATTTTATTTATATTTAAAAAAAAAGCAAACTGACTATTGCAGTGCAATCTTCAAAACTAAAAGTACACACGAACTCGTTTGGTAAACAGAGGAGTGAAACGTACATGCAGCGTGGAGCAAGTGTTAGGATTGGTCCGATCAGTGGGGGTACAAGTTTTCCAAACTGTCAAACAATAAAGGGGACACCTTGGTTCCAAAGCTTATCCCTATACCCTCGGTTTACTGGGAAATAATTATTTTTATACTCTCGGTTAATTGGATATTCTAATATGACGTCCTTCAAACGCTTTGAGTCCAAACCCGTGGTAAAAAAAAATATTAATCTATGACCGATTAAATTTATGACGTCATCGACAATTTATAGCGATATTTTACCAATTATTACATATTAGAATCGAAATAATTCATGGAAGCCATATGTATATATTGTTTTTACCACGGGTAGGCCTTTATGTCAGCTTTTTACCCCTCGCTAACGCTCGGGGTAAAACTTCGTGACATAAAGGCCTACCCGTGATAAAAAAAACAATATATACATATGGCTTCCATGAATTATTTCTTAAATAATAAATATTTTTGCTTCCATGCTAAAAATTCAGCCTTTCCTTATTCCCCCCTCAAAACGTGTCTGAGGTGGGGAAGGGATGAGCAATTGTCCCTTTTCCGTACAATTCTGATTATAAATACCCAACAACCGTCACATGCGCTTGAGGCATGAAATTACACCTCCTTTTTTTTTGTGACCCTTCCGGAGCACCTGAGTTCATCCCCGGTTTTTAGTGGGGTTCGTGTTACTCGATCTTTAGTTTTATATGTATGTTTTGTAGATTGTTGTTTGTCCTTTTGTACTTTTTATTTTGGCCATTGTGTTGTCTGTTCTCCTTTGATATACGGATTCTGATTGCCCCTTTGGTATTTGCAAACTCTTCAGTTTACATACATTTCTTTATTAATACATCACTTTTTCCTTTATTAAACGTGTTCGCGTCCATATATCCATGCAATCTTAAGGCAACAAGAGCTCTTCATGTGCCGGTCCTCTATTCTTATATTATCCACACCACAGTGGATAATAAGAGTAGAGGACCGGCATATGCCCACTGTTGTTATAACAAGCAGGTTCTAGTTTCAAACAAACAAAGAAGAGCAAAAATGTTGTTTTCCACTTAATAAAGCCCCTGAATATAGACAAACTTATAAAATCCTTGAACAATATTTTTGGTAAACGCTATGACTTAATAATTATTTAGCCGACTCTTTGATGCAGTTTTAGCTTTGCCAGAGAATATAGACAATCTGCTGGTACAACTAGCAGGTCCAACTAGCATTTAAATCATCATACCATATTATATTACTATTTTATGTTCAATATTTGATTCCAACAATTTGATGAGCTATTTTTTTTCTGATTTCTATAGATGTTTATGACTCATTGATAGTAAATCTATTAGAAGTATCAGTTATGATTTTTTTGTCCTCAGAGTAATGGCCTTTAATCAACAGATTCTATCTTCCTAGCTAGTCAGTTAACTTCCGAGTATTCATTACCCTGCTATTCTACAGTCCATGTTCATGATGTTGCCATTCCTTTTTGTGAAAGTATATGTTCTTTGTGAGTGGAAGCTTATGTGCAGGATTTTTATCGTTGTTTAGATATATATTGCCGTTTGAGATCCAATCATCAAGAAGTGAGGGTTCGGTTCCCATTAGCCAGTTTGATCACATTCACACAGGGATAATTTCTATTTAATGCAAGTGGTCGACAGTCGAAATACTGTTCACTTTTGGATAAAATGTACTCAGTTCGTTATGTTATCAGGGAAACCAGTTGGAAACTGTGGGACATCAAGCAGTTCCTTTTCTTCGAGTGTCAAGTTTCAAGATGACAAAAAAGTCGAATTTCTAGTTGAAAGCACAGGCGCATGGGGCATGGATTTCGTTTCCTCCTCCCCCCTTTTCTCTACTACCCCCCCCCCCTTTTTTCAAAATTTCATATAAATCATTCCTTTTTCAAAATTTTCATAATCATTCGTTTTTTCTTCATTTGACAATATCAGTAGACGTCATACATCATGAATAATACGTGTATTCTGTGTCCACAGTTTTTCGACTGATACAGTATAAGACAGTTTTTCGACTGATACAGTATAAGATAGCTTATACTGTATCAGTCGAAAAACTGTGGACACAGAATACACGTATTATTCATGATGTATGACGTCTACTGATATTGTCAAATGAAGAAAAAACGAATGATTATGAAAATTTTGAAAAAGGAATGATTTATATGAAATTTTGAAAAAGGGGGGGGGGGGTAGTAGAGAAAAGGGGGGAGGAGGAAACGAAATCCATGCCCCATGCGCCTGTGGTTGAAAGAATAGAATTTCGATTTGAAATTCCAAAACGACTTTTTTTAACCTTCATTTACACTTATAGTTTAGTGGTCCCAACATAACCTCAATATAAAAAAAGAGGGTTTAGGGTTAGGGTTAGGCTAGGGTTAAGGTTGGGGTTAGCGTTAATGGATAGGAACCTCTGAAGTAAATCTAGGTCCTTTTTTAACTCGAAACTCGACACTTGACGAAAGCTTCAAAAGTAAACATTTTTACCAACCATTAAATCACACCAACACTGGTTATTCATCAATCACGGGAGACAAATTTCAAACTATGTGTCTATTGGAAATTTAAAGCAGTTCATGAGTAAATGATCGTGCGGCCTGTAAAACCACTTGCAGTTTTATACCTACCGTTGATTTCCACACTGACCTCAATGTCTGTATTTTACGACGTCATGATACAACAACAACGTAAAGATGGCGGGAAATTACGTCACACTAATAAGCAATGATATTATTATTGTAGATTGCTCCACAACCCACATTAATTAACCGGGTTTAACAATAAACATATGAAATAACACGAAAAAAAAGATATGGAAATTGTGCCGTGGATATCGGGGGGACGAAAGTCGGCGAGGGGTCTGGGGACCGCTTAAGGGAATACGATACAGTAGCAAGGGCAGATAATTACTTTGCCGAATACCGCATGTTGTTTTCTCGACGTAACAGTAACGAGCGCGACATTTTACCTATTAAAATACATTGTAGGGTAATTTTGTCTAGGTTTGTCATGAAAAATGCACGGTTTTTGTTCTGTAGCTAAAAAACAAGCACATGTACCCCCTTACTATTTGTTAAAATTCTAAATAAAATCATTGCGAGATTATCATGACAAAATATTAAGAAAATATCAATTGTCATTTTTTTTCTACATGATGCAAATTTATTTATGAAGAAACCACTAAATAATCCATATTCCACAAATAAGTAGAATTTTTGGACTACTTAATCTATTATTGGCAATATACATGTTCATCATCTTTGAACGAAGTTATCATAGGAAGCTATTGCAAAAAACCGGATGCAATTATCTTTTACCGTTTTGAAATTGTGATATTTTCTTTACCGCTATAAAAATCCGTATTTTAAAAATTTGTCGAAAAATGGTCGATATTCGATCGTAAATATCTCGAAAACTAAGTCACGAAGGTATATTTTTCTTTGCATATTTGGAAAGAGCATGTCGAAATTGACCAAATCACGAATTTTCATGAAAAAATCAATTGGCAATCCCTACTGTATCATATTCCCTTAAGCCCTGGTATGGGGCCCCGGAAGGCGAACCGCCCGGAAGCTCCTGAGTTTTGAGTATTTAGGAAGCTTTTCCGTCAACAATTTTGAAGCATTTTGTGAATGTGATGAAGTGTATTAAAACGCATGAATCTTCTCCAAAAAGTTTCAAATAGTTTCTAAGCAGTGAGTGTAAAAGGGAGATGTCACTTGAAATTATCTATCTGGAGCTGTGACTCCCCTGATTTCCTTACCACGCCGGGTATTCGTATACTCAGAACAGGTGCTGACACTTTGAACTCGGTGCAAGCTAGTTATTTTGAACGTTTTCATTGGCCAATTTTGAATTTTTGGACACTACCGACCGTGGAGCATGACGGCAACGGAACACGGAACAGCATGCTCCGCGGTCTGTAGTGTCCAAAAATTCAAAATTGACCAATGAAAACGTTCAAAATAACTAGCTTGCACCGAGTTTCCGAATACCCGGCGTGCTATATTAGCCAATTTTCTCATGTTTCTCTGTTGAAAATGGGGTAATTTATATTGAAGTGTTTGTAGAATGGATGGATTTTGATAAAATTAATGTCTAAGGGATTATAATATCACTTTGTTTTCTGATTAATCGTCGACTGCTTCAAAAGTTCAAAAGTAATGAGATAAACTAAAAGGGCAATGCAACGAGTAAAAATATATAATGATTTATTACATTTAACAGGCGAATGAATGAATGCATGCTGATATGCTTAATAGAGGGACGGAAGACCGCCCCTCCCTCTCTCTCTTTTTTTTAGGGGATCCGCCACTGCTTATCACGCTAATTGAAATGTATATTACATTACATTACATTACATTACATTACGTTGAGTCTACATTTTGCATTTTGTTGTCATTAAAAGTTGCACAGATCGAGCAAACAATACATTGTATAGGACATCCAGTAGCAGTATAATAAATAATTTAAAATAAGCTGTCTATACAGTCAAACCTGTCTTATGTGACATTCCAAGGGAACAGTGAAATATGGCCACATAAGACAGGTGGTCGCTTAATACAGGTTTAGTTGATATGAAATACACTGTGAAGGGAAATAAAAATTAAGGTCACATAATACAAGTTATTGCTTAATAGAGGTGGTTACTAAGGCATGTTTGTATTAAAATACTTTGGCATGCCCAACTGTTAATGTTCGACATAAGCAATACGAACAACTTCTCTGTCAAATATCCAAACAAACGACACAATCCGATGGTCTTCTAGGTCCTGACTGTACAAATGCAGCTTGGGAGGTATTAATTGTTATTTTGTTTGTGAAAATTGTCACTTATATCGTCCCGCGTGTTTTTATTCTTAAGTAGGACCCACAGAAAAAAAAAATCATAGTTTAAATTTATCTACTAAACGCTATGCGTGTCGTAGTGATACGGTTTACTCAACTGACCTAACATGATACAAACGGCTTTGCTAACACAATATACAAATACATGTAATGTGTATTTATTTTACAGCTCCAGTGAAAATACCAGTTTTTATTTCACATACTAAACAGTTTTTTATTTCACCTGAAAATCGCAGGGATTAGGGTTAGAGTTATGGTGCTTATTTGAGTGGTGATTTGGTTTGTTTTTGCTTTGGCTTATGGTGTTTAACGCCACTTTCAACAATATTTCAGTTATATCGTGGCGGCCAGTTTTACTGGTAGAGGAAACTGGAGTGTCCGCAGTCACTGACAAACTTTATCACATAATGTTGTATCGAGTACACCTCGCATGAGCGGGATTCGAACTCACAACTTCAGTGGTGATAGGAACTGATTGCATAGGTATTTGTAAATCCAACTACAATACGATCACGACCATGGCGGTCCCGTGAAAATCTCAGTATTTCACTGATATCTAAATATTTTTTTATTTTGTTCCCAGTTGATATGCACTGCCCTTTGTTAGATACGTACTAATTAGGAGGCAGAACATGTATTGTTATACTTCAGTACCGATATCTTTTTTCAATAGAAAATCAAGTGTAATATTTTAACTAATAAATCCTAAATTCCTTGTTTTCTCTATTTCACCGGTCATTAGTTTTTTACCACAGGCACTTGTTTCATTCAAAATATATATGCCCCCTCCTCTTCCTTACTTCAAGGTAAATATCTACCATTTTCCCCTTCCCCACTTCGCCTCAATATTTTTCGCTTATTTGTGATCCTTTCGCTGACCTAATTATATCGTTACACTCCCGAGATATTTCTCTTTTCGACGGCCACATTTAAATATACCTACCGGGCACCCCTCAGACGAATTGGACAAGAATATTCAGCGAACGTGGCTTGGTCTACTTTTCAGTCATTGAAACGGATACAGCCACTTCCGGTCCGGTTTAAATTGATTTAGAAAATTTAAAAAAAGGTGCTTTAAAAATCAAATGTCAGTAATTTGGAGTTGAACATATTTTTATAATCTGCATTGGAACAATTATCTGTATGTTAAAGGCTTACTTTACATTTGAGAGATGATCATGGTGGCATTGTTACACATGGCCGGTCTAGAGAATTCCGAATGCATATGAAAAACCAGCGCAAACCGGAAGTGGCTGTATCCGTTTCAATGACTCAAAAGTAGACCAAGCCACGTTCGCTGAATATTCTTGTTCAATTCGTCCGAGGAGGGCCCGGTAGGTATATTTAAATGTGGCAGTCGAAAAG
Source organism: Bathymodiolus brooksi (assembly GCA_963680875.1). Lineage (NCBI taxonomy): Eukaryota > Metazoa > Mollusca > Bivalvia > Mytilida > Modiolidae > Bathymodiolus > Bathymodiolus brooksi. Next base: position 55,826,876 of record OY804577.1, read on the forward strand.
AGAAATATCTCGGGAGTGTAACGATATAATTGGGTCAGCGAAAGGATCACAAATAAGCGAAAAATATTGAGACGAAGTGGGGAAGGGGAAAAGGGCAGATATTTACCTTGAAGTAAGGAAGAGGAGGGGGCATATATTTTTTGAATGAAACAAGTGCCTGTGCTTAATGACCGCGGAAACAGTGATCTAGATCACCAAAGCGCTTGCGATATCGGTAAAATGACCATGATCTAAAACGTGTACGTGACGTAAGTATGTATAAAATGGCCACCACCAGTGTGCCCAGTGGAACCATTCTGGCTGTTCATTTATAGAAATGTTCGCATTTATCAAAAATATTTGCATCGAGTTTCAGTATAATAAAACAATTAATGCCTGCACTTGCGGTGAACATCATAATTGTTCACCTTAAGTGCAGGCATTAATTGTATAATAGTGCCTTACTTGGAAATACAGACAGTTGCATATATTCCGAATGTCTGTGTGACAATAGGATACTGAACAATCATTACGAATGTAATATAATGCACTTCATGCACACAGATGGTTTTACTTCGATCAAACTAAAAACAAACAAAATGAAATTCGTTTGGAAATAATTTATTACAAAAATGTAATTATAGTTGTTAGGATTAAACGAGTTATTAAAGATGAATCAGTCACCCGTGAAAATAGCACATATATAAGTAAAGCACTAGCGAAATATAAATAAAATACAACATATTAAGTGTAATATTGGAATATCCCAAATGTGTTAGTTCTTCATTGTGTTTATATATTGTAACTTTTAAAAAATTATGTTAGAAGCAGCACCGCTTATATACCATGGCGATCGGTGCCCCCGTTGTAATGGGGTAGTTTCTAAATAAAATACGGTATACATCCAGAGAGAAAATAATAAACCCCCCTATTGATGACAAAATATTCTCGAGACTAAAAAAGTAATCATTTACAGCTGGTTTGCAACCTAAACGGAAAAAAATGGAAAACCAATGAAGGTGTTTTGTGAAAAAAAAGTATACCATGACTTAAGTACATGTATATGTGAGCTCCCGGGTAAATTATTAAAAACAAAATTAAATTAAAAAAAAGTTTTAAATCCAATAAAGAATAAAGCTCTTGTACACTAAATAGATAAAACAACAAAGGCAAATCGAAGTATATACTGACTTAATTTTTTGACTCTGCCTAATTTTGAAAAGAGTATGATATCTACCATGTGTATAAATTAACACTATAAAATATAACCAATGAATATATTACAAAACATACAAAAATGTATAATAAATAGATAAAATAAAATAAAATAAGAGCTTATTGAATAAAATCTATTATATCTGATGTTTCTTGATGGTTTGAATTTCCACTTTATTTGTATTTTACGAGAAAGTTACTTTCATCATGTTGACACTTTTTTGCGAGTTGGTTTGGCTTTTGTTATTTGTGTCCCGTGATTTATCAGAAAATCATGTATATTTTTTTAATATAAGAAATAAGGGTAATAACAAAATTAACGAACTCCGAACAATCTTACAAAGGGAAAGTCAAAACTCATAATTATATAAACAGACAATAAATATTTTGGAATAAAAAAATTTTTTTCTGATATTTAAAAAAATGAATTTCTGATATATATGATTTTCCGGTATTACAAAAAAAAAAATTCTGCTATCAGCAATCGATTTTTGATATATGAAAATCGATGGTAAAATGGATTTTAAGGAATATTTGGGCTCAAGACAGATCCACTGTGGTGGATCTTACATATCACTGACATTATTGAAATATTAATGATGGCGGATAACACAACCACCCAAGATGAAATTTTAAGCAAAATCAGATAGCAAATTATAGCCGGTAACCGTTGTAGCATGGTGCTTCTAGATTTACATCAATTAGCTCAGATGTCTCTCCACATTAAGCTATTGAAGAAGATCATTCACTACACATGTCCAAGTAAGAGGGCTATCAGTATTTTATATTCATTCTAATCTAATATCAGAGATTTGATTTTTTTGATATCAGAAAAAATAGTTTAACCCGCCATTTTTTTTTTATTGTAGAGCCATGTTCTAAGCCAGGAAAGTGTGCGGTAGTGTATATCTGTGTTTGTGATATCGATTATGACCCTTTCTACGATATTTCGATTGAAATTTGGAACTATTCCGACAATGTTGTATTTTTAGTTTTTCATTTCAAAATTCGATTTTTTATACAAAAAATAGTTAACATTTTTCGATATGAAAAAGAAATCTATTTTCTGATATCAAATATTTAGTTGAATTCTGATTTTTCGAAATATTTTTTTTTTTTATCTTAAACATGGGAATATAAAGTCTTATTGAGGTAGCAGAGCATGCCACCTATAACCGGTGAATCCCTCGATCGACCATCGGTAGGTGTTTCGAAACACTAACATTTTTTCAATGAACATTAAATAGTAAGAAATTGGTAGGTTTAATTAATTCTGAAATATATAGTACAGTGTCGTTTGTTGTAACTATCATGTACATTAAAACTCTCCCAAATATCAAATTACATAGCCACCAGTATCTATATTACTCCAGAACACTATATATATATACACAATGTATATATATATGGGATCATATGTTTAGATTCTCTGCAAGAACACACTGTGTTGACACTGCATCGTAACAATAACCAGGATTCGGACAGTTAATCTCGTACACGATCGGTCCAATGTCAGAACAATATACAATCTTCCCACATGGTTTATACGGATGGTTGTGTATGGTAAAATCTCGATTTAAGCAGAAAGAATCTGAAAACAAAATATAATAAACAAATTCACAATTGATTAATCAACACAACACTGAATTGAGTGTGGTAGATCGTGGGTTCGAGTCCCGATCGAGTCAAACCAAAGACTATACAATTGGTATTTATTGCTTTTGCGCTAAACACGCAGTATTAAGGAGAAAGGGCAAAGACTTGTTGGCTTTGAATCAGGATAATGTGTCTGAGTGGGGCGACATGTCTGTCCGCGGACTATTTTTTAAGTGAGCTAGCACTATAAAAATCCAACTAAACATGTTGTATAGTACAAAACGGACCACCTCATCTAATTGAAAATTAACTTGTTCTCGCCATGATATAGCTGAAAAATTGCTGAGTTAAACAACAATCACTCAGTCACTGACACAATGAATTCTTGATTCTTGAAATATCACACGTCATAGCTGTTCTTTATTAAACTAACAGTAACTGTGATCAAATTGTATGTTGTTGATTGATTGATGTTTAACGCCAGCTTCAGCAGTACTTCAGCTATATTGTGGCGTGTGTCGTGATTGACAAGAATACTGACCTAACTGAAGCTATTAAGTTGTATTTTTTTTTATATTCCTATAGTCATGTAAATGTAATTCACAAACACTATCTCACATACAACTGCTTAAATTATGAAAATTATGTTTTCTTATATAACAAAAAATGCAATAAAAGTTTGAAGATATCAATAGGGCGTAATCAGAAACCGTAGATCGAAGAAGGACAGACAATACAACGGCAAAAAAAACACCCCAGAGGTTCAGATGTAACCTGTGTCGCTCATCAGGTGTATGATGTACTCGGAAGCATATATGGCAAATACTTTAAACCAAGTTAATCAAGCATGTATTTTTATAGCGAATAAATACTACATGAGTATTTAAAAAGGATAATCAGTTCCTGCTCAATAAGTGGTACCCGTCGTATTACTCTTTAGCGACACGAACATCATCTGGTATGGGAATAATGTTTGACAGTGCTAAAATGTGAATGTAAATAAATAAATAAATAAATAAATAAATAAATAAATAAATAAATAAATAAATAAATAAATAAATAAATAAATAACATGGACCCCTGAAGCATATGAACGAAAAGTGTATTAGCCTTATGTATTCACCGAAGCAATGATAATAAGCGTTACAAAATATAAACTTACTTTCAATGACATAGAACGGGATAGTTTCTTGTAACACAGTTGTTCCATTGTATCCTTGTGCGTTGACCACTTCACACCGGAAATGTGAACCGTTGTCGTACATCCCTGGGGTAAATGTTAGCTTGCTTTCCAGTTTTGTGGTACAAGTTGTAGTACTGTTCTTAGTCTCAGGGATAATACTCAAATCATAGAAAGTGTTGCTCATTCCCGGTGGACTAAACGTCCACTTAATATCACCTGAGGTACCTTGAAATTCAACAATGCAGTCTAATGCCATAGTTCTACCTTCAATAATACCCAGAGGAAGAAGTATCTCTGGTGGAGCTTCAGAAACTAATAATAAAACATAATTTAGTTAGAACAGATTTTTTAAGATATCTCTTTTTTTCATAAGCATACATTTGTAATTTGTTACCAGTTGGTGACCAAATTGAATAAAAAAAAATCCTAAGCGTGTTTGTCTAATACAAAGCGGACATCATCATCATTTCATTGACAATTAACTTGTTCTCGCGATGATATAGCTGAAAATTTGCTGAGTTAACGTCAAACAACAATCACTCACTCACTCATTTTGGAATCACTTTTTTCTGTAGCAATGACACAGAAAACATGAAAAAATTAGTTCTTTTAGTAAGTCTACTACAGTGATCAGGGATTTATAAGTCACATGGGGACCGTCACGGTCGTGATCGCGTGGTAGTTGGGTTTACAACTACCTGTGCAATCAGTGCCTATCACCACTAAAGTTGTGAGTTCGAACCCCGTTCATGGCGAGGTGTACTCGATACAACATTATGTGATAAAGTTCGTCAGTTACTTGCGACAGGTAGGTGGTTTTCTCCGTGTACCCCGGTTTCCCCCACCAATAAAACGGACAGGCACGATATAACTGAAATATTGTTGAAAGTGGCGTTAAACACCATAAGCCAAAACAAAAACAAACCAAATCACCACTCAAATATACTGCAATATAATGTGGCCATTTTGTTGATAATTAAAATATTTTAGAAAACGATAATATTACTTATTACCTTTCACTTCAGTTTTGTCTTCCAATACTATGTTAGCAGACGACACCGAACAGCTGTAGATTCCTGCATGATTACAATCGAAAGTCTGTGCAAGTAAAACCATTGTTATAGCATCACTGTGATGGTTGGCGGAAAATGTCAAGGCATCATCAATAACTATCACTGTTGGTACAATAGCACCAGCAGTCATTTGAGCCACAAGCCCCGATTGGTTGTTTCCAAAATGGCGGTAAATCTGCAAGTCAATCCATCCGGGTACATTTGCGACTTCGCATGTTAACAGGAAAGGTGATGAGCTACTGATGGTTGCACTGGTCAATTTTATCGCTATTCAAGTAGAAATTAACAATAGTTCATGGAGACTGATGACATCATTTGTGCCGGTATATCAAAGAGATACTGGTGCAAATACCACATGAAATATGTCTTACAATGTCCTTGCAAAACTACGTTTTAGAATAACTATTGTGCTATGTTCAGTTGATCACTTATAGGCCGGATCAACATGATTTTCTTTATTTGGGTATTCGTTATCAAGTTACAACTATCTGACTGTGCTTAAACAGGAAACTACACATTCCCTATAACTTTCTCCTACAGTGGTGAAAAGTACATAACATCTCAACTTTTAAATCGATTGTCGCAATGAATTACTAAGTAGTTAATCATAACGGTATTTCCGATACCTTTAACTCACTGCACAGGCCCCATTTTTTATTCTATTGTTTTCTCTTCTGGGTTTAGGGTTTATGTATCACTTCTGTTGTTTTGTCTTTCTGAATTGTGATTTTGTTTCACTTTTGCCGTGTTGTTTCTCTGGAGAATGGATATGTTTTTCACTTGTTTATACAGTGATCATCAACAATTCAAGTCAAAAATGCCACGACATAGCGTTTGGGACAGGCACATACATTAGGCGGAGTTAAACCGGTTAATAGGATCCCCCGTAATAATTGGATCTCCAGCGACAATACATATATAAACAAACGATGGAAAACCTACACATATTCGCTTTCACGTGTGGTGACTTTCTGGATGGTGTTTATATGTTTCACATGTCTTGTAGTGTCTATGGGGATAGTGAGTTTTATTTTTTATTTGAGTTGTCTGTGAGTTGTAACTGTGCAGTGTTTTGTGATATTTAAATTTTTGTTGCTATATTGTAAATAAAATTTGTCCTTTTCGTTGAAACTAAAACAAATTTGTAGAAAACATCGTATATCAGAACGTTTAAACGATAAGAAGGGACAATACGTTTTACTTCTATAATACATTCTAGAAAACCTTACTTGAAACGGATGCTTCCTTCGTAGTAGGAGCTGTTAACAGTATCGTTGTACTTGTTGCCGATGTTGAAGATACCTTTATGGTACTTCCTGGTACGTCGGTTAAATTGGATATGTTTTTAGTTGAAAATGTCTTTGTTGTCGACTGACTTGATGAAATAGTTGGACTTTGTGTTGATACTTTTTCTGTGAAAGATGTTGTTGGGAAACGTGATGTTGTTGACTGAGTTGTAGTAGATTCCTGTTTTGAACTCGATATTTCTGTTGTTGATTCGGAAGATGACACTACAGGTTGGGTTGTTGTTTCAGATGATGCAACTACGTTGTTAGTTGTTGATTGGGACGACGGCACTGCTTGCTGTGTTGTATGGGTATCAGATGATGATGGTAATTTATCCGCTGTAGTTACCGCAGATGTCGGTCTTGGTGTTGACACAATCGTCGTAGTAACTTGTGGAACTAGTGTCATAACCTTCGGTGTTGACTCTACAGTGGTGGTTGCAACAGTAGAAGTTGTAGACGGTTGCTCTTGTTGTGTAGTAGAATAGGCCGTGGGTTGTTGTTTGGTTGAACTATATGTTGTTTGTGTAGTCGTTGACCTTTGTGGTATAGTCGTTGACCTTTGTGGTATAGTCGTTGACCTTTGTGGTATAGTCGTTGATATCTTTGTTTCTATTGAATAACAAAGCATGACTCAACATCTGGACGAAAACAAATGAAGTACAAAATATTATAATATTGTTTTGAACATTTCCCCCAAAGCCCTTTCGAACGAAAGGTTGGGCTCAATCTTCCTTTAATGTTTCGTTTATTTCACAGGGTTTATTCATAGTTCTGGCAGAGTTTTAGGAATTTAAAGATAAACAACAGAATAAAAGTATACTCTTAACCATTTTATCACCGCCATATTGTTGTGTCTGTCCCAAGCCAACGTCAAATGGTTTTTTTAATATGCAATGAGTTGAGGAAAGAGGTGATTGTTCTCTTTGTTGACATTAGTTGAGTTCTTGACCTTCACTGTTTAAACTTTCTTTTCATAATGTTAGCATCCACTAACATTAAAGAAATGTTGTAAAATCTGTAAACCGCATCGGTGGCATGATGGTTAACGTACTCACCTCATATACACTAGATTGCGAGTTTGACCCCTGTCGGGTCAATCCAAAGACTATAAAATTGATATTTGCTGCTTCTTCACTAAGAATACAGCATCAAGGAGCAACAGCAAAGACTGATTTACACGGAATCAGGATAATGTACCCACGTGGTACGACATGTCTATCTTAGGAATATAGCACTATAGTAATTCAATAAGCGAGTTTGGTTTAGTATAATGCGGATATCATCTTCATCTCATCAAAATACCACTTGTTTTCTTTATGGCATAGCTGCAGAAATGCTCTGACACTTGGCAAACCTCACTAAATCACGCGTTGTAAAATCTTAACAAGCTCTATGCCAAGTTGAAATGGAGACGTTTTTATATTTCAATAATTTTCAAAATTAATGTAAAAACATCAGAATATATATCCTTTTTTTTTGCTAGACCGAGAAAACTGGAAAATACGATATTGACTGATTTGGTGCCCGTAATCGTCAAGACAAGACAATATCTTTATTCTCATAAACCATAACAGAACAATGGTACAGAGATGATAGTATAGCTAAGATTATGATAATCTGTTGAACATCAGTGTTACATGGAGTTTGCCATTGGGTGACATTGTATTATAATTGATATTCACTTACCTTTTCCCCCATTATTTGTTTGTGCCTGTTTGTCACCTGAAGAAAGTATAAAATAATATTACCATAGAGTGGTCAGTTGGAATTTTGTGCTTTCGAACATTATAAGTAAGATAAGGCACTGAGCACTGACATGTATATATGTATGTGTAATTAGTTTCATAAGCATGCATCTTGTGAAATATGTATTTTGCATCACCTAGCCTAAATGCCGTGAAATTTTGTGAGTATGAGTTTGGTACTAATATTTCAAAATCATCTAATGAAAACCAATGTTAGAGTAGTGATTGCATATAATCAGGACCGCCTTAGGAGGTGCGGGCACAATGCTGTTCTCTGTAAAATTAATCTGCAGTATGTCGTCGTGTGTATTTGAACAGCCGAGAGTAGATACATGAAGAGTCCAATTGGCTTAAAGACCGGTCCTGCATATAATATATTTTGCAATTAAATTTCTCTCTTTATATTGAGTAGATTTCTCTGCAATATATCGCTCGCAATGTTCTGTTTTGATATTTGTTGGAGCTAGTAGTTAAAAAATTTCTCAGTTTATTGATGTCGAAGCTGGTACGAGTAAATACCGAATAATAAGTATAACATCAACAATTCTATGGTTGGTTCACAAACCTTTGTCACAATCATTCTATAGAGTTTATACGTTGCTCTGTGATAAAAAGGGATTTGTATCCACTTAATAATAAGCAATGTAGGACATGCCTAGTCAACCAAGTTTAAACAAATTAAATGAAATATTTGCTTCTAAGAAAACGTAGATACAAACAATGTATCTAATTTAGTGCATGCGATGTTTCTGGAATAACCTTCACCGGGAACGTTCTTTGTCAAAAGATTGGAAAGCTAACTAATTTAAAAACATATCTGAGAGCACGGGAATCAAAGGGCCTAAACAGCAATAATATCTCTTGCTAAATATCTGATGACAAGTCATGAAAGTGGAAGCAATGCACAGCCGTGGTCATCTGTGGTACAGATATTTCTATTTATATATCCAGGGCATTAACATATTATGTGTTCTGGCATATTATTAAACAGTTTAAATCATTCTAACTTTCTATCTAGTCAAATTACAATGCATACATTTGTACTCTTGCATACTCACCAACTGTCTCATTATCGCTTGTTAGGTAGATGGTTAGAGCAATAACAGTGACCGCCAGAACTATAAATACTATACTGATGACAAGTATCAAGTACCATTTAAATTTGTTTTCTCTTGGTCTTCTTGACTTGTACAAAGTAGGTGGCAGTGCAGTACCGGAAGTCATCACGAAAGTCAATACAGCAACACTATTGTTCTGTCGAAAAAATAATTTTGTTCGAATTTATATTTAGTCAAACGCGCACGACTAAAGAATCTAAAAGAAGGCAATATAATGTTTGTATTAAGATATTGCAATAACAAACCGTTTTCTTTTTACAAATATTAAAGAAGAAAATATAATCAGTTTCTGCTATTTTCCATATGAAGATGGTTTTTGTTTTGGTACATACATATTAATTCTATGAGATCAATGGGAGGTAAATATTGTCAACAGGAGAAATACGACATTGGTTCCAATATAAAAATGAAAATACATTGTATGTTTATTGTTTCGTGAACGCTTTTAACATTAATATTGCGATGTTTGTTTGGTTTTTTTGGCTTTGTTTTTTTGTTTTTTTATTTTTAATAATATTTCATGGAGAATTTAACCAAAAGTTAGCATGCAATATTCCACGATAAATGCACTGGTTCAGTATCGGTCCAAATCATGATGTCATCGGCAGGCTATGTTAAAATGATGTTGTACATCGTTTCTCAAGTTTTGCTATATGATAAAAGGGTTATTGCATAAATATTGATAAATCGCAAATATTAATTGCCGTCTCGAGGAACAATCACCGATATTCGTTTAATAACACTATAATTAGTTGTGCGAGCCAGCGTATGTGTAGGTATATGTAATATGAACCGTTATGACGACAATCCTATGGTAATTCGATTTACATCTGCCTTTGAAATCAGTGCCTATCTACGCTAAGCACCAATTATTAAGACACAAGGGCAAAAACGGGTGGGTGTCCTAGTGGAAACTGACATGTTTTGACGTGGACTAGATCAACAATCCAGCTTAGACCGTTGGTCCCGCACAAAACAGGGATCATCCTCTCATCAAAAGATTAACATCTCGCTATATGTATAATTGAGAAATTAATAACTTGGCGTTGAGCAAGTATTAAGTCTCACAACAATCCCACTGTGTTAGCTTATACTATATATACAGGTACGCTCATTTCATTTAGTATCATATACCTTTACCACACCGATGACTAGATAAACGTATTAATATAATACCCATAATCTGATAGTGCCTGTATTATTTAATTCCCCGGGGAGAAGTTATTTTTAATGCGCATACATATTTATCGATATTTGATGTAATCAAAATATTTATGAGCAATTCATGATCAAGTGATTCAATGAAGAAGTTAGATATTTTAAAAAAAATGTATCAACTACTAATTGTACAGTCTTTGTTTTGAATCGGAAGGGAATTGAATTCGGGACCATCTGCACTCATGTTGAGCACTCTAACAATTACACGACAAAAGAGATCAATGGTATTTCGTATTTTAAAATAACAATATCAGATAATAACTATTTTAAATAAATAAAATTAAATAATTATAATTTTGGTCCTTCAGTTGTCAAAATTGATGTTAATAGCGATTTACTTGAATCCCCTAAAATAAAAAAATAAAAAAATTATAGTTGTGTCCACGTATTTATAGTGACAACAATTTAGATATTTTTTCACACGCCATTGTTCATTATTCAAAGTTGTGTAGTACACATATTGTGTGGTCGTATGAACTTTGGCTCATGTGACTCACCAAGGCGACGCATGATTGGTTATGGGTAGAAACATAAATAAATAATAAATAAATAAATAAAGTTTTATTTAGAGTCGATACATATCACAACATACATAAAACACAAGCTCTACAGAGCTTTTCAAATCGACATCATGAGAGGAAATAAATACCACATGAAAGCAGAACTTTCTGGGATTTCTCGTGCAATTTTCCGTGAATCTGCACATTTGGAATCATGATAAACAGGTGACCTGACAAAATTGTTCAATTGTTCTGATTTTATTGATAACAGACTGTCATTTAAGCTAGATGGTGATAAAAATGTTTGCCCCCAGACATATCATGGACTGGAAACACCTTAGTATAAAATATATTATCAATTCTAACATAACGTCCTTCTTTCGCTTTGTAAACAAACGAGCGATTTATCGATTGGGTATAATGTCATTAGCACATGCGCCGGTACATGTGACTGACTTTCCCGTCGTAAATGTACATGTTGATGAATTATCGTCTCCTCGAATTTGGCAGCATAAATTGTGTGCGACATTTTCCGCAAGCGTAAATATAAATTACCGTCTTCCAATCAAAGTATACTACCGTATTTGTACTCTTAGACATATCAGAATCGAAATAAATCATGGAAGCCAGAATGTGTTTTGAGTTTTATAACATGGGTTGGCGGATATTAGTAAATTTTATCCGTCAAATCATGTTAAAACTCAAAACACATTCTGGCTTCCATGATTTATTTCTTAATTAATCTATAAAATTGAAAATACGATGCATTGCTTGATTCAAAAGACTATGTGTAGACAAATGTATATGTTTCACCTCAAATAACAATGGTGCAAATTGATTGATTGGTTGTTGTTTAATGACCTCCTTGTCCTAGACCAAAACGTTTAGTTGGATTTTTCCAGTACTAGCTAACTGAAACAACAGTCTGCTTAAAACGTATCGCTTCATTCGAACACATTATTCTGATTCCAAGCCAATTAGTCTTTGCTCTTTCTGTTAAATGCTTAGTACTTGGAAACAAATACCAATTTCATAGTCTTTACTTTGACCTGACAGAGACTCTAACCCACGATCTACCACAATAAAGCATGCTACCTACCACACCAGATTGAGCTAGTATAGTTCATTTTTGATTTTAATCAAGAGTCGCACAGACTCTACCATGGGGAAAATATGTTTGATGACTAAAATGAGAAACCTCTTTTTTTAAATTATTTATTTCTTTAATTATTAATTTCGTCCTATGGACAAAATTCCCTCAAATTTGTTCTTAAGCCCCTGTTACACGGTAAAGCAAGTATCCTGATACTTGTATCATAAACCAAAAACTACAGTGTAAACAGTGCTATTACTCTGTATCATGCAACTGTTAGAAGTTGCATGATACACACTTTGGGATAGAACATGTTCTATTATGTACAGCAAGGATCACGATACATTTGATCTCTGACCAATCAGAGATCTTGGTTTGAGGTCAGAAGGTTACAACTTCATCAACAAATAAAAGCACATGGTCAGCACATGGTAAATAAAACATGACTGGAAAGGAAAAAAAGTAGTGATGTTATTTGGTCAAAGGAACAGATGGAGAGTCTCCTCAATTTGTATGATAATGTCTTCATTTTCAGGATTCTCCATTTTGGCGGGAACGATTTGTAAACAAACTCTGCATGAAACATGCTACTTGATTTAGTGTGTAAACTGACAAGGATCGTGATACAAAAAGTTGCATGATACAAGTATCGCGATACTTGCTTTATCGTGTAACAGGGCCTTTAGATATACAACATATACAACGTGTCTTCTCATTCATCGAACCAATGGAAGGTGATAGCATTTTTGATACGACATAATCGTAGGTAAGCTACTATCGGGATTATCCATATTTTACACGGGACGGGTGGAATAACTCATTTTCAGAGATCTATTTATCTATCTATAAAGATCCATGAAATTAAGAGCGTGGGACTAGTACAAAGTTCATTGAATATATTTTGTTTTCTTGCTATGATGGTTGTATTGACAAAATTTTAATTATTTGATCTTTTTTCCCTTAAATATATGTAGATTTATTGAAAATTACGTAAAAATAAAATATATTTTAATTGTCGTTTTAAGATTTGTAAGAATTGGAGACTGTTTAATTTATCCCATTTTCATTCATTTTTTAATAACAAGCGGGTCAAATTAAGTTTGTGTTATATATGTATTAAGATTTAAAGAAGCATTGGCATATGATACACTTGATTTGAGTATATAAAGAACAGTCTGTGACAAAAACATTGTGACAAACTAACCCGAACAGCATTTTAGAAGTATTTTGTACAATTTTATTAAGAAAAGTTTTATGCAATTTTTACTAGACCGAACCAATTTACTAGACTGGGGCATAGTACTAGTGGTTTTCGGGGCATACTGAAACACATATTCTAGCTTTTTAATATAATTTGTAATTTTTATAAAATTGCGGCAGGTCGGTGGTTTTCTCCGGTTTCCTCCGCCAATAAAACTGACAGCGACGATATAACTGAAAATAATATTGTTGAAAGTGGCGTTAAACACCACAACACTAACCCTAACCATATTTTTCATAATCTAATTCCATATTTCTTACCTGTGATGATATATAGATTCAGATATTTATTTTCCATCCGGTCTCCCCTGCTTATTCGAAAAACGATGTCATATTCTATCCTATCATTTCTGCAGGCATAAACCAGTTATCAGATTATATCGTGGACCATTGGGCCCTTACTAACTACAAAATATACAATAATCTGAGATCAAATTTTGATGTCCTTACAAATCGACCATAGAATTTCCCCAGGCAGCTAATAATTTGTTCATATGTCGTCTTTGTTTTAAAAATATGACCTCTTTTCTGGGATAAAATCTGAATTTATCATTTATTCATTTATTTACATGTATTTGTATTGTGATATTTTCGTACAAAATTGAAATTATGAATGTTCATTGGATTAATCATAGCACTGCACATAACTGAAGAAAGGTTTGAAGATAAGTTAAAGCCGTAAATCGAAGACGGACAGAAAATGTAATGTCCAAAAAGAAATAAAAAGGACAAACAATGATCCACAATACACTACACGGAAAACTAAAGATACAGCAACACGAACCCCACTAAAAACCGAGGGTGAACTCAGGTTCTCCGGAAAGGTAGTCTAATTGCTCGAAAAATATACTCGTCTAAACTCAGTGTAAGCTCTGCTGCTTTAACTTATCTGATTGACCAGTTTACTAGACGTGTTTTACTTGTCATGTTTTATTTGTCGTAAACATTTCCCGGTCCTTTCCTCGTTCATGACTTAGTACCGGGTTTGTAACTAGATTAACACGACGGGTGTCACTAGTGGGGCAGGAACTGTTTACCCATCCGGAGCACCTGAGTTCACCCCCTGTTTTTAGTGGGGTTCGTGTTACTCGATCTTTAGTTTTATATGTATGTTTTATTGATCGTTGTTTGTCCTTTTGTACTTTTTCTTTTGGCCATTGATTTGTCTGTTCTTCTTCGATATACGGATTCTAATTGCCCCTTTGGTATCTTCAAACTCTTCTTACTATTGGTCCTTGAAATAACAACATTATTGCCACGCCTATATACATAAGTTTTTTCACTTTGATTTAATGATTTTGTTTTTTTTGTGTTTTAACGCCACTTTCAACAATATTTCAGCTATATCATGGCGACCAGTTTTAATGGTGGAGGAAGCCGGAGTACCCGGAGAGAACCACCGACCATGGGCAAGCAACTGGTAAACTTTATCACTTGCGGCTGCGAGTCAAGTGCACCTTTTTTTTAATTTACAAAGGCGGGCGCAAACCTCCGCCGTATTGGTGATAGGCTTGTATGAGTTGTTAGATCCAACGAACTAATTCATTGAGCCACCCGGTCCCCTTTTCACTTTGGTTTGATTTGATTTTTGGTGTTTTAGCGCCACTTTCAACAATATTTCAGCTATATCATGGCGACCAGTTTTAGTGGTGGAGGAAGCCGGAGTACCCGGAGAGAACCACCGACCATGGGCAAGCAACTGGTAAACTTTATCACTTGCAGCTGCGAGTCGAATGCACCCTTTTTTGTAATTTACAAAGCCGTGCGCGAACCCACGCCGTATTGGTGATAAGCGTGTATGAGTTGTTAGATCCAGCGACCCAACTCATTGATCCACTCGGGGCCGGGGCCCCTTTTCACTTTGAATATTTAAACAAACATACATGTGTAATTATCAAAAATTGATCGATTTGGCATTTTTTAATTAGCTATTTCACTGTATCTTAAAAACCAGCATAACCTAGGGAATTGATATTGCCAACAATAGATGCTAATATTTTTGCACTTGTATTATCATCATTCAAAACAATAGTTATTCTTCTTTCCGTTTGGGACTTCAATTAAACCTTCATCCAATTCCAACTAAATCCTAACCATACTAAAAAAAAAATGTGGGGACAAACACCAACATTAAGTAAATATCTTAACACGCTCTTTGCCAATCGAGCACACCTTCTGAAAGACTCACATGTCCAACCGTCGTTTAAATAAACGATAATTTGATAACTTTGTGAACACATTTACTATATCAAGGACAACTTTTGTAAAGAAAAAAAATATGAGCAGCCGAGCAAAGACTGACTGGCAAAACTGAAAAAGTAAACTATTTTATTTCACTATCAATCATCCAGCAAAATCCCAAATATTGATCCCAAAATGGAGTGAGTGAGTGAGTGATTGTTGTTTAACGCCAATTCAGCAATTTTTCAGCTATATTATAGGAAGAACAAGTTAATTTTCAATGAGATGATGATGATAATGAGTTCCGCTTTGTTCTAAACCAACACGCTGAGCTGGATTTTTATAGTGCTAGCTCACTGAAACAACAGTCCGCGGGAAGACATGTCGCTCCACTTGGACACATTATTCTGATTCCGAGCCAACCAGTCTTTGCTCTTTTTCCTTAATGCTGCGTGCTTAGCGGAGAAGCAACAAATACCAATTTTATAGTCTTTGGTTTGAACCGACCAGGAGCTCGAACCCACGATCTACCGCACTCGAGGCGAACACGCTAACCATTACACCACCGATGCAGTTCCCAAAAATAAATAGATAGTATACACTTATTGACTGGGTATGAGGGTAATAGCACTTTTATTGTCCGAGGCAACGCCGAGGAAAATAGTTGGTACAGAGGGGACAATAAAAGTGTTATTACCCGAATATCAAGTCTATAAGTGTTTTATTATACTGAACAACTGCAAATTCAAATTCTAAATTGTAGGCCCTTTTCTGATGGATTTCTGTAATAACCTTCATCAGGCATGCTCTAAGTAAAACAAGCTTCTGTAATAACCTTCATCAGACATGCTCTAAGTAACAAAAATGGAAAACCAAATAAATTAAAAATCCGCGGGAATAGTCATTTGTGCTATTCACCGGTGAATAGGACTTTTCAGACAAATTGAATGAAACTATGGAAATAGTATTTTCATTGCAATAACATTTATATAGAAAAAATCTAATAATTTTTATTTAAAAAAAAGTATAATAATTCTGATTGGTAAACCAGATAATTTTTAAGCAACTTCTTTTTGGTCGATAGAAGTATTGCATACTATATTTGTACAGGGAAAATCCATAATGCTATAATGTTATTGATGAAGTAGTTCGTTATAAGTTTTTTGTTATTGTATTGTTTTAGGAAGTAAGGATTATTTCCCCTGG
This sequence comes from Bathymodiolus brooksi, assembly GCA_963680875.1. NCBI lineage: Eukaryota > Metazoa > Mollusca > Bivalvia > Mytilida > Modiolidae > Bathymodiolus > Bathymodiolus brooksi. Next base: position 55,843,532 of record OY804577.1, read on the forward strand.
ACTTGAAAGTGAAATAATTTAACTTCAAAACTTAACCTTTTGTAAATATAATCTAATCGTGAGTTTATGTTGTTTTGGTAGTGGGTAAGGCCACTATTAAATAACTGTTTGTTTCATGTTGCCTGTGCATGCCTTGCAGGGATGGGTATGTTGTTTGTAGACATTTCATTTTATTTTTGTCAATAACAATCGTCCAAGAAAAGCCATCAAACATCATATAATATACAACTTAAATAATCATTCTCTTCCTCTGAAATCTAAATAAACAAAATAACACTTAATATGAACAGTTTTATTATGGACGGACGTTTCTGATATTAACTCTTGAAGCAGTAAAAGATAGTGGCTTAGAAGCTATAGCAACATAGAATTTTTAACATTACACTAGCTGAATATTTTTAACCTTTTTCCACAAAAAAAGCTTGAATGTCAGATTCTTTTAGGTTTAAGAATTGAATTGTCACTTGTGGCAAGATATACTAAATTCAAGCTAAAACTCCAATAAAGCTGGTCAAATATATGACCAAAGATTTACAAGTAGAACGCAACAATTATTTTACTTCAATGTAGCTGTGTATTTATGTTATTTATGATGAATTCAGCTGTCTACTATGAACATACCAACAGCATTGGCGTTGCAATGGTTAGCTTGTTAGCCGCAGTGCAGTATTTCGTGGCTTCGAGCCCCGGTCAGTCCAAACAAAAGACTACGAAAATAGCATTCGCCATTTAAAAGGTTTCGACACAGATTATCACTAATATCATAGCTTGTCCTATCAGACTCGCTGCGATACTAGCGATAATGTCTGTCTCGATCTTCATAACTGCCGACATTCTATAAATGTTCTTGTAACTGGTGTAAGATATCCATAATTCTAATGTTTTTATTTTATTTTAGATCCACGTCATGTTGATTTATACCACCAATACTCAGACTACCTGTATCATCTAAACAGTTGACAATATACAAATAATCCTAGTCGCTCATGCAGATTGTGTAGCTATTTTGGCATTGACATGATGCATATTTACATTAATTAGCAATAAATTGCCAGTCATTAATCACATGACCTATCTAGATTTAGGTGTCGTTGCTTGCTTAAATAACATGTTTTTGTTGTCTTGAATTTGATGCTTTCTTGTGAACCGCACCGGTGGTGTAATAGTAAGCATACTCGCCTCGAGTGCGGTAGATCGTGCATGGATTCGAGCCCCGATCAGATCAAACCAAAAACTATGAAATTGGTATTTGTTGCTTCTCCGCTAAGCACGCAGCATTAAGGAGAAAGGGCAAAGACTGGTTGGCTCCGAATCAGGATAATGTGTCCGAGTGGGGCGACATGTCTATCCGCAGACTGTTGTTTCTGTGAGCTAGTACTATAAAAATCCTGCCAAGCCTGTTGGTCTAGAACAAAGTGGACCTGATCACCATCTCATTGAAAATTAACGTGTTCTCGCCATAATATAGCTGAACAATTGCTGAGTTGGCGGTAAGCAACAATCATTCACTCATATATACACAAACGATAAAAAACCTACAAATATTCGCTTCCACTTGTGGTGACTTTCTGGATTGTGTTTATTTGTTTCACATGTCTTGTGATATCTTTCTGGATTGTATTTATATATGTTTCACATGTCTTGTGTTGTCTTTCTGGATTGTATTTATGCTTCACATGTTTTGTGTTGTCTTTCTGAATTGTATTTATATGTTTCACATGTCTAGTTTTGTTTTTCGGGGTTGCATTAATATGTTTCACATATGGCGTTAAGCAACAATCACCCACTCACACGATTCTTTCTTTGCAAGAGTAATTGTTGTTATCGATAAGTGAGCAATTATCTTCAGCTATATCACGAAGACTTTAGAGAATTATCAATAATAAAACATCTAACAGTGTGATGAAACATTTCTACTCACATAAAAAAGCATTTTCAGTGAATCCTTTGAATCAGACATGTTTTGTAGCAGGAACTGCTCACCCTTCCAGCGCACCCGAGTTCCCCCTGGATTTTAGTGGGGTTCGTGTTACTCGCTCTTTTGTTTTATGTGTATGTTTTGTAGATCGTTGTTTTTCCTTTTGTCCTTTTTCTTTTGGTCATCGTGTTGTCTGTCCTTCTTCGATTTACGGATTCTGATTACCCCTTTGGTACCTTCAAACTCTTCTTGTACTCAGTGCTTAGCAATAAGTTACATATCTCACAATATGTGTTATCTATATCATATGTTTTTTTATTTTTTTTATTGATTGTTAATCTGTTGTTCAAATATAACAATGTGTTGTTCCAAATAACAAGAATGATATCACATTTTTTTCTAGTTTTATTTTTGGTAAGGGGAGGGGTAAACAAAACTACGGTTTTATTTTATTTAGAGGGGGTGGGAAAAACTAGGGTTTTATTCTATTTAGAGGGGGTGGGAAAAACTAGGGTTTTATTCTATTTAGAAGGGGTTGGAAAAACTAGGTTTTTATTCTATTTAGATGGAGGGTTGGAAAAACTAGGGTTTTATTCTATTTGGAAGGGGTGGGAAAAACTAGGGTTTTATTCTATTTAGATGGAGGGTTGAACAAACTAGGGTTTTATTCTATTTAGATGGAGGGTTGGAAAAACTAGGGTTTTATTCTATTTAGAGGGGGTGAAAAAAACTAGGATTCTACTATATTTGGATGGAGGTGTGGCAAAACTAGGGTTTTATTCTATTTAGATGGAGGGTTGGAAAAACTAGGGTTTTATTATATTTAGATTGATTTATGTGATAGGAAGATGGAACATGAAGTCATTTGTAATGGTATCAATACTGATATTGTTCCAAAATACATGTCCTCATTAGGAGAGAAAGACAAAATACTCTCAAGCTGGAAAGACTCAACCTAGTTTGACGTTTGTTTTCTTTTTCTTTCTGGAAAAGTATTATTTCTGCCAAATCTAATTTTTTACCTCTAAAGCAAAAATTAAATTTAATTTTATACAAGGTTACTGAATTTTCATTTTGTGGGGGTTTTTTTTGGAAGGGGATTTAACATTAGTGCATCTATAAGATCTCTAAGACGAAGTCTTACTCTTCGTCCTTGTTGTATTTGTTCCCATCCAACGTCATGCACCTTCTTTGTCTTACTTCCCCGGATCATTTCCCTTCTTCTTTCGAGTCTACAATAATTAATACCTTTAACAATATATATACAGGGGCGGATCCAGGATTTTTGGGGTATTTCGTGTGAAAAATCACGATTTTACGCCAAAAAATCTTATTTTTTCCAATTTTAGGGCCCCGCCCCCCCCCCCTGGATCCGCCCTTGATATATGTCGATTTCATTGTTGTATTGTGATTTTTTGACAGATTTTTAATCAACGGTGTTAATATAGATATTTTATAAATTAAAATGTATAAATCTTTACCAGACCAGTATTGTTATGTAAATGTTTGTTTCTATCTCCCAACCCAAATCATTGAAAACAAAAAATGCTTGGGACAGGCACAACAATGTGCTAGGGTTAACCGATTATTGAAATCTCAAATCTTCCCATCGTGGTAATTGGATCTTCAATGGCACTGCATATTCATTCCGCTCAAAAAGATCACATACTATCAGAAAAATAAATGACAATTGTCTTTGAAGGTATGTTTTTTTTATCACTACTCAAGTTACAAAAATCCTTAAACACAAATCCTACTCTGAAGACGATAGTGTTGTATGTTTGTGGGATATGTACAGTTGAATTGTCTGTGACCTTGCCCTTCCAGACAATGAGTGAGTGTTGTTTAACCCCGAATGAGCAATTATTACGTGTGTATGTCGCGATGTGGACAAAGAACATTCGGTTAAATGATGATTATGTCCGTTTTATGTACTAAGAACAAAAATCGTATGTACAAATTCAGAATACTAGTACATTTAAAGATTTGTTGTCCTAACTGAAGTCATATTGCCATCATAAATATCAGAGAGAAACAGGGGTTACAGGTCTTCATGTGGACATCTATCAAGGGAAATACTGTCAAAAATCGTATTCTATAAATTATCTTTTTCGATAATGGTATTTGTTCTTTTTTCAGTGTACATTTTGTAAATTTCACGATGTAAACGTGCCGTCAGATTTTTACTCAGGGTTTATTCAAAGCCAAATCCCTTGACGCCTGGGACTCAAAAAATGAAGAGACACAAAACGAAAACGGGACTTGATGCTTATTGAAAGACATAGTATTTTGTTCTGTTAATTTAGATGATGTTTTCCTGACAAATCAAAGAGATGTATCACAATGATACCTGTTTAAACTGGACACATTTGGGATCGGCATTTTTATCCGAAATAAACAGTTGTTTGGATTACACAGATTAAGAAAAAAGTGATTGAAGCTAAAATGAATGTTCGATTTCGACATGATTACGGTGCATTCCGAGTCCACTGTGGACAAGTTTCACTGTAATTTATTTTATTTTTGATGCAAGAGGATTTTGTGGCAAATGTGGCTGTATGAGTAACTTCTGTATGTGTGTTTTACCCATTATTACTATTTATAGAAGCAACAGTCATATGTTGGATGACTAGCGGAATCAACGGATGCAATTTTGAGAGTAAACACACAAAGGATGACCCATGCGAACTTAGGTTGAACTCGGACAAATGATTTCAGAGAAGATTTTAAAATAGTTTACGCGAATGGACGGATATACGGAAGACGACGGGTGTCAAGCAATGGTTAAAGCTCGCGTGACCCTTTTGTGGCAGGTGAGCTAAAAATGTTTAGACAACTCGTTATACATTTGCAGGAATGAGAATCTGACTTTGAGACTTCAAGCTTTAGTCATCAGACTTCAAACATCGGTCTTCATACTTACGACGACCAGATTTCTTCAATCTCCTCCTTGTGGGCATTTTTTTTTTACAAGATATAGCTAGTAACCACTGAAATACACAATTTTAAAAAGGGGCCGTCGTGGTCGTGATCGCATGGTAGATGGATTTATAACTACCTATGCAATCAGAGCCTATCACCACTAACGTTGTGAGTTCGAATCTCGTTCAGTGGAGATGTACTCGATACAACATTGTGTATAAAGTTTGTCATTGACTTGCGACAGGTCGGTGGTTTTCTCCGGGTACTCCGTTTCCTCCACCAATAAAACTGACCACCAAGATATAAATGCAATATTGTTGAAAGTGGCGTTAAACACCATAACCCACCGACCCTACAATCATTATTTCTTTTTAACCAGCAGGTTTAAAGTGGTTACAAATAATAATCCTAGTGCCTTCTTTACTTTTCCAAATAACTTTTATATTCCTGGGAAGGTAAAGGTGAGATTTAAAGCTATAAACAAATCGGATCAGATAATATCTATTTAAGGAGGTATCGCAATTACCATATTATGCTTATCCTCCATGAGATTCTAATAAACAATTTAACAATATTAAGATATTAATATCTTTTACATATATATGATAGTTTAAGTATTTAGACAAACATTATTAGATATAATGTATATAATTAAATTTAATTTATATAGCTAAAACTGTTATTTAACACAAAGATATTTTAATCCCACGCGGTAATCCATTCCAAAGGTGAAACTCTGAATACCCAAAAGTACATTTTTTTTCTAAATATATACATAAGTGCTCGCTTTGGAAACCTGACGTAATTGTTAAAGATAGAAAATTACACCCCCCTCCCTCTCCTCCAAAGAAAAGAAAAAAGAAAAAAAGAAAAGAGTATTATGTCTAATACATTCATAATATGTCTTTTACCCCCTCCCCCACTCCAATTAGTTTCGTTTGATTTAATTTATGTTGCTTAACGCCACTTCCAACAATATTTCAGCTATATCGTAGCGGTCAGTTTTATTGGTGGAGGAAACCCGGAGAAGATCATCGACATGTTGCAAGTCAATGACAAACTTTATCACATAATGTTGTATCGAGTACACATGACCAAATGGGGTTTGAACTCACAGCTTTAGTGCTGATAGGCACTGATTGCATAGGTAGTTGTAAATCCAACTACCATACGATCACGGCCACGACGACCACCTCCCACCCCAATACATTTGAATCAAATCTGGAATGAAGATTACATTTCTTAAAACAGTATATTTATTCTGAAAACTTTGGAGATGCCATCATATATGATATAATCAATTAATTAATGGAACTTATGGTTGTATGTGGAAGTCTTGATTATAAACATTTTACAATAAGTCGGCGAATTAAACCACGGAGAAGTCGACAACCAACCATGAAGCTATAGTTCTGTGAGTCGAAATTCATAAATGTATTCTGTGTTCTTGTCTGTTAATCTTGTTTTTATTTTAAATGATAGATTCATTCATTTTGCCATTCTTAAAACTACATGTTCCATGATACATGTATGTATTACATCTGGTTTTATATAAAAAAAATGTCTTCATAAGATGTGTGAAGCCAAGTTTGAGATTAAGTATAGCAAATGAAACCAGTCATTCAAAGACAACGAACTTGCTTCAATGACTACGCGTTAGCTATACTAATCTTAATACAGTTCACCGACTGCAATCTACAGTATTCCATCATCAATATCCGGTGTACGAGGATACATGATGACCAAATGTTATATCAAATCACACCCTCGATCTCCGATACAAGACGATTTGTTGGTCAACCAAACAAGGGAACATACATCACAAAATCAACCTACAAATATTCTTGGTGACAAATGTAATCAAAGACCTTTGAATAGTACATGATTGGGAAATCTCAGCAACTCTCGAATAGGATTTCATATATTGAGTACACATGAAGGCTCGTTATCGACGATTGGTATATCACCGGGTTTGTAACAAGAGTAACACGGCGGGTGCCAATAGTGCAGCAGGAACTGCTTACACTTCCAGAGTACCTGAGTTCATCCCCGGCTTTAGTGGGGTTTGTGTTGCTCAATCTGTATAGTGTTTAATAGATTATTATTTATCCTTTTGTCTTTTTTCTTTTGGTCATCGTGTTGTCTGTCCTTCGATTTATGGATTCTGATTACCCCTTTGGTATATTCAAACTCGTCTTACCTTCGGGTGGTTGAGATATCCCGATCCTGTACTTTTGCCAGTGTTATAGTCTATTAAATTTGTACAGCAGTTCTCTAAAAACTACTCATTAGGACCTGTTGAAAGTTGTCTGTTACGCCATCAGCACACCATTCTCGGTTCACGAAGCCCTCGTTTAGTTCCGTCTCAATGGCGATTTGCGTATTGTAAATTAATAAATATTTTAACGAGCAAATTATTTCGGAACTGATGCGCATATGGTGGTAGACTTAGCCAGAGAATTTGTAAAAAGTACCGTAGGTTTGTGATATAAATGGTATGCGTAGATGTTTTGTATGAACAGAGTAAAATTTAAAAGAAAGCAATGTCTACAAGAACGCCTTCGTCCTAAGCTCATCTGGCCCACAGTGCCGTGCGATCTTTTTCGAATAACCTGGCGTCCGTCGTTAACTGTTCACATTTACATCTTCCCCTCCGTAACTACTGTACTAAAGTAAGCCAAATTGGCTGTGATGGTCCTTGTATGGTCCACTTTCGAAATTGTCAGATATTTCCACCTTCCATTCAAGATGGCTGCCATTACTAAATAGTAATTTCTTTAATTGACCATTACTGGGTTATTGCAAGTCAAAATTAGTTCTAAAATAAACTGCATATGCAGAACAATGAGTAGTTTCAAAATTATGTCCGAGACCATAGCCTGCCATTAAAAATGACTGCATTACTAAACATTTGATCAATATTTTGATTTTAATTGATAACTACAGATTTCTTGTTTGTCAATATAATCTGCATGACAATGGGTAGTTCAGCATTTATTATATATTTTCCGTGTAAATGATTATGTAGATTAGGCCTATATGGATCAAAGTTCACATTACAATCTTCATTTCAGAAACCATCAAAAGAAATTGGGCTGAGATGATCTTATTGTTGAACCACTTTCACAATTGTTTGTGAAAAACCAAGCCCTCAATCAAGATGCCTACCATTATAACAAAAGAAAGAAAAAATTCTTTAAATGGTAAAAATAGAATAATTGTAGCTGAAATGAACTGAAATTTAAATTTAAATTTATCTAACATATAAAACTCTGACTTTTAATATAAAAGATACAGGGAAATTTTGAAAACCAAATGAAAAAAAAAAAATATGCTCTGGTTTTATCATTAACCTCACTATCATGGCAATATAATTTGCATTAATCCAATCTGAGTCTATGAAAATCATAGCTTAATATTTCTAAATGAAATCAATACACAATAAATATTTAGCGCTCGCTGTATAAATATGTTTATATTATATTGATAATACATAAGTATGTGAAGAATTAAAGCATTTAAAACAAAATTTAAAAATTCGATATTTTCCATTCTACTGTATAATGATTGTCTAATGCTCAAATAAAATGTTTTGTTCTTTTTCAAACAATTACATGTGGTCTATTATCTGAAAGGACGTTGCGTAATATTGTCTATATACTTTTTAAAAAATATGTAATTTCGGGTAATATGTGATAAAATTTGTTAAAGGCGTTTATTAGACCGTAAATGTATTAACGGATTTCTTTTAAAAAACGCAAGTAATTTGTCCAAGATTATTATTATAAAAGGAACATAGTAGATCGTATACACTGTCGAACAATTTATATTTCTGGTCAACATAGAGTTTGTGGAAAAGTGTATCAAGGGAAAATAGATTGAATTAATTCTATTAAAATCATCGGGAACTTATATACCGGTAAGTGATCATTCGAATCTTGCATTGTATTAATAGTAAAACATATTAGAAGTCTTTTTATATAAATACTGTCGGGTTGAATTTTCACACATAATGTTGCCAAAATTTTATAGAAATAAATGAATTGAACTGAAAGGTGAAAAAAAAATTGATCCTGCAGTTTTCAGCAAGAACATGTTTGTATAATTAAAAAAATAAATACCGAATTTCCTATAAAAGTTTCGAGTGATAAAAAAAGTTCTAGATCGGAGGGTAAAAGCTGAATGGTCGGCCCCTTACCTTGTGGAGTTACTATTAATTTCTACCGTCTCTAAACTGTATATGTACACCAACAAGTTGGTTTCAATCCCCTCCCCCCCCCCCCCCCCCCTCTCCCGCCCTAATTTTAATGCAGATTTTCTTTGGCAGTAAATTAATTATGCTAATAATATATATGTTATTCACATTATATCATACGATTGCATTTCCCTGGAGTCTAATAAGACCAACAAATATGATGTTGAACGCCACTTTCAACAATATTTCAGCTATATCGTGGCGGTTATAATAATGTTAAGATAATATATACATTTGTATATACAAATAAGAGATAAAATCGACATCCACTCATTAACTCAAAATATCCAAAAGACAAATTAATAAAGAAAATAGTACATGACAAGTCGAGTATACTTTGGGAAGTTTGATAATATAAATATCATCATTTCTTTCGTTATCTCCCAATGTAAGACTAAGCAAAGACAAGAATAGTTTCCCTCGTACGACTGATGACTCGACTGATGACTGACTGGAACCGACTGTCACAACCCATAATTACGAGTTGTTCGGTTGAAACATTCAAGGACGCCGTCTTCTCAGCCAAATATTAATTTATGAAGCCTTGAAATAAATTTAACCCTTTTCAACTGTCGTGCATGTACAACCTTTTACATAATGCTCATGGTGGTCAGCAGTGGGAGAACGTAATAATTGAGAAAAGCTGCTTTCTAGAGCGAGACAAACTATCACCACCCGCTAGGAGAAAATAATACAAAATATTTTTTTTGGAAAGTATAATAAGACCATAGAGATATTTTCTATTTAAAGATACAAGTAATAAGTACAAAATGTTTGCATGTCTTTTATCAAGAAAGAATAAGCAATTAAAGAGATAGATATAATATACTTGTAATAATTGCTAAAATTTACTGGGAACCCATTTGACGGTAAGTGATAATGGTATTTGATTTTTTTTTCATACATTAAATTAAATTCTTTATTAGCCAAACGTAAAAGATTTTTTTCAAGATTTTATTAGTTAACGCTTAGACACAATATATGTGTTACATGAGGTCAACCATATAATAATAATAATCTTTATTGCATATATAAAACTCTTTTGGGTATAGCAATACAAACATAAATTAACATTAAACAGACAATGTATATATATATAAACAAATACAACTACCACTGTTTATAGATAGAATGGGTAATTTCTGGTAACTTTTGTGTATAGCAATACAAGTACATACAAGCATAAACTGACATTAAACAGACAATGTATATTTATAAACAAATACAACTACCACTGTTTGATAAAAACAATATTATGTTTTATATGTTTTGACCAACGTGAACCTCATATTCGCGCTTCTAATGATCGCTTTATAAAGTTACACAGACTGGGCGATTTTTTTTTATCAGGATTAAGAATAATTTTTAATTTTTCAAGGGAATCTAGTTGATTAAAGTAAGGATATGTTCTTTTCATAAAATCAATAAAGGAAGGTCTAATATTATCAGTAACTTTACAATCAAAGAAAAAGTGGAATTCGTCATCCAATGTTCTACAAAATTTACAATGTATTTGATTTCGTGGAATATTTTTGCAACGGCCTAGTTCTATTTCTAAGTTATGATCACTTAAACGAAATTTTGTCAACAATTGACGATTTTTGAAATTTCTTTCACTTTTTAAATATTCTTCTAGTTTAATATCAGATTTTAGTTTACCGTATAAGAAAAGTTTTGTAGAGTCATTATTCAAAGAAAGTTTTTCTGTTAATTGTTTTTCATAATGTTCATAAACAGATTTTTTAAATATTTTTTAATAGAGATTTTAGCAATTTTAAATGGCCTACTGAAAGCTTCAAAATCACTTTTATCTATTTCAAATTCGGCAAATATTTCTTTTGCAAAGGTGTACCATGTGAATATGCCATTATCATGCATAGATTTATTTAGATTGAATGACTCTTTTATCAGAGGATTTATTTTAACTTGTGTCTTTATAAAAGAATCTAAAGGGAATCGTCTCAGCTCAGTCTTTGCTGCCAAATTACAAGCAGTTTATCTAATATCTAAAATGGTTTTACAATGTGATGAAACTTTTTGAAACAAAATTTGTCCCCTAATGATAATGTATCACAGATGGTACCATGTGACCTAGATCTATTAACAGATTTATAAATTGATAAATAATTATCCATAAACCAGACTTCACTATTATAAAGCAAAATAGGTCTAATTAAAGTATCAAATAATTCACATGACACATCAGCTGGAACATTAACAAAATTTAACATATATTTTTTTAGAGCAAAGAGTACTTTTAGCCCTTTTATGGACAATTCTTGAATAGACCTCTTAAAGTTGCCTTTATTATCAATAACATTCTTAAGAAAATTATATTCATGTGTAACTGTTAAAGGTTGATTTTTATAAAAGAATTCTGAAAAAGGAGAATTATTCCTCTGAATGATTTTTTTTTTAAAAATATTTACTCACCAAAGAAAGGTCCAGAACATCGGAAACACGATATCATAGACGGACAAACAATTGGCAGGGCCACACAAGAACTCAAAAAAACACATATATGAACAACACGGACTCCATAAAAACCTGGATCCAGTCGTGATGAACTGGTAGTGTAAATATCCCGTATATTTTTTAGTAGCGACTACTTCAGGCTTTATTCAAGTAGCGTGTAGCCGATGTACTTTATACTCGTGTTTTCATTCGCAAATTTCCATCCATCTTCGAAAAACCTCAGAATTATGTCCATCCGTCCGCCATGCAAAAAAGCAACCTCGCCTTAATCAAACTGATGAAAGTTTTGAAAAATAATTTGGCCAAAAATGATATATTCGTTATTTCAGGATATGGGCCATTCATTTTTATATGCCCGTCAAAATACGGGCTTAATATGGCATACAGCTGTTCATCCGTCCGTCCACGCCTCGTACGATAACATCTCTCACTTGTTCCCCCTTTTACTGATAGGTCACGTCGTGACATACAAAGTATTGATTAAAGGGGGAGCAAGTGAGAGGTGTGATTTTAGGCAGTTTGGAAAACGCCAGTTTTCATATGGTATATACAATTAATTGGTTTAAAAAATGTAGCATATTAATTACTGTTCTCACGCTGAGCAACTGATCTTCAATTGTCACAAAGGGGGGTGGGGGTGGGGGAGGCGTATCATGGCACAGTTGTTCATTTTGTCATATTCCGATGCTGTTTCTTTCCGTGATATAAGGGGTCACTTAGGGAGACAATCCCTTCAATGGTAACTTTTTATATATGGCTTGTTGTAGAAGGCGACTATAGCAGGGTCACCCGTCGGAATCCCGGGGAATAAAAATAGGACCAACTTGTCGTCGGAAGAGACAGAAAAACAAGTTCCCGTGTTAAGTCATTGCCCATGTTGATCCATCCCAGAGTCCCCTCTTTCTGATTTTTTGCTTACAAACTTTTCTCATCCTGAATATGACTGAAATATTGCTTGCTGGACCTTAAACAATCAATCAATCAATCAATTCGCACACATTATTGTATCCAGCTCTATTGATGTGTCGACATTGCTTTTTAACATAAATATTCCATGATAAGGGGGGGGGGGGGGGGGGGGACACTGGTACGCTCTTCTTTTTGTCTTTTCCTTTTTTTTTTATTTCTTTTTTTTTGTATTCATTTATTTCATCTTTCTTTTCAATAGTGACTTTTCTTGGCTGGACTCGGCTACAAGCTACTTGAATAAAGCCTGAAGTAGTCGCTACTAAAAAATATACGGGATACTTACACTACCGGTTCATCACGACTTGATCCAGGTTTTTATGGAGTCCGTGTTGTTCATATATGTGTTTTTTTGAGTTCTTGTGTGGCCCTGCCAATTGTTTGTCCGTCTATGATACCGTGTTTCCGATGTTCTGGACCTTTCTTTGGTGAGTAAACGGTTCGGTTTCTGCCCCATATTACACATGTTATAGTGTTAACTTTCAAAGAAATAAAGCATTTGTCGGACTATCGGACTGTCGTACTATCGGACCGTCGGACTATCGGACCGTCGGACAATTGGACTGTCGGACTATCCGACTTTCGGATTATAGGTCGGACCCCCCATTTAAAGCAATAGTTATCTAGTTTATTGAGAGCTGTTTGTAGACCTTTTTGTGACTCTGAAAAAATTACCAAATCATCTGCAAAAACTAAGACTATTTATTGACCTATCCTGGAGATAAAGGGGATCACATGTACTGTCAAAAATAACATGGAGGTCATTAATGAAATAATTAAATAAAGTGGGACTAAGACTGTCCCATTGTTTCACTCCTCTGTCAATTTAAAAAAAATGAGAATATTCATTTTCAATCTTCACTACTGACTGACAGCTCTTATACATGTCTTTAATGACTGTAATTTTTTCTAAGCCAATTCCATTTTCCATAAGTTTATATAATAGTTCATCGTGGCAAACAGTATCAAAAGCTCGACGAAGATCAACAAAACATGCAAATATTTTTCTTTTCTCTTTTACAAGATATTTAGTTATTAAAGATTTTAAAATAAAGATACTATCAGCTGTTCGATGATTAGTTCTGAAACCAAAATGTTGATCTGCAAATTTACCTTCATAAAAAGAAACTAATCTACTATTTAAAACTGCACTAACTAATTTAGCAATACAATTTTGCAATGAGATTCCTAATTATTAATGTTAGGTTTATCTCCAGATTTGTGTATAAGTATAATGAATGATTTTCTCCAATTTGAAGGGTATTTACCTGAATCTAAAATCAAATTAAAAAGTTTTGTTATGGATTTACAAGTACAGATTCCACTGAATTTAATTATTTCATATGAAATAGAATCTGGCCCTGCACTTTTACCAGTTTTCAATTTCTTATAAACAAATTTTCCTTCAACGTGAAACAATGCATATATAGGTTCAGTATTAAACAAATTTACAATTATGAGTGAGTGATTGGTGTTGAACGCCAAATGTGAAATTTTTCAGCTATCATGATGAGAACAAGTTACATTTGACGAGATTATAATGAAGTCTGTTTTGTACTAGACCAACATTCTTAGTTGGATTTTTATAGTACTCCCATACTGAAACAACAGTCCGCGGGTAGACATATGACTCCACTCGGACACATCCTGATTCAGAGCCATGCAGTCTTTGTTCTTACTCCTTAATGCTGCATGCTCAGCAGTGAAGAAACAAATACCAATTCTATGGTCTTTTGTTTGACCCGGGGCTCGACCCACGATCAACCGCACTCGGAAGAGAAGATGATAACCATTACACCAACGATGCGGTCTCGATATACATTATACAATACAATATTGAGAGGATGTGATGTTTAACGCCACTTTCAACAATATTTCAGTTATATCGTGGCGGTTAAAATATTGACAATTAAATAAATAAACATATACCATATATTTATAGATGAGAAACTGTCACTTCTGAAATTTATACCTCGAAGTACAAATTTTCCTAAATTGCACATTTCTCCAACAAATGTAGGTATATAACTGTATTAATTAAAAAAAACCCACACACACCGTTTACATGCATTATATTACGCATTGTGGATCAACAAATTTTGTTCTTACACCTTGATTGATTGATTTGTGTTTAACGCCAACTTTAGCAGTATTACAGCTCTGTCGTGGCGTTCTTGCATTTTTTGTATATCTCAAAACTGTAGCTATATACCAACACCAAGCTGGTTTCAAATGCAGTTTCTTTTACATTTCATTGCAGTTGACATTAATTGTGTTTCCCTGTGAGTAATAAAACACACTTTTATTAATCCCAAATTTTCTTTACAGTCCAATAAGTGTTAATTATTCCAAACAAAACATGAACTAATATTTCTCTATAAACATATATATATATTAATTTTACATAAACAATGAAATATGCCACACAGCTCACTGAAAAAATGGACAAAGCATTTAATTTTCACTTATGATCAGTGTCAATATAATTATATAAATAAAGTTATTGGTAAGGCCTAAGGGCAGAAAATGGTTTGTTTGTCGGATTTCATTTTAGACTTCAAATGCAAATGTAAATTAGGGGACGAAAACAAGGAATGACGTATTTAATGAAAATATTGCTTAATTAATTATTGTTCTTTCAATTTTATTTTTTTTCTGTTCTGTTTGATATTATATTAGAAAGGTTGAGGTCAGTCAAAAGGACAGTTGTTGAAGGATTGACTTCTAAAATCATCATCTAGATCTGACTGTGGATAAAAATGAGAAGTTTCATGGTTAGCCAAGGAATATTATTTACAGTTTTCTTATATACAGCACACTTAGGTAAGCAGTATTTGATATCATATAGCAGGGAATAATAATAATATAAAGCTGCGTGCTTAGCGGAGATACAGCAAATACCAATATCATAGTCGTTGGTTTGACCCGACCTGACCTCGGGCCATCGATCTATCCGTTATTCAAGGCTATAGCTAGTACGCTAACCATTACACCACCGATATGCGGTTTGATGACACAGTGACATTTTACATCATATAAAACAATATAAATAATATATACATTATTTACATTGATAAGGGTTACATGTATAGTTGTATATCTGTAGACCATTGTACTTACAAAGATTTATCAGAATAAAGATATATAAACCTTTGAGTTTCCGCAGAATACAATAGAGAACTCCATCGGCGTAAACACGATGGTCACGTTTGGTGACATACACACACAGCACATGTGCACATATATATATATATTGGACAAGTGCAGTTATATATAAGAATAAGAATACTTTATTGACCAATTAAGGACCCACAAGGGGCATAGCAATTACAGTGATTGAATATGAAATACATACATACAATGTACATAATAACAAGAAGGAAATATTGATAATGTCATACAATTATATAAGCCACCAGTGCAATTTGTTTGAATATAAATATAGTTTTATTTCCAATAAAATAAACTTTTAACAACTGTGTCAGTAGACCAGAGATGTGCAATCAATATTGATATTATTAATAAATAAGGAAAACAAATATATATATTATATACACACTATATTTAACCTTTACCAACAATACAGGCACAGCATGGATGTCCCCTCCGTGACCAATGCATAAGGACAAGTATCAGTTATCCAAATGCAGTGGTCACCAGAGGCAGGTGCTAAAGGGACCTTTGACCAAGCTGACCATAGTACATATTAGCAATATTAAAAAAAAAAACCCAAAAAAAACCACTTACTTTACAGCTTTTTTTTATATGTATATACATAATGTCCTCCTCGTGACCAGTGCACATGAACCATTAAACAATATTCAAATGCAACGGCCACCAAGGGCTGATGCTTAAAGGACCAAAAGGAAGGATTAATAAACATGAACTGCAATAATTATGTGAATCACTAAAAAATTTGGTATGAACAATAGCACATCACTGATCCACCAACACATGCATCTAATTATATGCACACAGTGCTCCCCTATAATCTGACCTATGCACACATTTCTAAATAAGACAGAGAAATTTACAAAGTTCTAAAAGTATATTATTATCCTCAGTGTTCAATAACCATATAAGTTTGTTCTTATTGTTAAGATGTTTAAAATGAATACAACTTTTTTCAATGGTATCATATAATATTTTCCTTTTTGATTCCATGCCAGGACAAGTAAAGAGATAATGTTGCTAATATACATGTAATAAATTTCCTGTTAAAAGTTCTTTTTTGTATTTCATTTGCTTGCATGAAAGGATTACACTTTTAACACCTAGCTTCGATTCTGTCCTGTCAAATGTGAACTGATATTTTCTCAATTACAAACATTTTTTATTACAATATTGTAAAGCTCAAGTCTTTCGAGAAGTTAGGATACTCAAAGTGGATTACAATACCTCTAAATTAATTATATACAAAGCAATAAAAAGTCAGAACCCCTGGTATGATTATTTCCTGTATCATTGTACAGGTAAATAATATCAATTCACACCCTTTTACAATAAAATAATTCGACCATTAAAAAAACGACAACAAATTAAAGGCGTTTATAACAAACGATCTTGGCTTAATTTCCGTGACGGAGACGTGGTTTTTACGTAAAGTTCATCATGAATGACAAATTAAACAGTTTAATTGATATTCATGTATGTATAAAATCACACAATTTCTTATAGCAAAAATGGCCCCGAGATTACGAGAGGATGGAAAAGTTAACTAATTATTCACAGGGTAGATTTGGAATACATTAATGATTGAATTGTTTTTATTTAAAAAAATTATAAATTTAATTCTTCAGACTTTAACAGTAACAAAGTGATTCCCAGCTTTCATATGACATTCGTGTCGTCTAACAGTAACACGACAGGTATCACTAGTGGAACAGGAACTGCTAACCCTTTCGGTTTTAGTGGGGCTCTGTTGTTCAATCTCTAGTTTTCGGTATAGTGTTTTGTGCTTTTGTCCTTTTTCTTTTGGCCTTTATATTGTTCATCATTCTTTAATTTAAGAGCTATGATTACCGCTTTTGAATCTTCAAACATTTCTATCATAGGATGTTCGTGTGTGTGTTTGATATTATTAACCAAAACAAGAAAACTGCAGCAGAGCTGCGAGAGGAGTCGATTAAAAAAATAACAACTTGTCAATAAATTGTTGAGGACTTATATCTGACAATACATTTTCTCTATGCAATAAATTATTAATTCCCGCAGATAATTTAACTAATATTACTTGATAATTATCAAGATTTGTTTCATGTCTATAAAGAAAAGAACAGGTAAAATCAGTTAAAATATCAACAGTGGCTCCTCTTTGAATTATGTAATGAATATTAAGGTCCTGAGGCTGTGAATATGTGTCAAAATTATTAGCCCTGCTGTCTCCAACAAACACACACAAATTAGGTAAATATGAGGACATTTAGCTGTGATTTCTCAAACACATTTCATCGTCGTCTGATAAATAGTAAACAGCAGTGCCCCCTCCCCCCATAAATATAATTTAACCAGTTATTTTATTTACAAAGCATTATTTGGACGAATAATTGGATGAAGGATGTTCAAATAGCTATGACTATCATAAAGAAATATATAATTATTCTATCTTTGTGTTCATTAAAGTATATTTTACCTATTTCCCCCCGGCTTTCTTTACTTTCTTTTTTTCAGCATTCTTGACCTTTTCCGATACGGGCATTTCCGATGCAGTCGATGCTGATAAAAATCTAATTATCGTTTCACTAAACTGTAGATCTGTGAAAAACAAAGCTGTTTCTTTGTGTGATTTCATATTGTCAAATCAAATTGATCTTTTCGCAATCACTGAAACCTGGCTCGAAGATGAGCTTGATAAATATGTCCTGTCAGAACTTGTTCCGAATGGTTATGATGTACAGCACGTACCGCGGGGTAAAAGGAAAGGCGGCGGTGTTGCAATAGTACACAGCAATGCCATAAAACTTAAACCAACTCCTCATCATACTGCCTACACACATTTTGAGTTTATGACGAGAACAGTAAGCGCCAACAACCATCATTTTCACCTCTGTGTTGTTTATCGACCTCCTCCATTTAAAGAAAATCAGTATAAGACATCAACATTCTTTGAGGAGTGGTCGGAGTTTTTGGACAATTTTGTTATCGCCCAAGGTGAACTTCTTATTACTGGTGATCTAAATTTTCATCTCGACGATTCGAATGACATCTATTCTAGAAAACTAATTGACACGCTCCAAGATCACGGTCTACAGCAACATGTCATTGGATCAACTCATGTCCGCGGTCATACTCTTGATATACTTGTGATAACGCGTGAAAACAGTGTCATACTTTCGAGCATACCATCAATATTTGATCCAAATCTAAGCGGAATTAACGGAAAATCTAGATGTGATCATTTTGCTATATTGACTAAATTGTGTATTGCAAAACCTCCGAAGATACGCAGTACGGTAACTTTTAGGAAATATCGCGCTATTGACCTGAATGATCTCTCTAATGATTTATTAAATTCTGTTCCTTTACAAAATCCTGAAGGGACTTTAGACGAACTAGTTCAAGCATATTACACAGAAATTAGTTCAATCATCAACAAACATGCTCCACTTCAATCCAAAAGTATCATTTTACGTCCAAATACTGACTGGTACTCAGACGAATTGCGCAGTGCAAAAACAGAACGACGCAAAACTGAAAGAGAAACGCGAAAAACACAGTTAAGTGTACACAAGGACATCTATCGGGAAAAAAGCACGATGGTGATCAAACTTCTCTATTCATGTGAAAAGGAATTCTTTTCAACTAAGATCAATGAAATTGGAAACGATCAAAAGAGACTTTACAAAATGTGCAATGATATCATGGGAAACAAAAAAGAAGTGGTATTACCAACACATAACGATGATGAAGAGCTAGCAAATAGATTCGGTGATTTCTTCCTGGGGCAGATAGAGGCTATTAGAGACAATCTAAAAGCTTCGAGGGAAAGTCTGCATTCACCAGATGTTTTGAGCGCGGACGTTAAATTCGAGGGTTTTCAATTGACAAATTTTCGGCCAACATCAATTGCTGAAATTCGTAAGATAATACAGAAATCTCCTTTGAAATCTTGTGAGCTCGACCCTTTACCGACCTTTTTGTTGAAAGAGTGCATCGAAACTTTACTCCCGATAATCACCACAATAGTCAACAAATCTATAACAGAATCATATGTCCCAGCGACGTTCAGGAAAGCTGTGGTTCGACCGTTATTAAAGAAGCCCGGATTGGATCAGAACGTGCTAAAAAACTACAGACCAGTTTCAAACTTGCCGTTCGTATCTAAGATACTTGAAAAAGTAGTGGCAAATCGTCTTGAAGAACACTTAGAATCAAACTCATTACACGATGATCTTCAATCTGCTTACCGTGCTTGCCATTCTACTGAGACTGCTTTACTTCGGGTACACCATGACATTACGTTAGCTCTAGATAACAACTCTTGTGCTGTGTTGGTCATGTTAGATCTGTCGGCAGCATTCGATGTTATAGACCACCCTATTCTGATGGAATGTCTACATTATTCATATGGAATAACAGGGCAGGCATTGACATGGATAAATTCTTACTTGAGTGATAGAAGTCAAAGTGTCAACATCGGAAATATCGTATCAACCGAGAAAATTCTATCGTTTGGTGTTCCGCAAGGGTCTGTGCTGGGGCCGAATAAATACTGCATGTTCTCAAAGCCGATCGGGCAGATATGCAAATGACATAATATGAGCTATCATTGTTATGCGGATGACACCCAAGCGTACCTAGTAATCAAACCTATTGACAATTGGATCAATATAGCTACTCGAATGGAGGCTTGTCTTAGTGACATCAGTGCATGGATGAAATCAAACATGCTTAAGCTAAATCAAGACAAGACTGAACTGATAATTTTTAAAACAAAGCAACGCACGAAGGATTTTGTCAACTGTTCTATCGGCTTCGATGGACACATTGTAAACGAGGCATCTGTTGTGAAAAATTTAGGTGTCCTCTTCGACAAAACTCTGACTATGGAGAAACAAGTAAGTTAAGTTTCTAAGTCATGTTTTCTCCAGATACGCAAGATAGGACTTATACGATCTTATATCACTGATGATGCTTGCAAAACGTTGGTCAATTCGCTAGTGATTTCACGTTTAGATTATGGAAATGCGTTGTTATACGGGGTGAATGCCAGCATTCTCTCTAAACTTCAGCGGGTACAAAACACAGCTGCACGATTAATATCACGAAAACGGAAACATGAACATATCACGCCTGTCCTCGTCTCTTTACATTGGCTACCAGTGCAGTATCGAATTAAATATAAGATCCTGTTATATACTTTTAAGGCACTCAACAACTTAGCACCTGTCTATCTACAAGAACTTGCGAATGCATATCAACCTACTCGAGCATTAAGATCAGAAGACTTGCAGTTGTTAAAGGCTCCACGCATACGCACCAAAACCTACGGTGAACGCCGATTGGACAGATCTGCCGCAACTTTATGGAACAGTCTTCCTCAAAACATTCGACATGTGCAATCAGTTAGCATTTTCAAGAAACTTTTAAAAACTCATCTTTTTAGAGCAGCTTATGGTGACAGTCAGTATTTGATTTTAAACTCTCTTTTTTAATTATATTTATTTTTGGACATGTGCAATCAGTTGTCATTTTTTAGAAACTTGTAAAGACTCATCATAATTTTTTTAATTTTTAATTTTTTTTTATTTATTCTTGACTCTTATTGCTACTTTTACTTTTATTGATAGGATTAACATTTTATGTGTTTTGTACAGCGCTTAGAGTAATTGTTTTATTAGATAGGCGCTTTATAAATATTGTATAATAATAATAATAATGTTTATTTAACAGTCACAAAGCAAATTAAAACATAAATTAAATCAAAATATCCAATATCTCATTTTACTTAAGTAAAGATTTTTCCTCGTATTTCAAGATTAGATGAGATAATTCCATCAAGCGGAAAATATTTGTTTGACGGAAAGGCCCGAAAAAGTCCGATTGCCAAAACATAATTATTACATTTTAATATTGATAGCATATTTAGTGACTTCGGCACGAATGCCAATCAGTATGACATGAAGAATTTTTGGTACGAATTTGCTTGGTAAATACCTGTTACAATTAACTTCCGGCAATGTGTTGACATGGGATCCATTCCAACTATACTGAAGACTTTTGAAATTTTGTTCGTAATGGTCGTGCCTTCGGAACGACTAGTAAATTAATTTTATTATATAAGATATGCCTTCGGAACGAAAACTTAATGTTTCATTGTCTATGAAAATAAAGGGCGAATCAACTTCCGTCAAGGTGTTGCCATGGGACCCATTTGCAACATTTAATGTGGCCGTGCTGATTCATTCTTTTGTTCATATCGTGTGTGCCTTCGGCACGACGATTTTATTTCTTTATTCGTAGTGTTCGTGCCTTCGGCACGACACAAAGTTTATTATTTATTTCATTTACGAAACCTTCAATGACAACTCTGCCTTCTTCAAGTTCGAAAGTAAAACCCTGTTTTTTATTTGAATGATATAGTCGTGCCTTCGGCACGAAACGTATGTTTTAATTCTCAATATTATTTTAAAGTCATTACTTTATTTTATTTGTTTCGTGTTGGTCGCGCCTTTGGCGCGACAAAGATGTTCAATTACGAAAACAGGCAAATGGCTTAAGCTCCTCACACTTCCGCTTCCGATTTCAAAGTGTTTACAAGTATCAACCATGTTCGCTTCGCTCACAGCTGGGTTAATAAAAAAAAAAGATAAAAAAAAGAAAAGAAAACGACACATTCAAATAATTTGAAAGAAAACGATACTAAAAGCAAATGAATTTTAATAAACGGTCAAACTTTTTATGCAGGCTGTTGTGTGAAGTTTTCCCCCCAGAATATTCTAGTAACAGAAAGAAACAATCAACAATCAATTGAACTTTTAATTCGAGTTATATATGCTCCTTTATAAAGTGGTCAAATCATTTCAATCAAAATTTAAAGTTGCAGCATCAGACACTTAATATATTTCGTTATCAATTATGGCTCTAGGTCAAATGTCAATGTCACCCATCTGTAGAAGCAAAATAGTACATTTTTGTATAATAAATTAAATTTTATCGTTTAGGTCAAATTAATTTGTCCTACTTACCAAGTCCTATTTTCTCTGTATGTTGTTTATTTTAATTTTCTTATTGTATGTTTAGGACTTTGTAAAGTAATCAATGATAAAACTCCAGACGAATCATCATCCAGTTCAGATAACTACGGTATGTATGAAACATAATTCGTTGCTAATAAAATTTATTTCATATTTGAATCGAGTAAAAACACATTTGTGTCGCAAGTCACTGACAAACTCTATCACACAATGTTGTTTACATCATGGATATTTGTATCTGTGGTAATTTCTGTTTATATTTTTTAATTAAATCTTTCATTTCATATTTCACGTGGAAAGGCCACGCCAGCTTTAAGCATCATTTGGCGGTAGCAGCATGTTTGCGCGACTGTTACACGAATAAGATGTATTAATTTGCGCGACTTTTATAATTGTACGTTTGCGCGACCAATGTATATACTTGATTAACATCGACTTATATTAACAAAATTCGTTAACATTACGTAATTTCTAATGTAGATGCTGTCATATAAAATAATTTTGTGCTTGGATTATCTTGATTTCCACATTAATTCATAGATGTATGACTATGGTATAGGCATGGTCGGCCTTAGGGCAATTAGACCAATTGCTCCCAATTGGGCCCTTCGTTTAAGGGACTCCGAGCTGGGGTTATCTACTCTCGATTGTTCAAGTACACACTACAAACTGCAGGTTTTACAGAAAACAACATTGGGTCCATACTTCCTAAGTGTATATGTTATGATCAAAGATAAACTTTTCCTTAGAGCATATATAAAGTTATTCTTTAATATCTTCTAGTTTATGAATGTTCTTTCGTTATAGAATACCTGGAGCTTTTATATTATTATTTCCCAATATTATCTTAGTTAAGGTATGGTTTTTGTCGTTAAAGGCATACAGGCTGTCAGAATTGAATTTTTTTTTATATTAAAAGTTGCCAATATTCGATATTTTATACTAATTGCAGTTGAAATTTTTCATAATATCATACGTAAATAGCCTAGAACGAAAGAAATACGTCGCTGTTTGATTCTCTTGCATCCAGTAAAGCATTCAATGTTTACCCGCGCAATATTCATACGACCTGACAGTCAACTCATTCGGGAAAGCGTTTGCGCATGTACGAAATTGTTTGTTGATGAACGAAATGTGCACATGGCATAAGTTGAATCGTGGAAGAATAAAAACATTGACGGATTCTATACAAAGACAACACAAAAAGGAGAATTCAGCAAGCTTTGTGTAAAAATAAAAAAAAGATGTTATACCGACCTACTCCATTTTTAACACGTAAGCATACTTTAGTATATTTTTTCGGCCGAATCGTATGTTGACAGTAGAATTGCATCGTAGTTTTTTATATATCCTTTTTTTCTTAGAAAACGCTAGGTGATATCTCTTTTAAATTAGAGACTAAAATAATGAACTTCATGTCTGATTTTTTTCTAAAAAAATATAATCAAGAGACCTCAAGTGTTGTCAATAATATGCAATACAATTTGTTTACAATTTTTCCTTTATCGGGCCTCTTTGCAGAGTTTGGGTTTGTTTTTATTGATTTCATCACGTATTTCCGATTTTAAGTGTCATTCTTACTAAATATCGTTATATAATATTAACTGATTACCCCGGGATCCAATTTCATAGATATATTTCTTAAATTATATTAATTCTAACGAATTTACATGCACCATGCTTCCTTGGTTATTCATAGCAGTTATCAGTGTTCGGCAAACCTCGGAAAAGCAGCCGACTTATAATTAGATGTGTTAATGGCGATTCCACCGACAGACATTCGAATTCTTTTCACTAAATCACGCCTGGTAAACGAGATGGTGGTCTCAACATAATGTTGAGCAAGCAAAAAGGTATCTGCAACTTCCGGTTGAGACCATCTGTCGAGGAAAATTTACAAACGTGTGCACGGTAAGTTATTAGCCTCTATCGTTTCCATTCTTGTAGTAAGATCGAACCTGTCAATAAACTTCTATCATCCGACCACGTCATTATCACGGAACCGTTTTGTTATGCAAGGAAATACATGTAGCTGAAATTGCACGACGAAATACACAAAATGAACTCGTTGCTGCAAAGGAGAAAAGTGATTTCTCCTTCAATTTTAACTGTTTTTCACAACGGAAAGCAGGACAAGTTTACCTTTTCATATCGGAAGGGAATAGCATTATCTGATTTTTAAAACATGTCTCGAAATATCTAGAAACATGAGATAAAACAACTTACCGTGCACACGTTTGTAAATTTTCCTCGACAGATGGTCTCAACCGGAAGTTGCAGATACCTTTTTGCTTGCTCAACATTATGTTGAGACCATCTCGTTTACCAGGCGTGTAATTACGACATTATAACATATTTTTTTTAAACCTGGCTTCTTGTTCAGAACATTTTATTAGTATAAAACATCGAATATTTGCAACTTTTAATATAAACAAAAAAATTCAATTCTGACAGCCTGTATGCCTTTAAAGATAACTCTCCGAATTAAATGTAGACATATTCGTGTGTACTTCTACATTAAACCAACATGTGAAGTATATTTGTTAAAACATCTAACTTTATAGAAAATTCATTGTAAATTTTTAGGATCAAAATCCAGATTGAATAACCTGACATCATATCTATTGTCTGATTATGGCCCTGGTATCCGCCCGATATGTCCTAAACAAGAAACAATTCATGTTACAGTTGACATGGCAATAAGACAACTTATTTCACTGGTAAGTATTATTAAAGAAAGGGAGGGAGTAATACAGCTAAGATTGAACATTGTCTCCCGTCATTCGAATTTTTAAACATGATAAAATGAAAAACAAAATAATGGAACACCGTCAGAAAGTTCCAAAATCGAATAAAATTAATCATAAAAACAGGAGCAAATTTGACACCCCTAACATACATATACAATAACCACTCACTTTTCTGGCTTGATAGAGACACTTCAATAACAAGTGGCGGGGTTAAACTAGATTCAATGACAAAAACAAACAAACTAAGCATGTCCCTTTCTATGTTATTGCATTGGACAACATTCCCAATTTATGAAACTTCATGTCAAGAAAAGGGCTTTTTGCACCCTTTTATCGTGTAATGATATCCCTATAGTCAGGACACTGATATCCCTATAGTCAGGACACTGATATCCCTATAGTCAGGACACTGATATCCCTATAGTCAGGACACTGATATCCCTGTAGTGAGGACACTGATATCCCTATAGTCAGGACACTGGTATCCCTATAGTCAGGACGCTGATATGCCTATAGTCATTACACTGATATCCCTATAGTCAGGACACTGCTATCCATATAGTCAAGACACTAATATCCCTATAGTCAAGACACTTAGTTAAAATAGGCTCCGCTTCAATACACTAAATATTAAATATGCTCCTCCCCTCTACTGTTTCTGCTTCATTGCACTTAGTTACAATAGGCTCCACCCCTTTACAAGCATCAATACACTCAACAATAAATAGGCTCCTCCCCTTTACACGCTTCAATACACTAAATATTAAATAGGCTCCTCCCCTTTACATGCTTCACTACACTAAATATTAAATAGACTCCTCCCCTTTGCTGTTTCTGCTTCATTGCACTTAGATAAAATAGACCCCTCCCCTTTACACGCTTCAATACACTAAATATTAAATAGGCTCCTCCCTTTTCTGTTTCTGCTTCATTGCACTTAGTTAAAATAGGCTCCGCCCCTTTACACGCATCAATACACTCAATAATAAATAGGCTCCTCCCCTTTACACGCTTCAATAACCCCTTTAGTGTTTCTGTTTCATTGCACTTAGTTAAAATAGGCTCCTCCCCTTTACACGCTTCAATACACTCAATAATAAATAGGCCCCTCCCCTTTACATGCGTCAATACACTAAATATTAAATAGGCTCCTCCCCTTTACTGTTTCTGTTTCATTGCACTTAGTTAAAATAGGCTCCGCCCCTTTATACGCTTCAATACACTCAATAATAAATAGGTCCCTCCCCTTTACATGCGTCAATACACTAAATATTAAATAGGCTCCTCCCCTTTACTGGTTCTGCTTCATTGCACTTAGTTAGAATAGGCTCCACCCTTTACACGCATCAATGCACTCAATAATAAATAGGCTCCTCCCCTTTACACGCTTCAATACACTAAATATTAAATAGGCTCCTCCCCTTTACTGTTTCTGCTTCATTGCACTTAGTTATAATAGGCTCCGCCCCTTTACACGCATCAATACACTCAATAATAGACTCCTCCCCTTTACACGCTTCAATACACTAAATATTAAATAGGCTCCTCCCCTTTACTGTTTCTGCTTCATTGCACTTAGTTAAAATAGGCTCCCCCCCTTTACATTCTTCAATGCACTAAATATTAAATAGGCTCCTCCTTTTTACTGTTTCTGCTTCATTGCACTTAGTTAAAATAGGCTCTGCCCCTTTACACGCTTCAATACACTAAATATTAAATAGGCTCCTCCCCTTTACTGTTTCTGCTTCATTACACTTAGTTAGAATAGGCTCCGCCCCTTTACACACACCAATAAACTCAATAATAAATAGGCTCCTCCCCTTTACACACTTCAATACACTAAATATTAAATAGGCTCCTTCCCTTTACTGTTTCTGCTTCATTGTACTTATTTAGAATAGGCTCCGCCCCTTTACACGCATCAATAAACTGAATAATAAATAGGTTCCACCCCTTTACACGCTTCAATACACTAAATATTAAATAGGCTCCCCCCTTTACTGTTTCTGCTTCATTGCAGGTAGTTAAATAGGCTCCCCTTACTGTTTCTGCTTCATTGCACTTAGTTAAAATAGGCTCCACCCCTTTACACGCATCAATGCACTTAATAATAAATAGGCTCCTCTCCTTTACAGTGAGGACACTGATATCCCTATAGTGAAGTCACTGATATCCCTATAGTGAGGACACTGATATCCCTATAGTGAGGACACTGATATCCCTATAGTGAGGACGCTTTTATCCTTGTAGAGAGGACACTGATATCCTTATAGTGAGGACACTTTGTTGAGAATAATCACGATATTAATATTAAAATGGAAACGATGTTTCAGACAGGTTAATGATTCGTTGTATCAGCAATAAACATCACTACGATGGTCTTGCAATATGAGTAGACAAGTGATTGTTGTTTAACGCCACATGAGTAATATTTCAGCTATATCATGCAAAGAACAAGTTGCATTTTGATGTAAAGATATTGATGTCCACTTTGTATTAGTCCAACAATGCTTAGTTGGGTCTATATTGTAATGGCTCACTGAAACAATAGTCCGTGGGTAGACACTCGGACGGACACTTTAACCAGATTCTGAGTCAACCAGTCTTTGTTCTTACTCCTTAATACTACGTGCTTGTCGGAGAAGCAAACCCATTCTACCACACTCGAGACGAGTACCTTAACCATTACACCACCGATGCGGTACTTGAAATATGTAGTGTATCTTAGTATATGCAACTCGCACAAAACGATCTATCAAGTCATTTGGTTTAGTAGAAGTATAATATTGAAAACAGTATCTATTACTGTATTTATCCATAACCCCAAACAACATACTGACTAATCTTTCTTTGTTTTCTATTACAGGACGAACCAGCTCAGACTGTTGAGTTTAATATATGGATGCGTTTGGTAAGTATGTAAAGATATTTATCTTTTTGGTTATATTACCAAAAAGCATAAATAGCAACCAAAAAAAAAATCGATGATGGTCAACAATTACATCAGCATTGCATAACCACAACATACCCCCTTTCAGAACAGTTCCAACATCCTATCGGAATGTTGCAGAAAACAAAGAACAAAAAGAAACCCCTAACATGCATACATATGGTTGCTTACTTCCCTGGTTTGGTACTAAGAACTAAATACATTTGGCGGGAATAAACTACTTTTATGGATCAAAATCTTGACTTTTAGAGAAATGACGCGGTCATTAAAGTGCTTCCCACTTGCGAGTAAAATTCCGACCCTTACTTTATGAGCAGCGTTGTTGTAAATATGGTTTGTCGGCAGAAGTAAAGAGTATCACTCGTCTATAGACTAGGAGCTGTTTCACACCCATTTTAGGGTATGAGTTATGCTCATATTAGAGACCCTACTATGACTGTGAAATGTAGAACAGCAATAAAAGTGTTGTTTCTTTAATTTCATTTATGTCTGAGTGTAATGTTAGATAGTCTCTCTTGTTCATTTACACCCGTATGCTTTCTTGCTAATTGATACCAAAGCTTATTTTTCATGCAGTGTGAATTTGGTACAACTTTTATCGTGCTTAAGTTACATACTCGTATTTATACAATTGTGGACGTATTGTATCTCTTAAACTTTAAATATTTAGATGTTATTTTCTACAGCATGTATACGGTCCATTCAATTAGTCAGCCCATTTCAAATTTTATCAGACTGTCTAGTGTTCTTTCTATTTACATTATGGGAGCTCTGCGGACCTTTTTGTCTGTATTTGTAACCTTGTAATGTGATGTCGGTCACAACAATGACGGTATTTGTAAGATTGCTCCACACCTATGTTATTTTCTTATTGATAACCTTGCATATAAGAGCCACATTCTATACTCCAAATACCAGGAAAGAAATAAGGATACCAAGATACAGCGTTTGCTAACAAAATTAAAAAACCAAGAAATAGCGTTTGTCAACAAAAGTAAAAAGAACCGTTCGAATGCAGACTAGAAGCAGCAATAAGAGCCGTTCTGTACCTGAGTGTATTGTTTGATAATCTCTCATGTTCATTTGCATACTTACATGTATCCTTTCATACTTACAGGTCATCGAAAGATATACACATATACAAGTATTATGGGAAAATGGTCAATATCGACATTGTCTGACTATTTTTTATTACAGTGGTGGCGTTCTGTTTTTCCCCGCCACATAACTAACATACACTAGTTCTTTGAAATATACCAGTTACTTATCGACAAGCTGAAACTAGTAAATCTGGTTATCCTTCCGGTGGGGCTGGATTTATCTCGGTTTATGTGGATTCATGTTGCTCAATCTTTGTTTTCGGTGTGATATTTTGTAGATCATTGTTTGTCTTTTTGTCCTTCTTGTTTTGACCGTTGTGTTGGTTCTCCTTCATCGATTTACGGTTTACGATTACGTCTCTGGTATCTTCAAACTTGTGTTAACAGTGGCATAAACAAACATTGATTCAATCTGTATTATGTTCTACATATTTATTATGTAAACATGTATACTAGCTGTTAGTATTCCTATATCAATAATTAAAATATACAATTACATATACATATATTTTCTTGAATACATTATGTTACAGGGATGGAACGACTGTCATTTAAAATGGGATCCAGAAGACTTCAATGGTACTAAGTCACTGGTGTTACCTATAGATATGATATGGAAGCCAGATATAACACTGTACAATAGGTAAAATTAAATCCTAACACCACCAATACCTTATTGTATACGGGTATACCAATTTAGTCCCGAACACTGAGAATATTTGATCTTGTAAATATTCAATAAGGGAAATCAGCTCCGAACCCTGGAAAAATCTAATCTCGAGAATATAGATATATAATAGATAAAATGAAAAGCAAGCGTGCAGAGAATATCTAACCTCGTACGTTCGGGTTAAGATAACAACTGTCAAAGTCGAATGTGGCAAATGAAAACTCCGTGTGTATTACGAATTGAAAAAAAACCCCATCTATCATTCATCACATTTCCTTTGTCGGCCATTTTAAATAGCTTCCTAATAATCTGCAGACATCTTAGCACAGGAAATATCTATGAAAATATGGTAAGATTCGAACATACACACTCAACTCTACGAAGACGCTTGAAAAATCTACGATCTTGAACACATCTCTGATCTTGTCAATGTACAAGACTCCTAGCTAGATGAGAAACATTTGTTATTTTTTAGTGGATTCTCATTCAGTCGATTTCAATGTAACGTTTATTTTTATTTGTATAATATATTTTTGTCATCATGGCAATAATATTGTACCGAGTGTGTACGAAATAACAAGATTTAAGGTGTCAACTTAGGTATGCGCATTTACTCTACACAGAACAGGGGCCGTCGTGGTAATGAACATATGCAGGGGCGGATCCAGGATTTCAAGCTATGGGGGGCACACTTGAAAAAATTGCGCCGAGCGGAGGGAGGCGCGAAAATTTTTGGGGCATTTCGTGTAAAAAATCACGATTATACGCCAACAAATCATATTTTTTAACAATTTTAGGGGGCGCACCCGCCCCCTCCCCCTGGATCCACCCCTGATATGGTAGTTGAATAAACAACTACCTATGCAATCAGTGACTATCACCACTAAAGTTGTCAGGTCGAATCCCGCTCATGGCGAAGTGTACTCAATACAACATTATGTGATAAAGTTTGTCAGTGACTTGCTTCAGGTCGGTGTTGTTTTCCGGGTACACCAGTTTCCACCACCAATAAAACTAACTGAACTATTGTTGAAAGTGACGTTAAATACCATAACTATAACTTCTATGCATAACGTTAATTAGAGTCGAATTCATTCCGTTAATGTGTCTTTTCACGTCACAAATCGTTGGCAAATCGAAAGATGTCAATATAATACCTTGTGTATTACTGTGTAATTCACTTGTCTTCTTTCTGATTGACTGTTCCCGTAAGTCAAAGTTATGCCAAATAACAAGCAGATTAATAACGGAAAAAGTTGTCCTACCTCTCAATGAGTTCACGTGACATCATTTTCAGAAATCCTACATCTAAATAAGTTCATATGACGTTATTTGCAGAAATTTGTAGAAATATGATTACACAGAGACGACTTGATAAAAATGTATATTACATGTATTTTATTTTCGAAATTAAATGTCTGTCCGAAGACCTCATTGGCGCCATTGATATAATAATTAGTTAAAGTAGTCAGTGTAACGAATGGCAGAGATACATTGCTGACAAAGGAACTATCCCAATGCAAAAACAAGAAAACAAACAATAATAAAATGTTGGAAAAATGAACTGCCACCAAAACTAGACTAAACCTACCATTTTTATATAAATATACGATATATTTTTAGTCGTACAACGTCGCATTTCTTTATATAATTAAGTTGAAAGACTTTTGAATTATTAGGTTTGTTCAATCTTTTAATTTTGAGCGCATAGCTGATGCAGGTTATTCCAGAAACGCGTCGTGTGCACTAATTTAGATATCTACTTTTTTTTATTATCAAAGTTTATAATTTATGAAATTATTTACATTTATAGCATTTCAGAGGAATTTTATGGATTCAATGACTACAGAGCCCATATTTACCCTGACGGATATGTGACATACAACTTCCCATCGAAAATAGAAGCTTTGTGTCCTGTTAAGGTTGCTAAATTTCCCTTTGACAGTCAGATATGTTCGTTTATGTTTGGTTCCTGGTCATACCACGGGTATGAATTAGACTTAAGCTCCAAGATAAATAGAGCAGACCTTTCATCTGTTAAAGAAAATGTGGAATGGATTATTAACAAAGCACCAGCTATAAGACATGAAATTTATTATGGGTGTTGCCCAGAACCATATCCTGATGTCACGTTTTATATCTACCTTTCTAGAAAACCAGACTATTACGTCACAAATATAATTATTCCATCAATTATGGTAACACTAGTGGCAGCTTTAGGTTTCTTTCTGCCAGTTGATGCCGGAGAAAAAGTCGGCTTGGAATTAACCGTTATGTTGGCTATGTCGGTTTTCCAATTGTTAATTGCTGATCATTTACCACCATCAGCAGATGAAACACCATGGATTTGTAAGTATTTGTATTTGTTTTTAGAAATGAACATTTTATGCACAGAACCTCTCTCTCTCTCTCCCCCCCCCCCCCCCCCCCCAACAAAAACCATACAAACAAATCGTTTATTAGGATCTATGAATAATCTACATACCATAATACCATCACATATATTTATATATCATGTTTTAAAAACTGGCAGACGACAGGGGAAATAAATCCAGTCTAATTTAAAGGCTTGAGCAATCACCAAGAAAGACGAAATCGAATGGATATTTTTATCCACAATCATATATTTCTGATGTTTTCCCGTTTCACTGTTCCCAGCTTCGTACACCAACTCTACACAAGAGACATACACTATCAAACGATACGCTTAAGAACTTGTCACCGTTTTACCATCGGCATCATTATTTCCATATACATGTACATGTATTTGTAACCGCGGTAACATTGCCTAATAATAACAAATATATGTAAATGTAGAATATCAAAATCGAAAGATCAACATAGAATCAAAATACAGCTTAAAACCACTATATCTCAAAGAACCAAACCTGAACGAAACAAACTTGTGCAATAAGGGGCTTATATAGGGGCGGGGGATGTGATCTAAACACAAAGTGGATCTAAACACAGTTTATTTTGAGAATTAAGGTTATATGTAATATTCGACAAAATTGAGCGGTGTGTTAAGGGTATCGAATTTGCCTCTTTCTACGAGCAAAGCCTTGATGCCGAAACAATCTCACCAACCACTTTACCTGCCATAACTGTCGCACATGAATATATTTATCTAGGATTTTATAATGCATATTTAATTATACATGAACAATCTTTAGAGAAAGTTTCAGAAATTGTAAATGTTCTTTCTTCCATTGTAGCAATGTTTTTTACATTTACCCTCATATTGTCTGGAGGAGCCTCGTGTTGGCAAGTTTTTGTACTCAATATTCATCACCGTGGAGACAGACGTATGCCAAATTGGTTAAAATTTTATCTGCTGAAACCAATTGGATTAATTACTTGTGTATCACTTCCAAGGGTTAAAGTGCCTATCCAAAGTAAAACATCTAAAAAACAGGTATGTATATATATATATATATATCCCTTTTGGATGAAAATAAACGTTAGAGAATACCGAAGGGGCAATCAAAATTGGACAATCCAGAGAAACTGGCAACATAGACGAAGCAAAGCAAAACAAAACAAAAACACAACATAATATGTGTTGTACACCACTATTCGCAAACATACACCTAAAACAACTGGCGATAAAGACGAACCGAACATCATAATAAGGCATCAGCTCTTCTACAAGCAACTGTAGCATTTACGAAATAAAGTTTCACGCAGTGATTCTTACAACATATATCCTACCGTGACATCTGCTCGGTCATGCAATAATGTCGGTCATTTGTTTTGATTTACAATTCTCGCGCAGCACGAGACCAATGACGTCATTCTGTATATTCATAGCGTACATAAACACAGAGGGAATACTTTTCAACGTCAAAATTACAAGATGAGATTAAAACAGAGAAGTTTGAATTGAATAAATTCCATGCAAGTAAAAAAGATCCTTTTTACTAATGTCTTTTTTTCCTGATCATTATGCTTGTTAAATATGCTTCCATCGATGGTATTTCCCAAACATTTGTATTTTTCCGGTTTGTTGACATAATCGACATCACAGTTCATGACCGTTTCTGGAATGTAGGCCAAGCAAATTGTATTTTAAAATACTTTGAAAATATGATGATTGATCATTCAGATTCCACCATTTTCTAGAAAATGGCCGATTTTACCGGGGAAAAAAATGCAAGTGCTCTCCATTAGTCACAAAATGGCAGGTTATTTTGCATTTCCACTGCTGCTTTAATAACAAATATACCCCTTACTTCTTGGGGTAATGAAATGAAATTCACAGAGAAGATAGAAAAAGAATTAATTTAACAGCAATAATCAAAATTTATAGCATAAATTGAACAGAAAATTAAATTAAACCAGACAGAAAAATAAGATTGTCTGGGTAAAAAAAACCTGTCATTATTACAAATAGCATCAACAAAACTGTATTGTTACCACTCTGTGATAATAAATGTGATTAAAATAAATTGAAATCAGTCATTAATTGTTTTACCAAAATATGTCGGTCTAATAGATTGTATTGACAAAAGCAAAAACACCAAATTCACGGGATTAAATACTTTTTATGTGGGTAAGCAAGTTTAATATTTGCATCAAATAATTAATTTTTAATACTTCAATTTCAAACTATTTAAGAAAAACATCTTTTGAAATTTTTCAGACAATCAATTACACTGAAAAAGCTAAAATACTGTACTTTCTTAATCTGGTTTACTTTTTAAGTTGACAAAATCATGTACTTTATTGAACTTTGACCGACTTTATGTGACGTCATACGACGCCATTTGGAAAAGGGAGGGTAAACAAATTTGGGTCAGTATGTAATTATTATCGATCTTTTTTCCATGGAACTTTACACATGTGAGCAAGAATAGACGAGGAACATAATTAAAAAGAAAAAAATGTTTACTTTTCAAACATGAAAAAAATAATCAAACATTATCCAATGACTGACCGACTTATTGTCAGACGAGGATACATGTATGTTGAATATACATTGTATGTTAAAAGATAAACGTTAGAAGAAATGTGAAATATCATTATGGGATACATTGCTGTAAGAAGAGTTTGAAGATAAGATACCAAAGGGGTAATCAGAATCCGTATATCGAAGAAGAACAGACATCACAATGGCTAAAAGAAAAAATACAAAAGGACAAACAACGATCTGCAAAACATACATATAAAACTAAAGATCGAATAACAGAACCCCACTAAAAACCGGGGGTTCCGTCGAGTCAACCTAAAGACTATAAAATTAGCCTTTGTTGCTTCTTCACTAAATATGCAGCATTCAAGAGTAAGCGGAAAAACTGAAACCATGCTAATGTGTCCGAATGGAGTGACATGTCTACCATCGAACTATTGTTCTTCTGAACTAGCACTACATGAATAGACATTCGAAATGAAATGTGTGCTTTCCATGATATGAATGAACCATTGTTCAACAATCATTCAATCACTGTAAGTTTGGTCTTGTGCATAGTCACCGAGATATAAACACGAAAAGAAAATAAAACTAGGAATATCAGTTGGAACATAAATAAAACATTATCTAATGTTTCATCTTCTCGGTAGTGTAATGGTTAGGGTGCTTGCTTCTAGTACAATAGATCTAAACCAAAGACTGTAAAATTGGCATAGCCAGGATAATATTTTCTAGAAGAGATGTAGCATGTCTACGGATGGACATGTTTCAGTGAGATAGCACGATAAAAATCCAATAAAGTAATGATTGTGTAGTACACAGCAGACATTGATAATTAACTTGCGCCGTCGTTGTCGTAATCATATTGTAGTTGGATTTACATATACCTGTACAATCGGTACCTATCACCACTAAAGTGATGAATTCGAACCCCGTTCATTGCGAAGTGTACTCGATACAACATTATGTGATAAAGTCTGTCAATCACTGGCGACAGGTCGGTGATATTCTCCGGGTACTCCGGATTCCTCCACCAATAAAACTGACCGCTACGATATAGCTGAAATATTGTTGAAAGTGGCGTTAAGCACCATAAACCAAACCGCATAAGCCAAACCTGTTCTCACCATGACATAGCTGAAATACAACAACCACTGTTCGTTTCTTAATTTTAGAAATAAAGAAACTAAGCATAATAATTTAAGTTTCTATAGACAAATTGACGTGAGGAAACATTCATTTGATTATAATTTAACTTTTAAGGACAAATATATTTCCCAGCTGTTCCAGAAATTGGATAAAAATAGAAAAACAAAAGAAGCAGAATCGGGAAGTATCAGCATATCACAAACCGAAACTGAACCGGAAACGGGTGATTCCGAATTGTGGATACAACTTGCTTTGATGTTGGACAGAATTGGATTATTCGTATTTACATTTACTTTAAGTGTCGGATGTGCATATATTTTTATGGGAATAAACTCGAAATGACAATTATTCCACATGAGAATAAATCATATTTAAACAACTATACAAAGTAAATAAATAAAACTGTTAAAGGCAGTTGATATTTATACCGTCTAATTAAAATTATTTTTTTATTTTTATATTTGGCGATACAGTAACATTTAACATCATTCCGTTTGGGGTCATGTCAGGTTGCATATTTGAACCGACCAATCATCGACGAGCCTAATAAATCTTTAGATGTGACAACCGAGTACATGGCAAAAGATGTTGTCCGATTGGTCAAGATATTTAACTGTCTTCCATATGGTTGGACGATCATATCTAAATGAAAGGTTACCTGATATGACCCCAAGCGCGATGTCGTTAGATGTTTGTGTATCACCAAAGACAAAATGTATAAAAAGATACAACAAATATCTAAGATTAATTAGACTGATAGATATACATTGTATATTTACAAATGTGAGAGAAGTGATTTAATAGTGAAGAATGATTTTGTTATTCCTATAAAATTTCACTAGTAATGATGATAGTAAATTATTGAAATAAAAATATTAAACCATGTGTCGTTTATTTATATATACAAATGTATTCTTTATCATGTGGGTTATAGGGTTATGGTTTTTAACGCCATATTCAACAATAATTCAGCTATATCGTGGCGGTGGGTTTTATTGGTGGAGGAAATAGGAGTATCCGGGGAGAACCACAGACCTGCCGCAAGTTACTGACAAACTTGACCACATACTGTTGTATCGAGTACACAACTCCTAAGCGGGATTCGAACTCACTTCGTTATTAGTGATAGACACTGATTACATAGGTAGGTAAATCCAACCACCATACGATCATGACCACTACGCCCCACCCCCTTATTATTTGAAAGATTGTAAACAATAACATGCGATAGACAGTGTATCAGAGTCGACATACACGGATTATTACTATCCGTTCTCTTCAAGATCGGCTTCACACCTTTATTAGTTCTCAAACTCCTTAACTAATTTACTAGAAATAACAACCAGGTTTTATTTCCTAAAGATATAGACAATATTCTGATACAACTATTAGGTCCAACCAGCAATTGAATCATTACATTGATATTTCATTCAATATTTTTATTACTATGTTGTATATTCAATATTTGATACCATCAAATTGGTGACCTATTTACTCTGGTCTCGCACGACGACCATTAGTTACTTTTGATGTCTATGACTAATTGATATTAAATATGTATGAAGTATCTGTTACAATTTTATTACCCTAAGCATTATGGTATTCAACCAACAAATTGAACCTTCCTAGATAGTGGTCAGTTAGCTACGAACATAAATTGACTCGCTCTTGTACTGTCCATGTTATGTTGTCATTCATATTTCTGATAGTGTGTGGTCTTTTGGAAAAGAAGCGAATCAGTGCGGCGGTTGTTTATGGTTTGTTTTTATCTGTATGGTCATTGGAAACACAATTATCAGAGGGCTAGGGTTGCGATCCAATAAACCGGTTTAACTCTGCCACATTTTTGTGGCTGTCCCAAGCTAGAACCTGGAGCAACATCATTTATCGTGGGCTTTTTTGTATTCAATTGCTTGATGTAAGAGGTTGTTCGTTTTCGTGGTATTAGTGGAATTGTTGACAATCACTGGTTAAACTTTCCTTCCGTAATTATACACATTTACATGAATAAACGTTAAGAGAAAACCGAAAGGACAATCAAGAAAGGACAATCAAGAATGGACAATCAAGAATGGACAATCAAGAATGGACAATCAAGAATGGACAATCAAGAAACAATCAAGAATGGACAATCAAGAAAGGACAATCAAGAATGGACAATCAAGAAAGGACAATCAAGAATGGACAATCAAGAATGGACAATCAAGAATGGAAAATCAAGAATGGACAATCAAGAATGGACAATCAAGAAAGGACAATCAAGAAAGGACAATCAAGAATGGACAATCAAGAAAGGACAATCAAGAATGGACAATCAAGAATGGACAATCAAGAAAGGACAATCAGGAAAGGACAATCAAGAATGGACAATCAAGAATGGACAATCAAGAATGGACAATCAAGAATGGAAAATCAAGAATGAACAATCAAGAATGGACAATCAAGAAAGGACAATCAAGAAAGGACAATCAAGAATGGACAATCAAGAATGGACAATCAAGAATGGACAATCAAGAATGGACAATCAAGAATGGACAATCAAGAATGGACAATCAAGAATGGACAATCAAGAATGGACAATCAAGAAAGGACAATCAAGAATGGACAATCAAGAAAGGACAATCAAGAATGGACAATCAAAAATGGACAATCAAGAAAGGACAATCAAGAATGGACAATCAAGAAAGGACAATCAAGAATGGACAATCAAGAAAGGACAATCAAGAATGGACAATCAAGAATGGACAATCAAGAATGGACAATCAAGAATGGACAATCAAGAATGGACAATCAAGAATGGACAATCAAGAATGGACAATCAAGAATGGACAATCAAGAAAGGACAATCAAGAATGGACAATCAAGAATGGACAATCAAGAATGGACAATCAAGAATGGACAATCAAGAAAGGACAATCAAGAATGGACAATCAAGAAAGGACAATCAAGAATGGACAATCAAGAATGGAAAATCAAGAATGGACAATCAAGAAAGGACAATCAAGAATGGACAATCAAGAATGGACAATCAAAAATGGACAATCAAGAATGGACAATCAAGAATGGACAATCAAGAATGGACAATCAAGAATGGACAATCAAGAAAGGACAATCAAGAATGGACAATCAAGAAAGGACAATCAAGAATGGACAATCAAAAATGGACAATCAAGAAAGGACAATCAAGAATGGACAATCAAGAAAGGACAATCAAGAATGGACAATCAAGAAAGGACAATCAAGAATGGACAATCAAGAATGGACAATCAAGAAAGGACAATCAAGAATGGACAATCAAGAATGGACAATCAAGAAAGGACAATCAAGAATGGACAATCAAGAATGGACAATCAAGAAAGGACAATCAGGAATGGACAATCAAGAAAGGACAATCAAGAATGGACAATCAAGAATGGACAATCAAGAAAGGACAATCAAGAATGGACAATCAAGAAAGGACAATCAAGAAAGGACAATCAAGAATGGACAATCAAGAAAGGACAATCAAGAATGGACAATCAAGAATGGACAATCAAGAATGGACAATCAAGAATGGACAATCAAGAATGGACAATCAAGAAAGGACAATCAAGAAAGGACAATCAAGAATGGACAATCAAGAATGGACAATCAAGAATGGACAATCAAGAATGGACAATCAAGAAAGGACAATCAAGAAAGGACAATCAAGAAAGGACAATCAAGAATGGACAATCCAGACAACACTGGAAGCATTGGACACACACGACACAGGATGAAGACAAACAAAACACAATAATACAACACAACACAAGAAAAACAAAAACAAACTAAGAAGATGATCACATTGATTTCTGGTGTTACCCTAAACCAAAACAATGATTTTTAATGTTGTACAGAAGACGTTACATATTTCACCCGGACCTCTTCAGACCACTCGACAGCATTTAACCAAATTTGCACATTTTCTTATTAAAGGACATGAAATCGTGCATCTCCTATTAAATTCTTTGAACACTTTGGTTTAATGGGGTTTCCCAGAGCCAACCAGATTTTCAGTGTGGAATATTCACAGCTGTCTAGCTTTCAGAAGTTCATCGCAGATGCCAAAGTTGTTACAATGAAGACTCTTTCAATATAGATATCAAATAAGAAGCTAAAGCGACATTGTTGGACATAATATATGAGATAGGGTAGGGCTATGGTGTATAACGCCACTGTCAACACTATTTCAGCTATATCGTGGCATGCAGTTTTATTGGTAGAGGAAACTGGAGTACACAGAGAAAACTACCGACTTGTCGCAAGTCACTGGCAAACTTTATCACATAATGTTGTAAATAGTACACCTCACCATGAGCGGGATTCGTTGTAAATCTAACTACCATATGACCACAACTACGACGGCCCCCATATTATATGAGATATCAGATAGAACCGAAATGATAAATATATAACCCCAGTAATCAACGTGATAAAAATGAAAATAGCAGGCCTACAACTTAATGTAAAAGTCAAAATATCTGATACCTCATACATGGCCATCACGGGGCATTTTAGTTTGGCTTTCCAGTCTTTTGAGGAGCATGAGAGTACCTGATGAAAGTTATTCCAGAAATGCGTGGTGCGCAGTAAATTAGATATTTACGTTTGTATTACTATTACTCTGTCAATACCTCTGCTATGTAGTCAGTACTTCGGCACTGCCAAGGTCTATTAGATATACTTTTGTTTCAAATTTCAGTTCCTAAATAATGTAATTGATCAAAACTATGGTCAATCTCCCTCAGACATAGGTAAATTTAATCGATATCAGCTGTTCTGTTAGGCCTTTTGATGCACATGCTCCTTGAAATCATATTTTACCTTTCCAAGCTTTTCACTATGAGCGCACTGAACTAGATATCTACTTCTTTTTTTAAAGATAATCCATGGATTGTCTCTGCAAAGTTGTATTTGAAATTAATTAAGCGTACAGAGTCTACGATTTGGGTTATTTGTTCAACATAAATATTCTAACAGGGAATGTATTAAAGACACGAATAAACACAAAACATGCCATTTTGAAAGTCAACCTTAAAAGTTATATGAAATGAAAACGTAGACATCTAAACCAGCACATACGACGAGTCTCCGGAATAAACTCAGCAACCAAGCCCAAAGTCTAAAGA
Organism: Bathymodiolus brooksi; assembly: GCA_963680875.1. Taxonomy (NCBI): domain Eukaryota; kingdom Metazoa; phylum Mollusca; class Bivalvia; order Mytilida; family Modiolidae; genus Bathymodiolus; species Bathymodiolus brooksi. Next base: position 55,884,942 of record OY804577.1, read on the forward strand.
TTTGAAAGTTAAATAATTTGAAAATCTTTGGGTAATTTCTAGAACATTTCTGTCCTCACCACAATTTATCATACTTATGTAAGAAAAGTTTGAAGATACCATAGACGTAACCAGATACAGTAAATTGACAAAAGAAGGACATACAACACAATGACAAACAACGACCACTAAAACATTGCACAGAAATCAGCAGATCGCGCAACACAAACACCTCCAGAAACCGTGAGTGAACTGAGCTGCTCCGAAAGCGGTAGCAGTTCCTGCTTCACATATGATACCCATCGTGTTGCTGTTAAAACGACGCGAACATCATCTGATTTGGAAATCGTGTTAGACATCAGTATGCGTAAATAAAAACAAATAACATAAATAAAGCATGAATTCCATACAAAACAAATGGGAATCAAGACGAATCCAACATCGTTTTACTCGGAATTCGGGGCGGCCATCACAACACGGAACTAAAAGCTATTTCACGGTTTGCTTGATTTCCCAATGGTAGATGTAGAGTTGCTGTAGATTTAGTTTTAAGGGAAAATGACGATCGAGGTAAAGTGAATATTTCCCATGAAAAATTAAACGGATTCGATTTTAAAAGAGAAGATAAACACAAATTTTGTTAAGATTTAATAATATAATAAGATTCGACACAGAGCACCAACTTTACCGTCGGCTGAAGTTAAAAAACGTTCTGAGTGTTCTTAGGTTTCGAGTTATAATAAACATTTAATTCCTTATCGATGAATATTAATGACTTGATTTGGAGAAAAAAAACTCTCTGCAATTTTTAACAGTTGCATGTCGTAATTTTTTTAATTCACAGAAAAAAGGAAAAAAGTATTTAGTAAACACGTCATATGTGTTGTTTTCCATGACAACGGAGCAGACTTATTGAATTTGTTGCAGATGGCAGTGTAATTCACAGATATGAAAATTAAAGTGTTTTGTCATATTATTGATTTGATTTGATTTGATTTGATTTATTGTGTTTAACGCCACTTTCAGCAATATTTCAGCTATATCATGACGACCAGTTTTAGTGGTGGAAGAAGCCGGAATACCCGGAGAGAACCACCGATCATGGGCAAACAACTGGTAAACTTGATCACTTTCAGCTGCGAGTCGAGTGCACCTTTTTTGTAATTTACAAATTATTATTGAATTATCCCATTTATATCGATATTGATAATAGCAAACCGTTGTTTTTATTTTCTTTATAGTTTTAATGTATCTGTATTTGTTCACAATGGTAAGGCAATTGATAATTTATTCTAATGTAGTTGTTTAATTATAATGCTGTAATTTTCACGGTATCAATTCCACGATTGAAATATCATGAGATATATATTTTTTTAAGAAGTTTAGCCGATTACCGCTTACGTCATCTGGTCAATAATGTGGCAATGCACATGATTACTTAGAATGGAGATAACTGTATTGTATTTGAAAATTTCATGGCATCAATTGTCGATTTAATGGTGTAAATTTCACGGTATCAATTCCACGGTTGAGATAGCATGATCTGTTTTTAGAATTTTTGCTGATTACCGCTTACGTCATCTTGTCAATAATGCGGCAATATACATCTATCCTACACAAGATTATATTAGAATGGAGATAACTGTATTTCATTTGAAAATTTCACGGCATTAATTGTCGATTTAATAGTCGCATATATCCGTTTACTGGCTACGCTGACGCGTCGCCAGTAAACTCAATTTGCGACCATCAAACATCCAATTGATGCCGTGAAATTTTCTAATACAATACAGTTATCTCCTAAGTGAAGGGCGACCATTTAGGGTGATTTTTCCTATATTGGCAGTCGCCAAAATATAAAGAAAGAAATAAATTGTCATGACGATGAACACATTATGACCTTATATTTTTCAACTAGAAATTTTGAAAATAATTGAAAACAATATTTAATTCCCATGTCAACAACAATAACTTGATTTTATGTTTCATGTGAATTTTTTTTTGGATGAGGAAAAACCATAGAACCCCCGCCTGAAAATTAGTTGGTCCGTCCCTAAAAAATCATCAATTATGACAAAAATGAGTTGGAATAATGTACATCGTTATTAGATGTAATGTTCTAGTTTACACACCATTGCTATTTCAACAAGAACCATGGATGTACCAAAAGCCTTTTATTGTATACATTACGGCAATAAACGGAATATGTCTTCGTGTTCTAATGGCTAACTATACATAAAGTGTTCTGCTTCTGTCACGTGGCATTCTATCAGAAAATATTTGATTTGACATTTAACAATGTATGACACATTTAATTACAATTTGTTAATCAATATTAACATAGAGTAAAGGGTCGAAAGGACAATGCGATTATCTAAAACTTAAATATAATGGATTAGAAACTACTTGCAAAGGAAATGGTTAAAGTTTGAGAGTATGTTTCACTCGTCTCTGGAATTTCATCAAACATTCGTGAATAGAAGAACTATGCAACTCCTATCATAAATAAAGATAGGCCATCAATGATATATCACCATGATTTATTCTTCTGGAATTTTGATTATTCTTTTTATATGCCGTTCTCCTTTTGGTAAGTTGGAATTTGTTCAAAGTAGATTTGGATTAACAAGAAATATAATACATTTGTATTCTACTGCATTTTTTTTCTTTTTGATATTTCAAATTTTTTTTCTAACAAAATTTCCTATGCAAAAAAAAAAAAAAAAAAACACTAAACGAAATTGTGATAAATAAAATAAAATCCTTTGTAATTTGAAATTCACTAAAATGAAGAATATTGTTTTTCTATATTGAAAAGTTAATTTAATTTTCTTTAAATAACATAACTACAAAAATCAAAATATCATAGCATATGTGTAATACCATTGATGGTAAAAGCAAGAAAATGTCAGGTCAGTATGACCATGGATGCATAATAGATATACCGCCATGACTTAAGAATTTTGAATCTTCCTTGAACATTTTGCCGGTTTCTGTTAGATTAAGCATTGTGATAAAATACATTTTTCTTTGCAGCAAACTGTTGAATAAAGTCTTTCCAGTAGTTACTATGATTATGTATATTTCAGTAAAATCTTGAAGTAATTGATAAAGACAGTTTGGAAAAAACAATATAAAACACAATTGTTTTATTCAACAGAAACAAGGTTAATATTAATTTTAATATCCTCCAGTCACTATTAACTGTTGGGAATTCGATTAGACCCTTCTGTATGCTTGATGTGCTTTCTAGAAATTTTTGGTGATTTTACAAAATATGAAGGAATTGTAATTGTATACTGGTTGTATAAAGAAATATATTTTAAATGCAGAAAACATCTTCGCTATATTCTTTTACTTATATACAAAACATGAAAAACATAATTATCATTAGTAACATCAATGTCAGTTTATATTTTGTATTTTTTACGTGTATAAAGACTAAATAAGAGAGTATTGTGTCTTGGATCTTTAGTATATTCGTAATTCGTGATGCATCTTCATATGTTGAATATTAAGAAAACTTCAAACAACAGAACCGGCCTTAGGAGGTACGAAGCCTAATTGTTCTCTGTAGAACATACAGTGTGTTGTTGTGTGTACTTGAACAGCCGAAAGTAGAGAAATCCAGCGCCGGGCCTAATTGGAAGCAATTGGTCCAATTGGCATCAGTTTGGCCTTGCATGCAAATAGTACTGGTGTTTAAGTAATTGGAAAGTGAACCGTCATGTATTTGTATGTTAGGGGTATTGATTTTGCCCCGTTCAACGATTCTTTTATTGGATTTTAGAAATGTTCCGAAAGTGTAGTATTTTTGTTTTTCATTTTATTCTTCACATAAATATTCATTTGATTAGAAAAAAAAGGTTCAGAGACCAAAGGGGTAACCCGAAGCGGTATTTCGAAGGACAGACAGTGCAATTTTCAAAAGAAAAGGAACCAAGAAAAAAACCAAACAAACATTAATAGACAAAATACCGTATAAGTGGTTTTTTTTCGTGGGAGCCAAATTTCGCCATTTTCTTCCAAATTGGCGGATTTGTTTTAGTGGTACGTAATTTTCACTATCCCGAGTTTTTACCAAAATCAAATTTTAGCGGATTGACCGTTATATTAGAATTACATTATCTGAATTGGTTGACCAACAATTCAAAATAGGAAATGTTTTGAAATAATTGAGTATCGTAATTTCTTATGGTTATAAAATGCACGGGATTTTGTCCAGATTCTTTATTTTGCATTATAAACGAAAATGTTTACTATTGTCAAATATTTTCGTATTTCTCTACTTGCTTGGGCACTATTCCACAAAATCACTAAATGCATATACCAAAAAAAAAACAAACAAAAAACAAGCAAACATTAATAGACAAAATACGGCACTGCATAGAAAACTAAAGATTCAGGAACACAAATCCCACTAACACGTGCATGAAATTGGATCTTGCTCTAGATGGGCAAACAGTTCTTGTTCCACTATTGACATCCGTCATTTTACAATTCCGGTGATAAGTCATTAATGCGGAAAGGACGGGGTTATGATTACAACATACGGAACATGTCCGTGGCCATTTTTGACACAGATATTCCATGATGGTTAACTAACAAATCATTGTGGCGACCGTAAACCTTTCGAAGTAATGACTTCAACCTAACGACAAAGACCTCTTGGTGCAGTAGCTTCCTCTATCAAGGAAATCACGAGTGCAAGCACTCTGTCTGGAATACCGTATCAACTGAGAGATATATGCAATGTATTCCAAAGGCAGGTGCTGCTGGTATGTTTCTACATAATAAGTGAAAATTCACAATGAGAAAATTGAAATCATCTCTTTTGTCTTAAAGTTTCGTTCTTAACCGACACTCACTGTTAGTTTCTATGTGTATGTCAAGGAATAAAGCAGACCTAGCTGTATTTGTTGTAACTTTTTTGTCAATCTCATTGGGATAGATGTGATCAACGTAATCTCCACATTTAAAATTACTTAATGAAAGGACATCATCTTTATAGCGGAATATGAAATTAAAGAATCGGGATATCATATTTTCATTTTTTTTGACGTCTTGACAATTTGATAGTTGTTAAATGATATTTAGAGAACATGCATTCAATACGATTTGAATTTACAATTTCTACTTTTAAAACATCGTTATCATATTTGCTCTAGACAGCAACGTTGTTTGGTGCTTTATCCACTGGACCATCAACGGAAAGTATGCATAAGAATAGAAGATCATATGCCTTTGATCAATTAAGCCACCAAATCTGAAAAACACATACATTAGCTATGTTTCAGTTAATATTTACTTAAGGAGGATTTCTAAAATTCCATATTAAGCTTATCATCCATGATGTTCGCATAGAAAATGCAACATTAATATCTACCAAACATACATGGTTTTATATATATTTGACAAACATTATTAGACCTAATATTTAATACAAAGTATAAAATAAAATTAAATTTGTATAGCTAAATCTGTTTACTTAATAAAGAGACATTTTAATCGTATAAGGTTATCTATTCCAAAACTGAAACACTTGACATACACTAATGTACGGTTGTTAAAAATCCAGGGATAAATCACGTATCAGAAAAAAAGACGGGATGACGATTACAACAAACGGAACACATCAGTGGTCATTTGTGACATAGATAATCCGTAACGCTTAACGAAGTCGCGTTTGAGACCGTAAAACTACGGAAGTGCATACGTTATAAGCACAAATGTTCACTTGAATTGAGTCGTCCGCGGTGATATAATAGTTAGGGTGCTCATTTCGAGTGCGAAATATAACGGGTTTTCCCCAGTCTAGTCAATCCAAAGACTATTCGGATGATGTTGGATAACACAAGCGTTTCTTCATGTTAACTAGTGTTTCACTAGACTAGCACAATATAAATCCAGCTCATCGTATTATTCTAGCAGGTATCTAGTATGCATACATCATTATTATCTCGTCGAAAAGTAACTTGTTCTGCCCAAGATATGGCTCTGACATTGTTTACCACTGTTCATGATTTTGTTGTAAAACAGCTTGGTGTTAAGCAGCATTCACTCATTCGCTGTTATCGATTATGATATATCAATTTTTGTTTATATTCAGGTTCAAGCAAGATAATAAAAGATACACATGATGATAATTCTGCAGAAACAACATCTTACGGTATTTATCTGTAAAAATAACATATTCAAAATTTAATGCTGATAAATATGCATTAACAATACATTTTTATGTCAATTCATTCATATTTAGCTTGAAGACACTCGCTGGAATAACTGACTTTCATACGAAAGCCTTGAAGATTCCAAAGGGCCAATCAATAGTCATAAATCAAAGAAGGACAGACAGTACATTTTTCTCATATTCATATTGGAGACACGACCATCATGCTATATTTATCATGCTCCACGCACGTGATATGTTAATTATTTAGTCGACAATGCACCAATCAAGACCTCTTTACACTAGGCTTGTATTATGGAGCGAGACAAATATCATTTATATTTATTTCCTTTACATCTCGCGATGCATGTGCATCATGGACATTAATGGGAAGGTTGGATTTAAAGACATATTGAAATTGTCATGTGCGTCCGTGCATCTACTACTTTCCAATTTCTGGATGATGCATGTACACTCCATGGTCACTACTAGCAGGTAACACCAACTGAGTAAGACTGAAGCAAACTTTATGACAGTAACACGATGGGTGCCACTAGTGGAGCACGAATTGCTTACTCTTCCGTAGCGTGTTGCACAATTTTTTGTTTTCCATGTAGTGTTTTGTAGATAATTGTTTGTCCTTTTGTCGTTTTGCCCCCTTTGTTTTAGCCATTGTCATGTCCGTCATTTTTCGATATATTAGTTCTGATTACCCCTTTAGTATCTTCAAACTTTTCTTACATGCATTTTCCATTTTGGTATGATCCAAACCGAGTACACATAAATGGATGTCGTCCGATTGGTCAACATACTTATCTGTCGTGCATATGATTGAATGGTCAAAAATGAATGAAAGCTTACATATTAATTTGGGCAATTAATGAACGCACTACTGTCTTTTCCATTTTATTTTTATTAAGAGCACATTGATCGGTGTCACGTGTCATTTTAACTCAGGTGGAGATAACTCCACATGCAAGGATAATAGAATAGATTGCAATGCATACATACAATCACTAACTAATGTGATAGACATGATCCAAACGGAATGTTGTCAGATATTAGTGTATCTCCATAGAAACAAAGATACAAACAACATTCAAACTATTCAGTCTTTTAACATTGATTTGTGACCTTTGAATAATCATGGCGGCAGGTGTAAACAGGTAGATAGAAGGGTCCGATTTTTTTCTCTGAAAAGTCATATTGTGAGATGATATACGATACCAATTTTATTTGAAGGATTGTGGAAAAGTTTCTTTGAGAGTATGTGTGACTTTATATCTTCTTTAAATTGATATTAAGAGAGAGATATTTCAATCGTAAAATTTTCTTTATTGTCGTCGATACTGAGTTGAGATCTACTCACCATTGTAAACAAACTTGTGTGTACAACTGTTATATATTTTAAAATGGCTACGCCGTCAAATGTAAACAAAACAATAAATGATGAAAAGATTACTCCTGATGCAAAACGAGTAAAATTGTTTTCTGGGCCCGATGGTGAAAAAATGGATTCGATAAACGAATCACAACAGCCACAACCCGAAAATCTTGATACCCAGTCTTTAATTCTCTGTAGTAGTGACGGTCAGTCATTCGATTTAACAACTGTCATAAAAAATGCTATTTTAAATCCTGAATGTTTTAGCATGATGTCTACGTTACTGACACAATCTATAGAAAGTTCAATAAAAACTGCTATATCCGAGGCCACTGTTGGTCTTCACAAAAAAATCGAAACACAAGAGAAAGAAATTTCCGATTTGAAAGCTGAAAGCAGTCAGATAAAAATTGAAAACAGACGACTAAATGACAATGTCTTTGATCTCATGGTGGATATTGAGGAGCTAGAGCAATATGGTCGACGAAATTCTCTTCGATTTCATAATGTACCGATTACCAAAGAAGAACTGAATAAAACTGATGACAAGATAGTTGATATTTGTAAACAACACCTAAAGATAGACATAACCCCAGATGATATCAACAGGTCTCATATAATCGGTAAAATCCACCATGAAGGTTCTTGCCAGCTTATTTGTCGCTTCCGTAACTGGAAGATAAAGAATCAAATTTTTAAACAAAAGAAACAGCTGAAATCGAACGCTAACAAAATTTATATCACCGAAGATCTAACAAGGTACAGACAACAACTTGTATCCAAAATACAAATAGCGCGAAAGGAGAGAAGAATAGATTCCTTCTGGACAAATGATGGGCGAATTTTTCTTAAGAAAACATCAAACTCACCAAAAGTAATGATAAAATGCGTCGAAGATATTTACTCTACAATAAACAATTAAATATATACCACAGTCTTTAATCTATTACAAGTCTATCTTTTAATTACACAATGGAATGAACTGTTTTCCAAAATAAAAATAAAAATGTTTTGTATCTAAAGAATGTGATACTTTTTATACATGTTGTATCATTATTTATTTATTTATTTATTTATTTATTTATTTATTTTTGGTGTTCGTTTGAAATAAATATTGATTATAGCCCAATATTTGTATAATGATAATAAAAAAAGATATTTTTTGTTTCAGAAAAAAATGACCTTTAACCCAAAAATAATGCAACTTTTGTTTAAATTATTCATTGTCTATTTGTTGTACAGTATTCATTTATCCAAATCTGTATGATTTTTTATTTACATTTACTTTTTTGTTGAGATTTTGTTTTGGTGGTTTATTTTTTTTGTATACAGTATTTAACCTTTGTTTGTCCGATAGCACGAGCGTGTATTCAATTATTGATTGATCGAGACCTGGTGGAAATGATTGATCCCGGTTAATGTAACAGTATTTAAAAATGTCAGGTGATTGATTACATGTCACACAGAGTCTCGATCGGTATATTTTATTCACGAGTGTATTCTATTGTGAGAAAGAAAATGTTTTTTATGACAAAATTTAAACCTTTTTGTTATAATTTAAATTTATTGTTTCATGCATCTTGTAATCTTGTCGTTCATATTGTTATGAATTATTTGCTCAAATCGTTTTATACAAATTTATCTTTCACAATGATCCTGTTGATTTTAATTCTGTTAGATAACGATATTGCTGAAAATCCAGGCCCTTTCTCTGATGAAATCTCTATCTTTCATGTAAATGCTAAAAGTGTTAGGAAAAAGCTTGACTATATAGAATCTGTTGGATTTGACTCCTCACTGATATGCATAACAGAAAGTCATTTAGATGACAAGGTGTTAGATAATGATATAAAGTTAGATGGATACTATGATAAACCCTTTAGAAAGGATAGAAACTGTTTTGGTGGTGGTGTACTTGTATATGTATCAACGACTTTAAAAGTAAAACGGCGAGTTGATTTAGAATACGATAATCACGAATTTATATGGTTACAGTTAGATTTTTCGAATAAATCTGTATTAATCTGTATAGTTTATCGGACACAAGGGGCAATTAATCCATTTTGGCGCAATTTTCAACACTCTATTGAGCAATCATTTAATTTTACCCAACATGTAGTAGTAACCGGTGATCTGAATGTAGACTTATTGCATGAAAAAAAAACCATGTTCTTAACGATATTATACAGTTATATAACTTAACAAATTTGGTCAAGGAACCTACAAGAATTGACATAATTTCTGGAATCGAAACTTTACTGGACCCAGTTCTTGTTTCTGATGATTGTGACTGTAGGTTTGTTGAAGTTATTGATATAGATAAAACTATCAGTGATCATAAGGCAACAAAATTATATCTAAAAATCCCAGATGTGATACATAAATCTTATCAACGTTTGGTTTGGATATACAAGAAAGGCGATTTCGTGAAAGTTAATAATCTGATTTCTCAATTTGACTGGTATAAGTTGTTGTCTAATTGTACACAAAATATAAACATGATGTGTGTGCGATTTACAGAAAAATATTTAGAGTTTGCCCGATAGTGTATCCCAACAAAAACAATTACAATACGCGATCGTGATAAACCGTGGTTTAATTCTGGTATTAAAAGAGAAATTCGCGATTCTCTTCATAAAAAAATGCGCAAACAGCCGAATATTAATAACATATGCAAATATAAGGTTCAAAGGAATAAAGTTAATAACATGATTATCCATGCAAAGCAACAGTTTTTTCTTAATTCAAACGACTTTCTTGACGAGAATTCGTCAGATCCTAAATTATTTTGGTCTCTTGTTAAAAAGCTTATGGGTAATGTTGGTCGTAGTTGTACGATGCCACCCCTTTTAGATACAGAAAATGATATTTTATATGTCGATGATATTGATAAGTGCAACCTCCTAAACAGTTTCTTTTGTTCCATATCAAATTTGGATGATAATAATTGTAATCCACCTAACTTAGAGTTGAGAACAAATTCAAAGTTAGCTATTATAGAATTTACAATTAAGGAAATTTCAGATATATTAAAGTCCCTAAATATAAAAAAAAGCCTCCGGGCACGATTTGATTAGTCATCATATGTTAAAAAACACAACCAATACTGTTAGTATACCTTTAACAATTATATTTGATTATTCCATACAAACTTCTACTTTTCCGGACCATTGGAAATTAGCTAAAGTTATGTCATTATTTAAAAATGGCAACAAGCCCTTAGTATCCAACTATCGACCTATATCCCTACTTAGCTGTGTGGGAAACACATTTGAAAGAGTGGTTTTCAAGCATGTATCTAATTATTTTTTAGACAACAAACTGTTATGTAAATATCAATCAGGTTTTGTACCAGGATGTTCAACAGTACATCAGTTAATTGAAATATTTCATAAAATATGTATATCTCTAGATAAAAAAGAATTTTTTTGTTCAGTTTTTTGTGATATATCGAAGGCATTCGATAGAGTGTGGCATAAAGGTCTTACTGAAAAGTTAAAATCTTATGGTTTAAGTGAAAGTTTAGTTAAATGGTTTCAAGATTATATTTCTAATAGGAAACAAATTGTGTTCATTAATAATTCAGAGTCACGGATAGGGTTACTTAAAGCTGGTGTTCCTCAGGGTTCAGTGTTGGATCCTTTACTTTTTCTGATATACATCAATGATATTTCTGATCATTTATCTAGCTTGGTAAGACTATTTGCAGACGATACTTCATTATCCTATTCATCAACTAACCTACTTCAAATTGAAAGAAAATTAAATTCTGATATAAATATATTAAATACATGTGCTGAGACATGGTTGGTAAAATTTAATCCACAAAAGAGAGAATTTGTCATCTTTAGTAATAAAAAAAATATAGACCAAGTAAACATTCTTTTTAATGGTGAGAATATTAAACAGGTAGAATATCATACTCATTTAGGTGTTTGTCTTTCTAGTAACTGTAAATGGTGCTATCATATTAACAACACATGTCAAAGGGCGACCAAACGAATTCACATTTTACGAAAACTAAAATACTTATTAAGTAGATCCCATTTGAGTAAGATTTATAAAACATATATTTTACCTATATTAGAGTATGCTTGTGAACTGTGGGATGACTGTTGTATTCGTGATACCCAAAAATTAGAATGTTTGCAACTTGAAGCAGCAAGGATTGTAACGGGTCTACCTATTTATTCTAGTGCCGAAAGTTTATATTTTGAAACTGGGTGGTCAAAATTGGAAGACCGTCGGAAGTCTAGGAAACTCAATTTATTTTATAAAATTGAAAATAATATGGCTCCCACATACTTATCTGACTGTTTGCCAACTACTATTGGAGAAACAGTAACATATAATCTCCGTAATAATGATGACTATCGCACTCAGAGGTGTCTTCTGCAAACTAGTTCCAAGTCTTTCTTTCCTTCCACTATAAAGTTGTGGAATTCCTTACCTGATAGTGTAAAATCTCTACCCACTTTTTCCAAATTTAAAAAAGCCATTCAGCCTGTCCAAATTCTGGTGGCTTCATTTTATAATATTGGCGATAGGAAAACTAACATAATACATACTAAGCTAAGACATAGATGTAGTGGCCTTAATGCCGATTTATATAGAGTAAATTTGAAGAATGATCCACGTTGTGTATGTGGTCATTTATTTGAGGATGCTATTCATTTTTTTCTAGAATGACCACTTTATCAACACGATAGAACTTCTCTGTTTAACTATTTTAATAACATTGTTCCCATCTCTATAGAATATATACTCTTTGGATGTAACGTAATTAGTGAAGAATTGAATACTTTATTGTTCAAATCAGTGCAAAAATTTATTCGACAAACTTGTAGATTTAATAATTATTATCCCCAACCGTGATATTATCTCAACACAATTTATTAGTTTTACCCCCCCTATTTTTATGTTAAATATTAAAACAATATTTAATATGTATGCTTAGTTTGATATGATTTTGCTTAATTTACTAATTATAATTGATATAGCCTGTACATTTGCTGTCATTTGATTTGTTTTGTTTATGCTATTAATGTATTTGTATGGAGAGGGACTAGTAAGTTGTAAAAACTTGTTCCCAATCCAATTGTATATATATATTGACAATAAAATCATTATAAAGTATAAAGTACTTGTTTATAAGGTCGTAATATATTATTGTTGAATTTAAATATATTGTTAGGGACCGACCATTTAACTTGCAGGGGGGGGGGGGGGGGTTTGGTTTTTAGTTTCGTTCAGAAAATTTATTTCGGACAACACGAGTTAGAATATTTATTTTTTTGTCGCGCGAAGCGCTAATTTTTTTTCCAGAACATAACATTAGGTTTTATATGACGAAAACTCTGAATCAGATTATTTTTTTTTCCCTCCACCAAAATCAGAATATTTTTTTCAGCATCCTTGGGAATCAGAATATTTTTTTTAGAAATTACACCAGTATAGAAACGACTTGGTTCCGAATCAATTTGATGCTAAGAAATAATGATAAGAATTTGTAAACAAATGTAAGTAATTTCTTCTCGGCAAAATATAAATGAAGTAAATGGTGATAAAAAGGATTATATTTGTGATAAAATTGTAGCAAATAAATAATAGAGTACCAAAAAACTGCATCTAAGAATACCCCAGACACTAAATGTAAAAGTTACTTGTCGACCACTTTTTGAACAAATTAGTAAATTAGCTCTGAAAACAATCGTTGCAATAGATGGTACTGATGTAGAAGAAGATGCGTTTGCTGGTGATTATATGCAGCCATTTCGCGTTTTCGCCTTTTAATCTTTCCAAAGCGGAAATACGAAGTCAAAAACGTTTTCTCTTACAAGAACCAGATTTTAACCGCGAAAAAACAGAATAAAATAAAATGGCGGAAACCTTGTTGATGGATTTGGTGCATTAACGTCACAGCAAAACATGAGGTCACATCAAAGCCTTTACAGCATTATGTAAGCATTTGACGTGTTTTGGCTATTTGTACTTTCAAATTGGAAGTATATCTAATTAAAACGGGATTTCGATGTATATGTGGTGTTTTTATTCCATTGCGTTGCTATAATTATTCACTTTGGATTTTATGAATTCAATATAGCGGCCATTAAAAATATGACCCTTTGTTACGACAAGTCAACCGTGGATTAGATGGTAAACAGTAACATATTAAAGTTGCATTATATTAAACATGCAATTTGAATCATGTTTTAGGTTCTAGGTCGATTCTAAACAATCTAACTGCTACACTCTTAACAAATTATGGAAGCGACGTCTTGCCACTTTGTCCAGGCTATGAAAAAGTAAACGTGACGGTCGATATGGCAATACGACAGCTGATATCACTGGTAAGTATTATAAAGATTTAAAAGAAAACCTAATAATTCAGTCATACAGAAATACAATATAAAGCATTTCCAAAAAACATCAACAACATATCTTACAACATTAAAATCGTAAAATGAATGGGTAATTAAGATTTATTTATTATAAAAGAATGCAAGACAATGATGATTTAGTTAATTAATAACAAGGTAGATATCAAATAAAAAAAATATGACTGCTAAAATAAAATAGTGATCATTTTTGCCTTTATTATTATACAATTATAGCTCTTGTATGAGGTCGATACGTGGTTATATCGACTGAGGACGTAGTCCGAGGTCGATATACTTCTGTTGGTCGATATAAACCACGTATCGACCTCATACAAAAGCTACAATTGTTATATTATTAATCCACATTATTGACAAATATATGGGAAATTTAGCAGGAATTCAAAACATTTGTCCAATAATGTAACTTTTGATTTCTGTATATATATATATCACTGCATTTTTTTATGGATTTTTTAAACACACAAAAGCACAAAATTTATGTTTATTTTTAGTAACGTGCTGTATGACCGTGCAATCTGCTATTTTCTATATTACAAAAATGGTTGACAGTGCAACCTTTGTTTATGCAGTATATCATGTGATTTGGTATCTAGCAATAAAATTTTAAGAATGATATCAGATTAATAATATTTATGCATACAGACGTATTTATAGATTTCGGATATTACCTATTGCTATTTTTATTTAATAGAACATATAATATTGTATTTAGCATTGATTATGCGAAAATAGTTGTCAGGGTGGAAGACATATTGCACGAACTGAGTGGGAGGTCTCTATGAATTTCACCCTTGCCACTATTTTCGCTTTGTCATTGCTCAACACAACATTAATATTATTATTATACTGACTGCTTACTATGCTTAGTTATTGATATACTATCTTAATAAGTATTATTATTATATAGAGTGTTTAAATGTACACAAAAAGACAATATTCTGCATTTCCAACATGTGATGTTACTAATGGGGGATACTAATATAGTAAAACGTACAAGTACAATTCCAGCATTTTCCTGTTTGTATATTATTGGCAATTATATCATTTCGAATTGTCATACGATCCCTCAATAAAATGTTCAAATGATTCCAGCTTTTTGGTACATGTAATTGTATTCTATAAGGAATACTATCATCTCCTGTTTCCATAACATGCCTCACTAATAATTGTGATTATACCAATGGGACACTAACTGTCGTTTTATTGATAATACAGTTTGGATATCTATTTATTGTGTGACTGTTTAAAAGTACATTTGTAATACCTTTCAATATTTCAATCAACATGTATGAAAGACGCCATTTTCTCACTGAGTAGTATATCGATTTTTTTCTCTCCCCAGAATGAACCAGAGCAAGTTGTTCAATTCACTATATGGATGCGTTTGGTAAGCATACGTAAAATGTTTTAAGTTTTGTTTACTTAGTACAGAGTGATCACTCGGTTATATAAGATCCGGCCATTATTGATCACATAATGGATGTTGTGTTCTATAATGAAAAAGACATTTATTAAGCTACATTGATTTAGGTTATCTTAATGGTTGTGTGGAAAAAACACAATGCTCGTTTACACTGAACAATATATTCACGCAATATCAGATAGATGTAATGAATTCTATGTAATACAGGCAACAGTATTATCAATGCAAATATAATATAGCTACCTACATCAGTCTTGAAATGTTTTTACGTTCTATTGTATACTATGCTTAGGAAAATGACAAACAACTTGTTTAAATATTCAAATGGTGGACAAAAATGGGCTCCAATCATTGAAGATGAAAACTATTTGAATAATGTTTTTATGATATACAGACTGAAAAGCAGCTATCCTGGAGTGTATTCCAACAGCCAAAAACAAATGGACCGTCAATAACTGATGGTTCTCATAATTTACGATGTACTTCATAATTTTGTAAATGACGCAAGTACGATAGACTATTTTTGCATTTTTTATGTTGGAAAAAGAAATGTTTGAAGATTCCAAAGCGGTAATCAGAAGCCGTTAATTGAATAAGGACAGAAAATGCAATGGTCAAAAAAACAAAAAAACAAAAAAAGGAAAAACAACGATCTATTAAACACTACACAGATACTGAAGATCGAGAAACACGAGCTCCACCTAACACCCTGGAGTGAACACAGGTGCCCCGGAAGGGTAAGCATTTCCAAACACACTAGTTGCACCCGTTGTTGAACTCGTAAATTTATGTATTATCAATTACATTAGAAGAGTTTAGGAGAGCAAGGTGAAATATGATTGTTTCATTTGTTCTGGGATGAATGTTCAATGTCCTCTTGATGGTAGATTTATGTATTTCAACACATTGCGATAGCGTATTTTTATAGGTATAAATCAATAATTACTAAGTATCGCTATAAACGAGAGATTTGTCAGACGGTCTCGCGATTGTCACAGTGGTCATATGGATACCAAAACAAAAATTTACAGATATCAAAAGGGGTAATTAGATAGCGTAAAACAAAGGACAGACAATACAATGATGAAAAGAAAAAGGAAAAAAAAAACCAAACAAAGGTCTACAAAACACTACACAGAAAACGAACGATGTAGCAACTCGAACCACCTAAGGAATGGGGTAGGGTAGACAGTTCCATTATGGAGTTAGACTAACGATGAATGTGTTTACTTCGACTTTCAGTTATATATGTACATATTAATTTCTCTAGTAACACTAGTAGCGAGTGCCATAATTTATTATAAAAAAATAATGCTATAATTTGAATACATGTACACAAAATGTAAACACATTCGGTCCAATTATTTCATGCAAATATGATAAAATTATTATCGAAATGGAAAGTGCACTGTTACGACGAAAAACATTAATTTTTGCTGACACAAAATTTCAGTATGTTCCCTTTTGCAATATTTGCGTATTTCTGAATAGGGATGGAAGGATTGCCATTTATTGTGGGATCCAGACCAATTTGACGGCAGAGATTCCATAGTTTTACCTGTAGACTTAATCTGGAAACCGGATATTACACTTTACGAAAGGTAAGGACAATCTTGCACATATTTCTTTGTTGCAGATGCCGTCGTGGTCGTGGATTTACAATTACCTGTGCAATCAGTGCCTATCATCACTAAAGTTTTGAGTTTGGATCTGGTTCATGGTGAGGTGTACTCGATGCAACAATATGTGAGAAAGTTTGTAGGTGACGACTTGCGACCGGTCGGTGGTTTTCTCCGGGTACTCCGGTTTCCTCTACCAACAAAACTGACCGCCACGATATAACTAGTATATTGTTTAAAGTGACGTTACAGAAAATTAACAGAAGAGGTAGGAGAATTCGGAAGTAAAGAGACAGATTTTTTTATTGCTATTTTTTTTTTCACACTTATATATACATTTATTATCAAGACTAAAGGGAATCTCCCACAGACATGTAAACAGTATCCGATTATGGCTCTCCTGTTGAAGCCCAATCGTTTTTCTGCTCCCAAAGTCTTTTAAATCATATGTATTCATTTAAGAAACAGACTTCAATATACCACAAGCATTAAATTACATATTGTAGTATTCGGAAACCAGCTACGTACATTGTACTAATCAATTTCCTCTTCCTTTCAGCTGATTGTGGGCATACCTGATGAAGGTTATTCCAGAAACGCGTCGCGCACGCTGAATTATATATCTACATTTTAATTAAGATATGAAGTGTGCAGTGCATGGAAATAGCACCTAATTTTTTCGGTGTGAGGTACAACGTCTACAAAAAGGGTTTGTTCGGGAGAAGGCGTATCAAATGCACAAGTTATCTTTTTAACGGGAGTGAAATGTGTCACGGTGGAACGTGTATTGCTTTCTGTGTGGATAACATGATCATAGTGGCGGATAAAATACAATATTATCCGACCATATCAATTCCATCCTCTTCTTCATATGAAAATCTAGACTTCTGTCGATGTTTCATCTTTGTACCTATATTATGTATTGTTCTCCTTAAAATATGTTATAAATATAGTTGAAATAATTCCCACTTGACGTTAAACAAAATTGATCACTTTATTATTGAATAGCAAAGGACGTCAGTATATCATAATATATATATATATAATATTTATATATCTGGATATATATTGCAGCATTTCTGAAGAATTTTATGGATTCGATGATTTCCGAGCTCATATTTATTCAGATGGACATGTGTCGTATAACTTTCCCACAAAAGTTGAAGCCCTTTGTCCAGTTGATGTTTCCAAATTTCCATATGACAGTCAGATTTGTTCACTGATGTTTGGATCGTGGTCATACAATGGTTTAGAATTGGACGTGCGATCAATGCAGTCTTCAGCAGACTTATCCTCGACAAAAGAAAATGTGGAATGGATCATTGATAAAGTCCCAATTGTAAGACACGAATTGTATTACGGATGTTGTCCTGAACCGTATCCTGATGTTACTTTTTATATTCATCTTACAAGAAAACCAGGTTATTACGTCACAAATATAATTATCCCATCAATATTGGTAACCCTCGTGGCATCCTTAGGATTCTTACTTCCAGTTGATTCTGGTGAGAAAGTAGGTCTGGAATTAACTGTGATGTTGGCAATGTCTGTTTTCCAGTTATTGGTTGCAGATCATTTACCACCATCAGCCGATTCAACCCCATGGATTGGTAAGTACCCTGTTTTATTGCCAAAACCACTTTTGATAAAACCATTGCACTTGAAATGGATATTTGGACATGAACTTGCGTCAGCGGTGTTAGTACTATAGTCAACGACCTACAAATGTTATAAATTACGTAAAACATGACATTGAAACAACGTCATGCTAACGTAGTGAATAAAAACCTGACGTTTCAACAATATCACGTTTAATGTGACAAAATATGACGTTCTGACAACGTGACGCACACGTCTCGTGAAAGTAAAGAAAGAAGTGATGAGTCGCGTTTTATGGGAACCAATCTGCTAAAAGGGCAATAGTAAACAGGAATTAACAACAATAAACAACGCAATTCTCATTAGAGAATTACAAACGTTGTTTCGCGCATTATTAAATAAACGTTAGAGAATACCGAAGGGGCAATCAAAAATGGACAATCCAGGCAAACTGACAACATAGGGTACACAATGTGAAGAAAACCACAAAACCGTATGTGTTGGATACCACATTACGCAAACAAACACAAATAACGTAAAAAAAGACACGAGCCCTCCTAAAATTGTATGCAACAAATGCCTTGATAGAAATTGATTTATTATTAGATAATTTGATATAAGAAGAGTTTGAAGATATCACAGTGTCATCAGAATCCGTATATCGACGAAGAACAGACAGCACAATGGCCAAAAGAAAAAGTACAAAAGGACAACAATGATCTGCAAAGCATTCTCATAAAACTAAAGATCGAGTAACACGAACCCCACTAAAAACCGGGGGTGAACTCGTGTGCTCCGGAAGGGTATATAGTACCTGCTCCATTAGTGACACCCGTCGTGTTAATCTAGTTTTATTTTCTTCATTTATTTTTATGTGTTTTACTACATTTAGAATACATTACATGAAACAATCATCAATGTAACTATGTATCATATTGAATAACCAATAATTTCCAATTAAAAATCAAATTAATTTTGATTTAGTCAGGTCAAATGTTGACTTCTTTAATATATATAATATTAGGTCACCTTAATCTTGTTAAAATAATTCCTAACACTTGCGATCTAAATGTATTAGCGAGATTAAGTCTGAATTAGGCATAGGTTAAATCCAGTCAGTTATACACGAATCAGTAACTTTAATTATATAATCCAGTTGACTCTAGACTGATTGATGTTTTCAAATTTTAATCTGTCTCTAAACCGAATGATACAAAAACCGATGAATAAAGACCTCCATCACATCTTCAATATCATTTACCAAACTTGTTGAACTATCACGAAACGTATCTCAATGACCTAGAGTTTTATACTTACAACACATATAGCCGTATTTATTAATTTACAGAGAGCGTAGATAATAATTTCATCTTAAGAAGAGTCTGAAGATACCAAACGGGTAATCAGAATCCGTAAATCGATGACGGACAGACAACACAAAGGCCAAAAGAAAGAAAAAAGGACAAATCACGATCAACAAAACAAACACATAAAACTAAAGATCGATTAACACGAACCCCACTAAAAACCGGATGTGAACTCGGGTTCTCCAGAAAGGTAAGCAGTTCCTGCTCTACTAGTGGCACCCGTCCAGGGAGAATCTCAACTTGGAGGTAATTAGGGGAATAAACTAGATTTACAATTGACCTTCGGACAATTGAGAGGTCTCCTAATCAAAAGTTTTGTGTGAAGATAAGCGAACAGAAATCGAAATCATCAACATGTTTCCAAAAGTCATTATGGTTTTAAAAATAATAAAATCTGTTAAAAAATGTATTGGCAAATGTAAATCGGTTTTGTATTTTTCACATGGAAACATTCCAAACACATAACACACAAATACATGACCGTTCACTGTCATTGTTTCGTACAGGCATCTCAATAAAATGGCGTGGGTAAGCTAATTTTATGGGCCCCTCGTAGTGAAATAATGCGATCATGTATGATTATAAATGATAGCAAGACAAAGGAATTTATCTTATTTTTCAGGTATTTTCTTCACTTTCACACTTATTTTGAGTGGAATTTCATCGTTATGGCAGGTAATGGTATTAAATATTCATTATCGTGGTGACAGAAAAATGCCAATCTGGATGAAGTATTATATATTGAAGCCATTTGCCTATGTTACTTGTGTATCATTACCACGGATAAAAAACTTATACAAATATTCTCCAAAACAGGTAAGCTAAACATATTTCAGTAAATATATTGATGCTAGAATACATATATTTTATGTGTAGCTCAATTGTTAGATTCTGGTTTTCTTTCTATTCTCATTTTAATGGTTATTTTAACATCTAGTTTCTCACAGCATATCTTTCAAATTTTGACCTGATGATAATGGTAAAATAAAATAGGAACATGCGTGCATTTCGTTTCATTGGTTAATTGCACTATTCTTATAATGATTTAATCATTAGATTAATATTGTGTTGCTCTAAATTAGGTACTAAGAAATAAGCTTTGTTAATGGGGAAACCCCAGTTTGTATAAATACCCGGTAGTATAGGCTGTGGTAGATTATTCATCATTATCTGTATCTACCAGAGCAACAAATATGACTTGTCAGGGCGGGGAACTATTATTTATATATCTCAAGTTCATTAATTTCTGTAAAGCCAAAGACAATTTCACCAAATAGACAAAAAAATACCACACTGTCTGAACAGCTTCAAAATCGATTAGCAAAATCGTAGAATTAGGCAAAATCGATACCCCTAGCACACATATACATGACTGCTTACTTTCCTGGCTTGGTACAAACACTTCAATAAAGATGTGGTGGGATTAAACCACTTTTATGGGCCGAATTATCCATGCTTAGTAAAATGATGCGATCATACAAGTGCTTTCTACATGTTAGTAATATGCCAACCCTCACATAAATCACTTTATCTAATACAAAAATGAATTAGGACTAATTCAAAACAATGCTCTTGTTTGAAGATAGAAGAATTGATTTTTTTGTAATGTTTATTAAAAGTGAAGCTTTAGAGTAGATTCAAATTAGTTTACGTAAAAACATAGCGTGTTTTCGACACAATCCACAAATCTACCTGACTACTGAAGCTACCCATCCTCTTTGTAAAGTCGACATAATGTGGTGCTTATTTTTCATTAAAATTTAAGAAATGTGTTTTGAAGGACATAGATTCCACATATTATATGACAAAAATGAGTTTTACACTTTAATAATACCCTTTTCCACACACATGCACATGTAATACTATATTCTTAAAACGTCGGTGAAAGGAAATGCTCCTATCGTGAAGTAATCTCCAGGGTTAAAGAAGTGATCCTAAATGCGGAAAAGAGAATAATAAGTATTTGTTTGTAAAAGCACTCTTTCATGATCAGTATAGTAATATGTATATATTCTAAAAACAAAACATTGTAATAAAACATCCTTCCTTAGCTTGAAGTAAACTGTTGTAGTTCTAGAGTTAGTTTACTACTTTAGTTTTGTATTTTATCATTTTTGCAACATTTTTATTTATTTTAAATTTGTTTTAGTTTGTATTTTCATTCCAGATTTATCCTGCAAATATATTGCATATACGTCATAAAATGGATGGTGATAACTAGTTTTTCTTAATCCCATAAGTTAACAATACATTAACACAAACTAATCACATTAGTTAACAATACATTAACACAAACTAATGACATTAGTTAACAATACATAAACACAAACTAATCCCATTAGTTAACAATGTATAAGCAAAAACTAATCCCATTAGTTAACAATACATTAACACAAACTAATCCCCTCGGTTAGCAATACACTAACACAAACTAATCCCATTAGTTAACAATGCATTAACACAAACTAATCCCATTAGTTAACAATACATAAACACAAACTAATCCCATTAGGTAACAATGCATAAACACAAACTAATCACATTAGTTAGCAATACACTAACACAAACTAATCCCATTAGTTAACAATACACTAACACAAACTAATCTCATTAGTTAACAATACATAAACACAAACTAATCACATTAGTTAGCAATACATAAACACAAACTAATCACATTAGTTAACAATACATAAACACAAACTAATCCCCTCAGTTAGCAATACACTAACACAAACTAATCCCATTAGTTAACAATACACTAACACAAACTAATCCCATTAGTTAACAATACATAAACACAAACTAATCACATTAGTTAACAATACATAAACACAAACTAATCACATTAGTTAACAATACATAAACACAAACTAATCACATTAGTTAGAAATACACTAACACAAACTAATCCCATTAGTTAACAATACACTAACACAAACTAATCCCATTAGTTAACAATACATAAACACAAACTAATCACATTAGTTAATAATACATAAACACAAACTAATCCCATTAGTTAACAATACATAAACACAAACTAATCCCCTCAGTTAGCAATACACAAACACAAACTAATCCCATTAGTTAACAATACACTAACACAAACTAATCCCATTAGTTAACAATACATAAACACAAACTAATCACATTAGTTAACAAAACATTAATGCAAACTAATCCCCTCAGTTAGCAATACACTAACACAAACTAATCCCATTACTTAACAATACATAAACACAAACTAATCCCATTAGCTAACAATACATTAACACAAACTAATCACATTAGTTAGCAAAACATAAACACAAACTAATCCCATTAGTTACCAATACATAAACACAAACTAATCACATAAGTTAACAATACATAAACACAAACTAATCCCATTAGTTAACAATACATTAGCACAAACTAATCACATTAGTTAACAAAACATAAAAACAAACTAATCACATTAGTTAACAATACATCAATACAAACTAATCACATTAGCTAACAAAACATAAACACAAACTAATCACATTAGTTAAGAAAACATAAACTAATCACATTAGTTAACAATACAAAAACACAAACTAATCACATTAGTTAACAATGCATAAATACAAACTAATCACATTAGTTAACAATACATAAACACAAACTGATCCCATTAGTTAACAATGCATTAACACAAACTAATCCCATTAGTTAACAATACATAAACACAAAATTATCCCATTAGTTAACCAGGCATGCACACAAACTAATCCCATTAGTTAACAATACATTAACACAAACTAAGCCCATTAGTTAACAAAACATACACACAAATTTATCCCATTAGTTAACAATATATCAACACAAACTAATCCCATTAATTAACAATATATAAACACAAACTAATCCCATTAGCCAACAATACATTAACACAAACTAATCACATTAGTTAAGAATACATTAAAACAAACTAATCAGATTAGTTAAGAATACATTGATACAAACTAATGTGATTAATTAACACTACATTAACACAGATTAATCCCATTAGCTAACAAAACATTAACACAACTAATCCCAGTAGTTCACAATACATTAACACAAATTAATCCCATTATGTAACAATGCATAAACACAAACTAAGCCCATTAGCTAACAATACACTAACACAAACTAATCCTCTCAGTTAATAATAAATAAACACAAACTAATCCCATTATTTAGCAATACATAAACACACACTAATCCCATTAGTTAACAGTGCATTAACACAAACTAATCCCATTAGTTAACAATGCATTAACACAACATAATTCCATTAGTTAACAATGCATAAACAAAAACTAATCCCATTAGTTAACAATACATAAACACAAACTAATCCTATTAGTTAACAATGCATAAACAAAAACTAATCCCATTAGTTAACAATGCATAAGCACAAACTAATGCCATTAGTTAACAATACATAAACAAAAACTAATCCCATTAGTTAACAATACATAAACACAAACTAATCCCATTAGTTAACAATACATAAACAAAAACTAATCCCATTAGTTAACAATACATAAACACAAACTAATCCCATTAGTTAACAATACATAAACAAAAACTAATCCCATTAGTTAACAATGCATAAGCACAAACTAATCCCATTAGTTTACAATACATAAACAAAAACTAATCCCATTAGTTAACAATACATAAACACAAACTAATCCCATTAGTTAACAATACATAAACAAAAACTAATCCCATTAGTTAACAATACATAAACACAAACTAATCCCATTAGTTAACAATACATAAACACAAACTAATCACATAAGTTAACAATACATAAACACAAACTAATCACATTAGTTAACAAAGCATAAACGCAAACTAATCCCAATAGTTAACAATACATTAACACAAACTAATCACATTAGTTAGCAAAACATAAACACAAACTAATCACATTAGTTAACAATACATAAACAAAAACTAATCCCATTAGTTAACAATACATAAACACAAACTAATCACATTAGTTAATAATACATAAACACAAACTAATCCCATTAGTTAACAATACATAAACACAAACTAATCCCCTCAGTTAGCAATACACAAACACAAACTAATCCCATTAGTTAACAATACACTAACACAAACTAATCCCATTAGTTAACAATACATAAACACGAACTAATCACATTAGTTAACAAAACATTAATGCAAACTAATCCCCTCAGTTAGCAATACACTAACACAAACTAATCCCATTACTTAACAATACATAAACACAAACTAATCCCATTAGCTAACAATACATTAACACAAACTAATCACATTAGTTAGCAAAACATAAACACAAACTAATCCCATTAGTTACCAATACATAAACACAAACTAATCACATAAGTTAACAATACATAAACACAAACTAATCCCATTAGTTAACAATACATTAGCACAAACTAATCACATTAGTTAACAAAACATAAAAACAAACTAATCACATTAGTTAACAATACATCAATACAAACTAATCACATTAGCTAACAAAACATAAACACAAACTAATCACATTAGTTAAGAAAACATAAACTAATCACATTAGTTAACAATACAAAAACACAAACTAATCACATTAGTTAACAATGCATAAATACAAACTAATCACATTAGTTAACAATACATAAACACAAACTGATCCCATTAGTTAACAATGCATTAACACAAACTAATCCCATTAGTTAACAATACATAAACACAAAATTATCCCATTAGTTAACAAGGCATGCACACAAACTAATCCCATTAGTTAACAATACATTAACACAAACTAAGCCCATTAGTTAACAAAACATACACACAAATTTATCCCATTAGTTAACAATATATCAACACAAACTAATCCCATTAATTAACAATATATAAACACAAACTAATCCCATTAGCCAACAATACATTAACACAAACTAATCACATTAGTTAAGAATACATTAAAACAAACTAATCAGATTAGTTAAGAATACATTGATACAAACTAATGTGATTAATTAACACTACATTAACACAGATTAATCCCATTAGCTAACAAAACATTAACACAACTAATCCCAGTAGTTCACAATACATTAACACAAATTAATCCCATTATGTAACAATGCATAAACACAAACTAAGCCCATTAGCTAACAATACACTAACACAAACTAATCCTCTCAGTTAATAATAAATAAACACAAACTAATCCCATTATTTAGCAATACATAAACACACACTAATCCCATTAGTTAACAGTGCATTAACACAAACTAATCCCATTAGTTAACAATGCATTAACACAACATAATTCCATTAGTTAACAATGCATAAACAAAAACTAATCCCATTAGTTAACAATACATAAACACAAACTAATCCTATTAGTTAACAATGCATAAACAAAAACTAATCCCATCAGTTAACAATGCATAAGCACAAACTAATGCCATTAGTTAACAATACATAAACAAAAACTAATCCCATTAGTTAACAATACATAAACACAAACTAATCCCATTAGTTAACAATACATAAACAAAAACTAATCCCATTAGTTAACAATACATAAACACAAACTAATCCCATTAGTTAACAATACATAAACAAAAACTAATCCCATTAGTTAACAATGCATAAGCACAAACTAATCCCATTAGTTTACAATACATAAACAAAAACTAATCCCATTAGTTAACAATACATAAACACAAACTAATCCCATTAGTTAACAATACATAAACAAAAACTAATCCCATTAGTTAACAATACATAAACACAAACTAATCCCATTAGTTAACAATACATAAACACAAACTAATCACATAAGTTAACAATACATAAACACAAACTAATCACATTAGTTAACAAAGCATAAATGCAAACTAATCCCAATAGTTAACAATACATTAACACAAACTAATCACATTAGTTAGCAAAACATAAACACAAACTAATCCCATTAGTTAACAATACATAAACAAAAACTAATCCCATTAGTTAACAATGCATAAGCACAAACTAATCCCATTAGTTAACAATACATAAACAAAAACTAATCCCATTAGTTAACAATACATAAACACAAACTAATCCCATTAGTTAACAATACATAAACAAAAACTAATCCCATTAGTTAACAATACATAAACACAAACTAATCCCATTAGTTAACAATACATAAACACAAACTAATCACATAAGTTAACAATACATAAACACAAACTAATCACATTAGTTAACAAAGCATAAACGCAAACTAATCCCAATAGTTAACAATACATTAACACAAACTAATCACATTAGTTAGCAAAACATAAACACAAACTAATCCCATTAGTTAGCAAAACATAAACACAAACTAATCACATTAGCTAACAAAACATAAACACAAACTAATCACATTAGTTAACAATACACTAACACAAACTAATCCCATTAGTTAACAATACATCAATACAAACTAATCACATTAGCTAACAAAACATAAACACAAACTAATCACATTAGTTAACAAAACATATACTAATCACATTAGTTAACAATACAAAAACACAAACTAAAGTAATAATTTTTTGATTAGAAAACGGAAAATTTGAGTTTTCTCGAAAACAATACATTTTTTTAAAACACAGTAAACGAGAGTTTTGTGCAGAATTTTACTACCATTTTTAAAATATGCATTTCATCTAACAATAACCTTTCATTATTGCTGCACTCATCTGAAATTTGACATTTTCCCCGATTTTTACCGCCAAAATAGAGGTGGGAGTAAACTAACTAGAGGTAGCAGCCAGGTAAATCTTACCTTGATAGAGACAGAGACACGTGTACAGGCATATTTTGACACTCCATTTTTAAACTTTAAAATCTTTCTAAAAGTTCACATAAAATTTCTTCATAAACCTATTTTTTGACATCTTAACATATATATAAACATCGCAAGAATGGGTAAAACAAAGGACTTGTCAAAAGATTGTAAAAACATTGTGTTAAATCTATTCAAGTTTTTTCAGCTTGAGAAGGCCAGGGGAAGACCATTTTATTCCCCAGATAATTTGATTAAAAGAACATGCAAGGCTGCTGGCATATCTTACAGTTCTGTGTATAGAGCTGTAAACGGTAAAAGTCCTCCTGAATCCAACAGACCGAAAGAAAGAAAGAAAACTCTTGATGATTTTGACCGTTGCGTTATTAAACGGACCGTTCATAGCATGTACAACAGGAAAATTGCCCCAACAGTCTCAAAAATTAAGAAAGAAATTGAAGATACAATTAAAATCTCGAAATCAACGCATACTTTAACTTTATTAGATCTTGGTTATAAGTACAAAAAATCCGGCGATAATAGGAGGCTTTTATATGATCAGAGGTCAGTAATAAATGATCGGTGTAATTACCTCCGAAAAATCAGGAAGTTTCGAGAGGATGGGTATGAAATTGTATATTTGGATGAGACCTGGGTTAATCAGAATCATGCCACTGACTACATGTGGTTACCAGTTGATGGTTCTGATGCCCCAAAGATCCCTTCAGGAAAAGGTAAAAGGTTGATAGTTTTGCACGCTGGTAATCGTGAGGAGGGTTTGATTGATAGGTGTGATTTGGTTTTTCTTGCCAAAGCTAAAGATGGGGATTATCACCAAGAAATGAACGGGCCCATCTTTCTAAACTGGTTCGAAAATCAGCTTATGCCAGCATTAAAAAGCCCAAGTGTTATCGTTTTAGATAATGCCAGTTATCACAACATCAAGACTGAAGAAACTGTTGTGCCAAACTTTAATCAGAGAAAAGCTGTCTTACAAGATTATCTTTCAAAACACAACATTCCTTTTCAGCCCCTTGAAACTAAAAAACAACTTTATGAAAAAATCAAATTTAAGAAACTCCTTTCCGTTTTTAAAACTGATAAAATTGCCAACCTACACGGTCACGAAGTTCTAAGAACCCCTGTTCGCCATTGCGAATTGAACCCCATAGAACTTATTTGGGCACAGGTTAAAGGGTTTGTTGCAGAAAACAATACAACTTTTCGTTTGAAGGATGTGAAAGAACTTGTTTATGGGGGTTTGGCAGAATTACAAAGGAAGTTTGGGCGAAGGCAGAAGACCATGTATTATAAATAGAAAAGGAGTATGGGAAAGAGAATTGCATTGATAGGAGTGAGATTCCCCCAATAATAATTGATTTTGATGACGACGAGTCCAGCGACGAGGAAAGCTGAATCCAGTCCAACATGATTACATATTGAACGGGTATACCGGTTGTAAATGACAGATTGTACATAACGTTTTTACCTATAAAATTTTATTCATATCCAATAATTGTGTACTCTATGTCTAACTTCAGTGAATTTATTAGCAGAAAAGACCGTTCTTTTTCGAATTATTTCAGAAAGATTGAAATAGCTTGGTCAAATTAAAAATCAGTAATTATGGAAATTTATGATTTCAAGTTTTTTTCAAAATTTTCGAGGTAAATCTCAGGTAAGCATGTGTATAAATGTCACGTAGTCAAATGCATTAACCATGAAGGGAACAATAGCCTTCTCCGGCACTTCGACGAGAGACAATAGACCAGCTGCGGGACCACCGTCGTTCCTATTGTTATATGGGATTACGTCCACGGTGAGTTGGCTGTCACATTTAACGAGTAAACTTGGCCTATTTTGAAGAACTTAGCCTGAAATAAAGACAAAAATAACGCCAAAAATTGGTAATTTTTCAGATGAGCAGGGCCTTCAGAATAATTTCAACCGTAAATATTTATACAATTCCAAAATGGTAGTAAAATTCCTGACAAAACTCTCGTTGGATGCGTTAAAAAAAAATCTACGCTTTACGAAATATTTAGATTTTTCCGTTTTCTAATCAAAAAATTATTACTTTAATCACATTAGTTAACAATGAATAAATACAAACTAATCCCATTAGTTAACAATACATAAACACAAACTAATCCCATTAGCTAACAATGCATTAACACAAACTAATCCCATTAGTTAACAATACATAAACAAAAAATTATCCCATTAGTTAACAAGGCATGCACACAAACTAATCCCATTAGTTAACAATACATTAACACAAACTAAGCCCATTAGTTAACAAAACATACACACAAATTTATCCCATTAGTTAACAATATATCAACACAAACTAATCCCATTAGTTAACAATATATAAACACAAACTAATCCCATTAGCCAACAATACATTAACACAAATAATCACATTAGTTAACAATACATTAAAACAAACTAATCAGATTAGTTAAGAATACATTGATACAAACGAATGTGATTAATTAACACTACATTAACACAGATTAATCCCATTAGCTAACAAAACATTAACACAACTAATCCCATTAGTTAACAATACATACACACAAACTAATCCCATTAGTTAACAGTGTATTAACACAAACTAATCCCATTAGTTAACAGTGCATTAACACAAACTAATCCCATTAGTTAACAATACATTAAAACAAACTAATCCCATTAGTTAACAATACATAAACACAAACTAATCCCATTAGTTAACAGTGTATTAACACAAACTAATCACATTAGTTAACAGTGCATTAACACAAACTAATCCCATTAGTTAACAGTGCATTAACACAAACTAATCCCATTAGTTAACAATACATAAACACAAACTAATCCCATTAGTTAACAGTGTATTAACACAAACTAATCCCATTAGTTAAAAGTGCATTAACACAAACTAATCCCATTAGTTAACAATACATAAACAAAAACTAATCCCATTAGTTAACAATACATACACACAAACTAATCCCATTAGTTAACAGTGTATTAACACAAACTAATCCCATTAGTTAACAGTGCATTAACACAAACTAATCCCATTAGTTAACAATACATTAAAACAAACTAATCCCATTAGTTAACAATACATAAACACAAACTAATCCCATTAGTTAACAGTGTATTAACACAAACTAATCACATTAGTTAACAGTGCATTAACACAAACTAATCCCATTAGTTAACAGTGCATTAACACAAACTAATCCCATTAGTTAACAATACATAAACACAAACTAATCCCATTAGTTAACAGTGTATTAACACAAACTAATCCCATTAGTTAAAAGTGCATTAACACAAACTAATCCCATTAGTTAACAATACATAAACAAAAACTAATCCCATTAGTTAACAATACATAAACACAAACTAATCCCATTAGTTAACAATACATAAACAAAAACTAATCCCATTAGTTAACAATGCATAAGCACAAACTAATCCCATTAGTTTACAATACATAAACTAAAACTAATCCCATTAGTTAACAATACATAAACACAAACTAATCCCATTAGTTAACAATACATAAACAAAAACTAATCCCATTAGTTAACAATACATAAACACAAACTAATCCCATTAGTTAACAATACATAAACACAAACTAATCACATAAGTTAACAATACATAAACACAAACTAATCACATTAGTTAACAAAGCATAAACGCAAACTAATCCCAATAGTTAACAATACATGAACACAAACTAATCACATTAGTTAGCAAAACATAAACACAAACTAATCCCATTAGTTAATAATACATAAACAAAAACTAATCCCATTAGTTAACAATGCATAAGCACAAACTAATCCCATTAGTTAACAATACATAAACAAAAACTAATCCCATTAGTTAACAATACATAAACACAAACTAATCCCATTAGTTAACAATACATAAACAAAAACTAATCCCATTAGTTAACAATACATAAACACAAACTAATCCCATTAGTTAACAATACATAAACACAAACTAATCACATAAGTTAACAATACATAAACACAAACTAATCACATTAGTTAACAAAGCATAAACGCAAACTAATCCCAATAGTTAACAATACATTAACACAAACTAATCACATTAGTTAGCAAAACATAAACACAAACTAATCCCATTAGTTAGCAAAACATAAACACAAACTAATCACATTAGCTAACAAAACATAAACACAAACTAATCACATTAGTTAACAATACACTAACACAAACTAATCCCATTAGTTAACAATACATCAATACAAACTAATCACATTAGCTAACAAAACATAAACACAAACTAATCACATTAGTTAACAAAACATATACTAATCACATTAGTTAACAATACAAAAACACAAACTAAAGTAATAATTTTTTGATTAGAAAACGGAAAATTTGAGTTTTCTCGAAAACAATACATTTTTTTAAAACACAGTAAACGAGAGTTTTGTGCAGAATTTTACTACCATTTTTAAAATATGCATTTCATCTAACAATAACCTTTCATTATTGCTGCACTCATCTGAAATTTGACATTTTCCCCGATTTTTACCGCCAAAATAGAGGTGGGAGTAAACTAACTAGAGGTAGCAGCCAGGTAAATCTTACCTTGATAGAGACAGAGACACGTGTACAGGCATATTTTGACACTCCATTTTTAAACTTTAAAATCTTTCTAAAAGTTCACATAAAATTTCTTCATAAACCTATTTTTTGACATCTTAACATATATATAAACATCGCAAGAATGGGTAAAACAAAGGACTTGTCAAAAGATTGTAAAAACATTGTGTTAAATCTATTCAAGTTTTTTCAGCTTGAGAAGGCCAGGGGAAGACCATTTTATTCCCCAGATAATTTGATTAAAAGAACATGCAAGGCTGCTGGCATATCTTACAGTTCTGTGTATAGAGCTGTAAACGGTAAAAGTCCTCCTGAATCCAACAGACCGAAAGAAAGAAAGAAAACTCTTGATGATTTTGACCGTTGCGTTATTAAACGGACCGTTCATAGCATGTACAACAGGAAAATTGCCCCAACAGTCTCAAAAATTAAGAAAGAAATTGAAGATACAATTAAAATCTCGAAATCAACGCATACTTTAACTTTATTAGATCTTGGTTATAAGTACAAAAAATCCGGCGATAATAGGAGGCTTTTATATGATCAGAGGTCAGTAATAAATGATCGGTGTAATTACCTCCGAAAAATCAGGAAGTTTCGAGAGGATGGGTATGAAATTGTATATTTGGATGAGACCTGGGTTAATCAGAATCATGCCACTGACTACATGTGGTTACCAGTTGATGGTTCTGATGCCCCAAAGATCCCTTCAGGAAAAGGTAAAAGGTTGATAGTTTTGCACGCTGGTAATCGTGAGGAGGGTTTGATTGATAGGTGTGATTTGGTTTTTCTTGCCAAAGCTAAAGATGGGGATTATCACCAAGAAATGAACGGGCCCATCTTTCTAAACTGGTTCGAAAATCAGCTTATGCCAGCATTAAAAAGCCCAAGTGTTATCGTTTTAGATAATGCCAGTTATCACAACATCAAGACTGAAGAAACTGTTGTGCCAAACTTTAATCAGAGAAAAGCTGTCTTACAAGATTATCTTTCAAAACACAACATTCCTTTTCAGCCCCTTGAAACTAAAAAACAACTTTATGAAAAAATCAAATTTAAGAAACTCCTTTCCGTTTTTAAAACTGATAAAATTGCCAACCTACACGGTCACGAAGTTCTAAGAACCCCTGTTCGCCATTGCGAATTGAACCCCATAGAACTTATTTGGGCACAGGTTAAAGGGTTTGTTGCAGAAAACAATACAACTTTTCGTTTGAAGGATGTGAAAGAACTTGTTTATGGGGGTTTGGCAGAATTACAAAGGAAGTTTGGGCGAAGGCAGAAGACCATGTATTATAAATAGAAAAGGAGTATGGGAAAGAGAATTGCATTGATAGGAGTGAGATTCCCCCAATAATAATTGATTTTGATGACGACGAGTCCAGCGACGAGGAAAGCTGAATCCAGTCCAACATGATTACATATTGAACGGGTATACCGGTTGTAAATGACAGATTGTACATAACGTTTTTACCTATAAAATTTTATTCATATCCAATAATTGTGTACTCTATGTCTAACTTCAGTGAATTTATTAGCAGAAAAGACCGTTCTTTTTCGAATTATTTCAGAAAGATTGAAATAGCTTGGTCAAATTAAAAATCAGTAATTATGGAAATTTATGATTTCAAGTTTTTTTCAAAATTTTCGAGGTAAATCTCAGGTAAGCATGTGTATAAATGTCACGTAGTCAAATGCATTAACCATGAAGGGAACAATAGCCTTCTCCGGCACTTCGACGAGAGACAATAGACCAGCTGCGGGACCACCGTCGTTCCTATTGTTATATGGGATTACGTCCACGGTGAGTTGGCTGTCACATTTAACGAGTAAACTTGGCCTATTTTGAAGAACTTAGCCTGAAATAAAGACCAAAATAACGCCAAAAATTGGTAATTTTTCAGATGAGCAGGGCCTTCAGAATAATTTCAACCGTAAATATTTATACAATTCCAAAATGGTAGTAAAATTCCTGACAAAACTCTCGTTGGATGCGTTAAAAAAAAAATCTACGCTTTACGAAATATTTAGATTTTTCCGTTTTCTAATCAAAAAATTATTACTTTAATCACATTAGTTAACAATGAATAAATACAAACTAATCCCATTAGTTAACAATACATAAACACAAACTAATCCCATTAGCTAACAATGCATTAACACAAACTAATCCCATTAGTTAACAATACATAAACAAAAAATTATCCCATTAGTTAACAAGGCATGCACACAAACTAATCCCATTAGTTAACAATACATTAACACAAACTAAGCCCATTAGTTAACAAAACATACACACAAATTTATCCCATTAGTTAACAATATATCAACACAAACTAATCCCATTAGTTAACAATATATAAACACAAACTAATCCCATTAGCCAACAATACATTAACACAAATAATCACATTAGTTAACAATACATTAAAACAAACTAATCAGATTAGTTAAGAATACATTGATACAAACGAATGTGATTAATTAACACTACATTAACACAGATTAATCCCATTAGCTAACAAAACATTAACACAACTAATCCCAGTAGTTCACAATACATTAACACAAATTAATCCCATTATGTAACAATGCATAAACACAAACTAAGCCCATTAGCTAACAATACACTAACACAAACTAATCCTCTCAGTTAATAATAAATAAACACAAACTAATCCCATTATTTAGCAATACATAAACACACACTAATCCCATTAGTTAACAGTGCATTAACACAAACTAATCCCATTAGTTAACAATGCATTAACACAACATAATTCCATTAGTTAACAATGCATAAACAAAAACTAATCCTATTAGTTAACAATACATAAACACAAACTAATCCCATTAGTTAACAATGCAAAAACAAAAATTAATCCCATTAGTTAACAATACATAAACACAAAATAATCCCATTATTTAATAATACATAAACACAAAATAACCTCATTAGTTAGCAATGCATACACACAAACTAATCCCATTAGTTAACACTACACACACACAAACTAATCCCATTAGTTAACAATGCATCAACACAAACTAATCCAATTAGTTAACAATACATAAACACAAACTAATCCTATTAGTTAGCAGTGCATTAACACAAACTAATCCCATTCGTTAACAGTGCATTAACACAAACTAATCCCATTAGTTAACAATACATAAACACAAACTAATCCCATTAGTTAACAGTGCATTAACACAAACTAATCCCATTAGTTAACAGTGCATTAACACAAACTAATCCCATTAGCTAACAAAACATTAACACAAACTAATCCTATTAGTTAACAGTGCATTAACACAAACTAATCCCATTAGTTAACAGTGTATTAACACAAACTAATCCCATTAGTTAACAGTGCATTAACACAAACTAATCCCATTAGTTAACAATACATTAAAACAAACTAATCCCATTAGTTAACAATACATAAACACAAACTAATCCCATTAGTTAACAGTGTATTAACACAAACTAATCACATTAGTTAACAGTGCATTAACACAAACTAATCCCATTAGTTAACAGTGCATTAACACAAACTAATCCCATTAGTTAACAATGCATAAACACAAACTAATCCCATTAGTTAACAGTGTATTAACACAAACTAATCCCATTAGTTAAAAGTGCATTAACACAAACTAATCCCATTAGCTAACAAAACATTAACACAAACTAATCCTATCAGTTAAGGTAGTAGGCCTGGGGTATGGGAGATAACTCTATTTTCAGTGTCTTCTCAAATATATGATCATCTGTGCGTTTGAAAATTCCCCCTCAATTCCAAGCTTCTTGGTGACAAAGATTGTTTACATTGAATATGGCCAATTAAAAAAAAAGACTCCTTTTCCTTTTACCTTCCCATTAGTTAACAGTGTATTAACACAAACTAATCCCATTAGCTAACAAAACATTAACACAACTAATCCCAGTAGTTCACAATACATTAACACAAATTAATCCCATTATGTAACAATGCATAAACACAAACTAAGCCCATTAGCTAACAATACACTAACACAAACTAATCCTCTCAGTTAATAATAAATAAACACAAACTAATCCCATTATTTAGCAATACATAAACACACACTAATCCCATTAGTTAACAGTGCATTAACACAAACTAATCCCATTAGTTAACAATGCATTAACACAACATAATTCCATTAGTTAACAATGCATAAACAAAAACTAATCCCATTAGTTAACAATACATAAACACAAACTAATCCCATTAGTTAACAATGCAAAAACAAAAACTAATCCCATTAGTTAACAATACATAAACACAAAATAATCCCATTAGTTAACAATACATAGACACAAAATAATCCCCTCAGTTAACAATATATTAACACAAGCTAACCCCATTAGTTAACAATGCATAAGCACAAACTAATCCCATTAGTTAACAATACATAAACAAAAACTAATCCCATTATTTAACAATACATAAACACAAAATAACCTCATTAGTTAGCAATGCATAAACACAAACTAATCCCATTAGTTAACACTACATACACACAAACTAATCCCATTAGTTAACAGTGTATTAACACAAACTAATCCCATTAGTTAACAGTGCATTAACACAAACTAATCCCATTAGTTAACAATACATTAAAACAAACTAATCCCATTAGTTAACAATACATAAACACAAACTAATCCCATTAGTTAACAGTGTATTAACACAAACTAATCACATTAGTTAACAGTGCATTAACACAAACTAATCCCATTAGTTAACAGTGCATTAACACAAACTAATCCCATTAGTTAACAATACATAAACACAAACTAATCCCATTAGTTAACAGTGTATTAACACAAACTAATCCCATTAGTTAAAAGTGCATTAACACAAACTAATCCCATTAGCTAACAAAACATTAACACAAACTAATCCGATCAGTTAAGGTAGTAGGCCTGGGGTATGGGAGATAACTCTATTTTCAGTGTCTTCTCAAATATATGATCATCTGTGCGTTTGAAAATTCCCCCTCAATTCCAAGCTTCTTGGTGACAAAGATTGTTTACATTGAATATGACCAGTTAAAAAAAAAGACTCCTTTTCCTTTTACCTTTCCATAGATGTGCTCCTTGCAGGGCTCACCAAACCAGGCGAAGTGGGCGAAATTCTCGCCCTATATAGTCTGAAGTCGCTCTCCCTCGACTACAAAGCGAAATTAAAGTCGCCTTGTTTCTTTTTGCAGGTCACTCTTTTCTTGCAAATAATCTTCGTTTTATGGTAAAGCTGATTGTCAAAACAATTGTAATCAATGGGAAGATACATAACAATAAGAGGAAAAGGTTTTACTCAAGCAATAAAGAAGGTTTAATTTGTTGATACAAAAGTATCACGGCAAACTTCTGCAAATTTGTACTGACGAAATTCCAGGTGAATATTAAATCCCAAATCTTAAAATATACAAACAGACGCTTCCTTTACCAAATTGGCCATTGAATTGTGTTATATTCTAATTATTTTCACCAAACTTGAGTTATTTGTAGCTTTTCAAAAGCTAAACAATCAACATGTCTAAGTTTTAAACACGGCGATCATGGGGACGTAGGTAATCAGGGGACGGAAACGAACATTTAGATGTCATTGACAGATTTCAATGCAAAAATGAATAAATCTAAAATCGATAAATATCAGATCAATAATAATAATAAAACAAATACAAAACATGAATTTAATGTTAAATATGAAAGATATAAACAAGATATTAGCAAAGATAGAAAGCTATGTTTGGGAAAAAAATTGTAATATCTGATCCTCTCTTATACTGCCGCCGCCGCCGCCCCCCCCCCCCCCCCCCCCCCCCCTTCTTCTAAGACAACTAAAGAATAACCAGAATCAAACAAATACAACTGGAGCACAGAATTTTAAGGAATTTAACAATACAGCTGGGTGGCTGTCTGTGTTTTTTGTGTTTTTTTTTGTAATGAATTAATCAAGTAGAGTCACCCTCAAAAACCACCCCTCCACTTCCCCAGCCGACTTGAAAATAAAAAAGACAAATGCAGTCATTTGGTAATTTGGACATTCACTTTGTCAATTATAAGAATTGAAAAGCTTTTTGTTATTGGTAACTAGTTATTTTTTATCTCATAAACAAAGAAACTAGTAAAGGATGGGTGTGTGATAACTTTCCTCGACAATTTCATTTTTTTCTGGGTACCTTCCATGAAAAACATAAATTTAAATATTTTAAAAATCTGACGGTAAAAGTTTGTAAAATTTGGTGCAATGATGTCTATATGTCTATTCTTCAGTGTGACATTTTTTGGTGGAAATTAATTGACAGGAATTTTTTTAATCCGATTTTTAATACCAAGGTGGTCCTCAGGGCATCCCCCCTTTTTTGCAGTTTCCACTGTTTTGCACGTGATTATCTCCAAACAGGATATTCAGATATGCTAGATATTTCATATTTATTCAACAGCAACACTCTCAAGTGTATTAAAGCCAAAATATTCCCTTTCAATCAGAAATAAATGTGCATATCTATTAGAATCTTCCGAAACTAGTATTACCATCTGGCGTCAAGAATAAAAGAGTAATTTAAATATTTTAAAAATCCGACGGTGAAAGTTTGTAAAATTTGGTTCATTGATGTCTATATATATTTTCTTTACTGTGACATTTTTTGGTGGAAATTAAATGACAGAATTTTTTTCAATAAGATTTTTAATACCAGGGTGGTACCTCATGGCATTCCCCCTTTTTTCCCAATTTCCACTGTTCGAACGTGATTATCTCCAAACAGGATATTCATATATGCTAGATATTTCATATTTATTGAACAATAACACTGTCAAGTGTATTAAAATCAAAATATTCCCTTTCAACCAGAAATAAATGCATATATCTATTAGAAACTTTCGAAACTAGTATTACCATCTGGCGTCCGGAATACCCCCAAAATTCCTATATTTAGGATGTGCTATGGAGAAAACGGCACGGTGAAATTTTTTGAAACTTTGGCAGATAATGTATTTAGACATAACTATTCCATGATGCAAATTTAAAAAAAAATGATTGATGGGAAAATTTTAGGGTAACCCAGGTCTACTACCTTAAGACATTAACACAAATTAATCTGATTTGTTAACAATATATTAACTCAAAACTAATCACAATAGTTAATAATGCACTAAAGCACAAACTAACCGCCTCAGTAAACAGTACATTAACACAAACGAGTCATTGGATCTTTCGAACATGATTAATTATATTTTCACTCTTAATGAGTCGTTATATCCTACTTGCACGTAATAGCTCACAAAATGTTTAGTTACATGTAATCAATGCTTGTTTCTAAATATAGTAAGCGAAATAGTATACTTACCATAAGAGTTAAAAGTACTATTTCTATTTAACCACGTCTGTTAAAAAAAACATGTAGGTATATTATTCTTGAAGGACAAAAATATATCCAAGTTGTTCAATGTTTTGGACATGAACAGAAAATCAAAAGAAGAAGAGATGGGCAGTACAGCAGCAATGGAAGAGACACTGGAAGTTGACGATTCGGAATTATGGATGAAATTTTCTTTAGTTCTTGATAGGATAGGATTATTTGCTTTCATTTTGTCCTTTGTAATCGGATGTCTGCTTATTTTTGTTGGAATACAAACCTAAATACCATTCCATGTGGTACTTGCTTAATTTCTGTGCCTTGTCGAAATCTTTGTTGCATGCGATAGATTTCAAATGAACTGAATATTATTTCAATGCTATGCAATCAATTTCAAGTGAACTGAATATTATTTCCATGCTCTATATATTTAAATGGAATTAATTTCTGAAGAGCCAGAGACTACTTTTAAAGACAATATTTTTATTGAAGGAAGAAACATATAACAAGAAAGAAGAACAAGAGGAGACAGTGTTAATAGATGAAGCAGAATTATGGATTCAGCTAGCCTTAGCGTTGGACAGAATCGGACTGATTTTATTCTTCTGCTCCTTTTCCCTTGTATGTACAATCCTCTTTTCAAAAATACATTAAATGGAGACATATAAGGACTTCGTATATGTTATCCGGAATTTCATGTTTCATTTTTAATTCTTATTTATTACGTGACATTGTTGTTTTTACAAACTCATTTGCCTAGGATGCACCAGGCATGTTAATTTACTCTGAAACCTCAAAACGTAGTGCAAATGGTATTATATGGCCTCCTATGTAATTATATATAAAAAATACCGCCTTTTATTCAAGGTATAGTTCATCTGTTTTCTTAGTTTATGGCAAATATAAGATAGAGTTTTATTTCTTTCAGTAGTCAATTTGATGCAAAAAGTGTTAACGGAAATGTATATGCAATACATTTTTGCAAACTTTGGTAAGGCAAATTTTCAAAAACCAATGGTTTTTGCAATTCTATTTCGGCCCTTCGGTTTTCTTGCCGCCAAATACCTTTAAATTGTTTGGTTTTCCAATATGTTGGCTTTGAGTGTTCCTCATGAAGGTTATTTTAGTAACGCGTCGTTCGCTCTAAATTTGATATCTAGGTTTTTATTACAATGAAAACATTGATCCAATGACAATGGCGAACACAACGTAAGAGGCAAATATAAATGGTATTCAACTCCTGAAAGACCTTTATTTATTTCAAAAAATTGCCCCCAAAAAAACCCCGCCTTTTTAGACTGAGTGGGTGGGTGGGTTGCGATGTTTAAGGCCACTTTCAGCAATATTTCAGTTATGTCTTGGCGCTCTGTTTTATGGGTGGAGGAAACCATAGAAAAAAAACTGACAAGTAGCATGGCACGGACAAACGTTATCACATAATGTTGTATAGATTACACCTCGTCTGAAGGGGATTCGAACTCACAACGTTAGTGACGATAGGTATTGATTGCATAGGTAGCTATAAATCCAACTACCATACGATCCCGACCATGACGGCCCCTTTTTAGACTGAAATAACCACAAATGTATAATATATATTCAGGATTATAGAATGCTTAATATACTGTGATATACATTTTATTGGTGGGGAACAAATATTCGTAGATTTATGGCTCAAACAAAAATTCGCGGATGTAAGAAATCAGCGAAATGTAAATATGTTCTTTTCATTTACTGGGATATTGTTAATATTAATAATAATAATAACAGAATTTCATTACATTTTGATATTACTTTACATTTTGTATTTTAAAATTTTGGTATCCATGAATTTAAGAACCCACCAATATATCTTTATTGAGCCATCCACGAAAATTAAGAATCACGAACTCGAGTGCTTTCACAATATGTTCAATTGGACATCAAAACTATTGATGTCTGAGGAATGTACGCATAGAAAAGTTTAAATACCAATTAGAGAGGGGCAGTCAATCTCAAAATTCCCGCGCAACACGAACTTCTTGCAAAAGTAACGCCACACACATATTTTTGAAATTACTGAATAAATTAATAGTAACGTACATTTTGTATATATTCAAAATTGTGTTCGATAGAAATATCTTCAATCCAAGATGACTGTTGTTACTACCATTATAATGTCCACGGAATTGTCACAAAGGTATTAGTTAAAATTGTTTGTCATTGTTCGATGTACATTCAGGGCTTGTATGAGAATCGAAGACTGTCGGAAATGTGTTTAGAATAATATGCTATCATAATATATAAAAATATATGTAATCATATTGTCATTCTCTCTTAACCATTTTCTCATTTTATTGTAAATTTTGTATCGGTAATATCGGAAGGGGGCGACGGGGGGTTGAATGTACGTCTTTATTGAACACCATTTTGTGCCGATTGAAGGTAAGTTTTTACTTATAGTATTAGTTATTGTAAGGATAACATTAAATGTGATAGTGGGTCAAATGCCCCTAAATGGCCGCTAAACAACGGTGTGTCCATCGTTCAAAAACCTGTTTGTCAAACTCTCAAACATTTTGACAACAAGTTGTTGAACGATGGACACACCATTGTTTAGCGGACATTTATGGGCATTTGACACATTTTCACATTTAATGTTATCCATAGCTAATGCTATAAGTAAAAACTTACCGTCAAGCGGCACAAAATGGCTTCCAATTATCACCCCCTGAATGTATGACCAGACATTTTATGCGGAGTAGTGGTTTAATTCTCATCATACAACAATTGGTGGTAAAGTTATTTCACACTTTTGAATTGCACGGACTCAACAGTGTATTAAATTAGATCTTTGACATGTGTAAATGTTTTAATGTGTCAAATGTTTAACAAAGAAAATCACAGTTATTTAAACAGACAGATATAAGAAGTTTATAATATTAAATCATTGGATTATTTTTATTTATGAAAATCTTTTAAATACATTGAACTTTTGGGTGACCTTTAGGTCATTTGTTTGAAATCCCCGTGAGACATGTAGCTCTCCAGAATGATAAATCATACCTCTAATGAAACTTTGCAAACTTTGCATGGCTTTTTATGATGCACACATGCATATTGCTCTCTAATTCTCAAGTGCATTACACCAAAGACTATGCAATTGGTATTTGTTGCTTCTATGCTATGCACGCAGAGC
Source organism: Bathymodiolus brooksi (assembly GCA_963680875.1). NCBI lineage: Eukaryota > Metazoa > Mollusca > Bivalvia > Mytilida > Modiolidae > Bathymodiolus > Bathymodiolus brooksi. Next base: position 55,927,927 of record OY804577.1, read on the forward strand.
AAAGACTGGTTGGTTCGGAATCAGAATAATGTGTCAGAGTGGGGCAACATATCCACTCTCGGACTGTTGTTTCGGTCAGCTAGCACTATATAAATCCAACTGCGCGCGTTGGTCTAGCACAAAGCGAACCCCATCATCATTGAAAACTAACTTGTTCTAGCCATGATATAGCTGAAAAATGCTGAGTTGACGTTAAACAACAATCACTCACTCACTTGGATGCTTTACAAATTTTCGCCACAATAGACAGAATAATTTTTATCCTCTATTCCTACGCCTATATATCGACTTTCACAGTTGTGACCGTTATGTAATATCACGGCCATTGAAACATTCATGACGTCACAGTGATTGCGCCGAAGTGATCAAGATTTTATTCGTAACTACTCACATCTTTGTTAGACTCAATAAAATACTGTCCGATTGTCTTTCATCAGATATTGTCGAATAATATGTTTCTATGTGTGATGTTAAATTCACCACAGTGTCAAATGTCTGTTGCTCATTGTGATATTAAACCTACCACAGCTCCACACATTTGAGTTATAGTGTTTAACAACACTTTCAACAATATTTCAGTTATATCGCGGCGGTCAGTTTTATTGGTGGAGGAAACAGGAGTGTCTGCCGAAAATCACTGGCAAGCTTTATCACATAATGTTGTATCGAGTATACCTCGCCATGAGCGGGATTCGAACTCACAATAGTAGTGGTGATATGCACTGATTGCATAGGTTATTGTAAATCCAACTACCATACGATCATGACCACGACGGCCCTTCCATACATTCGTATGTTGCATTGCTCCTGATATTTGGCGAGAAGGCAGATGATATTGAAGTTTGGTTTTCTTTACTATGCATGTTTATGTAAATATAAAAATACCAATATTAACGTTAGTTCACCAGATTTAAATTACTAAATTTAACTTCGCCAGTTGTGGTCAACACTACAATATAAACCAAATTTAACTATTAACTATGCAATGAAAGTTTAAATGGTGAATATCAACAAATTTAAAAATAAAATTAATTAATTAATTAATTTAATACAAAAGTAGATATCTAATTTAGCACGCACCACGCGTTTTTATTTGGGAAAACCTCCATCAGGTACGCTCAAAGTCAAATAATTTAAAAATCTTTAGAGGCAAGAAAACCAAAGGACATAAACATGATAGCCAACATTAGCTTTGATCATTTATATCTGAGCGATGCGAACCTCTAATAATTGCATTATTTAGGACCTTTGCATTTCCAAAATCAATATATCTATTAAACCCGTGTGTGAGGGAGATGCACCCTCATTGCATTTTTACACTGAAACAGCAGTCCGCGAGTAGACATATTACTTCACTCTGACACATCCTGATTCGGAGTCAAACAGTCTTTATTCTTATTCTGGATTGTCCACACTTGATTGCCTCTTCAGTTTTCTCTAACGTTTATTCTAGGGTTAGGGATATGGTGTTTAACGCCACTTTCAATATTGTTTCAGCTATATCGTGGCGGTCAGTTTTATTGGTGGAGGAAACCGGAGTAGCCAGATAAAACCACCGAACCTCCGCTAGTCACGGACAAACTTTATTACATAATGTTGTATCGAGTACACCTCGCATGAGTGGGATTCGAACTCACAACCTAGTGTTGATATGCACTGATTGAATAGGTAATTATAAATCCAATACCATGCGATCACGACCACGACGACCCCCCATTTAACTCTCGTCTATAATAAGATGAAGAAAGTTATTTGTTAACTTTACACAAATAAGTTTGAATTTAGCATACTAAAACCCCCATTTTCGACAATTATATAATAGATGTTCCGTTCTGCTTGATTAACTTTAAAATCTGATTCAACCCACCATTTCTTTAGAAATGTCTGTACCAAGTCAGGGTCATTACCGTTTTCACAGTTTTCCGGTTGTTGACTGATTTTGTCTGTTTATATACTTATGAGTTTTGACTTTCCCTTTGAAAGATTGCTCGGAGTTCGGTAATTTTGTTATTACCCTTATTTCCATGTTATATTTTTAATTTCTTTCATAAATTTGTCAGGAATACCCATGATTTCTGTATCAAAACCACACAAGAAAAAGAGGGAATCATTACGATTATTGTTTTTCCAAAATAGGTTAAATTTCAGCTTTTCCAGAAGTGTACACAGTTACTCATTTTCTCTATGATACATTTCCATATCTTTTCTTCATTCGTGACTTATGCCCAAAGTTTTTACACTATCAATAATATACGTGTGCATTGAAATTGTACCACCCTGTTCTACCCAAGTTAAGCTTGAGACGAAAGTTCCACCACTAAAACATTTAGGTTCATCCTGAAGGCGTATGCAACACCCTGAAGATCTTCTGTTTAGTCTGAGGTGCTTCATGGTGATGTAATCTCATACTAACAGATAGACACGTGTTAACGTCTTTATCTCAGATTTCAAAACACTGAATTTTGTAAATGTTCTTGTTACCTTTGTATCGTAATAATGACGCTTCTGAACTAGCGGATCACATACTCTAGCTCAGTTAAACATTTTGGCGTATTTTTCGAAAAGATAGGTAGTCGCCATTAGTAATTATTTATCGTTTTTGCAGTAAGCGTGTGATGTCACGTTTAAAATGTCACATGTGATGCTAATAATGCAAAATGATTTAGGGAAATTTATTTTCATTTAAACAACTTGGACATATCTGTTCAAATAAATAGTGTTGGCTCGTTGAAACAACAATCAGCGGGCAGATATGTCGCTCCACTCGAACACGTTATCCTGATTTCAAGCCTACCAGTCGTTGCTCTTACTCACATGCCGACTGCTTAGCGGAAAACAACAACTTTACATTGTATGACAATATACGTAGAAAGGACTGTGGTTGGTAATTGCTACATACAATATTACCTTTGGGCAAAAAAAAAAATCCATAGTCGTTAATCGTTACGGAATAGATGTGTCATATCCGACGACGGATATGTTCCGTTTGTCGTAATCACAACCCGGTCCTGTCCTTATCATAAAGTTTGTATCAATAGTAACACGACGAGTGCAACTATTGGAGCAGGAACTGCTTACCCTTTCGGAGCACCTGAGTTTCACCCCCCCAGTGTTTAGTGGAGTTTGTATTGTTCAATCGTTAGCTGTCTGTGTAGTGTTTTGTAGATCATTGTTCGTTCTTTTGTTCGTTTTCGATTAGCAATTTTATAGTCTGTCTTTCTTTAATTTACACCTTCTGAATTACCGCTATGGTAGCATCAAACCTTTCTTTAGCGCGGTAATTGTATATCTTGTTTCAATCTACTGCAATGAAATGAACAATGAAATATATTTATGTGTTGGGGGTATCGGTTTTGCCTCGGTCAGCGAATTTGATATTTGATTTTGGAATTGTTCTGCCAGCGTAGTATGTTTTTTTTTCATTTTTATTATTGATCACTGGGATGTAAATATTACAGGTATTAATAAATGAAGGTCTGATACCTTAAACGTGAAGCAAAAATGATAACTTGAACCAAATATCAATCATTTATTGAACACATAACATATTATGAGGAGAGTATTTATGTAGAAGGCAAGGTTAGTTACCTGACAGACAATGGAATATATCTGGTGTGCAAGACATAAAACCGATGTGTTATGCTAAATGATAATACTATGTTTTCAATAATTATTTTCTATTAATTCTACGAGTAGAAAAATTGAACAAGGTAGAATAACAACACCAACAATTACATCTAAAATAATCAAAATTGTCAAATATCTGGGCTTTTCAGCATATGAGTTTCCTCTCCAAAATAATTGCCAACATGATAATATAATATGTACCAACGCTTCAAAAATTGCATAAACGGCCTTTACAATCTGCACCTTTGATATTAACTCAGAAGACCAGACAGCTATAATTACTGCAAGAACGATCTGAGGGACATCTTCCAACCACGTAGATATCAATGACATGACTGTCGAGTATATTAAATGTTCGTAATTGTCTGTACCATCGTAATATAAACTGACCAATCCAAGAACGAATGTAATGGAACCAAATATAGCAAAAACAAGTATTGCATGTTTTAATTCTGTTTTGTGTTGAATTTCTTGTTCAGTTGAATTAACTTCAACATAGAAGTCCCAGTCTAAATAGAGGTCAGCTGCTTCGAGTGCAAATAAAAATGAGATCCAGAAGCATCTCTTAAGCGAACAACATTTCATACTTGATATTCTGTTATAGTTCTGAAAAAAAGTTTCTAATGATTAAGATATATATTTGTATTTCCCCAGTGAATGGTGACGTCATATATAATTTCCTAGTATATCTCTTTAGGGTACAAATGTTTCTGTTCGATGTATTGGTCAAGTGAAAATTAAAAATCAAGCGGACATGTTCATGATGTTCCAATGTGTCGAAAACAAGGGATGAAATGTTGCTCAGATGTTCAATTCGTTTCTCCCGACATCGCTACATCATAGCGTCAATCTGAGACATTAATACCTTACACTATAAGTCTCTAGTTTCCGTTCAAAAACGTCTTGACACTATTACGTTTGTACCAAAACTGATACGCTGATTCCAGTCGTTCCGGCCCCAGTTAATCCGTCCCTAAGGAGTTCCGACCCTACATTGAAAGGCGTTCCGTCCCCATATGAAACAAAATATAAAAAGGAATCAACGACATTGATGTAAATAATATATTTTTGAAGAATTACATTTAATAATCAAACTTTTTTAAGGATTTGGATTTGTAAAAGCTTCATTACACTTTTATTGATACAATAAAAACTTAATTGTCAATATGAATGCACAATACACTCATCCTAGGTTTGGCCTCTTTCTACGATTTCGATATTTAATTTTGGAATTGTTCCGACAGTGTAGTATTTTTTGTTTTTCACTTGATGACTGGGGGGTAAATATTAAAGGTATTAATAAATGAAGGTTTGAAACATTGAATGTGAAACAAAAAACGATAACTTGAACCAAATACCAATCATTTATTAAACACATAAAAAACCATGATACGATAATATGGCGAGTGTATTGATGTAGATGGCATGTTTAGCCACCCTGGCATACAAGATAATACACATCTGGTGTGCAAGACATTAAAAAGGAAAATAAAACAATAGACGTGTTTACGTTAACATTGTATTTTTGTCAACACAGGCAATCTCAGTTTGAGGGCATGAATGAATATAATAGTTGAATGAAAACTGTCATTTATTAGAAAATAACGAAGAATAATACAATAAAGACAAACTGTCAATATTAATAAACATGACTAGAAAAAACTGACAATTGAACATAGAATATTAATAATAAATTCACAATTGCATAAAATGATGACTGAAAAAATGTCCCTCAAAGATGAGGGAAAATCCTTTAAAAACGTCAGAATCGGTTATAAATATTTACTATGTAGGCAAACAATAAAAACCTTTGAAATCGTGAGGGAGGGCGGTCTTTAAATAAGTTGTCCTCACTTTGGAAATTGTTATGCCATGAGGTTTTATGACCCAGAATGCAGTGTTCCAAATAATTATAAGCGCCTCCTATTTCCAGACTCTGTTACAATCTATCCATCAAGGCAGACAGAGTTACCTCCCATCACAATGTAAAAATCATAACAGATACCTAACAGGAGTTATTCCGCTTTATCCAAATTATTTCCTATTTGACAAAAATGTATTTATTCAACCATATATTATATTATCTTACATCTAATAGATCTACTGTATATATTCTTCAATGTCATATCTACAGTAATGCACAATGTCTGCCTAAATGAAACCGGTATATCGTGTTGAATGCAATGATTTCAATGAAATAAATCATATTTTAATTCTAGGAGCAGAAAAACTGAGCACAATAGAATAACAACACCACCACATAAATCTAATTTTATCATCCTTTTGAAACAGCTGGTCTTCTTAGAATACGATTTGTTGTCTCTAAAGCGTAATTGCCAAACAGATATTATAATATGTACCAACGCTTCACCAATTGCAATTCCGGCCTTTGCAATCTGCACCTTTGATATTAACTCAGACGACCAGATAGCTATCATTACTGCAAGAACGATTTGAGGGACATCTTCAAGCCACGTAGATATCATTGATAGTGCTGTTGAAAATGTTAAATGTTTGTAGTCTTTTCTAGCATCGTAACGCAGACCGATTAATCCGAAAAGGAATGTAATGGATCCAACTACAGCAAAAGCAAGTATTAGATATCTCAATTCTGTTTTGTGTTGAATATCTTGTTCAGTTGAATTAACTTCAATATAAAAGTCCCAGTCTAAACCGAGGTCGACTAATTCAATTAGTAATAACACTGTAATCATGATGAACCTCTTAGGCGAACAACATCCCATACTTGATATTCTGTTACGCTTCTGAAAATATAAAAAACATAAATAATTTCTAATGATTAAGACATATATTTGTATTTTCCCACTGAATGATGAAGTCATAAATAATATCATAGCAAGTCTCTTTAAGGTACAAAGGTTTCTGTTTTATGCTTTGGTGAACTGAACATAAACGTCAGAGAAAACCGAAGGGGCAATCAACAATGGGCAAGCCAGAGAAATTGCTAGCATCGGGTACACAAGACAAAGACAAAAATAACACACACAATACAATATGTGTTGGAAACCACTATACGCAAATAAACACAAATAACATAAGACATGAGCCTTCATACAAACAACTGGAGGTAAGGACGAACCAAACATTGCTTTTATTACAAATCATTCACGATGTTACAATGTGTCGGAAACAAGCGATGATATGTTGCTCAGATGGTCAATTCGGTTCTCCCGACGTCGTGTCATAGCGACATTCTGATTTCCGAATGTCATACTCTTCATTTCTTAAATAAAATTCAATTAGTTTTAAATGACAGGACAGATATGGGTTAACTTTACAAATGTTAGCAGTTGGGCTCTTTGTATCATCAAAGGGTAAGGGATATACCAATCCGCAGTTCACTAGGCCATTTACGACTTAGGTTGAAAATTGCTTTTATGTCAAAAAATGTGAAAAATAATGACAACAAAAGCAATTTCTCGGTTATTTTTCCTTAAAATCTTCAATGAGAATCCATTAGGTAAATACGAGAAGGCAATTTCAGATAATTCGTGATGGAGTGTTTAATTTGAGACATTAATACCTTACACTGGATCGGTAGTTTCCATTCAAAAAAGTTTCGACACTATTACGTTTGGACCAAAATTGGCACGCTGATTTATTTTTATGGATTTCCAGTCGATGCGGCCCCAGTTAATCCGTCCCCAAGTCGTTCCGGCCCCAAATTGAAAGTCTTCATATTAAAAAAATGTTAAAAGGAATCGAATCAACGTTATTGAAAGGGATACTATTAGGAATTACATTTAATAATCAAACTTTTTTAAGGATTTTGATTAAAAAAAAATCTTAATTACACTTTTAATGATGAAATAAAAACTTAATTGTTAATTTGGATGTATAAAGCACTCGTCCTAGGTACGAGTCGTACATGAGTGGTGTTCCGGGAGTGCCACATGCCTTGCACGTATGATGAAATTTGCAGCAGTATCTAAACCACATTGTTTAGGAGTGGTCGTAAATTGAGAGTTGAGGTGGAGGAGGTTCTTTTTTACTTGACAATCAAAACATCCATACACAAGCCCATCGCCGGTGTTTTTGTATTGTTTACCTGCAATCAATCAATCAATCAATCAATCAATCAATCAATCAATCAATCAATCAATCAATCAATCAATCAATCAAATAACGTATTCCTCTCATTGCCCTCTTTAATTATTTCATTGTTTTTTTAACAAGTGACCATTTCAAATCAGTCATTTTCAGAACAAGGACAAATTTATAAAAAGAAATAATGTATGTCTTATACACGTTCAGTACATTGCTATGGGGTCCTCCCGATAGTCCGACGGCCCATTAGTCCGACGACCCATTAGTCCGACAGCCCATTAGTCCGACAACCTATAAATGCAAGAGGCATACCAAGTCTCATTAATATCCTTCAAGGCATTCCGACAGACCATGAGGGTGGTTCCTATATACATGTACCCTATATAACTGAACGTCGTCCATACATGTCAACTCACCGGGGTTTTTTGCGGGTCACACCGGTCATGAATTTGCCGAAATGTGTCCTCTCACCCGAGATTTTTCAATTACCCGACGGGTCCCGGGAAATCGGTAAATGTCCCGTTTTCACCCGTCTTCTTGTCATGGATTGTATCCAGTTTTTAGAATGGAAATATATTGAAACAATTTCCCAATAATGCAAGTTGATTAACCGGTTTGGCTATGAGACAAACGCAACCAATCCATTAAACAGGAAATCGAAAATCAAGGGACACATATGTCAAATCCGTTACACATAAAACTAAAAAGAACAGACAACACGAACTCCACTAAAAACGTAATGTAAGGTCGACATTACAATTATAGATGGACTGTCTTGATGAATCGTCAATACCTATTTTGTTCATTGTCAAATAATTGCCTTTGATGTACATGTATGTCGTCCAAAGAAATATTTTCAAAGTATGACCTGTAGTTTATGTATATATGTGTTCAAAGATAGTTTTTAAAGTATACGCGCAATTAGCTTATCAAGGACGTTCGGATGGAGGATACTACTCTTTAATGAAATAGGGGCGCATCCCCCTAAAAGTACCAACAATATGTTTTTATACTTGAAATTACCCCTTAAAATCAACACTAAAGCAAAAACAACTCTAAATTATTGACCCGCTTCTGGGTAAAGTAAATTAAAACGTGATACGGGGACCCTAACTGAATAATAATATGATTTAAAAAAGGGATATCATGTATGACATCCGCTAAGTTCTTCAAATTTAATTATATGATAGCATTATACATGATTGATTGATTGATTGATTGATTGCTTAACGTCCAGCGAGCAGTATTTCAGCCGTATTCAGGACGAACACAAGTTTACAAACAAAAAATCAGAAAGAGGGCCCTGTGATGGGTCAACATGGGCAACGACTTTTTACTGCTATGTTGGGTAGGGTCGGAAAATTTAGCCGAGGCAGGGGCCCAATGGCCTCCTCTTAACGAACTCTGCCGGGGGATCTTTAACGTGCAAAGAGCGTGGCATTCTCTAAACACGCGACCTCGGTTTTCCTTCTCTTCCAAAGGAGAAGTTGGTCAAATTTTTATTCCCCGGTATTCCAACGGGTGACCCTGATAGTCGCCTTCTACGATAAGCGCAGGCATGGTGCCTATTCCAACCCCGACACATTCTCTGGGAGAGGGAACATTATACATATATACGTTTAGCGATAAATTCAGCAAAAATGAAGCCTAATGGTAGCAACATTATATAGACGCACGTCCCATCGGTAAATGCAAGCATTTTCACATTTGCATTGAGATCAGAAATTGAAATTCGTCGGATTGACCGCAGACCCCCTCTGGATCCGCTACTTTAAACCAAAAACATGGATTGTTTACTTGTTAATTCAATAAACGAAACGGAACCGTAAAGTCTTTAAAGTGACGAGAAACAAGCCGTTTCGTTTCGTTTTGTTCTTTGTAATAGTAGTCCCCATTCCTAACTGACCCAAAAGGTAATTAAACATGCATGTGCACATGTATGTACCACCCGAGCGTATGATTTTTCTATTTCCCAACTGACTGACATCCCGAAGACTTCCATAAAGACGGGAACTACTATTACAAGGAAAGAAACTAAACCAGAAAAGGAAACTAATAGTAAAAATGGTAATACAATGTAGAATTTGGTCCCCCACCGTGATGAACTGTCATGTCGGACTAATGGGTTGTCTGACTAATGGGCCGTCGGACTACCGGACCCTCCCTCATTGCTATTACTTTTTCGATAATTGTTATTGGCTAAAAATAAAAGGGGCGCTATTTCTGTATTATTAAATGAGTTGATAGCGGCTGTCAAATTGAAGTTTAAAAATGAGATATTGATCAACCTGGTAAAGCTAAATTATTTGTGACCTATTAGTTTACGGCAATATTATGATCTAACTTGACCAAAATAAAATAAATAAATAAATAAAAATTGATGTTTATATCTTAAATCATATTGATAATTTTATTTACCTGTTTTTGATGCGAATCTTTGAAATAGAATCTCGTGTATATATCACCTTTGTCTAGAACACGACGTCTGCGAAGAGTAATAACTGATTTCCAGAATGTATAAATAGTAAGTGTGTCAGAACTATTTATAGAAAATGCAAAATTCCCTGACGTTCTGAAAATTTAATTGCATGAACACGCACATTCATGACACCACCGTCCTATTTTTAAAATGTTGGCCAGTGAATTGGAAAGTTTCTTCATAACCCATTATTCTTTATTTGTATTACAGGCCACAGATGAAATAATCATAATAATAATACACCAATCATTTTTGATAATTTAAAATATAAAATAAAATATAAAAATTATAAATATTTCTTATAATAAGTAATCAATGAGTTAAAAACAAAGTTTTAATTCTTTGATGGGGGTTCCCAATTAAATGTGTATTATTTTAAAGTACATTTTTGTATATTATTTTGTTTCAGGAGAGTGAGCGATCATGTATATTATGTGTGTTAGGGGTATGGACATTCTGATTACACCTTTGAACTGCATGTTCTGACGATGTAGCAGAAACTAATCAACTCCTAATCGTAGGGCAACGTATACCCCTTGTGAAAAGGGGAAACGTATGTCTTATTTCTGTGTTCTTCGAGAGTGATGGCCTTTTTGTATCGATGGACATACATATAATAACAAAATCCTAAGCATCGTGTTACTAGAGATAATATGGCATGACATCTATTTGATAATTAACCTTGTGACAGAAAGGTGCACAAAGTAAAACTTGATTTATTGTAAATATGGTTTAATGCACATCATTGAACTTAACATACGCTGACAATTAAATATGACCACATACCATAAGTTCCCCTATTCATAAATGTGGCATTCACATACTATAGCTAGTTTAAAGAGATCTTGGCCGTATTAATTTGTAAATCTGCATCATTTTTACTTGAGGCCGTTTTATTTTAACACACTTAAATTTATTTGCTTCTATTATCTATTTACCTGTTATTGATGTATTTTATAGCAAGCAAAGTATCGTGTATATACACAACGTCTATAGTAAAGAATAATATTGGTAGCGAAAGAATTGTTATATAGTTACGAGTGTCAAATCTATTTATAGAATATACTAAATCCCTTATCTATTTATAGTATACTTTGAATTCCCAGACTTTCTGGAAATAGAATTGAATGACCATGCAAATAGTGGTGTTTAAGTATCAAAATACAATTATTGTATACTGTTACACAGAACACTGTATCTAAAAAGAATGGAATGATATGTAGATAATCCTAAGGATCTTAATTGTTACAAGAGATAATATGGTATACAATTTATTTAACAATTATCCTTGTGACATTAAGATGAAACGATATCGATGTTCGTGTCGTCATGTTACACGACAGGTGTTGTTAATAAGGCAGTACTTGCTCACTTTAAGACATTAGATCACGAAATCACATTTCATAGCTTGACAGATTGCCATTTGTCCTTGGATTTGGGAGTAATATTTGTGTGACTTTTTTAACTGTATTTCATTTTCACTATCAATTTCACAAAAACAGTCACGGTCTCGACAAGCATCTCGGATAGTTTTGAAACGCCACTTATATGGACATTTTGATCTCTAAAGCCCAAGGTCGACAAGTGTCAGATTTGCTGGTTACACTTCCATCTGGACTTGCCCCAAGACTTGCACAAAGAAAGAGTCCACATTCACGTACTTTTACACTTTCATTACGTTTCAACTTTTTGTAGGCAACATATTTTTTCCTAGCAATTGGCTCACGCTTCCTTCCCCACTGCACAGCAGGGGTTTCTATAGATTTTGCTTTGTTTGAAAATTGCAATAATAGTTTGTCAACATTTTCTTTTTGCCTCTTAAAGATTTGCTGAACATTTGAACTGGTAATGCGAAATTGTCTTCCTGTTTTCTAAAGTGCATTTTCATTTTGTCCTATTGTTCTTCTTTCAATTTACTCTAGATTTTCTTTTTTTTACAATGTTTGTCAGATTCCTGTATTACATATTCGGATGTGGAAGCTCCCTCAAATCTTGTCACATTTAAGTCATCTGATATAGCATGATGTTCAGAATTTGGGAGTATTAAATCAAATAATACAGCAGTTGAATTTTAATTTCCTAGCTGTGTAGTTAAGGATACGAAAAATTCATTAGAGTTTTGTTCAATTTCTAGGTGTTTTTTCCTTTGGTATTCCACAGGAATCTTCTCCATACCTAATTTGTTTAAACTTTATTTCGAACACTTTCCTGGGTTCTTTTTTTTCTCTTCCCTCCCTTATTCCAAACACAATGCTTAGATGTACATGGGACATCCTTTAGTTTGTTGGTATTTGCTTCCAATGAAAAAAGAAGTCTTGAAATATGGGAGCAACCCTCGCCTAACCTGAACAAAATCTAAACTTTATTCTTATTTTGAGTTAATTGAACACAAAGGGGAACGAACGACGGGACAAGGGAACTCTTTGACCCCATCTGTTGTCTTTAGTGATATGTTACAGTAGATTTATTGATTGATTGATTTTTTGTGTTTTAGCGCCACTTTCAGCTATATGATGGCGACCAGTTTTAGGGGTGGAAGAAGCCGGAGTACTCGGAGACAACTGGTAAGCTTATCACTTGTGGCTGCGAGTCGAGTGCACCCTTTTTCGTGTAATTTACAAAGTCGGGCGCGAACCCACGGCGTATTGGTGATAGAGTTTTTAGGTAATCCAACTACCTAACTTATTGAGCCACCTGGGCCCTTGTTACAGTAGATTTAGTATTGAATTTTAATTGAATTTTGGTGTTTAATGTCACTTTCTGCAATATTTCAACTATATCATGGCGACCAGTTTTAGTGGTGGAGGAAGCCAGAGTACCCGGAGAGAACCACCGACCATGGGCAAGCAACTGGTAAGCTTTATCACTTGCGGCTGCAAGTCGAGTGCACCCTTTTTTGTAATTTACTAAGCTGGGTGCGAGCCCACGCCGTATTGGTGATATGCTTGTATGAGCTGTTAGATCCAGCGACCTAGCTCATTGAGCCACTTGGGCCCTTGTTACAGTATATTTAGTATTGAATTTGAATTAAATTTTGGTCTTTAACGTCACTTTCAGCAATATTTCAGCTATATCATGGCGACCAGTTTTAGTGGTGGAGGAAGCCAGAGTACCCAGAGAACCACCGACCATGGGCAAGCAACTGGTAAGCTTTATCACTTGTGGCTGTGAGTCGAATGCACCCTTTTTTAATTTACAAAGCCGGGCGCGAACCCACGGCGTATTGGTGATAGGCTTGTATGAGTTTTTATGTAATCCAACGACCTAACTCATTAAGCCGCCTCGGCCCCGATTTAGTATTGATGTAAAGAATATAATACAATGTCCAACACTGTGGATGTACATGTTTAGAGACAAGAACTGACTACTTTTCAAGAGGACCCTAATTTTATCATTAATAAACGTTGTTCTCATCAGGTTTTTTCTTTCTCTGGTTTTGTTCGGTTTATGATTTTTTTATTTTATTTTTTGTTTTTTTTTAGGTTGGATTTCTATATTTGTCCTTTGGTTCCCTAACCACTGTTTGCATAACAATAATCCGTTTTAAGACAAATAAAAAATAATTGTTTTTTTTTTGTTTCTGTAACTTTGATGTTTTGCTATTTGAGATGAAGTGTACCAGAGATGTGTTTTAATTTCTACGTGTGTACTCATTGTGTTGAAATTTATTTCGAAAGAAAACATATAGAAAGCAGAATCGTTTGGAATTAAATGACGGTTTAGAGCTTTATATTACAAATATTTAGTTTAAAAAAAACTATTACATAGAATGAAATTTAAAAATTATTTATTATTTTTCACGGGCTGGGGACCGGCAAGCTCAGATCCTGGCAGAGTTAAAGTCATGAACAAAGTTAAAAGAGTTAAAAGCAATGTACATTGAAGAGAAAATTAAAAGTGAGTAAATAAATTACTAGCTTTTCAACAATCTGAAATGTTTTATTATAAATATTTGTGTTCATTTAATGACTTCCATCCTCTTTTATCCGGGCTTGGAACCGGCAGGTAAAACCTGGCAGAGTTAAAGTCATTAATGTACAAGATTTTATTTGAGCTTATATTTGAAAAAGTGACAATGATTTTTGAGATAAAAAGTATCTGAGTGTGTGAAAAACTTACCCGGCAGGACATGTACAACTGGCCTGGGCTATGTGGAATGGTTTGTCTTTTGTTATTAGTAACCATTGTGTGTATGTTTCCTGCTTCATAGATGGATAGCATTTGGATCTGACATAGCAAAATTTTGACATATCATCAATAAGGTTGACCATGATGTTGTGGATGTAGTTTTCCTTGTGGAAATTAAAACCTCTAATAAACTGACGATAGCATTACATTTTTTCTCTGTCCTCCGTTCTATGAGTACTGTGTATTCTTCAACACCTTTATACAATATATGAGGGTGCAAATATTGTGTGCTAGTCCACCCCTAGTTAAGCTCTGTAATAGGGGGAATAATTTGAATATCAGTATTGGTGGGTTTTTTTCATCATTGCTTTTAATATGTTGCGCTATACCATGGTTCAGTTGATTGACATTATAACATCTAAGGGTAAGTTCGGACTTATTTCCTGATATTTTCTCACTGAATTTTCTGAGGAAAGTTACCAAGTCTGTTTTCTTTAGTGTTAAACAATCTTCTACTGTTGATTTATGGTCAATATCATCAAGCGATTTCATTTAATTTGATATGGTGTTGAAGTTTTGAATAATCCGCCAAGAAAACTCTAAAACCGGAAATCGATATACCTATTCTCACGGACGATAAATCTTAACAGTAACTCGTTTTATCGCAAGTAGGGAATAGATGACGAAACTACATATACTTCCGTTTGTGTGATATATTTTAGATTTTAGAATATTTGTGTCAATATCTTATGCTTTATAAGATGTATTAGTGTTATTATTGCATGTACGTTGTATTAAAATGGAAAACAAAAAAATAACACATTGTCGGAACAGTTCCAAAATTCAATAGAAAATTATAGAAAGTGGCAACATCGATACCTCAAACACACATATACATGACCGGTCACTTCCCTTGATTGGCACAGGCACGTCAATATAAAGTGGCGGGGTACAGAATTTGTTTTATCATCATATTTTTTTTGGTATCTATTCCGGTCGTGTCAAGCAGGTTTTCAAAAACGTAATCTGCAATTTTTCCTGTCGATTTGGTGATAGCTATCTCTATGATCGACTGTTATAATGATTTTCAGATTTGGAGCCACTGTGTTGTGATCATCGCGTTTTAGTTGAGATTGTTGAAGTCTATGCTTTCTGTAACTTATTAATTTATGTATTCCACGAAATAGCTGAAATATTGCTAAAGTTGGCCTTAAACACCAATCCCTCCCTCCCTCCCTCCGTCCGTCCGTCCGTGTCCGACCGTCGTCCGTCCCTCCCTCCCTCCCTCCCTCCCTCCATCCATCCATCCATCCATCCATCCATCCATCCATCCATCCATCCATCCATCATTAATAATTTATGTAGATAATAAGAATGCACCTTTAAGCAATAAGGGCAAAGATTGGTTGGCTCGGAATCAGAATAATATTTTGAAGTGGAGCAGTATGTCTACCAGCGAACTGTGCCAGTGAGTGAGCTAGAGTTATACAAATCCAACTAAGCATGTTGGTCTAGTACAAACCGGACATCGTCATTTCATCCAAGCGTAACTTATTCTCGTCATAATATATATGTAGCTGAAACATTGTCCACTTGGCGTAAATCAACAATCACTCACTCACTCTTAAAGCTTAATTATGTGTTAATGTGATTGATCCCATTCTTTAGTACTGACTTTTGATCCCATTCTTTAGTACTGACTTTTGATCCCATTCTTTAGTACTGACTATTGATCCCATTCTTTAGTACTGACTTTTGATCCCATTCTTTAGTACTGACTTTTGATCCCATTCTTTAGTACTGACTTTTGATCCCATTCTTTAGTACTGACTTTTGATCCCATTCTTTAGTACTGACTTTTGATCCCATTCTTTAGTACTGACTTTTGATCCCATTCTTTAGTACTGACTTTTGATCCCATTCTTTAGTACTGACTTTTGATCCCATTCTTTAGTACTGACTTTTGATCCCATTCTTTAGTACTGACTTTTGATCCCATTCTTTAGTACTGACTTTTGATCCCATTCTTTAGTACTGACTTTTGATCCCATTCTTTAGTACTGACTTTTGATCCCATTCTTTAGTACTGACTTTTGATCCCATTCTTTAGTACTGACTTTTGGAGAAAAAAGTATTATAGGCATCTTTGTTACTATTTATTCTTGACAAATAAGTGATGAAATATGAACACAAATGTTTGGAAGACGGCGAATAATATGAAATAGTATACATTTATTGCATGCTGGTGAGGGAAATATGAAAATGTATTCACCCAAGAGTATCATATTTCCTGAGGGCAACGTGGGTGAATACATTTTCATATTTCCCGAACCCGCATGCTATCAATGTTTTATTATACCGAATGAAACCAAGAAAACACATACATGTAAAATACTGCTGGCAAGCATATTTTAAATCCATTGGGACGTTGTCTCAGACATTTAAAAAACCACATCCACAACAATTGATGTTTTCCGAGTGCCTCTGACGTTTTCCTGTCAAAGAATGATAGCTCTGGCGGGAAAATCCGCGAGGCTTCCGAGGGGGTGAAATATGATTTTTGTCCTGTGTGATCACGTGTTCTGATTTTTACCCATTGTCCAATCAAGTTAATTTATTTATGGTAATTAATATATGAGGTATAATAATGTATTTTATTATATTTCACACCATTATCAATATATAATATAATTAAAACAAAAAATACCACACTGTCTGAACAATTCCATAATCGTCAAAAGAAGCAAATTCGATACTCCCAACACACAAATACACGACCGCTCACTTTCCTGGCTTGGCACAGGTACTTCAATAAAAAATTGCGGATTTAAACTAGTTTTATGGACCCAAATCTCTCCTCTCCTCATTATCATTTTATATTGTATAAGATCTGCACGCGACTTAGAAGACATTACCTGGATGAAAAAAAAAACCAAGTTGTTGTCTTATTTTCCATTTATATAAAGTCATTTATTTTTCTAAACGCTTAATTTACTATCCTAAAAACAAATAACACAACACATTTCGGATTAAACATGAATATATAATGATATGATAAATACGGCTATGACCTTTATTGGCCAATTCGATTGCTCGTGGCATGCTAAGCAGTTTAGTAACACTTTGATATTCTCGGAATCGCAATTTTCATTGGCTGATATGCATAGGGTGACTCGTATGTGACCCGAAATGGTGTTTCCACGGATCTCTCACACCGCTACATATCAGTAAATGGGAACAAGTGAGGTATATGATATTAGTCAGCTTGGAAATAACTATGATTAGTAATAGATATTCGTTTTATTACTATACCTACATTTTCGTGACATCTACATGTATTTCCTATATTTACTATTCGAATGTAGCTGGTATTTACTTATTCTTTCTACCATTTTATATTTTCTTTCCGGGCTGTTATTAACAAATTATTCTTTAACGTTTGAAGCTTGCAAAGTTGCCATGTCTTCGATCAATAATCATTCAACCATGTAGTAATGTAGAGGATACAAAGCTAACATAAATTAAAAAAAAAGAAAAAAAAAAGAAAAAAACCCTTATTTTTAGTGTTACTTTGTACGAATTTCAATATTACTAATTTACGGAAAAATCGCAAACACACAACTCGCTGAAATTGGTATTTACTATCAAACAGATGTTGCCACAACACAGTGATACTCGATTTGATTATACAATTATACCTTTCTATACGAGTTATTTCCCTTACGACGGGCAAAATGGTACTCGGTCTAGCAAGACCATCGGAAAGATCAACGAATTTGAATATAATTTTCTGATAATTTGTAGATATTTTAACATTGTGAAAAACAAAAGATAATTTTATAGGAAATGTAAAATTGTTACAACATTAAAATTTTGAAGAGGTTAGGGGTAAATATATATGGTATTTACATTAAACTTTGCATGAATGTGGCCCTTTTTCCCAACTTAAAGGGAAATAACCTCTGTAAAACGTACAAATATGTGTTATTGACATTAAACTTTGCATGAAAGTGGTCCTTTTTGTCGCCTTAAAGGGAAATAGCTCCTTTAAACGTATACATTTTAAATCAAAGTCGGCAATTAATAAATGGTCTATTTACTGGTCTAATAAGGTTTATGTGTTTATTAATTCTGTCGATCTCGAATGAAGACCTCTGTAAAATAACACTAATGATTCATTCATTTCAGCTCCACCATGTTCAGCATAGCGAGCATCATCTGTAGTTTCGCTCTGCTAGTCTTTCTACTACAGTTTGTGAATGGCCAGTCACATTGTGTAGACAAGTATACCAATTGGGATAATGCCGGTAGCGGTAACACTGTTTATCTTGATCGCCATAGACTAAATTGTGGTTCGGGTGGTAATGTGATGTCAATGTTTAAGTTCGAAAGATCGGACTCAAATCCAAATCAGGTTCGTTATAAATACAGATGCTGTCAATTAGGAGGGAGTTGGGTGCACGACTAGAAAGTTGAATAATGGCTTCACTATTGACGGACAAGGAAGTGTTGTCTATTTAGACAGGCAGTATGTGTCATGTATATCTAATGGTTTTATCAATGACTATTGGTCGACGAGAAACAGTGGCCATGATAGGTACAGATATGAATATTACTGTTGCGAAACAAGAAGATCGTTGAGCTGTTATGACAGTTCTACATCCTACACAGATGAAGGTAATCGAACGAACTTTTATCTGGACAGACAAACTGCTTCCTGTAATAGTGGTTACTCCTTACAGTCTTTTAGATTAAAGAGAAATTCAGCTAACAATCGTATGAGGTACGACATCAGATGTTGTCGTTAAAACTATTAGCAAGTGGACTATATCAATAACCATACTAATGTTTTAAATAATTTTACCTCTCATACAAATATGTTTCTTATATATTTATCTATATCTATATCTTTGTATACATGTATACGATTTGACACGCAGTTAATATCAACACAAAAAAGAACGTGTCATGGTAACGTGTGGTAGGCGGATTTACATATATCTATATAATAATAATGACGAATATACAGAAAGGACTTAATTGTTGAAAGCCTATGTGCAACGTCAACATTATTGTCAAATTTAGACATATTTATTTTTATGATTATAAGACAAATTTTAGGTATCTCACCATCACATTATAAATGTCTTGAATAGATGTCTATGTGTACAGTTCTGTGTGATTAGTTTTTCTTTGCTGAAAGCCAGATATGCTTCTTCTCTCACATTCTCGAAATAGTTGATCTCTATTGTCATCTATTTCTGTGTTAATTTGAGAAAATCCGATGAATTTATGAAAAGAAACTTTAAGCAGTGATGGTATGCAATTCCACCAATATCAACAAAACGAACACTCATATTTCATCTTAACTCACTCAGCCAAGAACGAAAACATATCACGACACATGACGTTGGAAATCCAGGCCCTGGCATTAAACATACACTAAAATGTGGTGGAGTTAAACTGGTTAATGGGATCCCTCCCCTCTTGACTGGATCTCCAATACAGATATAAATAAACGGAAAAAACTGCACAATTTCGCTTCCACCCAAAATGAATGCAAATACATAAACATGGACATTACAATAGCAGGGTAAATGAATGTTCCTAGTTAATTGGCCCTTTTCACAAGTGCTATTTAAAACCTTGATAAGGAATCCTTCCAACACATCAAAGGCGTTATTACTGTCAGCATGAATGTCTCTGAATAAATACGAACATAACACGATTAGCAATAAACGTTAGAGAAAAGCGAAGGTGCAATCAAGAATCGATAATCCAGAGAAACTGGCAATATTGGATACACAAGTGACAGACCGAAGACAATAAAAAACAAAAAAACGAAATAAAACAAAACAAAACGACAAATAAAATTAAACCGATGAGCAACACAGACCCTCAAAAAAAAAAAAAAAAAAAAAAAAAACCAACCAACAACAAACCCCCCTCTCAAAAAAACCCAACCGGGAGTGAATCCAGGCATCCGCGAAGGGCAAGCTGTTCCCGCCTCTAATAAGACACTCGCCATTATATTAATATTAACCTCTGAATTTCTATTTACCAATGCGATCGACATCAAACACTGGAATATTATTTTCATCACTATTTTTCATATTTTCTTTATGCCGGGATGTACAGTAATTACACAAGGTTCACGTTTTCACGCTGCCAGAAGTTGTGTCACTTCTGGAGCACATGAGTTCATTCCCAGTTTTAAGTGGGGCTCGTGTTGCTCAATATTTAATGTTCAGTGTATTGTGTTGTAGATCATTGTTTGTCATTTTCTTTCTGTTGTTTGTCATTCGATTTGCAGTTTCTGGAGCAGTTGTAGTCGTGATGGTATGATAGTTGGATTTACATCTACCCGTACAATCAGTGCCTATCACCACTAAAGTTGTGAGTTCGAATCTCGCTCATGGAGAGTTGTACTGTGTACAACTTTGTGATAATGTTTAGCTGTGACTTGCGACAGGGAAGTGATTTTCTCTGATTTCCTCCACCAATAAAACTGACTGTCAGGATATAACTGAAATGTAGTGTTGAAAACCATATTACCGTTTTCTGTATATTTAAGCATTTCTGTTCACCCCGTTGTTTTCTAAATTGTTTCTGTTTGCCTAAGCCTTTGTTTTCTGTGTATTGTTTTGCTTTTTTTCTGGCCATTGTATTATCTGTCGTACATCTGTTTAAGGCTTCTGATTAGCCCTTAGCATCTTCAAACTTTTCCCCATTAATATCAGATGAACGAACTGATTGATTGTCTATTGTTGTGAGCAGTATACCAGAAATATACATGACATTAACAACACAAAACACCTATTTACATTCAGTCTGATGAACAATTTATGTATTCTATGTAACATGTAGCACCAACAGAATAGTATGTAGCCATGCAGTATGTTCGATGCATGCAAGTGGATGCTATTGATATTTGCCAGCTAGGGGCAGTCGCGGTATTGATCGTATGGTAGTTGAATATATTACTACCTATGCAAGCAGTGTCTTCCGCCCCTAACGCTGTGAGTTGGAATCTCGCTCAGGCGAGGCATACTCGATACAATATGTGATAAAGTTTGTCAATGACTTGCGGCAGGTCGGGGGTTTTCTCCGGATTCTCCGGTTGCCTCCGCCAAAAAAAAAAAAAAAAGACCGCCACGATATAACTGAAATATTGTTGAAAGTGGCGTTAAACACCATAATCATTACCCTGTACTAATATAATTTATTATTGTAAATTTCTTGGAGTCAGGGTATAGCTGTCCTACTGCTCACTGGAAGCTAATTAATATTAAATCAATCAATCAATCAATCAATCAATCAATCAATCAATCAATCAATCAATCAATCAATCAATCAATCAATCAATCAATCAATCAATCAATCAATCAATCAATCAATCAATCAATCAATCAATCAATCAATCAATCAATCCTAATTACGAATCAAAGAAAAAAGTTTGAAGTTGGCAACAATAATAGTAATACAGATATATAATAATATATATTTATTTTATAAAAGTAACTAAATAAATAATGAGTTTATAATATGCAAAACATCTTTGGTAGATGAAGTGGATTTCCATTTTTCTTAATAACCTACAAAATAAATGAAGATTAAATAAATTAATGTTAAATAAATGAAAGTTTATAAACACCACATAAATATATAATATACATACATTTCAAGCTATCATAAGTGTTTACTTTCTATATATAACTTCAGATTATATTCCTGTCGCTATGTTCTATGATAATTCATATCTACATAAAAATTGGTATCATGAAAATATACCATGCACCGTAATAATTTAGCTTGCTAGAAACGAAAGGCTTGTCGAATGAAAGTGTGTATACCCTGATATTGTAGATATGTTCGAAACATGAATAAAACACGAAACCACCATGCATGTGACTTTTATCGTGTGGTACACCCACTTACACACACATTATTCTAGGAATAATTTACCCTGTGCCAATAAACTTATTATCCAGTCAATGACATTATGGTATATTTTAATTGAGCGAGTCTTTTTCCAAAAAGTACTTCAACAATACACAGGTATCAGTTAACGTTTTGAAAAGAATGAAATGTTATAAAACCATACATTTACACCCTTTACCGTTTTGTTGTAATTTGATGACAGACATTTACCATTTTTTCCATTTTCTTCAGGTTCTCTTCTAGCTATCAAATGTACTTGAAAAAAATAGCATCACAAAATAACTCACCTTATTGATTCCATCACCATTAAATCTAGAATTAGATCTCCATCCTCCTGATCTTCTGTTAAACATACCACCGATATTGTTTCCATGGTAGGGGTCATAGGAACCATATCCTACAGCTGCTCTTTTGTGTCCTGTAAGCAAGAAATAGAATATTATTTGGGTTGTATTTTTACTTTAATTTCAATCGGAATATTATGATCTGCTTCAGAAGTAAAGAAGCGGCACTTGATTTAATATTATGCATTGCATTTTACCTAGTAATCACCCTAGCAACGTGCAACATTTAGAATGTGAGAGCAATACGTCGGACGTTGAGCTTCCCGTCCTTGGTAGGAGATAAAACGTTTTGTGATATAATCCGCCAATGAGTTGTAGTAGGCCTCTGGTTTTCCAGTGATGCTCTGGATCCACGATTACAATTTGCCATCGCAAATACTTCGTAGCTAAAATACTGTTGAAAGTGGCGTAAAACAACAACAACACAAACCAACCAAACCCAGACATCTTCAGGTAGATTACGAGAATATAAAGTAATACCAATCGGTATGACATCCGCATTCACTATTCCGCATTATTCAAACTTTATGTCGGTTTACTTAGCATAAACTTGATCTACTAGAAACTATTATTATTGTACTTAATCATAATATATTATTACATATTAATACGCTAATACAGCAGGTGTGTTATTTGTGAAAAGAAAATAATATTTTGTGTATGTTAAGTAACAATGGCAACTTCAAGAAAGATTGTTATCAATACTAATATATATAATTATATGTTCTCAATATTTATGGATCATACACAGGCATCATTTCAAGTTGAAAGTAAATAATGCTTACTTCTGAAGCCACCTTGACTTCCTAAATTCCATCTGTTAATATTTCTTCCTCCGCTGATTCCGAATGAAGAAGGATAACTGTTATAACTATTGTAGCTGTTGTATCCTAAACCGGATGATACTGTTACCATAACAGCAAGGGCGATAGCTACAGCGACAGTGTTCATGGTTCTGGAAAAGTGAAGAAAATAAGTTGATTTACTATTAAAGTAATATTACACCAGTTTTGGGTGAAGAAAATTTTCCCCTGAAAATTCAATTTGGAATACGGTGGTACCTTTACTAAGCGGTAGCTAGTCGTTTCGTACCATGTCCATTTCGTACCATCCATTTCGTACCATGTGAAAACCCATTTCGTACCATGACCGTTTCGCACCATGACCGTTTCGTACCATGTCCGTTTCGTACCATATGGGATTTCCAATGTAAAATTTGTTGTTGCTTAATTTTTTTTTCATTACCATTTCGTACCATATGGGATTTTCAGTGTAAAATAATTTGTATTTTTTTGTCAGGACCATTTCGTACCATATGGGATTTTCAATGAACAATTATTTGTCTTAAAATGTTTTTCGTTCATTTTAATGGCTGGTTTTTTTAAAATATGTTTTGTCTCTTGTCGTTCCTTTCTTGTTACTCAGGTTTGTGTCATGAAATGAATCATTTCGCACCACATGGAACTTCATTTTTTATTTTATTTTGGATGATCAAATGAAAATAAAAATATCGTAGAAACAACACATTTTGGGTTGGGCAGACATATAAATGAAAGTCAATCTTTATTATACTCTTTATTACATTTAGACAATAAGTGCTGTAACTTTAACAACAACAAATATTCATTAATTATCTCAGCACTGTAACAAAGTATAACACATGTTTAACTCAAAAATCAAATAGTCAACAATATTAGCTCACAAAAGTGAAGTGTCTCCTGCTTGGGTGTCCTGCTTGGGTCTGACGGTCTTGCGACAACTTAAACAGCGATTGTTTGTCATTGTTGCAAAAAATTTGGAGTAATGATGTGCTCACATTTTAAAGGATTTTATTTAGTGATTAATTATTATTGGTCATTACTTTTCTTAAATAACTAGAGTAGATTTACAAGTAAAAGATTGGTCATGAAGAGTGGTAATGTTTGTCCAAACAATCATTTAGATGGTTTCATTATTGAGTGAAGATTAGCTTGGATACCTTTTCATTGGAGAGACAATTGCAAATCATTGTGTAAACAAGAATCCCGCACTTTCCGTTTTTCGGCAAGATTCTAATTAACTTCAAAGAATTAGAAAACAAAAGATTTCTGTAATTGCTATATGTATATATTTATACTTTTATAGCAGAACATATTTAAAAAAAACCACGAAAACGTAAGAATCTGAAAAAAAAATAAATATAAATCACGCAATTTCTAACTTTGAAATAAAACTTTGTTTTCTTCTAATGTATGGTACGAAAATTGTACAGTTATTAATGTAAAAATTTCATATGGTACGAAATGGCAGGTATGGTACGAAACGGTCATGTTAAAAATGTCATGGTACGAAATGGTAATATGGCTTGGTATGAAATAGCAAAATCATGGTACGAAATGGTATTTTTGGATACGAAATGGACATGGTACGAAACGACTATAATTCTACATGTTTACGGTCGAAATATGTTCATAACAACTAGAAATCTGCAAATCCGTGTGCATGTTTATCGTTCTCGCCATTATTGTGGAAACTGATTAACTTTCGGTTGTTTTGTTCCGATGATTGCCGATCAAAACCTCGTGAAGAAAAGTTTTGGTTCGATGATTACCGATCATGCCCTCGTGAAGAAAAGATAAACAATCATGGATGCTGAGGTAAGCACGCACACATTCCTGACAATGACTATTGAGGAATCTGTCTGTTTCATGTCGTGTGAACCAATTTTGTTTTGCAATTATTCTTATGTGGTCCACACGGAATATATATATATATTGTTTTCATCAACTGAACATTCCGCATGAGCGATAATCTCCCCGAAAGAGTTCAAATCTTGTGTCAGGCGCATATCATTTGCATTACTGTACTGGAAAACAGAATTATCTGCTGTCAAATATTTTGCGATTTGCTCTTAAAATCTGCTTTTGAGCGGATTTTTAATGTTATGCAGTTGATTTTAGTTAAAATTAAGTGACATATTAAGTGAAAATATTTAATCCAAAAATTCCACGATATTTGCCTTTCATATTACTTTTAAGTGATACAGCATATAATAGTATTTATACATTAGCAAACCAATCAATACTGGTCCACAATAATACTACACAGTAACATACAAAATGAACAATCTCAATTAAAACCGGATGTGAATTCAATTCCAGAAAGATAAGCAGTTCCTGTTCCACTAATGTCACCCGTCGTACTACCTTTACAAAACGCGATCATCGTCTTATATACAAACCGTGCTTGGCCATAAGTAAATTAATTCAAATAATATAAATATAATAGGAAACCATCTACATAATAAGTGGGAGTACTTTCAACCATAAAAAGACATAAATAATTAATGATCCATTTTCAACATGCAAATGTTTAGTTTAAAGATGGAAGCCACCTAATTGTTTCACAATCTACCATATAATAAAATCAACTTATCGTATTCCAACAACAGACGAAAACTACTTCTTATCTATCTAAAACAGACGAATCTCCTCAGAAATATATGTAGATGGTACTTACTTGTTTGACTGTTGTAAAGATTGTATGTATAATTGCTAATATTTCTTCAATTTTATAGTATTCAAACAAGGAAACAGACGAAATCGGGGGAAATTAAATTCCAGGACTTCCAGCGATTACGGTAAGAATATATATTATATGACGCTTTATAGTATGAATTAATAATGAAGTATATTTCTGTGTATTTCAGGTCATACTACCTACATACAATTGACGCGTGACGCGATGGATCTGTCACACTTAACAATAAATGTAAATTACAAATTATATAAACTGAGTGATGTCAAAAAGACAAAGATACTCAGATGTAGAGTTTATCTACAGAAATAAAGGGTACCACCCAACTGCAGGCTAATGTACTCAATTTAGGGTATGAGTTATGCTCATTATTGTAAACCCTGTTGTGAAAAAATAAATAAAAAATAAACACCGTTCCGTTACTTTAATTTACGTCTTATTTTATTCATCTACATTCTGTATATCCTTTTTTTCACTAATTGTATATCAGAGTTTGTCGTGAAATGTCACCGAGTTTATACTTCTGCTGGCGGACTATTAATCCCCGAGAATATCATACGTACAATACTGGCATGATGTATTATATATATGTATTATCGAAATTTGCAGTTCTATATATAAGTTAAAGATATATATAAAAGATATATAAAGCCACTCATTATCCTTAATTGGCATATGCACTTTAACATCAGCATGGAGGTGCTAAAGTGCAAGTGTTTTAACAAAAATATGCATGTTGGTCACAATAAATGTGAAATGGCAACTTCATTGTTTTATCATTATCAGCATTACCAAAAATAGATACATACTGAACTACTGCCAACACAATAAACATACGTCTTAATAACCTCTTTAGCGAGTTAAGAATACTCTAAAAAGAGATGTAGTAATGTTGTGATTCAACAAAATAAAATTGCAAAAACACAACTTTGCTTCATACGTTCACCCCGGTTTCTAGTATTGGTCAATCGTTAGTTGTCAATAGTCAAAACAGCAGTCACACGGAGTACAATATAACTATAACAAAATGACCCAATATATATTTCCTATTACAATTGTTTGGGAGAAATACAAACGAAACGTACATTTCACTAATTTAAAGTTACCAAGGTTGGTCTGTTACATCACTATGCTGATGAGTATCAGATACAGATAATATGTCTGTTCAATTGATTAGCGCCGTTTCGAAAAGTCGAGACCGCATCGTTGGTGTAATGGTTGGTCTGCTTAGTTCAACCAAGACTGGTTGGCTCGAAATCAAGATAATGTTTCCCAGTGGAGCGACATGTCTACCCGGGGACTGTTGTTTCAGTGAGGAAGCACAATAAAAATCACACTAAACATGAAGGTCTAGTTCAAAGCAGACATCATCATCAACATCTCATCTACATATATTATCTTGTTCTCGTAGAATGGCTCACTATGTATTAAACAGCAAGGGAATATCAAAATTATATTGTTGTTTTTTTTAGCACGACTTATTATAAGAATACTCGATTCGTTTTACATCACAATTACACTAGGGAACACGATTTATTTGTTTGTTTTCTAAATCGTAATGAAAATATATATTATCATTTAAGGTAACGGTATATAAATGATCTGTAATTACTAATAAACTATATTTTGTTTTGTAGGGTATTAGGAGAAATGGAAATCCACGTCATCTACCAAAGACAGTTGTTATTGTTCTTCATATTATAAACTCATTATTTATTTAATTACTTTTATAAAATAAATGTATATTACTATATATATGTATTACTATTATTGTTTACATAACTGCATCACAATCTGTGGTATTCACCACCAATAAAACTGAACGCCACGATATAACTGAAATATTGTTGAAAGTGGCGTTAGACACCATAAACCAACCAACCAACCAACAAATGACAATTGAAAACAAAATCCCTCATTCCTAGACAAAACATTTGGCTAAAATAAAGTACAAACAACTACAACGAAATAATGCAACCGTTGACAAAGGGACAATAATACCAACTCGTCTAAAGAGTTGCCTATAACAAACATTTAGTGTTAAACCTACAGATTGCTGAGAAAGTTTGAAAATACGAACGGGTAATCAGAATCCAAAATCGAAGGACGGATAATACAATAATAAAAAAAAGAAAAAAGAAAGAAAAAGTACTAATCCACGAAACATTACATAGTACACACACGATTAAGCAACACGAATCCCAGTAAATGTCGGATGAACTGATGAGCTCCAACAAGGGAAGCCGTTCTTGCTCCACTATATGCACCCATTGTGTAACTCCTGTCAAATATCAGGAGATAAGTTATATAAGAGGATAGAAGGACAGACGAGATTGTGACTACGACATAAAGATAATATCCGTGGTCATATTAGTCGTGAATTAAATTACAAATGTCTTGTATCCAATGTTGCTGTATTCTCTGGATTGTCCATTCAAGGTGACTTTCTGGACAATGTAGGTTGAAGTAATCGCAAAAAAAATAATAATTATACGGTCGTCATCACGAACTGGTTGACCGTTACGAAATATTCATAAGCAATGCATAAGTTCCCTTTTAGTATCATTTTATTTTGGTTTTTCCCTACCACCGACAATACTTTTAACAGACTAGACATGGCGGGTATATTATAAGTAGCAGGAACAGCTTAAGCTTCGCAGGGACTTAGGTTTACCCGTTGTGTTTTGTGAGGGCTGATTTTAGTTCTATGTGTTTTGCTCTGTGCTTTTTCTTCGTTCTGTGTCTATGTCCAGTGTTGACTGTGTCCCTGGATTGTCAATATTTGCCTGTCCCTTCGGTTTTTAACGTTTATTTATCATAAATTATAAGTGGAACTAGATTATCATCTTGTGCGATATGGAACATCAACCCTGCTTATACTTCATATATTTGTGCAATTACTAAAGTTGGGAGTTGGTACCCCGTTCATGGCGAGGTGTACTTGATACAACATTATGTGACAAAGTTTTCTCCACAAATAAAACTGATCGCCACGAAATAAGTGAAATATTGTTGAAAGTGGCGTTAAACACCATACATTAAACCAAGCCAAATCTATTTGTGCAATATCTCAGTGTTTACCATATTAAATATAACAAAGTGCAAATTAGAAATTTCAGTACACGAAAACTGCAATCTAGTTGATAGACAAATTAAATCAGTCCCCCATCAAATTTTAAAATCATGGCTTTGTTAGTGACTCTCGGCTTTTTTTTGTACGGATATTGTTCATATCTTAGCATAACAGATATTTTTCCTTAGGATAATGAGCTATGATATGTGCTAACGACTCTATCATTAGGTTCGGTTGTGGTCATTTGGTTGAAATCCCCGTGAGACATGTTAAATTCTACCACTTATAAAATGTTCATGGCATTTTATGATGCAGACATATATATTCCTCTCTTAGTCTCAAGTGCATTACAACTTTTCGCCACTATAAACATAATACTTTCTTCATCTTCTATTTCTACGCCTATATCAGATTTTGCAGTTGAGGCCGTTATGTCATATCACGGCCATTGAAACATTCATGACGTCATAGTGATTGTGCCGCCGAAGTGATCAAGAGTTTGGTCGCAACTGATCACATCTTTTAGACTCAATAAAATACTGTACGATTTTCTTTCATCAGAAATTGTCATGTGTGATGTTAAATTCACCACAGTGTCAAATGTATGTTGCACAGTATGATATTTAACTTGCCACCATGGCCTCCAAGAAAAACTTTGCAAGGCGAAACAAGAATGCTTTGAGGCCACAGGGACAGACTGAGCCTTCTCTCAAAATTGAGGATTTGAGGTCCACTAAATCCACTGGTAAACTTTTATAAATGCTTCATTGGATGTGCAGTATATTGTCCAGACAGCATATACTTTATAGTTTACACAAAGCAGTGACAAATAAAATCAACCAGAATTCAGAAATCTAAGTACATTTTACATAATTATTTTATTTGTCTAAATTAACTCTAAATATAGTTGAAAACACCCCTCCCCCCACACAATATGAACAAAAATCAAAATAAAACGTCCCTGGCTAAGGCTATGGGGCCCTTCATAGATTTACAGGCCCCTTCTTGGCTCTCTGGGCCCCGGATCGATGTACCGACTGAATCTCCTCTCATAACCTTAACACAGCTGCATACATGTGGGTTCGGGGGTTAGGGTTATGGTGTTTAACAGCACTTTCAACAATATTTCAGATATATCATGGTGGTTAGTTTTATTGGTGGAGGAAATCGGAGTGCCGGAGAAAAGCACCGACATGCCGCAAGTAACTGACAACTTTATCGCACAATGTTGTATCGAGTACACCTCGCATGAGCGGGATTCGAACTCACAACGTTAGTGTTGATAGGCACTGATTGCATAGGTCTGTGTAGTGTTTTGTAAATCATTCTTATCCTTTTGGTTTAGCAATTTTATAGTCTGTCTTTCTTTCATTTACACCTTCTGAATTACCGCTATGGTAGCATCAAACCTTTCTTTAGCGCGGTAATTGTATATCTTGTTTCGATCTACTCCAATGAAATGAACAATGAAATACATTTATGTGTTGGGGTTATCGGTTTTGCCTCGGTCAGCGATTTTGATATTTGATTTTGGAATTGTTCCGACAGCGTGGTATGTTTTGTTTTTTTATTTTATTGTTGATCATTGGGATACAAATATTACAGGTATTAATAAATGAAGGTGATTTGATTTGATTTGATTTGATTTTTGGTGTCTAACGTCACTTTCAACAATATTGCAGCTATATCATGGCGACCAGTTTTAGTGGTGGAAGAAGCTGGAGTACCCGGTGAGAACCACTGACCATGGGCAAGCAACCGGTAAACGTTATCACTTGCGGCTGTGAGTCGAGTGCACCCTTTTTGTAATTTACAAAGTCGGGCGCGAACTCATGCGGTATTGGTGATAGGCTTGTATGAGTTGTTATGTAATTCAACTGCCTAACTCATTGAGCCATCCGGGCCATAATAAATCAGGGTATGGAACCTTAAATGTGAAGCAAAAACGATAACTTGAAACCAAATATCAATCATTTATTAAACACATTAAAACCATAGTACGATAATAGTTACCCTGGTATACAAGAGAATACATCTGATGTGTAAAACATAAAAAAGAAAAAAAAACAATACAAATGTTTTTGTTAACATTGTCTGTCTTATATATGTACCGTTTATTTTCTTCAATGTCATAGATACAATAATGCACGACTTCTGCCTGAATAAAACCGGTATATCTTACTTAATGATAATAATATGTTTTCAATGGAGCCAATTTTACTGTATAGCTTGGTGGTGTGGGGTTTTGAAAATATTATACTATAATATAGACATAGAGCGGATACATTTACAGTTTTATAAAACATATTACATTTAAGGAAAAGTACGCCGTATTATATGGTTTATGGTGAACTAGGACTTTTTCCTCTAAGTATTACAAGTGTGGACACAGAATTGTGCTGTCTGAAAGGCAAGTGTGGATGTCAATATTTCATATTATTAACTTTAAAAACAAACCCATGGACACAGAGGTCCTGGATTTTTTTAATAAAAAACTAATCCTGAATTATTATTTTTGCTTAAAGTCCGGTCCTGTGTTTTTATTTCAAATTTTCATCAAAGCCCCCCCACCCCCTGCCCTCCCCTCCCAAAGGATATACAATTTATAAACTATTGACCAGAGTAACCTTGCGAAATCATGCGGAGTCAGTGTGTTTTAAATCGGTCATCCAATCAGGACGTTCATTATTCTTGTCCAAGATAAAAATATATCGCTAAAATTACCTGTGGGTGTTTCCCCACTACAACTCGTAAATTTACATAGTAATTGGAGATATTTCGTCATAAAACTTCACACATAGTTTTGTCTATCATATTTCTTGAAGACAAACATAACATTTTATTGCATTTATCAATATTTTTTGTCCACACTTGTTTTCTATCAAAATATTTCTCAGAAATTCATAATAATAACAGGTAAATAGTGTTGTAAATACTTCCGGTTATTTCCCCATCCATGACTAATTACCGGATTTGTACCTAGAGTAATACGACGGGTGCCACTAGTGGAGCAGGAACTGACCCCCTCCCACCGGAGTACTTGATTTCACCTTCAATTTTGAGTGGGGTTCATGGTGCTCGATCTTTTTAGTTTTCTGTGTTGTGTTTTGTCCCATTTCTTTTGGCCATTGTGTTGTCTGTCCTTGTTCGATTTACGGCTTCTGATTACCCCTTTGGTTTCTTCAAACTCTTCTTATATAGATAGAAACATATAAGTGTACATACATCCATCCTCCTTTTACTTACAACAAAAAAAACAAAAAAATGCAAAATGACATGGTTTTGCTCAATCATTTTATTTTGGAATTGTTCAAACAGTGTGGTATTATTTGTTGTTCATTTTATTATTAATGATGCAGATTTGACAATTAATACGGCATAGATCACTTTAAACTAGTATATGAGTGCAACGTTTATGAAAAGAAGAACGTTTGGTATGTGGTCATGCTTAGAGATTTATGTTTCTCTATTCTGCAATGGATGTTTGGTAGCTTTGCCCTACGATTTACAGTAGATTAATCCCTCTTGTTTATACTCAAAAGACGACTTGCAGGAACCCCGAACGAGCAACAGTCATCGTTAGCGACAATTTCCATACAAAAAATCCACCATCTTATCTTATACCAGTGACAATAAAACAATAAATATGCCAAAGATGCAAATATTTTAGATTGGCTTAAACTGTCAATTAATATTTCAATATTTTGATGACGGCCTCTGGTTTACTACATTTTAGTTGATGTCATATCAGCCATTTCTCTGTAAGGCTACGCTACCCCTATTTCGCAATATCTTTCCGATATCATAGCATATTTCAGAAGTCGAAAGAGACGAGTACATGTCTGCATGCTAAAGGTCGTCTAACACTCACTTTAAGCGGTGAGTTGCAGTGGTGTGTTGACGTTTTTATTTTTTGGAATACAGGAAGAGTAAATTTGTTGAGGAAACGTAAATAATATGTAAAAGGTTTAGAGAAATTTACCTGTAGCTATGCTTACAGTGAATCCAGTATATATAAAACTTCATATTTAAATAAGGAAGAACATGTTTATTTTCATATCTACAAATTACTTGACCTCAACTGGAGTCGCCAAAGGAATACTACCATAGGAGCTACAGCTTTACAGCTAACAAACCCAATGGCATCTACCGTTGGTCCATTTTCCAGATAGAGCCGAGTACGTTAGTTGATTTACTACAAAATAATCGATATACAGAAAAGTAATAAAAATGTAATTGGTAACCCCGGTCATAGAATTAAAGCTTTCCTTTTAAATCATTGATTACTTATGATAATTAATATTTATATTTTTTATATTTTATTATATATTTTAAATCATCAATTATGCTTAGTGTATTATTGTTATGATTATCACATCTGTGGCCTGTAATACAAATAAAGAATAAAGGGTAATGAAGAAACATTCCAATCAATTCACTGGGCAACATTTGAAAAATGGGATGGTAGTGTTATAAATGTGCATCTTCATGCAATTACATTTTCAGAAAGTCAGGAAAGTTTGTATTTTCTATTAATAGTTCTGACACACTTTTATAAATTCAGGAAATCAGATATTACTCTTTGCAGACGTCGTGTACAGGACAAAGGTGGAATACAAACGAGATTCTATTTCAAAGATCTGTATCAAAAACAGGTGTATAAGATTATCAATATGATTTATTAATATAAGCATCTATTTTTTATTTATTTATTTATTTTGTTTTTATATATCTATTTGTTTTTGGGGGGAGGGGGTAATGTAAAATAGCACAAATATGGCAAAACAAAATGTAGATTTAACAGGTTAATACGATCACGTTATATCATAGAATTGTATTAAAACAAATAAGGCACAAATAATGCAGATTTAACAGGTTAATATTATCAAGTTCTCATAAAACATCTATTTGACAACTGATGTCAACTCATTCATTTAATAATACAGAAAACACGCCCCTTTATTGTCCGGCAATAAAAATGATCAATCGAAAAAGTAATCACAATGCCCTTTTACCTGTATACATACATTTGTCCATGTTCTGAAAATAGCCGATTTGAAGTCACTTGTCGTTAAATAAGTCCGATAGATCTTGGGTTCGAGCACTGATCGGGTCAACCCAAAGAATACAAAATTGGTGTTTGTTCCTTCTCCACTACGCATGCATCATTAAGGAGAAAGAACAAAGACTGGTTGGCTCAGAATCAGGATACTGTGTCCGAGTGTGGGCGAGGGGGGACATGTCTATCTACGGACTGTTGTTTCAGAGAGCTAGTACTATTAACAAACGCGTGTTGGTCCAGTCCAAAGCTGACCTCATCATTATCTCATTGATAATTAACTTGTACTCGCCATGATATAGCTGAAAAATAGCCTAGTTGCCGTTAAGCAACAATTATTCACTCACTCATTAAACAACAATCAAACAATTAAAGATGGCAATGAGAGGAATACGTATTTGATTGATTGATTGATTGATTAACTTATTGATTGATTGATTGATTGATTGAGTGATTTATCAAATAACTGTAAACATTTTTCCAGTTGTACCCAACATGAGAAAAAGTGAATAGGTTTATATATCACGATGGAGGTAAGCAAAAATGACGGTTGA
This sequence comes from Bathymodiolus brooksi, assembly GCA_963680875.1. Lineage (NCBI taxonomy): Eukaryota > Metazoa > Mollusca > Bivalvia > Mytilida > Modiolidae > Bathymodiolus > Bathymodiolus brooksi. Next base: position 55,962,716 of record OY804577.1, read on the forward strand.
TAGCCTAGGGATGTTTTGATTGTCAAGAAAAAGAGACCTCCCTCCCCCCTCCCCTAATCGCCACAAAAAAAGACACAAACAAAAAACACTCAATCTACGACCACTCCAAAGCAATATGGCTTATTGGAAAATGCTGCAAATCTGATCATACGTGCAAGGAATGTGGCACACACTGAACACCACTCATGTACGTCTCGTACCTAGGATGAGTGCATTGTGCATTCATATTAACAATTAAGTTTTTATTACATCAATAAAAATGCCATCATTACCGATTGACACGAATGATACAGAAACAATATATTATGTCGCTACTCCGCAATGGATGTTTGGTAGCTTTGCCCTACGATTTACAGTATATTAATCCCTGGTGTTTCTACTCAAAAAACGACTTGCAGGAGTTCTGAACGAGCAACAGATTGCTAATAGGGGTCGTTAGCGACAATTTACATACCAAAATCCACCATCTTATCTTATACCAATGCTAATAAAACAACAAATACGCAAACAAATATAATATTTCAGATTGGTTTAAACTGTCAATCAATATTTCAAATATGGTTTTGTCTATCATATTTCTTGGAGACAAACATAACATTTTATTGCATTTATCAATATTTTTATGACTATCAACAATTTTTTTTAACACCGCATCTGTTTCTCGATACAGCCGCAACTTCAACTCGTAAATTTACATAGAAATCGGAGATATTTCGTCATAAAACTTCACACATGGTTTTGTCTATCATATTTCTTGAAGACAAACATAACATTGCATTGCATTTATCATTATTTTATGAGTATCAACAGTTTTTTCAACACCGTATATGTTACTCGATACAGCCGCAACTTCAACTCGTAAATTTACATAGAAATCGGAGATATTTCGTCATAAAACTTCACAGATGGTTTTGTCTATCATATTTCCTGAAGACAAACATAAAATTGTATTGCATTTATTAAAATTTTATGAGTATCAACAGTTTTTTCAACACCGTATTTGTTTTTCGATACAGCCGCCCGATTACAGTGTCCCGTGGCAACTTTAGCACGTTCCACCAGTTTTTTCTTAATAATGTTGTTTAATAAAACGTCGTGTATATGAGCACACAACGTATGTAAAGAACAATAACTAACGAAAGAATTTATATAGTTGAGAGTGTCAAATCTATTTATAGAATATACTAAATTCCCTATCTATTTATAGTATACTAGTACTTTGAATTCCCAGACTTTCTGGAAATATAATAGAATCAACGTGCAAATTGACGGATAAGATATTGATATATAATTATCAACTTACTATAGATGTATTGTATACTGTTAAACAGAATAATGCATCAATAAAGAATGAAATTATATCAATTAATTGCATAACGTATACGTTGAAATCTCAGACGTTCTGTAAATAGAATTGAGTAATGCACTTTTGCACATAAATGTGAATTTGTTGTATTAATAACAATTTAATTATCGAATTACAAACTATTGTATGTTGTCACTGGAGGTGTGGCGTGGTGGTGTACCCGAGGTACAATTGGCGACAGAGTTAAAAAAAACCACCTTCATATCTTCCCTCTTCACAATAACCATGCCCATTTATTTATTCAAAGTACGGAAACTATACCCATTCAACAATTATTCCGTTATTGGTGAACCATTCATATATTAAGACAAATAGCATGTACACTTGTACATCTTTCTACTTATAAATCATATTAAAAACACTATTTACTTGTTACTGATTCAAATTTCTGTTAAATTATTTGATAGCCCCTCCCCCTACTCTTTGCTTTTACTCCCATTACAACTATACAATGTATAACAGAAATATACGTAGAAAAGACTAGGGTTGGTAATTGTTATATATAATATTACCTTTGGGCCAAAAAGAAAATCCATAGTCTAGACGATGATCACAAAGTACTAGATTTTCGAGCTCCAATACAGATACAAATACAAATACAACAACAAAAAGGTCATCTTGGCACAAAAATAAATCTTACAGAATAAAATCTTGATAAAATGAGAAAGTAAGATCAAATGTTCCGGAAGTTAGAATAAGAGTTTTGAAATGGATTTCAATGAGAATAAGATATCCACCGAATGATTTCTCAAATATATTTAAGGACACCTTATCACACAGTTGAATGTAGAATGTACCAGAGTTTGCGGTTCCTATCATACCTTCTATGATAGAGGGTTACTGCCTGCAAGCAATGAAGCTATTGAACGAATGAATCTACGGTCTCCATCACGTTACGGAATATCTGTGTCACAAATGACGACAGATATGTTCCGTTTGTCGTAATTACAATCTCCTTATTACTGACTTATCATCGGATTTCTAACAAGAGTGACACGACGAGTACCCCTAGTGGGACAGGAGGGTTTGTGTTGCTCAATCTTTAGATTTCTGTGTAGTGCTTTGTATATCATTGTTTGTCCCTTTGTTCCTTTTTGCCGCTTCTAATTATCCCTATTATTACTGCCTTATCATCGGGTTTCTAACAAGATTAACACGACGAGTACCCCTAGTGGGACAGGAGGGTTTGTGTTGCTCAATCTTTAGATTTCTGTGTAGTGCTTTGTATATCATTGTTTGTCCCTTTGTTCCTTTTTGCTGCTTCTAATTATCCCTATTATTACTGACTTATCATCGGGTTTCTAACAAGAGAAACACGACGAGTACCCCTAGTGGGACAGGAGGGTTTGTGTTGCTCAATCTTTAGATTTCTGTGTAGTGCTTTGTATATCATTGTTTGTCCCTTTGTTCCTTTTTGCTGCTTCTAATTATCCCTATTATTACTGACTTATCATCGGGTTTCTAACAAGAGAAACACAACGAGTACCCCTAGTGGGACAGGAGGGTTTGTGTTGCTCAATCTTTAGTTTTCTGTGTAGTGCTTTGTATATCGTTGTTCGTCCCTTTGTTCCTTTTTGCTTAGCAATTGAATAGTCTGTCTCTCCTCAATTTACACCTTCTGATGACTGCTATGGCATCCACAAACTTGTCTTTAGCGTGTTAATTGTATATCCTGTTTCGATCTACTGCAATGAAATGAGCAGTCATGTATTTGTGTGTTAGAGGTATCGGTTTTGCCACTTTCTACGATTTCGATATTTAATTTTGGAATTGTTCCGAGAGTGTGGTATTTTTTGTTTTTCATTTGATGACTGGGAGGTAAATATTAAAGGTATTAATAAATGAAGGTTTGAAACATTGAATGTGGAACAAAAACGATAACTTGAACCAAATACCAATCATTTATTAAACACATAGAAAACCATGGTACGATAATATGACGAGTATATTTATGTAAATGGCAAGTTTAGCTACCCTGGCATACAAGAGAATACACATCTGGTGTGCAAGATATTAAAAAGGAAAATAAAACAATATATATACTGTATATATTCTTCAATGTCATATCTACAGTAATGCACGATGTCTACCTAAATAAAACCGGCATATCGTCTTGGATGAAAATAATCATATTTTAATTCTATGATCAGAAAAACTGAGCAAAATAGAATAACAACACCACCAAAAAAATCGAATTTTATCATCCTTTTTAAACAGCTGGTCTTCTCAGAATACGATTTGTTGTCTCTAAAACGTAATTGCCAAACAGATATTATAATATGTACCGACGCTTCAACAATTGCATATCCGGCCTTTGCATACTGCACCTTTGATATTAACTCAGATGACGAGACAGCTACTATTACTGCAAGAACGATCTGGGGGACGTCTTCAAGCCACGTAGATATCATTGATAGTGCTGTCGAAAATGTTAAATGTTCGTAGTTTTCTGTAGCATCGTAATGCAGACTGATTAATCCGAGAAAGAATGTAATGGATCCAACTACAGCAACAACAAATATTGCATATCTCAATTCTGTTTTGTGTTGAATTTCTTGTCCAGTTGATTTAACTTCAGCATAAAAGTCCCAGTCTAAAGCAAGGTCGACTAATTCAATTCCTAATAACAATGTAATCAAAACGATCCTCTTAAACGAACAACATCCCATACTTGATATTCTGTTATACTTCTGAAAATATAAAAAGTAAAAATAATTTATAATGATTAAAGCATAATATTTGTGTTTCTGCAGTGAATGGTGAAGTCATACATAATATCATAGCAAGTCTCTTTAAGGTACACTCGTTTCTGTTTGATGGTTTGGTGAACTAAACATAAACGTCGGAGAAAACCGAAGGGGCAATCAACAATGGTCAATCAAGAGAAACTGGTAGCATTGGGTACACAGAACAAAGACAAAGAAGAAACACACAATACAATATGTGTTGGAAACCACTATTCGCAAATAAACACAAATAACATAAGACAAGTGACCATTTTAAATCAGTCATTTTCAGAGCAAAGACAAATTTATAAAAGAAATCATGCATGTCTTATACACGTTGAGTACATTGCAATTGCCTTTTCGATTGATAATATGTATTGCCTAAGAATGAAAGGACGTTTTATTTCTTCGTATTATTAAATGAGTTGATAGCGTCTGTCAAATTGAAGTTTACAAATGAGATATTGATCAACCTGTTAAAGCTGAATTATTTGTGACCTATTAGTTTAAGGTAATATTATGATCTAACTTGACCAAAATAAAATAAATAAATAAATAAAAATTGATGTTTATATCTTAAATCATATTGATAATTTTATTTACCTGTTTTTGATGCGAATCTTTGAAATAGAATCTCGTGTATATATCACCTTTGTCTAGAACACGACGTCTGCGAAGAGTAATAACTGATTTCCAGAATGTATAAATAGTAAGTGTGTCAGAGCTATTTATAGAAAATGCAAAATTCCCTGACGTTCTGAAAATTTAATTGCATGAACACGCACATTCATGACACCACCGTCCTATTTTTAAAATGTTGGCCAGTGAATTGGAAAGTTTCTTCATAACCCATTATTCTTTATTTGTATTACAGGCCACAGATGAAATAATCAAAATAATAATACATCAATCATTTTTGATAATTTAAAATATAAAATAAAATATAAAAATTATAAATATTTCTTATAATAAGTAATCAATGAGTTAAAAACAAAGTTTTAATTCTTTGATGGAAGTTCCCAATTACATTTGTATTATTTCAAAGTACATATTTGTATATTATTTTTTTCAGGAGAGTGAGCGATCATGTATATTATGTGTGTTAGGGGTATGGACATTGTGATTACACCTTTGAACTGCATGTTCTGACAGTGTAGAAGAAACTAATCAACTCCTAATCGTAGGGCAACGTATACCCCTTGTGAAGATGGGAAACGTATGTCTTATTTCTGTGTTCTTCGAGAGTGATGGCCTTTTTGTATCGATGGACATACATGTAATAACAAAATCCTAAGCATCTTGTTACTAGAGATAATATGGCATGACATCTATTTGATAATTAACCTTGTGACAGAAAGGTGCACAAAGTAAAACTTGATTTATTGTAAATATGGTTTAATGCACATCATTGAACTTAACATACCCTGACAATTAAATATGACCACATACCATAAGTTCCCCTATTCATAAATGTGGCATTCACATATTATAGCTAGCTTAAAGAGATCTTGGCCGTATTAATTTGTAAATCTGCTTCATTTTTACTTGAGCCCGTTTTATTTTAACACACTTAAATTTATTTGTTTCTATTATCTATTTACCTGGGGTCCGTTGTTGAACTTGTGTGATTAAATTAATCATATGATTAGCCCTAATTAATTTTTAATTCCTAGTCACATACTTAGCTAATGCAATGATTAAATTCTGTTTGCTGAACTGTTTTTAATCAATGTATTAACTAATCATATTTAATCATTGCATTAGCTAATTATGTGATTAGGAATTAAACATGTAATTAGGGCTAATCATATGATTAGCTTAAACACAAGTTCAACAACGGACCCCTGTTATTGATGTATTTTATAGCAAGCAAAGTATCGTGTATATACACAACGTCTATAGTAAAGAATAATATTGGTAACGAATGAATTGTTATATAGTTACGAGTGTCAAATCTATTTATAGAATATACTAAATCCCCTATCCATTTAAATTATACTTTGAATTCCCAGACTTTCTGGTAATAGAATTGAATCAACATGCAAATAGTGGTGTTTAAATGTATTGATACATAATTATCAAAATACAATCTACTGTATACTATTACACGGAACACTGCATCTGAAAAGAATGAATTGGTATGAAGATATTAAACTATCTTTTACCAGTACAATGTATATTGAACCACAGGCACTCGTGGCAAGGAATTAACCCCCCCCCCCCCCCCCCATATCTTAATTTTCTGTTTACATATTTATTTTCAATAAAATTTCTTTATTTCTTTAATATATCATCTCGTTTTCCTTGTTTTAACTGTTCGTGTCAATATTCATACACTCTTTTGTTAACAGCAACTTACATGTTTCGATCCTATATATACTAATTATCCACAAGGCAAGATATTCCGAAACTTTTAAAATCGTACACCTGCTCGCTTCGGTTACATTTAATGCACCCTATTCCCATTATATCATTCAATCTAGGATATGTATCAATTCATAAAAGACGTTCCTTTTCGCATCTCGTCTTGCTTTGTGCATACGATAGCTCAGTTCTCCAGAATTTAAAGATTTTCACTCATTTTTTGCTTCATTTTTCGTATAGTACCCTTCTGTTGACGGAGGTAGAGTTCGAGTCTTGTGCCAGTGAACTCCGAATGTAATTATTTCAACGATAGGACAAGAAAAGTTCGAAAAATTTTCCCGGATTTTATTTACAACCTTTAGGAAAAGTTTTTCAGTTCACCGCTTCTCCCGTTTGGTGACGCTACTGTTGCATAAGTGGTTACATGTGCGTTTGAATCACAAAGACGCTTGTATCTTAACGTTAACCTAATGACGGCACTGAATTATAAAACTTGGATGGTGCAAACATTGAAGCTTAACTAGTACAGCGCAGGTGATATTACCTGTTAGAAGTATAGATTTAGTTGACGAGTATATGTAAAATAAAAGTATTATCTGTAAGTCGCAAGAAAATAGTTTTATTATGACCATATTAAGAAATACAACGGACGTTTACAAGCCATATCGGCATGTAGCTTGGTGTAGCCTATGCATGTTCATAAAAGGTGTACATTGTACATGATGTTTTGTTACTCACACTGCAATACTGATGAACTTCATTCCAACATTTTAAAGTACCTGAATTTCGCGAAATACTACCTCCAAGTGAACAAAATAGAATAATAATAAAATAATATGTCTCCACATACAAAATTTTGAATGAATATATCTAGGTCTATCTATATTTAGGCAATCTTCAAATCTAAATCACACTCTTTAAAATTATTTGGTACAAAATTATACAGATAATATATTCCTTCTTCGTGTAGTGTTATTAACTGTTAAAGATTCCACAACAAGCGGGTTAATCATAGCATTTATTTTAGAAAGATTTTGAGCAGATGTATTATGAATGGCATAATAAATAGTTAAATAAAGAAAATTCGTTGCTTCTTACTATTTTTTATTATTTTCGACAGATTGTGGTAGCATTCAAATATTTTGTACAATCAGACTGGCTGATCATCGTACAAAACCTGGAACTGCCATACAATGCAAAACTAAAGACTCAAGTTGTCACCGACAGAGTTCCGTCGGGTTTTAAGTGGGATTCGTGCTGCTCATTCTTCAGTTTTCTGTATAGTTTTTTTGTAGACCACTGTTTATCATTTTGTCCTTTTTCGTTTGGCCATTGCATTGACTGCCCTTCTTCGATATATGACTTCCGATAACCCTTTTGGCATCTACGAACTTTTCTTATCCTATACACGAACCACTATACTATCCCAATTATCAAATTTATTTCATTGTAATATATATGTAAAAATATATTGAAGATTACAATTATTTGGCATAATGAACTTTTTAATGGTAAAGGATTTTTGTAGGTTTATTCCATTCTAATGCAGGTAAAAACGTTATTTATAACTTTAGTTAGCTGCCTGTTATTGAAATGAACAGTCAAACGATTTGAACTACGATTTCAGTAATGCTACGAAAAAATCTGGAATTTGCATAAAACCCAGCGTTCTATACAATAAAAAGAAATAAACATAAAAGAATGTAAACGTACACGATTGGAAACGTACGGACTACTGGGTTTGGTGTTTAACACCACTTTCAACAAATTTCAGTGGGGGTCAGTTTTATTGGTGGAGGAAAACGGAGTGCACAGAGAAAACCACGGACCTGCCACAAGTCACTGGCAAACTTTATCACATAATGTTGTATCGCCTGGGCGAGATTCGAACTCATAACGTTAGTCGTGATAGGTACTGATTGCATCTATATGTAGTTGTAAATCCAACTACCAAACGATCACGACCACGAAGGCCCCTTGCGGACTACTGAGTTAAATATTGTAGAACTAGATACATCTGGAAACTATCGTGATAGAACATCATATAATACAAAAAAATGTTATATGGTATACTGATACCCTAATGAAGAATTTGTTTAATTTTGAAAATGAATTGATTGAATATAGAAAATCGTGAATTTGATGGTAAAGTGGGAAGGGATGGGATGAGAATCTAAAAAGAATTTTATTTTGTGTGGCTTAAACTAAAAATTGAAACAAAATGAGAAAAGGAAAATATGCTTCAAAAATAAAAACTGTGATCATCTAGGTAGGGAAGGTCAATTAAGTTTTTCCTTTCCGTAAACTGGATATATCGTACAGATGAAGAATATTTTTTGCTGACATTTTTTGAAAATAATCATAAATGTGTTCCCTTTGGATTGTTTATTACAAAGATAAATTTATTATAGCTATTAATTTTTTTTTATCATTAGCCGTTTTTAGATTTAAGTTGAATAAATTTTAAATGATATAAAATACTTGAAAAGGTGTCTATACACACAGAAATTTTATATGTTCATTGCTACAAGTTTTTTTTTTATTATTATTTGTTCTTTTTCTGTGTTTGTTGAAAATTGTATATTACTGCCTAAAGGAATAAATGAATTTGTTGTGTTCCTGTGTATTGTACATGTATGGTTTTGATTTTTTACCCTTTTACCCATATTTTTATTATTGGTCATAAAAGGACAATTTTTTCCCAGAACAAACATCTGTTTCAGAGTGCATTTTTTTTTCAGTTACAAAAATGTAGCTTCGAAATCTTTTCATAAGAGTAAAATACACCCTTTTCCCCTAATGCTAATGCAAAGAAATGAAATGTGATACACGTATACACCGGTAAGAATTTAATTAATAACCTAATACCCCTGTCGTTCTGTAGTCTAGTTCCAGCGCAATGGTTGTAAGCATAAGATACAGTACTATTAAATAAAGAAGCGGCCCGTATTGAATATCCCGCAATACGGGTAACTTCTTTTGTTTCAATAGTAGTTTATCTAACTTGTACACTAATGTTATAATTTATACAATAACAAAAAGTCGTGAGAACAGTTTTGTTTGTGAAAGAATTTACAGAATTTTCCTATTCATGTTATAAAGGCATTAGATATTGACGTGTTCTTGTACCCAACGTTAACAATTCAAGCGTCATCGAGATTAAAACGTTCCGCTAACCACTTGTGGAACAACAGCGACGTCTGTCGAAAGAAACTTGGTGAATGATCCCTATTGTGCTATCAATAACATCTCTCATAGCAGGCCCGTACCCAGACTTTTTTGGAGGGGGTGCGAATCTTGTTTGGGGGCCGCCTAGGCCCCCAATCGGTTCCAGGGCGAAGCCCGGTGAGGGGTGCAGGCAGGCGAAGCCCCCAGAAAGCAGAAGAGAAATAAGAACAATGAGGGTTAAAATACAATCTCCTAGATTACATTTTCCAGTTTCTTTCCATTGGAATTTTTTTTCAAAATTTACTAAAATAATACACAAAAGTTGTTCTTTAAAGCGACATGATTGATCTTATTGATTTGTTTTATTACAACAACAGGTTGTAATGTTCACTTTCTACTAAAACATTATTGGCTGGTAAGAAATTATAAGAGATTAGCCTCAACGGACACAATTACGAACGAAATAAAATTGATGTGCCCTAATTGTTCCTTCAAAACATGAATTAAAAAAATGCTTTTATAAATAGATACCCCGCTAAATTACTCGTGTTTTGGGAGAAAATTATTCATGAATGTTGAATGTTGAATGTTGCAGACGACGGGTTTTCATATTTGTAAACAGAAAACGATGGACAATTGCACTTGGAATCTATCGCTAAAATTCATTGAGGTACGCATATTTTGTTATCTTATGGCTGTAATTGGAAAGAATATGATCTCCTGATTCTATGCATATGTAGAACACAGTGAAATTAAAACAAAAACAGTCAATATAATACATTTTCCTTACCTTGATCTATCCCAAAATGTCAAAATCCGTGATGTAACTTATTCATTGAAGAGTCCAAGGAATTCCGAATGCAAATTGGAAGAAATTTATGGTGTGAATAAAGGAAAGGTTTTTATGTCATGTGTATTATATACAAATGGATATGTGAACGTAAATGAATGAATGCTCTTTCAATTTTAACAGTTATCATCAAATAATTTACACTAGAAAGGTAATTATTATGTCGTTCGAAATTGTGTCCGGATCTAGGTCACAGAGTGACTAAAACGGGGTCATGAAAATCTGTTTAAAACCCGTAACAATGCATTGAATAATATATGGGCTATGATTCAAAAGGAATATTGGTGGTTAATCTGAAATATGAACATGTAATCAGCTTCATCAGTTTGGTCAAATTTATTATCAAATGTAAATATCATCGAAATTGTTCGTAATTGCGTTCGGTAAGGCTAATAGTCATATATGATGCTTTGCAGCTTCATTTTCCTAGGGTGTTTATTGGCAAACTCTTCAATAACTTTATCTAGTGATAGACATTTGGGAAATATCAGTTGGTAGCCCAGACAAAAATTCTAGTAGCCCAAACCTATATAAGTAACTAAAATAAATCCCAATTTCTAGTAGCGCAGCCAAATTTTTAGGGGTCTTGGACGACTGAGGCCCTGCTAATTTCCATCCCTGAATCACAGTCTGAATTACGAAATATTCATTCTTTTTACTTATTTGTAATGTATTTACCTATATGAACTCAGTTTGTGCAATGGACAATTTGTGTGTGTGTGTGTGTTTTTTTGTTGATGTTGACAAAATGGACAAAGGACACTAAAATATGCTTATAAAAAGTTATTTCGTCTTCTTACATTCGTTCGAAATGCAGAGATCTGTAACTTGCTGTGTTAAATATGTTTTTAATTGAGGTGTCTGTCGATGAATCTCTGTAAAACATACCACTGATCATGACTTGTAAGATAAATTAAACATAAAACGAACGCGGGATTCATTGACATTTCCGTGAAGACAAGCGAAGTTTTAACATCAATATTCAACTTTATTAGTAAATGTTTCAGATACAATTCGACTTTATTTTAATAGTGTTTGATCCGAAGTTAAAACAAATTTCAACTTTATTAGTAAATGTTTCAGATAAAATCCGACTTTAATAGTGCTTGATGGTTTTCACAGGGGGGGTACGAACGCACCCCTCGCATCCCCTGTGTACGGGCCTGCATAGTCCATGTTGACATCGAAACACTGTTTGGAGATGAATGAAATCAATCATGTGTTTCAATATTCTGTGGGATTGCTTCCCCTTTGTATGATAAATTGCTGTTATCACAAAGTTGGAGATCATCACAACACTCCTCAATCATTAGAACTTTAATCATGTGATCTTTATACTTTATAACGTTTTGCTGCTTTATATCCGTGGTGTGAGCAATGACATACTCACTGACTTTGGTATTTGCGGGTAAGACAAGTTAGTAGTGGAACAGGAATGGCAACTTTTCCGGAGTACATGAGTGAACCCCCTGTTATTGGTGGGGTTCGTGTTACTCGATCTGTAGTTGTTTTATGTGTAGTGGTTTGGATATTGTGTTGTTTGTCCGTCTTCCGGATCCTGATGACCACTTCGGTATCATCAAACTCTTCTTTGTCATATTATACAAAATCGTTGGGTGTGTTGGATTGTATGTTGTTAGTCATAAGAGTTTATTACTCATAATGTTGTTGACTGAGTCACCTGTTGAGTGTCAATTTCTTTTATTGTGCCAGTGACATTTATTTCAATTCTGTGTAACGCATGACCGGAGTACTGTGATAGAGAGCTATAGATGATAAAACTACATGCACTTCCATTTGTGTGATATATTTTAGATTTTAGAATATTTGTGTCAATATATTAGGCTTTATAAGATGTATTAGTGTTATTATTGCATGTACGTTGTATTAAAATGGAAAACAAAAAAATAACACACAGTCGGAACAGTTCCAAAATTCAATAGAAAAATTGTAGAAAGTGGCAAAATCGATACCTCTGACACACAAATACATGACCGCTCACTTCCCTTGATTAGCACAGGCACTTCCATATAAAGTGGCGGGGTTAGACTGGATTGATGGGCCCATATGTTTTTTTATCTATTGCGGTCGTGTCAAGCAGGTTTTCTAAAATGCAATCTGCAAATTTTCTGTCGATTTGGTGATAGCTAGCTCTCTGATTGACTGTTAAAATGATTTTCAGATTTGGAACCACTGTGTTGTGATCATCGCGTTTAGTTGAGATTGTCACTCACTCACTCACTCACTCACTCACTCACTCACTCACTCACTCACTCACTCTTAAAGCTCAATTATGTGTTAATGTGATTGATCCCATTCTTTAGTACTGACTTTTGATCCCACTCTTTAGTACTGACTATTGATCCCATTCTTTAGTACTGACTATTGATCCCATTCTTTAGTACTGACTATTGATCCCATTCTTTAGTACTGACTATTGATCCCATTCTTTAGTACTGACTATTGATCCCATTCTTTAGTACTGACTATTGATCCCATTCTTTAGTACTGACTTTTGATCCCATTCTTTAGTACTGACTTTTGATCCCATTCTTTAGTACTGACTTTTGATCCCATTCTTTAGTACTGACTTTTGATCCCATTCTTTAGTACTGACTATTGATCCCATTCTTTAGTACTGACTATTGATCCCATTCTTTAGTACTGACTATTGATCCCATTCTTTAGTACTGACTATTGATCCCATTCTTTAGTACTGACTATTGATCCCATTCTTTAGTACTGACTTTTGATCCCATTCTTTAGTACTGACTTTTGATCCCATTCTTTAGTACTGACTTTTGATCCCATTCTTTAGTACTGACTTTTGATCCCATTCTTTAGTACTGACTATTGATCCCATTCTTTAGTACTGACTATTGATCCCATTCTTTAGTACTGACTATTGATCCCATTCTTTAGTACTGACTATTGATCCCATTCTTTAGTACTGACTATTGATCCCATTCTTTAGTACTGACTTTTGATCCCATTCTTTAGTACTGACTATTGATCCCATTCTTTAGTACTGACTTCTGATCCCATTCTTTAGTACTGACTTTTGATCCCATTCTTTAGTACTGACTTTTGATCCCATTCTTTAGTACTGACTATTGATCCCATTCTTTAGTACTGACTATTGATCCCATTCTTTAGTACTGACTATTGATCCCATTCTTTAGTACTGACTATTGATCCCATTCTTTAGTACTGACTATTGATCCCATTCTTTAGTACTGACTTTTGATCCCATTCTTTAGTACTGACTATTGATCCCATTCTTTAGTACTGACTATTGATCCCATTCTTTAGTACTGACTTTTGATCCCATTCTTTAGTACTGACTTTTGATCCCATTCTTTAGTACTGACTTTTGATCCCATTCTTTAGTACTGACTATTGATCCCATTCTTTAGTACTGACTTTTGATCCCATTCTTTAGTACTGACTTTTGATCCCATTCTTTAGTTCTGACTTTTGGAGAAAAAAGTATTATAGGCATCTTTGTTACTATTTATTCTTGACAAATAAGTGATGAAATATGAACACAAATGTTTGGAAGACGGCGAATAATATGAAATAGTATACATTTATTGCATGCTGGTGAGGGAAATATGAAAATGTATTCACCCAAGAGTATCATATTTCCTGAGGGCAACGCCCGAGGGGAATATGATACTCGTGGGTGAATAAATTTTCATATTTCCCGAACCCGCATGCTATCAATGTTTTATTATATCGAATGAAACCAAGAAAACACATACATGTAAAATACTGCTGGCAAGCATATTTTAAATCCATTGGGACGTTGTCTCAGACATTTAAAAAACCACATCCACAACAAGTGATGTTTTCCGAGTGCCTCTGACGTTTTCCTGTCAAAGAATGATAACTCTGGCGGGAAAATCCGCGAGGCTTCCGAGGGGGTGAAATATGATTTTTGTCCTGTGTGATCACGTGTTCTGATTTTTACCCATTGTCCAATCAAGTTAATTTATTTATGGTAATTAATATATGAGGTATAATAATGTATTTTATTATATTTCACACCATTATCAATATATAATATAATTAAAACAAAAAATACCACACTGTCTGAACAATTCCATAATCGTCAAAAGAAGCAAATTCGATACTCCCAACACACACATACACGACCGCTCACTTTCCTGGCTTGGCACAGGTACTTCAATAAAAAATTGCGGATTTAAACTAGTTTTATGGACCCAAATCTCTCCTCTCCTCATTATCATTTTATATTGTATAAGATCTGCACGCGACTTAGAAGACATTACCTGGATGAAAAAAAAAACAAGTTGTTGTCTTATTTTCCATTTATATAAAGTCATTTATTTTTCTAAACGCTTAATTTACTATCCTAAAAACAAATAACACAACACATTTCGGATTAAACATGTTCATCATTCCAAGAATATTAATATCACGGGGAATACGGAACAAGTAACAGGACATTGACATCAGTATTTACCTATAAATAAAGAAAGCACCTCAATACAATATTAATCCTCAACCCTCTTCTGTAGAAACAAGTAACACAATAATTTTATTTTCTGGACGCTCTTCTGTATTAAGGTGTGTAAATTATATCTCCATTTAAACTTTTTCTTTTTGGTTTTTGATTTTCTTTCTTTCTTTTGTTTTTAGTTTTTGATTTGTTTTTGTTTTGTTTTTGTTCTTCTTCGATATACGGATTCTGATTACCCCTTTGGTATCTTCAAACTCTTCTTAACATATTTTTTTCATAGAGAATAAAAAAACACCTTACTATACAAAACAAATATCTTACTTTTTGAAATTGTCTAGAACAGTATACAATTATAGCTTTCACGCTTTAGCAAAGCTTTCAATGTGATACTTTTAACAAATAAGTTTGGGAATCATATCTCACTGAATACTATCGGTGATTCATGATCCATATCTATATTAGGTAATAAATTGAGGTTAATTCAATATGATTAAAATCAGACCTCTCCCTTGCTCTTCTTTACTGATATGCCACGGCGTGTGCATCTGAGGAAACCAAATTACGGGTCACATGTCTGACCTCATATCATGAATATATAATGATATGATAAATACGGCTATGACTTTTATTGGCCAATCCGATTGCTCGTGGCATGCTAAGCAGTTTAGTAACACTTTGATATTCTCGGAATCGCAATTTTCATTGGCTGATATGCATAGGGTGACTCGTATGTGACCCGAAATGGTGTTTCCACGGATCTCCCACACCGCTACATATCAGTAAATTGGAACAAGTGAGGTATATGATATTAGTCAGCTTGGAAATAACTATGATTAGTAATAGATATTCGTTTTATTACTATACCTACATTTTTGTGACATCTACATGTATTTCCTATTTTTACTATTCGAATGTAGCTGGTATTTACTTATTCTTTCTACCATTTTATATTTTCTTTCCGGGTTGTTATTAACAAATTATTCTTTAACGTTTGAAGCTTGCAAAGTTGCCATGTCTTCGATCAATAATCATTCAACCATGTAGTAATGTAGAGGATACAAAGCTAACATAAATAAAAAAAAAAAGAAAAAAAAAAAGAAAAAAACCCTAATTTTTAGTGTTACTTTGTACGAATTTCAATATTACTAATTTACGGAAAAATCACAAACACACAACTCGCTGAAACGGGTATTTACTATCAAACAGATGTTGCCACAACACAGTGATACTCGATTTGATTATAAAATTATACCTTTCTATACGAGTTATTTCCCTTACGACGGGCAAAATGGTACTCGGTCTAGCAAGACCATCGGATAGATCAACGAATTTGAGTATAATTTTCTGATAATTTGTAGATATTTTAGCGTTGTGAAAAACAAAAGATAATTTTATAGGAAATGTAAAATTGTTACAACATTAAAATTTTGAAGAGGTTAGGGGTAAATATATATGGTATTTACATTAAACTTTGCATGAATGTGGCCCTTTTTCCCAACTTAAAGGGAAATAACCTCTGTAAAACGTACAAATATATGTTATTGACATTAAACTTTGCATGAAAGTGGTCCTATTTGTCGCTTTAAAGGGAAATAACTCCTCTAAAACGTATACATATTTAATCGGCAATTAGTAAATGGTCTATTCACTAGTCTAATAAGGTTTATGTGTTTATTAATATTGTCGATCTCGAATGAAGACCTCTGTAAAATAACACTAATGATTCATTCATTTCAGCTCCACCATGTTCAGCATAGCGAGCATCATCTGTAGTTTCGCTCTGCTAGTCTTTCTACTACAGTTTGTGAATGGCCAGTCACATTGTGTAGACAAGTATACCAATTGGGATAATGCCGGTAGCGGTAACACTGTTTATCTTGATCGCCATAGACTAAATTGTGGTTCGGATGGTAATGTGATGTTAATGTTTAAGCTCGAAAGATCGGACTCAAATCCAAATCAGGTTCGTTATAAATACAGATGCTGTCAATTAGGAGGGAGTTGGGTGCACGACCAGAAAGTTGAATAATGGCTTCACTATTGACGGACAAGGAAGTGTTGTCTATTTAGACAGGCAGTATGTGTCATGTATGTCTAATGGTTTTATGAATGACTTTTGGTTGACGAGGAACAGTGGCCATGATAGGTACAGATATGAATATTACTGTTGCGACACGAGTATTTCCTTGAGATGTTATGACAGTTCTACATCCTACACAGATGAAGGTAATCGAACGAACTTTTATCTGGACAGACAAACTGTTTCCTGTAATAGTGGTTACTTCTTGCAATCTTTTAGATTAAAGAGAAACTCAGCTAAGAATCGTATGAGGTACGACATCAGATGTTGTCGTAAAAACTATTAGCAAGTGGACTATATCAATAACCATACTAATGTTTTAAATAAGTTTACCTCTCATACAAAGGTATTTCTTATATATTTATCTATATCTTAAGTTTATTTGTATACATGTATACGATTTGACCCGCAGTTAATATCAACACAAAAAAGAACGTGTCATGGTAACGTGTTGTAGGCGGATTTACATATACATTGTATCTATTTAATAATAATGACGAATATACAGAACGGACTTAATTGTTGAAAGCCTATGGGAAACGTCAACATTATTGTCAAATTTAGTCATATTTATTTTTATGATTATAAGACAAATTTTAGGTATCTTACCATCACATTATAAATGTCTAGAATACATGTTTATGTGTACAGTTCTGTGTGATTAGTTTTTCTTTGCTGAAAGCCAGATATGCTTCTTCTCTCACATTGTCGAAATAGTTGATCTCTATTGTCATCTATTTCTGTGTTAATTTGTGAAAATCCGATGAATTTATGAAAAGAAACTTTAAGCAGTGATGGTATGCAATTTCACCAATATCAACAAAACGAACACCCATATTTCATCTTAACTCATTCGACCAAGAACGAAAACATATCACGACACATGACGTTGGAAATCCAGGCCCTGGCATTAAACATACACTAAAATGTGGCGAGTTAAACCGTTAATGGGATCCTAACCCTCCCCTCTTCACTGTATCTCCAATACAGATATAAATAAACGGTAAAAACTGCACAATTTCGCTTCCACCCAAAATGAATGCAAATACATAAACATGGACAGTACAATAGCAGGGTAAATGAATGTTCCTAGATAACTGGCACTTTTCACAAGTACTATTTAAAATCTAGATACGGAATCTTTCAAGGGCGTTCTTACTGTCAGCATGCATGTCTCTGAATAAATACGAAGATAACACGGTTAGCAATAAACGTTAGAGAAAACCGAAGGTGCAATAAAGAATCGATAATCCAGAGAAACTGGCAATATTGGGTACACAAGTGACAGACCGAAGACAAAAAAAAACAAAAAAACAACAAAATAAAACAAAACAAACAACATGTAAAACTAAACCGACGAGCAACACAGACCTGCAAAAAAAAAAAAAAAAAAACAACATCAAAAAGCAACAAAAACCCCCCCAAAAAAATCCCGGGAGTGAATCCAGGCCCCCGCGAAGGGCAAGCTGTTCCTGTCTCTAATAAGACACCCGCCATTATACTAATATTAACCTCTGAATTTCTATTTACCAATGCGATCGACATCAAACACTGGAATTTTATTTTCATCACTATTTTTCATATTTTCTTTATGCCGGGATGTACAGTAATTACACAATGTTCACGTGTTCACGCTGCCAGAAGTTGTGTCACTTCTGGAGCACATGAGTTTATTCCCAGTTTTAAGTGGGGCTCGTGTTGCTCAATATTTAATTTTCAGTGTATTGTGTTGTAGATCATTGTTTGTCATTTTCTTTCTGTTGTTTGTCATTCGATTTGCAGTTTCTGGAGCAGTTGTAGTCGTGATGGTATGATAGTTGGATTGACATCTACCCGTACAATCAGTGCCTATCACCACTAAAGTTGTGAGTTCGAATCTCGCTCATGGAGAGTTGTACTGGGTACAACTTGGTGATAATGTTTAGCAGTGTCTTGCGACAGGGAAGTGGTTTTCTCTGATTTCTTCCACCAATAAAACTGACTGTCAGGATATAACTGAAATGTAGCGTTGAAAACCATATTACCGTTTTCTGTATATTTAAGCATTTCTGTTCACCCCCGTTGTTTTCTAAATTGTTTTTGTTTGCTTAAGCCTTTGTTTTCTGTGTATTGTTTTGTTTTTCTTCTGGCCATTGAATTATCTGTCTTACATCAGTTTAAGGCTTCTGATTAGTCCTTAGCTTCTTCAAACTTTCCCCATTAAAATCAGATTAACGAACTGATTGATTGTTTATTGTCGTGAGCAGTATACCAAAAATGTACATGACATTAACAACACTATTACATTCAGTCTGATGACCAATTTGTGTATTCTATGCAACATGTAGCACCAACAGACTAGTATGTAGCCATGCAGTATGTTCGATGCATGCAAGTGGATGTTATTGATATTTGCCAGCTAGGGGCTGTCGCGGTATTGATCGTATGGTAGTTGGATATATTACTACCTATACAAGCAGTGTCTTTCGCCCCTAACGCTGTGAGTTCGAATCTCGCTCAGGCGAGGTATACTCGATACAATATGTGATAAAGCTTGTCAATGACTTGCGGCAGGTCGGTGGTTTTCTCCGGGTACTCCGGTTGCCTCCGCCAAAAAACAGACCGCCACGACATAACTGAAATATTGTTGAAAGTGGCGTTAAACACCATAACCATTACTATGTACTAATATAACTCATTATTGTAAATTTCTTATAGTCATGTTAATAACTGTCCTACTGCTCACTTGAAGCTAATACATATTAAATCAATCAATCAATCAATCAATCAATCAATCAATCAATCAATCAATCAATCAATCAATCAATCAATCAATCAATCCTAATTATGAATCAAAGAAAAAAGTTTGAAGTTGGCAACAATAATAGTAATACAGATATATAGTAATATATATTTATTTTATAAAAGTAACTAAATAAATAATGAGTTTATAATATGCAAAACAACAACTGTCTTTGGTAGATGAAGTGGATTTCCATTTTTCTTAATAACCTACAAAATAAATGAAGGTTAAATAAATTAATGTTAAATAAATGAAAGTTTATGAACACCACATAAATATATAATATACATGTATTTCAAGCTATCATAAGTGTCTGCTTTCTATATATAACTTCAGATCATATTCATGTCGATATGTTCTATGATAATTCATATCTACATAAAAATTGGTATCATGAAAATATACCATGCACCGTAATAACTTAGTTTGCTAGAAACGAAAGGCTTGTCGAATGAAAGTGTTTATACCCTGGTGTTGTAGATATGTTCGAAACATGAATAAAACACGAAACCACCATGCATGTGACTTTTATTGTGTGGTACACCCACTTACACACATTATTCTAGGAATAATTTACCCTGTGCCAATAAACTTACTATCCAGTCAATGACATTATGGTATATTTTAATTGAGCGAGTCTTTTTCCAAAAAGTACTTCAACAATACACAGGTATCAGTTAACGTTTTGAAAAGAATGAAATGTTATGAAACCATACATTTACACCCTTTACCTTTCTGTTGTAATTTGATGACAGACATTTACCATCTTTTTTTTCTTCATTTTCTTCAGTTTCTCTTCGAGCTATCAAATATACTTGAAAACAAATAGTATCACAAAATAACTCACCATATTGATTCCATCCACCATTAAATCTAGAATTAGATCTCCATCCTCCTGATCTTCTGTTAAACATACCACCGATATTGTTTCCATGGTAGGGGTCATAGGAACCATATCCTACAGCTTCTCTTTTGTGTCCTGTAAGCAAGAAATAGAATATTATTTGGGTTATATTTTTACTTTAATTTCAACCGGAATATTATGATCCGCTTCAGATATATTATGCATTGAATTTTACCTAGTAATCAACCTAGCAACGTGCAACATTTAGAATGTGAGAACAATACGTCGGACGTTGATCTTCCCGTCCTTGGTAGGAGATAAAACGTTTTGTGATATAATCTGCCAATGAGTTGTAATAGGCCTCTTGTTTTCCAGTGATGCTCTGGATCCACGATTACAATTTGCCATCGCAAATACTTCGTAGCTAAAATACTGTTGAAAGTGGCGTAAAACAACAACAACACAAACCAACCAAACCCAGACATCTTCAGGTAGATTATGAGAATATAAAGTAATACCAATCGGGATGACATCCGCATTAATTATTCCGCATTATTCAAACTTTATGTCGGTTTACTTAGCATAAACTTGATCTACTAGAAACTATTATTATTGTACTTAATCATAATATATTATTACATATTAATACGCTAATACAGCAGGTGTGTTATTTGTCAAAAGAAAATAATCATTTGTGTAAACATATTGCGTATTTTAAGTAACAATGGCAACTTCAAGAATGATTTTGTTCAATACCAATAGATATAATAATATGTTCTCAATATTTATGGATCATACACGGGCATCATTTCAAGTTGAAAGTAAATAATGCTTACTTCTGAAGCCACCTTGACTTCCCAAATTCCATCTGTTAATATTTCTTCCTCCGCTGATTCCGAATGAAGAAGGATAACTGTTATAACTATTGTAGCTGTTGTATCCTAAACCGGATGCTACTGTTACCATAACAGCAAGGGCGATAGCTACAGCGACAGTGTTCATGGTTCTGGAAAAGTGAAAAAAATAAGTTGATTTACTATTAAGTGATACAGCATGTAATAGTATATTAACATTAACAAACCAATAAGTACTGGTCCACAATAATACTACACAGTAACATACAGATTGAACAATCTCAATTAAAACCAGATTTGAATTCAGTTCCAGAAAGATAAGCCGTTCCTGTTCCACTAATGTCACCCGTCGTACTACTTTTACAAAACGCGTTCATCGTCTTATATACAAACCGTGTTTGGCCATAAGTAAATTAATTCAAATAATATAAATATAAATATAACAGGAAACCATCTACATAATAAGTGGGAGTACTTTAAACCATAAAAAGATCTAAATAAATAATGGTCCATTTTCAACATGCACATGTTTAGTTTAAAGAAGGAAGCCACCTAATTGTTTCACAATCTATCATATAATAAAATCAACTTATCGTATTCCAACAACAGACGAAAACTACTTCTTATCTATCTAAAACAGACGAATCTCCTTAGAAATATATGTAGATGGTACTTACTTGTTTGACTGTTGTAAAGATTGTATGTATAATTGCTAATATTTCTTCAATTTTATAGTATTCAAACAAGGAAACAGACGAAATCGGGGGAAATTAAATTCAGGACTTCCAGCGATTACGGTAAGAATATATTATATGACGCTTTATAGTATGAATTAATAATGAAGCATATTTCTATTTATCTTAGGTCATACTACCTACATACAATTGACGCATGACGCGATGGATATGTCACACTTAACAATAAATGTAAATTACAAATTATATAAACTAAGTTACGTCGAAAAGACAAAGATACTCAGATGTAGAGTTTATCTACAGAAATAAAGGGTGCCACCCAACTGCAGGCTAATGTGCTCATATTAGGGTACGAATTATGATCATTATTGAAAACCCTGTTGTGAAAAAATAAATAACAAATAAACACCGTTCCGTTACTTTAATTTATGTCTTAGTTTATTCATCTACATTCTGTATATCCTTTTTTTCACTAATTGTATATCAGAGATTGTTGTGAAGTGTAACCGGGTTACACTTTTGCTGGCGGACTATTAGTCCCCGAGAATATCATACGTCCAATACTGGCATGGTGTATTATATATATGCATTATCGAAATTTGCAGTTCTATATATAAGTTAAAGATATATATATAAGATATACAAGACCGCTCATTTTCCTTAATTGGTATATGCACTTTAAAATAAGGATGGAGGTGTCAAAGTGCAAGTGTTTTAACACAAATATGCATGTTGGCCACTATAAATGTGAAATGGCAACTTCATTGTTTTATCATTATCTTTGGTTCAGCATTACCAAGAATAGATGCATACTGAACTATTGCCAACACAATAAACATACGTCTTAATAACCTCTTAAGCGAGTTAAGAATACTCTAAAAAGAGATGTAGTAATGTTGTGATTCAACAAAATAGAATTGCAAAGACACAAATTTGCTTCAGATGTTCACCCCGGTTTTTAATGTTGGTCAATCTTTAGTTGTCAATACTCAAAATTACAATCACACGAAGTACAATATAGCTATACCAGAATGACCCAATATATATTTGCTATTACAATTGTTTGGGAGAAATACAAACGAAACGTAGAATTCACTAATCTAAAGTGACCAAGGTTGGTCTGTTACATCAATATGCTGATGAGTATCAGATACAGATAATATGTCTGTTCAATTGATTAGCGCCGTTTCGAAAAGTCGAGACTGCATCGTTGGTGTAATGGTTGTTGTGCTTAGTTCATCCAAGACTGTTTGACTCGAAATCAAGATAATGTTTCCCAGTGGAGCGACATGTCTACCCGCGGACTGTTGTTTCAGCACAATAAAAATCACACTAAACATGAAGGTCTAGCTCAACGCAGACATCATCATCAACCTCTCATCTACATAAATTATTTTGTTCTCGTAAAATTGCTCACTATGTATTAAACAGCAACCATTTATTCATTTTCGATTATGTAATTTTGACTTGGAAATTCAGAAAATGATACAGAATAACAAGGTCATGTAGAACACAAACACCTCCCGAATAGATTTTTTTTTTATCATAGTTTGAAAAAGTCAAAATTTTGCATCCGTTTCAACAGACAAACTTCGTATGATTGATTCCATTACCTCGACCGTAATTGGCTGGGGTGAGCCGAATGCTTCCATTTTAAAGACGACTTGCATTGACATATGAGATATTGAGGTTGTCTAAATGTTATAAATATGTTTAATTGTATTGAAAGTGTCAATTTATTTGGAAGAGATAAAACTTGAATATAAAATATACGCTATAGCATACACACCTTTGGCATTAACGTGTAGAAAATGACAATATTGGTAAAATGCACATTTTGAATAGGAATGTGCAAGTAAAAATGATACGACTTCAATACAAACAGATTGTCAGAATAATTGACGCAAAGATTAAGACTTCAATTTAGCTTCTCTAGATGCGATTCAAATAACCAACGATATTGGCATTGGCCAAAAAACCCAAACACTTAACATTAGCTTAGGTGGGTTCAAGTCCTCTTGCTACAATTCTTTTTAGAAGCCATCACTACAACCTTCTTCCATATTTAATTGTTTACTTTTAATATATAAATTTGTGTCTTTACGTTGTGAGTTCCGTGTTGTGATGTCCGTTACGATTGCCACATAAAAACGATGTTCGTCTTTATCTCCACTTGTTAGCAGGAGGGTTCATGTCTGATTTACGTTATTTGTGTTTGTTTGCGCATATTGGTGTCAAACACATACTGAGTTGTTTTTTGTTTTGTTTGTCTTTGTCTTGTTTACCCTATGTTGTCAGTTTCTCTGGATTGTCCATTCTTGATTGCCCATTCGGTATTCTCTAACGTTTATTGATACTTAATATGTAGATTAAAAATACATGTAAAACAAAGAATGTCAGTTTATAAAATATCATCAAAGAAAAGTTGGGAAATAGTAAACAAAACCACACTAGTTGAGGAGTCTACATGTAATTGTTATATTTGACAGATATATGTGGCGTCATGCGTCAATTACACAGTATGACCTTAAAACAGCAATCTGTCACTATAAATACACACTGTCACATCATACATTATATGATCAACCACAAACGTCTGGGATTTATTATTTTCTTGATTTAGTTCTTTTCATTGTTTTGCATTTACTATAAAATAGAACAAATACTAGAGATTTTATACACAATCTTTACAAGATTCACACAAGTAAGTAGTATTTAACATGTAGGAATGTCGTCCATTTTATGTAAGTTAAAAGAGGTAGTTGTCTGTTAATGTATAATTAAAACGCATACCTGATTCATGTCTTTTTAATATTTAATAAACAACATTCTATATGTGAAAACATATCGATGATCCCGTATGAAAGATTAAAAAAACATTTTTTTTATAAAAATATTTTTGATAATTTATTGCATTTTTACTGTATTCCTTTATAGAACCATGAACACTGTGGCAGTAGTTATCTCCCTTACTCTGTTGGTAACATTAGCTTCCGGTTTAGGATACAATAGTTATAACAGATATCCATCAATCAGCGGAAACTCATGGAATAGATGGGGATCTAGAGGAGGGAGTCTATTTGACAATGGTGGAAGGGATCTCGGACATCATTGCGGATATGGAAGTAAGTATTCTTATTCGTCTGCTTTTGTATTTAGATGAATATAATGTCAATTATACAACATATAGACAATTTGTCAGTTCCCGATTTGATTCTAAAATTATATGCTTTTCCATGTTTCTGTTGTAGTTGCTTCCCCTTAAACCGGACAAAAACGTCAATTACATGCAATGTTCAACGAAAATAAAATAAATTGTTCTCATACTCTATATAAATTTTAAATGTGATAAAGATTTGAGAATTTTTTATTTAGTATACAATTAACCTATTTTATTAAATGCAAGGTTCAAATATCTAAAAAATTAGTATCGGAGTACCCAGAGAAAACCACCGACCTGCCGCAAGTCACTGATAAACTTTATCACATAATGTTGTATCGAGTACACCTCACCATGAGTTGGATTCGAGCGCATAAATTTAGTAGCTATGGGCGTTGATTGCATAGATAGTTATAAATCTAAATACCATACGATCACGACCACAACAGTCTCGCCAATATTGTGTTGCGTTTATGTATTCTACAATATATATAATGTATGTTTGCTTTGTTTGTAATGATAAGGGTTATCTTTATAAAAATAAAACGAATTATTTTAATATGCAATTGTAGTGAAAATAAATATAACCAACGACATTGTTTAAGCTTATTGTATAATATTATATTTCTTGTTTGTCAGGACACAAAAGAGCAGCTGTAGGATATGGTTCCTATAATCCTTACAATAGAAACAATATCGGTGGTATGCTTAACAGAAGATCAGAAGGACGGAGATCTAATTCTAGATTTAATGGTGGATGGAATCAATAAGGTAAGTTTAGTTATTGGACTTTTTTTCATATATATTTCACCATCAACAAAATAACAGCAAATGAAATTATGTACCAAATGCGTACGTTTACTGTTTATGCTCGTTTCAAAGATAAATGCAGATTTTATCAGAAAACGAAGTTGAAATTTACTGATGTATTAATTTGTTTGAACATTAGAGAATACCGAAGTTGCAATCAAAATTGAACAATCCGGGAAACTAGAAAAATATTGTACAGAAGACCAAAAAAAACCACAATTTAATATGTGTCGGACACCACTATGCACAAACAAGCACAACTAACGTAAATAAGACATGAGACTACAAACAACTGGAGACAAAGACAAACAGAACATCGTTTTTATGTAGAAATTGTAACGTACATCACAATATGAAACTCAGAACGTTAAATCACATAATAGGACAACGTTAAATCTAATAAGATGATCAACACTGATCCCACCAAAATCAGGGGTGATCTCAGGTACTTGTGAAGGGAATATCAAAATTCTAATGGTTTTTTTTAAGCACGACATATTATAAGAATACTCGATTCGCTTAACATCATAATTACATTAGGGAACACGATTTATTTGTTTGTTTTCTAAATCGTAATGAAAATATATATTATCATTTAAGGTAACGATATATAAATGATCTGTAATTACTAATAAACTATATTTTGTTTTGTAGGGTATTAGGAGAAATGGAAATCCTCGTCATGTGCCAAAGACAGTTGTTATTGTTCTTCATTATATCAACTCGTTATTTTTTTAATTACTTTTATAAAATAAATGTATATCACTATATATCTGTATTTCTTTTAATACTTACATAGCTGAATCACAATCTGTGGTATTCACCATCAATCAAACTGACCGTCACGATCTAACTGTAATAATGTTGAAAGTGGCGTTAAACACCATAAACCAATCAACCAACAAATGACAATTGAAAACAAAATCACTCATTCCTAGACAAAACATTTGGCTAAAATAAAGTACAAACAACTACAACGGAATAATGCAACCGTTGACAAAGGGACAATAATACCAACTCGTCTAAAGAGTTAACTGTAGCAACCATTTAGTGTTAAACCTACGGACGAATAATACAATAATAAAAAGAAAAGAAAGAAAAAGTACTACTCCACGAAACATTACATAGTAAACAAACGATTAAGCAACACGAATCCCACTAAATGTCGGATGAACTCATGAGCTCCAACAAGGGAAGTCGTTCTTGCTCCAATATATGCACCCATTGTGTAACTCCTGACAAATATCAGGAGATAAGTTATATAAGAGGATAGAAGGACATACGAGATTGTGACTACGACATGCAGATAATATCCGTGGTCATATTAGTCGTGAATTAAACTACAAATATCTTGTACCCAATGTTGCTGTAGTCTCTGGATTGTCCATTCAAGGTAACTTTCTGGACACACAAAGCTATGCAAAAAACACCATGCTACTCCTGAATCTAGGTTGAAGTAATCGCAAAAAATAATAATTATACGGTCGTCATCATGAACTGATTGACCGTTACGAAATATTCATAAGCAATACATAAGTTCCCTTTTAGTATAATTTTATTTTGGTTTGTCCCCTACCACCGACAAGACTTTTAACAGACTAGACATGGCGGGTATATTATAAGTAGCAGGAACAGCCTAAGCTTCGCGGGAACTTAAGTTCACCCCTGGATTTATTTGTGTGGGCTGATTTTAGTTTTATGTGTTTTGCTCTGTGCTTTGTCTTCGTTCTGTGTCTATGTCCAAGTGTTGACTGTGTCCCTGGATTGTCCATTTGTGCCTGACCGCCACGAAATAAGTGAAATATTGTTGAAAGTGGCGTTAAACACCATAAATTAAACCAAGCGAAATATTTTTGTGCAATATCTCAGTGCTTACAATATTAAATATAACAAAGTGCAAATTATAAATTTCAGTCCACGAAAATTGCAATCAAGTTAATAGACAAATTAACTCAGTCTCCCATCAACTTTTAAAATCATGGCTTTGTCAGTGACTCTCGGCTTTGTTTTGTACGGATATTGTTCATATCTTAGCATAACATATATTTTTCCTTAGGATAATGAGCTATGATATGTGCTAACGACTCTATCATTAGGTTGGGTTGTGGTCATTTGGTTGAAATTCCCGTGAGACATGTAGCTCTCCAGAATGTTAAATTCTACCACTTATAAAATGTTCATGGCATTTTATGATGCAGACATATATTCCTCTCTTAGTCTCAAGTTCATTACAATTTTTCGCCACTATAAACATAATACTTTCTTCATCTTCTATTTCTACGCCTATATCGGCTTTTGCAGTTGAGGCCGTTATGTCATATCAATGTCATTGAAACATTCATGACGTCATAGTGATTGTGTCGCCGAAGTGATCAAGAGTTTAGTCGCAACTGATCACATCTTTTAGACTCAATAAAATACTGTACGATTTTCTTTCATCACAAATTGTCATGTATGATGTTAAATTCACCAGTGTCAAATGTATGTTGCACAGTCTGATATTTAACTTGACACCATGGCCTCCAAGAAAAACTTTGCAAGGCGAAACAAGACTGCTTTGAGGCCACAGGGACAGACTGAGCCTTCTCTCAAAATTGAGGATTTGAGGTCCACTAAATCCACTGGTAAACTTTTATAAATGCTTTATTGGATGTGCAGTATATTGTCCAGACAGCATATACTTTATAGTTTACACAAAGCAGTGACAAATAAAAGCAACCAGAATTCAGAAGTCGAAGTACATTTTACATAATTATTTTATTTGTCTAAATTAACTCTAAATATAGTTGAAAATACCCCCGCCCCCTAGGAAAAAAATATCAAAATAAAACTTTCTTGGTAAGGCTATGGGGCCCTTCATAGATTCACAGGCCCCTTCTTGGCTCTCTGGGCCCCGGACCGATGTACCGACTGAATCTCCTCTCATAGCCTTAACACAGCTCCATACATGTGGGTCCGGGGGTTAGGGTTATGGTGTTTAACAGCACTTTCAACAATATTTCAGTTATATCATGGTGGTTAGTTTTATTGGTGGAGGAAATCGGAGTACCGGAAAAAAGCACCGACATGCCGCAAGAAACTGACAACTTTATCGCACACTGTTGTATCGACTATCGAGTACACATCGCTTGAGCGGGATTCGAACTCACAACGTTAGTGTTGATAGGCACTGATTGCATAGGTTTGTGTAGTGCTTTGTAAATCATTCTTATCCTTTTGGTTTAGCAATTTTATAGTCTGTCTTTCTTTTATTTACACCTTCTGAATTACCGCTATGGTAGCATCAAACCTTTCTTTAGCGCGGTAATTGTATATCTTGTTTCAATCTACTCCAATGAAATGAACAATGAAATATAATTATGTGTTGGGGGTATCGGTTTTGCCTCGGTCAGCGATTTTGATATTTGATTTTGGAATTGTTCCGACAGCGTGGTATGTTTTGTTTTTTATTTTATTGTTGATCATTATGATGCAAATATTACAGGTATCAATAAATGAAGGTGATTTGATTTGATTTGATTTTTGGTGTCTAACGTCACTTTCAACAATATTGCAGCTATATGATGGCGACCAGTTTTAGTGGTGGAACAAGCCGGAGTATCCGGAGAGAACCACTGACCATGGGCAAGCAACCGGTAAACTTTATCACTTGCGGCTGTGAGTCGAGTGCACCCTTTTTGTAATTTACAAAGCCGGGCGCGAACACACGCGGTATTGGTGATAGGCTTTTATGAGTTGTTAGGTAATTCAACTACCTAACTCATTGAGCCACTTGGGCCCTAATAAATGAAGGTATCGATCCTTAAATGTGAAGCAAAAACGATAACTTGAAACCAAATATCAATAATTTATTAAACACATAAAAACCATAGTACGATAATAGTTACCCTGGCATACAAGAGAATACATCTGATGTGCAAAACATAAAAAAAGAAAAACAATACAAATGTTTTTGTTAACATTGTCTGTTTTACATATTGTTGCACCACTGGGTGGTAACGATATATATAAGTATAAAAAAACTGGTTGTATAATCACCCTG
Source organism: Bathymodiolus brooksi (assembly GCA_963680875.1). Taxonomy (NCBI): domain Eukaryota; kingdom Metazoa; phylum Mollusca; class Bivalvia; order Mytilida; family Modiolidae; genus Bathymodiolus; species Bathymodiolus brooksi. Next base: position 55,992,943 of record OY804577.1, read on the forward strand.
GTAGTGGGTTATTTCTATTACTGGTAGCGTAATCTGCACAAGCTCAAGGCACTGGTAAAACTTAATGTTTCATACTTGTACAACAAATAACAAAGATATGGGATAGATTCTCATTGAAATTTATTATAATAAGAATTGATAATTTAACAAATACAAGATAAAATCCTACTGAGCGCTGTAGAAATACCGGGACCCCCCTTTTGGACAAATATCAATATTAGCGTAAAGTCGTACGAATGTTGAAAAAATATATAGGTCACAGGTCGGAATATTCTATCTTAAGGGGAACGTACCAATCTAAATAACAGAAAGAGTACTGTGAAAATAAGTGATATCTATCTAGCTGGTAGCGCTCAGTTTAATTACAAGGTGCTTCAAAGATGTAATTGCGCTGGTCTCGGGTTAAAGTGTCTCTCCCCAGTAGCAGACGTTTGGCCTTTATATACGTAAGGCTCACATCTGGATGTGGGTCAAACGCCGCTGATTGGTTGGTTACTCCAAAAGTTGCGTAAACGGGGCCGCAAACATGGCCACATAAGTGTGAGGTAACACACATGCGCACTAAAAATTACACACAGGATACATGGCGGAAAGTATAAACACGTTGTTTGTCATGTCAAGAGGAAGGGAAAACGGGCTTAATAAAGCTTACCCTTATAGAAAACAAGCCCAAGTACAATATATAAACCTAGCGTGAATGAATGAAATAGGTAAGAAAATGTGATACAAGGTTTATAAGGAGAAATACAGATGGGACTGTGGTAGCCCCCCTGGTCAAACAATGAGGACGAACTTTATCTTAACCATGCAAGCTTTGCCATATAAAATAACAATATACATACAATAAATATTCGCGATCACGATGCCTGAAATATTCATAATAGTCCATTCATACACACATACGCGCTGTGCTACTCTGACGGCTGTACACGCATCACGAATGAACAACTGAACAAGAAAAAGTAAACCATGAGTAGCACATAGAAAATCTAATGGATATACGGACAAACAATCAATTATCTTATCCCTAACTCCTAAATCGTAACAATATGTACCGTTTATTTTCGTCAATGTCATAGCTACAATAATGCATGATTTCTGCCTAAATAAAACCGGTATATCTTCACACCCTACAACCGGTTATATGGGCAACAGTTGCTATCGGGAACTCAGATCATATCTACGTCACACGGAATGACAGGTAGGAATTTCTCAATCGTAACTACTCGGCCATTCGCTACCCTACAAATAACCTCGTATGCATTAGGCGTATAAATCGCACTACTTTTCACATGTCAGTTACATGAAAGTTTGATCAAGTTATATTTTAAACAATTTTCTATATTTCAATTATTTTCATAGATAAAAGTTAAAGTTTTAATTAGTTTTGCATGATTAGATTTTACTTAGTATGTCTTCCATATTGAATTTTCGTGGACTATATGTTTGTGCGGCTTAACTTAACTTAACTTCCGGCAAACAATCTAAGAAGAATTTCTACTATCTACGTACGAGGTTATTTGTAGGGTAGCGAGAATGGCCGAGTAGTTACGATTGAGGAATTTCTTTGGCGTTTTTCTTCCATTTTATCTACTTTTTGGATTTTAAATTTATGTCTGATTTGTTGCACTACAAATGAGAAATTTGCATACCAAATATGACAGTATAGGTTTTAATATTTAGTAAGTTTTCAATCAATGAAGATAGAAATTGACATTTTCAACAGAGAATTATTCAGATCATTAACGTTTTCTCTAAAATTTCAAAAGAAAGCACAAGTTTCTATCATATACATGAAAAATATAGTGTTTATTCTACCTTCCTGTACAACTGGAACTCGAAGTGTTGTGTAGTAAGAATATTATACGCAATTTCATTCCAATGGTCAAAATGTTTTGGCTATCGGGAACAGCAGATTATTTTGAAACTGACTATCACTAACAGCAGATGTTGGCAATCGGGAACAACAATGACATGAATTCTTATTTCTGGTTTATCCTGTAATAAGTTGAGCCATTAGTGTTTACAATAATTTGTTTGTGTATTGAATGTTGTATGTGTTATTAACTGTATATGTGTGTTTTATTATCGTTCCGTTATGTTGGACATATATCCCGTTATAACGTACCCAAACCAAGTAACTGATTGAGTGTTGATCAATATCGAGCGTATATCGGTTGTTTCAATGACACTGTCAGATTCAAACAGCGGACATGTAATGCTACCAATTTCTCATATAGCCAGTATAAAGGTATATTTTGTCTTCATCGTGTTGTCATGTTCTATATCTCTATATAAATTAGCTATGATGTAATTTTCTACAGCTAGTTGTATATCGCTCCATACATCTCATCCTAACCCTCTCGCTGACTTAATCATTTCTCATATTAATGCTAGCAGCTTGTACGCGTTTAACACACACTTGAAATTGAACCGAACACAATTAGATGAAATTGAATCAGCATTGTTCCTTCAGTATCGATACTACATTATATGTATTAGCGGAACATGTCTTAGATCAAATGTATCGTGTGAAGATATCAAAATCAACAACTATGCCGTTTAGCACAAAGATAGGTGGAATAATTCGGGTTACGTAGGAGTATCTATTTATGTATCGGATTAAAGAAATAAAAAATAACGATAAACCTATCTTAGTCGGTGTCTGCTATGGACCGTCCTCCAATTTACTTTATGTCTTATTGAAAATTTTAAAAACTTAGCTGAAAACATGAAATCGCATGGTTCTTTAATGACAGATATCAGACATGGTCTGATAATCACTGTGGTGACGAACTGGATCTACAATTAGACCCAAGAACATACCATGGATGAATAGGGCCAAGGAACACGTAATCGTTGTTTTAATAAATTTCAAAGAACTCGTCGAAGTTAACAAACTAAAAAGAGAAGCCAAAAATAGATATGAAAACAATAGAATTAGTTCAAATATAAATTTAAACCCAGAAAATTCTGGTCCCTTAGTAAGTCAGACATGGGCTGTAATTCTAATAGATTTATCCCCTTTGAACATTAACAGCAGCATTATATCTGATGACCTCCAAAAAGCCGAAAATTTAAATTGCTATTTCGCTGCCCAGATGACTATCTATGAGAATTCTTATGAACTTCCAACACTTCCACGATTAACTTATCTTACTGACGATAGACTAGATATTGATACAGCCAAAGAATTCCATGTGCTAAAATACTTATGTAAGGCCAATCCAAACAAATCTAGTGTTCCTGATGCAATCATATTCTTAAATGTTGTGACAATTATCTATATAAACCACTCACCAAACTGTTTAGCAACTCACTACGGATGGGTGTGAACCCTTCATGTTGGAAAATTTCTCATATTTGTCCGTTTATAAAAATAAGATTGAAAAGATTGAAAACTCCAACTATCGTCCCATACTTTTTCTATCATGTATGTCCACAATACTTGAGAAAATAATTTATAAGTCAATTTATAAATATTGTGTTTCTCATGAGCTACTTAATAGCAAGAAATCAGAATGTAAGAGAAATGACCCTACAACTAAGCAGCTACCTGCTATATCTCACCACATTTAGAAATCGTCTGATTCCGGTAAATGTAACGATGTTTTGTATATAATAAATGAAGAGAATACCGAAGGGGCAATCAAAAATAGAAAATCCAGGAAAACCGGCAATATACGGCTCCCAAGACGAAGACAAACAAACCACAACACAATATTTGTTGGACATCACTATACTCAAACAAACACATATTATACAGTTATTTCATGTCTAGCCAGGCAATAGATCAGAATATTTTTCCCGAGGTTCTGAGATCAGCGCAATGTTCGATTGCCCGAGGCCAACGGCTGAGGGCAATATAACATTTAGCTGATCTCAGAACCATGGGAAAAATACTTCTGATCTATAGCCTGGCAACACATGAAATAACTGTTTTATTACCTAATAACTAACCAGTAATTTCCTTTATTTATAAAGACATTTCTTCCCCGACCTGTTAAGCTTAGATTCTAGGGCTCCATATTAAATTTCCATCTTTTTTCTCCAGCATATAGTGACAATTCTGGTATTAGATTGTAGGGTTTGGCATACTGGAGGTCTATTGAAAGTAAAAAATCAAGGAACTGATAGAAATTTAAAAAGCTTGAAGATCAAGGGGGAATTGACAAACACAATATAATAGATTAAAAAACACAGCACACAAATGCATTTTTGTAACTCAAACCCAAATAAAACATACAAAACACATGCGTGAAGCTACAGGTATTCCTGAATGACTTTCTGCTACAGATATAACAGAAGAAGCAGAAATATTTAAAGATTATCTTTTTATTTTAGCATGATTTTCCGTTAGATTGCCTTTATTTTCTTATGATTTAAAGACAATTTTTATTTTCTGAAGTCAAATTTGCTATATATTTTAACAAAAATAAATTCGGAAAAATCGACATTTGTGTTTAAATCACCAGTAAGCAAAAACTAAGCAGACAAAAATGACTATTAGATAAACAAATAAAATTCAAAGAATTCTGCGTGTCTTGAAATAAATTTCATAAAAATCTGCCCAGAGATAGCTTTAAAAATATATATTTTTTAAATGTGGTTTTATATGAAATATATAGTAAACAATCGAAGTTGACGAATACGTTTTGCACTATTCTGTACAAGGAATACAATCATTTTTTTACTGTCAATTAGGTCTGTCAATCAAGTCTTGATCACATGTGCGTTTGTATAGTCACAAAACGGAATGAGACACGAAAAACCCCGAATCGTATAATGAATATTCAAATTTCAAAATACAGGTGAAAGTTCAGCAGGCAATAGAATGTACCGGGCAATAGAACGCCCCGGGCAATAGAACACAAGAATGAAGTTCATGAAAAATGGTTAAAAATGTTAAATACCAAATAGACAGGTATTTTATATACTATTAGGTAATAAAACGTAATAATACATACGCCCTGCCATAAAACCGGGAGTGAACTCAGGTGCTCCCGAAGGGTATTTCAGGTCTTTAATAACTAACTGCTCATTATGCTGTTAAATAAAAGTTAGTGAAAACCAAAGAGGCAATTAAACAAGATATATAATAAGCATGCCAAATAAACAATGTAAGCCTGGTGGCATGTATGAACATTGTAAGGACGATGTTGACTCTTTTGCATCACCACTTATCGCTCTCGGTGAGTTTGACGACCATGTATTATCCGATGTTTTGTTATTTTATTTCTTATTGTCTTTATGCTTCACTGATATTGATTTGTTTATCGTATTGTGATAGTTTTTACAGCTTCCTCTATTTAGTATTTTATTTTACCTTTGTCAGACGATACACGTACGGAATAATAAAACAAAGATACACACACGGAAAAATGAAACATAGAAACACGCAAGCTTTAAATTAACCTTTAGAAATATCGATTAGAAGTGATATGTATGCTGTACTTGTCACACCATATTGTCATCGTTGCTCATAGCAACCATACTTCGTAGTTACAGGTATGTACTATTCCATATCCTTATATACCACCACACATTGTGTACACTATGTAGCCAGTTGCTCTGGATTCTCCATTTTTTATTTTTCATTCGGTGTTCTTTAACGTTTATTATCATACTTTTAACGTTTTTCTATAGTGTATACAAGTTTGAAGATGCCAAAGGAGGTAATCAGAAGCCGTAAATTAGCAAACAATGATCAACACCGATTGAGCACCACAAACCTCACATAAAACCATGGATTAACCCAGGCCTTCCGGAAGGTTATCAGTTCCTTCCCCATTTGTGCTACCCGTCGTATTACTTTTAAGCGAAACGAGCATGACCTTACATGGAAATCATGTTTGAACATCAGTACATACTAATAACATTACAAAAAACATGAACTTCCGAAAAAAGAAAGAAAAACAAACGGGAGGAAAGAAGAACGTGTCGTAGTACATCACGGACATAAAACGTGAAGACATCTACATGTAATTTGACAAAGTGAATAACACGATCCCTACTAATACATGTACAAACTGGGGAGAACTCCGGAAGGCAAAATAGATCCTGTTCCACTAGAGGATAAGTCATGCAATACAATTTTCTCATTACAGACTTCAATATGGTTTCAACTGTTATCATAACTCTGACGTTTGTTGTTGCTGTTTACGGCCATGAATGTAAAGACTTCCAGTTGTCAGCTTCAGATCAATCTGTAATTGATATGATGAAACACTATCTACATACATCAAGGAAGACAGAGTGTTCTGATGGGAAACTGGGTAAACTTTCTATTGTGTATTTTGATCAAAAACAAAAATCATGTAGATTCAAATTATATTCAAACGTATAAAGTATATTCCCTGTGATGTAGAGAGGTTAAGGATATAATGACTTTCCCTTTGTAAGATTGTTCGGAGTTCGGTAATTTTGTTATTACCTTTATATACTATGATTCAGAGGCATGATACTTTTTTCTACATTTATTTATTGGAGAATTGATCATACTAATGATTTGAGTTTTTCTTAAAGTTAATATTCATATTCTTCTACCTAGAAATAGCCCAATAGTTTCTAATTTGTTATAATTTAGAAAACATATGTAGCTATGTAAATTATATATCTTAGCTACTGTGTCTGGCAAACATGTCTTCAAAATAACAACAATGAAGTGGAAACTCGAAACATTGATTTGAATAATATTATAATTATTAATCTGATGTTCTGCAACTTCAATATACATCTGTGGGGGCCGTCGTGGCCGTGATCGTATGATAGTTGGAATCTCGATCAGGGGGATGTGTACAACATTATGTGATAAACCTTGGTAGTGGTTTTCACCGCGTCCTCCGGTTTCCTCCACCAATAAAACAAACTGACAGCCACGATATAATTGAAATAAGTGGCATTGAACACCTTCAAACAAAATGAACAAACATTTATACCTTTTAAGTTTTTTTTCTCTTTATATACCAGATGCTGGAGTAATATACATCCGATGGGGAAAGAAAACTTGTCCAGAAGCCGCAGATCTTGTTTACTCAGGTATTGCATTAATAATGTTAAAATAAGCGATTCATTATTCAAGTGCATTATTATGAATATATTTAAAAATAAAATCATTCATATTTTGTTTTATAAAATGTTACATTGTGAGAAAGGAATTGGCTTATTTACTAGCATAATTATCTGTAAGAATTTGTGAATGTTGGTAATGTTAATTATTGTAGGTCAGGCAGGAGGTAACTACCACACTAACAAAGGAGGTGGTACTAACTACCTCTGTTTACCAAATGATCCTGATAATGGCAAACCATGGTCATATGCTAACGATGTGTTATATGGAGGTGAATATGAGACATTTCCTAAGACATCAGGATTGGATAAATTACAAGAAAAAGATGTCCCATGTGCTGTATGTAGACGTCGAGGAAAGTCTTCTGTTCTCATGATACCAGGTAAACGTTTCATATTTTAAATATTTTTTTTTAATATCAAACTTTTTACTTTACATAACAAGCAAACGATGCTTTCAATTTATAAAATATTTCTTTGATATTCGGAAAAAAAATAGCAACAATAGTTATATTATTTATATGATGATTCTGAAAGTTTCAACAACAAATAACGCTGATTATTTTGTTAACCATTTAAATGCGCATATCGTAGCTGTTAAGGGGATACAATTTGAATAAATAAATATCATCAGAAAAGAAACGTGGAAAAGGAAATATATTTATCATTTCATTTTTTTATATTGTCTGTTTGTTTTATTTCAGGTAAACAGACATGCTATAGTGGATGGAAAGCAGAATATACGGGGATTCTTATGACTGAACACAAAAATCATAACAACAAAGATTATGTTTGCCTGGACAAAGAAGCTGAAGCAATAGACACTGACGCAAGCAGTCAAAATGGTGCTCTGTTTTATGCAGTGAGGACCACATGTGGCAGTTTAAGATGTCCTCCATACAAGAATCACACAGACATGTATTGTGTTGTATGCACAATATAAATTATTCATTTATATACATGTATAAATAAATAAATTAATTTAAAAATTGTATTTATTTTATCACGACAGCAGAGAATCAAATCTAAAAATATCTTCCTTCGAAATAAACAATGAACACGTTTATCTGTGAAAGCTCACTGGTTATGAAACTATACATAAAACATTCAATTAAATGGACGATTCCGAACCAAACAACAACAGTACACATATACATGTTTTGCAAACAAAAGGAGAAAAGCACGAAGGCCACACAGTCCAACCGAGACATGAGACAAAAACCAGACAGTGTCCTCTTCTACATGATATATGTCACCTGTCGTGTAATGAACACAAACTCGAATGTTATTGTACAGTTAAATCTTGGTGGACATCAACGACACAGTTAATAGTAGTTCACAGAATCTAAGAAATACTATTAAAGTTGGAGTTAAGCACCATTGAATCAATCAATCAATCAATCAATCAATCAATCAATCAATCAATCAATCAATCAATCAATCAATCAATCAATCAATCAATCAATCAATCAATCAATCAATCAATCAATCAATCAATCAATCAATCAATCAATCAATCAATCAATCAATCAATCAATCAATCAATCAATCAATCAATCAATCAATCAATCAATCAATCAATCAATCAATCAATCAATCAATCAATCAATCAATCAATCAATCAACCGAATCCAAGAAATATATGCTAAAACATTGTCTGCATTTTGTCTTCTGTCATATAATAAAAACGTAGATATATAATATCCGAGCCCCCTTGTCAGACTTTCAGGTGTAATATCTGTTTGGTTTTGCTTTTTATTCGTCCCATAGTATCTGTGATAATACAATATATGTACAATAGTGTACACATATATTTATTATCATCCTGGAATTTTAGATGAGGGGTTGTGTTGGGTTATGGTGTTTCACGTCACTTTCAACAATATTGCCAATTTTATTAATGGAGGAAACCGGATTATCCGGCTAAAACCACCGACCTGCCACAGGTCACTGACAAACTTTATTACATCATGTTGTATCGAGTGCATCTCACCTGAGCGGGGTTCGAACTCACAATCTAGGTGGTGATTGGCATTGGTTCAATAGGTAGTCATAACGCCAACTGCGATACGATCACGACCACGACGGCCCCTTGAATTATAGATGAACAACAGCCTTTACATAGCTCATCTAGCCCTATCATAAATTATGTTCTTGTAAATAGGTTTGAAGATACAAAAGACGTCAATTGAAGAAGGACAAACAATGCAATGGGCAAACGAAAAAGGACAAAATGACAAGCAATGATTAACAAAACATTACATAGAAAACATAGCAACACGAACGCCACCATCAACCGGTTTCGTATGGTATTTTGAACCCCTGAACAATTGACCCGTGGTTCAATATACCATATGTATTTTAACCCCTGGGTCATATTTTCGTTATTTTATTTTGAACCCCATCATTGTAAATTGAACCCCATTATTTCTGCCAAACTAGGAGTTCGATATACCATGGGTAAGGGGGTCAAAATACCACGATCAGGGTGTTCGATATAACATGGGAAGGCGGTTCGATATATCATGGGTAGGGGTTTCGATATACCATGGATAGGGAGTTCGATATAACATGGGTAGTGGGTTCGATATACCACAGGTAGCGGGTTCATAATACCATAAAAGGGGTTAGATTTACCATGAGTAGGGGATTCGATATAATATGAGTAGGGGGTTCGAAATAAGGGTAATAACAAAATTACCGAACTCCGAACAATCTTACAAAGAGAAAATCAAAACTCATAATTATATAAACAGACAAAGTCAGTCAACAACCGGAAAACTGTGAAAAACGTAATGACCCTGACTTGGTACAGCCATTTCTTTACTTCTTTATCTTTATACATTTTCACTATATGAAAATGCATCGCTTATAATCGTTTCTGCAGAGACGGAATATATTTCGACAAGATCTTGGTATCGGAATATAAACTTTTTAAGAGATCGAATAAGGCGAATCTTTTTATAGCCCTGGTCCAGTAGCCTGTTTCTCAGATGAAGATGAAGTTTCAGGAAATCAGAATAATTGCTACTGGCCCTTGCATGGCCAGGGGGTTTGATATGCCATGGATAGGGAGTTCGATATATCATGGGAAATGGCTTCGATATACCATGGATACGGGGGGTCAAAACACCATTGGTAGGGGATTTGATATACCATGCACATGGGGTTTGAAATACCATGTAGGGGGTCAGATTACCATGGGTAGGGGGTTCAAAATTCCATGGGTAAGAGGTTTGATATACCCTGGATAGTGGGTTCAATATACCATGTGTAGGGGGTTCATAATACCATAAGAGGGGGTTCGATATACTATGGTTAGAAGGTTCGATATGCCATGGGTAGAAGGGTCACACACCATTTGTAGGGGGTTTGATATACCTTGGGCAGGGGTTTGAAATACATTGGGTAGGGGGTCAGATTACCATGGGTAGGGGGTTCACAATTCCATGGGTAGCAGGTTTGATATACCCTGGATAGTGGGTTCAATATACCATGTATAGAGGGTTCACAAATATCAACAATTTGCTTAAAAAAGCAATATACAATAGGGGCGGATCCAGGGGGCGCACCCGGCGCGCGTCCCCCCTAATATTGGAAAAAAATATGATTTTTTGGCGTAAAATCGTGATTTTTCACACGAAATACCCCAACATTTTTCGCGCCTCCCTACGCCCGGCGCAAATTTTTTTAGTGCGCCCCCCTAACTTGAAATCCTGGATTCGCCCCTGTACAAGACACGGTACAAGTAATTCAGATCTGGCATAATGTATGCTCAGAACTGACGAGTATGTGAACTTTTAAAAATGTATTCTCGCAATACAAAAACAACTAACGAACCGACCGCACGTAATAACACATCAGACAGACCACAGGTGAAGATTTGGGACACTTGAAAGACCTTGAAATATCTAAATATAAATGATTCTTTTCACTTGAAAGACTTTGAAATATCTAAATATAAACGAGAATCGAAAGGACGTTGACCGATACAAATTTGTTTTTTTATTTTTGTTAATTTTTTTCTTATTTGGCTTTCTAAACATTAAAAGTGTAAAAATATATGCCATACCATATATTTTTGCAACAACACTATTATTGTACAAGTTAGATACATTATTATTGAAGCAAAAAAAATTGCCCGTATTGGATATAACGGGTTTCTTTTTCCGCATTCGTACTCAGGTGACAATACGGGCCGCTTCTTTTGTTTCAATAGTACTGTATCCTATACCCTATATTTGTACATGTTTCTACCTATAAATCATATTTAAAACACTATTTACTTGTTACTGATACAAATTTCTGTGAAATTATCTGATAGCCCCTCCCCCTACTATTTGCTTTTACTCCCACTACAACTATACAATGTATAACAGAAATATACGTAGAAAGGACTAGGGTTGGTATTTGTTATATACAATATTACCTTTGGGCCAAAAGGAAAATCCATAGTCTAGACGATGATCACAAAGTACTAGATTTTCGAGCTCCAATACAGATACAAATACAACAATAACAACAAAAAGGTCATCTTGGCACAAAAATAAATCTTACAGAATAAAATCTTGATAAAATGAGAAAGTAAGATCAAATGTTCAGGAAGTTAGAATAAGAGTTTTCAAATAGATTTCAATGAGATTAAGATATCCACCGAATGATTTCTCAAATATATTTAAGGACACCTTATCACACAGTTGATGCATATAGGATGTGTCAGAGTTTGCGGTTCCTATCATAGCTTCCATGATAGAGGGTTGCTGTCTGCAAACATTGAAGCTATTGAACGAGGGAATGTACGATCTCCATCACGTTATGGAATATCTGTGTCACAAATGACGACATATATGTTCTGTTTGTTGTAATTACAAACCTCTCCTTATTACTGGCTTATCACCGGGTTTCTAACAATAGTAACACGACGAGTACCACTAGTGGGACAGGAGGGTTCGTGTTGCTCAATCTTTAGATTTCTGTGTGGTGCTTTGTATATCATTGTTTGTCCATTTGTCACCCTTCGTTTGATCATTATGTTTTCTGTCTTTCTTCGCTTTACCGTGTCTGATTATTCCTATGGTATGTTCAACCTTTTGGTTAGCACAAAAATTGTATATCCTGGTTCGATCTACTGCAATGAAATGAGCAATGAAATGCATTTGTGTGTTAGGATATCGGTTTTGCCTTGCTCACGATTTTGATATTTGATTGTGGAATTGTTCTGTATGTTTTGTTTCTCATTTTATTATTGATCATTGGGGTTGTAAATTAAAGGTATTAATAAATGAAGGTCTGAAACTTTAGATGTGAAACAAAAACGATAACTTGAACCAAATACCAATCATTTATTAAACACATAAAAAACTATGGTACGATAATATGTATATTTATGTAAGACGCAAGTTTAGCTACCCTGCCATACAATAGAATATATCTAGTGTGCAAGACAGTAAAACATAAATTAAAAACAATACAAGTGTTTGTGTTAACATTGTCTGTCTTTCATATGTACTGTATAAATTCTTCAATGTCATATCTACAATGATGCACGATGTCTGTGTAAATAAAACCGGGACATCATGCTAAATGATAATACTATGTTTTCAATGATACTTATCTTCTATTAATTCTATGAATAGAAAAATTGAGCATGCTAGAATGACAACACCACCAAATGCATCTAAAATAATCAAACCTGTCAAATATTTGGGCTTTTCAGCATAGCTGTCTCCTCTGCAACATAATTGCCAAAAGGATATCATAATATGTACCGAGGCTTCAAAAATTGCATATCCGGCCTTTGCATACTGCACATTTGATATTACCTCAGATGACCAGACAGCAAATATTACTGCAAGAACAATCTGAGGGAAATCTTCAATCCACGTAGATATCATTGACATGACTGTACAAAATACTAAATGTTTGCAGTTTTTTGTAATTTCGTAAAATAAACTGACCAATCCTAGAACGAATGTAATGGATCCAAATATAGCAAAAACAAGTATTGCATATCTCAATTCTGTTTTATGTTGAATTTTCTGTTCAGTTGAATTAATTTCAGCATGGAAATTCCAGTCTAAACCGAGGTCAATTGCTTCCATTATAAATAAAAATGAGATCCAGAAGAACCTCTTAAGCGAACAATATCTCATACATGCCATTCTGTTATACTTCTGAAAAAAAAATGAAAATAATTTCTAATGATTAAGACATATATTCATATTTTCCCAGTGAATTGTAAAGTCATATATAATTTCCTACCTAGACTCGTTAAGGTACACACATGTTTGTTCGATATTGTTGTAATATGAACATAAACGTTAGAGAAAACCGAAGGGACAATCCACAATTGACAATCCAGAGATACTGGTAACCAAGTCGAAGACAAACAAAAAATACACAATGCAATATGTGATGGACACCACTATACGCACATAAACACAAATAATGTTAATAGGACATGAGCCTTCATACAATCAACTGGAGGTAAGGACGAACCGAATACTGTTTATATTACAAATCAAGCACATGCTCACAATGTTGCAATGTATCGAAAACACGGGCTGCAATGTTGATCAGATGTTCAGTTCGGTTCTTCCGACGTCGTTGTTATTCTGATTTCCGAATGCCATACTCTTCATTTCTTAAATAAAATCATAAATTAGATATAAATGACAGGACAGATTTGAGTTAACTTTAGAAATGTTAGTAAAGGACGAAGTCCTTTTAACTGTAGCCTGTACGATTTTTCCTCCTTTCTATAGGAGTCGCATCTGTATTTATTCATAGCCAAATATCTTTTCACCGGAAGTTTTAAAAATAGATCAATTGATATTTAGAAACGCAAAAGAAATATATTTCAATGAAAAATTCTCAATTCTTTAATTATTTCCTCTATGCAAAATCGAAATAAACTTGAAATAAAATTCTAATAAAAAAAATCTCTTTCTATGAGACTCGACGGAAGAACGGCGTAGGTAAAATGAACGGAACAGCCATTACAAATCTGCTACAAAATGCATTCAAAATAAAAGATAATAACGTGTACGGATCATCGTATTATTGAAATTTCATTGAAGGATTTGCATTTGACCAGTTGATCGTTATTTCCTGTATTTTCGTGTTGTTTCAGTGTGGCTGTAATAAAAAAAAATGGCGTAGTTACACTGTAAATAAAAAGGGGGTTCTTGAATGGAATATCTTTGTTAGCAGACGAATATCTTCTAACTCGCCGAAGTATTTCTTCGTTCACAACTTTTTTGAATTCGTAAGTGGTTTTTTATCAACCTAAATCTTATATTTTGATCATGAGTAGGCTGGTGACCAAAGAGCATTCCTATGCTGATATTTTAAAGGGTTCCATAGCACAAACTGAAAATCAAAAGAACCCTACCCATGAAAAGCATGTGCCTGCAACAGTCCTACACAACAATTTAGACACTGAGACTAAAACCTCCAACTGTACCCCTAAGGAAATTTATGTTGAAATTATTAAGATGAGCTCTCCTTCTCAAAATATAACCCCATACCCATCAAATTTTCAAGGTACACCTGCCATGTCTATGCCTATGGGATATGAACGATTTCAACTACCATCAAGTAATTTAAATGCCAATAACTCTAAGAAAATAAAGATAGAGAATGACCATTCACAAAATATAACCCCACAACAACCAAATTTACAGCATGTACAGGGTTCACCTATGCATATGGGCAATGAACAATTTAAACCCCCACAACATAATTTAAATGCCTCAAACTCTGGAAGAATTAAAATAGAAAGTGAAGATTTTCTTATTTAGGATGTTCTAGGAGATGGCAAGTGCTTCTTTCATGCCCTTAGTTTAGCCATCACTGGCATTTTATCACATAGCTTGGTTTATAGGTCATTGATCTGCTCAGAAATGTACAACAACTTTGATTTTTATGAAGACCAGTTAAAACTTGGTCACCATTCCAATATTTCAAGCTTGAAGGCATGAATATCTGAATAAAATGTTTCATGGTAACCAATGGGCTACACGCACTGAGATTTCAGTTGTTACTAGAATTTTGCAAAGCAATATAAATATTTGGTTACAGGGAAGAGATGGACATAACAATATCTGTTTCACTAAGGAAGAATATATAAATTCTTCTCTCAGTCGAAATGTGGATTTGCTTCTACGCCTGAATCATTTCAAATTGCTTATACAAAATTCTACTGAACAAAATGATTTCCAGTTTCATTCGACAAGCATTGCAATACAGCAGAAAAGCAATGAAGATTCATTTTCAAAACTGAATAAAATATATAAAAAAAAAATATCAAAAGGAAAAAAACATGACAAGAGAAAACAACCACAGGAAAAATCATTCACATCTGCAACCAAACATACCTTCAGTCTTCAGTTACACAGTCAAAGAGAGATAACTCCAGCCAAATAATAAATTAAAAAAAAAATAAATTTAAAAGTACTTGAAAAAAATAATACACTCCCTTCTCATTCCCCTCTAAGCATTATAGGACTTCGTCCTTCAAACAGGTTGTGCCAGTCACATATTAATTGGGCTCTATTGTATCGTCAAAGGTAAGTAATAAGTATATCAATCAGAAGTTCACTAAACCATTTACGACGAAGATTGAAAATTGCTTTTTTATGTCATAAAATGTAAAACAAAGCGACAATAATAGCAAAGTCTCTCGTAGTTTTATACCGCTAGTTTCCGTTCAAAAATGTGTTGACACTATTACATTTGGACCAACATTGGCATGCTGATTTGTTTTTATGGATTTCCAGTCGATCAGGCCTCCGTTTAATCCGTCCCCAAGTCGTTCCGGCTCAAATTGAAAGTCGTTATATTAAAAAATGTAAAAAGGAATTAACGTTATTGATGTAAAGGATATATTGACAAGTTTACTATTAATAATTACATTCGATAATCAAACTTTATTTTTAAGGATTTTGATTTGTAAAGAAAACTTAATAACTCTTTTAATGATGCTATAAAAGCTTAATTGTTAATTTGGATGAATACAATACACTCGTCCTAGGTAGGAGACGTACATGAGTGGTGTACATTCATTGCACGTATGATACAATTTCCAGAAGTTCCGACTAAACGACATTGTTAGGAGTGGTGGTAGATTGAGAGTTGGAAAGGGGTTTTCTTTTACCTGACAATCATAGCATCCATACATAAGCTCATTATTTCATTATTATTTACCCACGTCGTGATTGATTCCAAATTCACTTCATGATGGTGAAAGCTGGAATAATGTTTACATGTCATTGATCGACAATCAATCAATCAATCAATCAATCAATCAATCAATCAATCAATCAATCAATCAATCAATCAATCAATCAATCAATCAATCAATCAATCAATCAATCAATCAATCAATCAAGCAAATAATGTATTCCTCTCATTGCCCTCTTTAATTATTTGATTGTTTTTAACCATTTAAGTGACCATCAAATCAATTTGTTTTTTATGATGTTTAACGCCACTTTCAACAATATTTCAGTTATATCGTGGCGGTCAGCTTTATCGGTGGAGGAAACCGGAGAACCCGGAGAAAACCACCGACCTGCCGCAAGTCACTTACAAATATTATCGCATACTGTTGTACACCTCGCCCTGATCAAGATTCGAAATCACAACATCAGTTATGATAGGAACTGATTGCATAGGTAGTTGTTAATCCAACTACCATACGAACACGGCAACAACGGCTCCTCCATTTCAATTCAGTCATTGTCAGAACAAGGACAAATTTATAAAAAAAAACATCATGTAACAGTATATTGACGGTTGTTTCGAATCATTTCCATTCCGTCAACATTTTGTTATTTTCGTCCGTCAGATCACGTGATTTCGATGGAATAATCGGCATTGAACTTGCGGTGTCAATATACACAACAAAAAATCCAATCGATATGTGCCGTTTTAACGTTCGATCCTCAACTTAAGAAAATCTTAACATTTTCTGTAAAAGACAGATATCAATTAAATTATTTTATTTGTATCAAAGACTTCAATGCAGATACAAATACTTCTTTAAAATTGAATTTGTTTTCTTTCTTTATTTGCGGCTGTCAGCATCATCAAAGGAAAACGATCTGCCTTTATGTATATATTTCTGATATCAGACAGATAGTGGGGTACCGAACACCAGTATTTATTCAGCGGTTTCCTTGGCGTCTCAATATTACAATTACTTATAATCTACCGCATCTACGACTATGATATACTGACGTTGCCACAGTAATAGCGTAAACACCGGAAGTCGCCTGCCGATTTGGTCAGACGTCAAGACAAGAAAAAAACGGAACGTGGTCGGAATTCACATGATTCGAAACAACCGTATTGCTTTCTCGATTGATAATTTTCACTGCCTAAAATGTTTTAATAAAAGTGGCGTGTTTTTTTCCGAATTATTACATGAGTTGATAGCGGTTGTCAAATAGAAGATTAATGATATCTTGATCATATTAACGTGTTAAAGCTAAATTATTTGTGCACTATTTGTCTAAGGCAATATTATGATAATAAATTTACAAAGCCGATTAAATAAAAATAAATAAATAAAATATAGCATAAATGTTTATATCTTAATCATATTGATAATTTTATTTACCTGTTTTTGATGCGAATCTTTGAAATAGAATCTCGTGTATATATCACCTTTGTCTAGAACACGACGTCTGCAAAGAGTAATAACTGATTGCCAGAATGTATAGATAGTAAGTGTGTCAGAACTATTTATAGAAAATACAAAATTCCCTGACTTTCTGAAAATTTAATTGCATGACCACGCACATTTATAAATAACACTACATGCCCACAAGTGCATGCCCAGTGAATTGGAAAGTTTCTTCATTACCCTTTATTCTTTATTTGTATTACAGGCCACAGATGTGATAATCATAACAATAATACACTAAACATAATTGATGATTTAAAATATATAATAAAATATAAAAAATATAAATATTAATTATCATAAGTAATCAATGATTTAAAAGGAAAGCTTTAATTCTATGAGTAATATCTGATTTCCTGAATTTATAAAAGTGTGTCAGAACTATTAATAGAAAATACAAAATTTCCTGACTTTCTGAAAATGTAATTGCATGAACATGCACATTTATAACACTACCATCCCATTTTTCAAATGTTGCCCAGTGAATTGATTGGAAAGTTTCTTCATTACTCTTTATTCTTTATTTGTATTACAGGCCACAGATGTGATAATCATAACAATAATACACTAAACATAATTGATGATTTAAAATATATAATAAAATATAAAAAATATAAATATTAATTATCATAAGTAATCAATGATTTAAAAGGAAAGCTTTAATTCTATGAGTAATATCTGATTTCCTGAATTTATAAAAGTGTGTCAGAACTATTAATAGAAAATACAAAATTTCCTGACTTTCTGAAAATGTAATTGCATGAACATGCACATTTATAACACTACCATCCCATTTTTCAAATGTTGCCCAGTGAATTGATTGGAAAGTTTCTTCATTACTCTTTATTCTTTATTTGTATTACAGGCCACAGATGTGATAATCATAACAATAATACACTAAACATAATTGATGATTTAAAATATATAATAAAATATAAAAAATATAAATATTAATTATCATAAGTAATCAATGATTTAAAAGGAAAGCTTTAATTCTATGAGTAATATCTGATTTCCTGAATTTATAAAAGTGTGTCAGAACTATTAATAGAAAATACAAAATTTCCTGACTTTCTGAAAATGTAATTGCATGAACATGCACATTTATAACACTACCATCCCATTTTTCAAATGTTGCCCAGTGAATTGATTGGAAAGTTTCTTCATTACTCTTTATTCTTTATTTGTATTACAGGCCACAGATGTGATAATCATAACAATAATACACTAAACATAATTGATGATTTAAAATATATAATAAAATATAAAAAATATAAATATTAATTATCATAAGTAATCAATGATTTAAAAGGAAAGCTTTAATTCTATGAGTAATATCTGATTTCCTGAATTTATAAAAGTGTGTCAGAACTATTAATAGAAAATACAAAATTTCCTGACTTTCTGAAAATGTAATTGCATGAACATGCACATTTATAACACTACCATCCCATTTTTCAAATGTTGCCCAGTGAATTGATTGGAAAGTTTCTTCATTACTCTTTATTCTTTATTTGTATTACAGGCCACAGATGTGATAATCATAACAATAATACACTAAACATAATTGATGATTTAAAATATATAATAAAATATAAAAAATATAAATATTAATTATCATAAGTAATCAATGATTTAAAAGGAAAGCTTTAATTCTATGAGTAATATCTGATTTCCTGAATTTATAAAAGTGTGTCAGAACTATTAATAGAAAATACAAAATTTCCTGACTTTCTGAAAATGTAATTGCATGAACATGCACATTTATAACACTACCATCCCATTTTTCAAATGTTGCCCAGTGAATTGATTGGAAAGTTTCTTCATTACTCTTTATTCTTTATTTGTATTACAGGCCACAGATGTGATAATCATAACAATAATACACTAAACATAATTGATGATTTAAAATATATAATAAAATATAAAAAATATAAATATTAATTATCATAAGTAATCAATGATTTAAAAGGAAAGCTTTAATTCTATGAGTAATATCTGATTTCCTGAATTTATAAAAGTGTGTCAGAACTATTAATAGAAAATACAAAATTTCCTGACTTTCTGAAAATGTAATTGCATGAACATGCACATTTATAACACTACCATCCCATTTTTCAAATGTTGCCCAGTGAATTGATTGGAAAGTTTCTTCATTACTCTTTATTCTTTATTTGTATTACAGGCCACAGATGTGATAATCATAACAATAATACACTAAACATAATTGATGATTTAAAATATATAATAAAATATAAAAAATATAAATATTAATTATCATAAGTAATCAATGATTTAAAAGGAAAGCTTTAATTCTATGAGTAATATCTGATTTCCTGAATTTATAAAAGTGTGTCAGAACTATTAATAGAAAATACAAAATTTCCTGACTTTCTGAAAATGTAATTGCATGAACATGCACATTTATAACACTACCATCCCATTTTTCAAATGTTGCCCAGTGAATTGATTGGAAAGTTTCTTCATTACTCTTTATTCTTTATTTGTATTACAGGCCACAGATGTGATAATCATAACAATAATACACTAAACATAATTGATGATTTAAAATATATAATAAAATATAAAAAATATAAATATTAATTATCATAAGTAATCAATGATTTAAAAGGAAAGCTTTAATTCTATGAGTAATATCTGATTTCCTGAATTTATAAAAGTGTGTCAGAACTATTAATAGAAAATACAAAATTTCCTGACTTTCTGAAAATGTAATTGCATGAACATGCACATTTATAACACTACCATCCCATTTTTCAAATGTTGCCCAGTGAATTGATTGGAAAGTTTCTTCATTACTCTTTATTCTTTATTTGTATTACAGGCCACAGATGTGATAATCATAACAATAATACACTAATCATAATTTTTGATAATTTGAAATATATTATAAATTATAGAAATTATAAATATTTCTTATAATAAGTTATCAATGAGTTAAATGCAAAGTTTTAATTCTTTGATGAGGGTTCCCAATTACATTTTTATTATTTTAAAGTACATTTTTGTATAATATGAGACAGGTACAACCTGTTTAAGGGCGAAGTCTATATCCAACATTTGGCTGTCTTAAAAGGGAGGCACGAGAGGCGAATGGCATGCCTCTTAAAATTGAATAACTAGAAGAAATGTTTCCATAGTACACGTATGCCCCCGCCTAACAGGAAGTTGATACCTAAAGGGGGGATAAAAAGCGATGTGGGAGGAAAGGTTTCTGAAGGCGCCTAGGGGGGTTATTGAATGTGCCTATGCATGTATGTTGCAATGTCTGAAAATCGTTTTCTGAGGTTTTTACCATTTATACTTTTTCATGTTTCTCATAGCATGAAGTGTCAAAACATGATGGGGCGACCATTTGTTTTTGAGAGGGGGATTTGAAATATTTTGACCGAGAATTAGTTGACTCTTTTGTCGAAAATAAAAATTCTGATATCAAAGTCATTTGCTCAGATTTACATATTTTTTGTCACAATGTGAGTGTGCAAGATAAAGGGTAAGAACAGGTCCAGCAGATATCAAGTAGGTCCACTAAATGTATTTTTGCAGGACCTAGGATCGACCTAATGTCAACAAAAAAATTATTAGTTAAGGGTTTTGGGCTTATCAAAAGGGGAATGAGGGTCAAACGAAAATGCAATAATTTTAAATGCAATCAAGGTTTTTCAAGCAAAGCTGCTTGCCATAAAAAGAAAAACTTACCTGTCATCAGGGAATTATAAAACTTGTTTGATAATTCCCTGCTGTCATGCTTGTCTTGTCAGAATCATTTCATGTTTTTGAATCGCGGATAGCATGATGTAGATGTAACAGATTCCCTAGCGGAAGACGAAGGCGAGGTGCTCTTTCTATTTGACACCAGCTCACACAAAGTATTCAGAGAGGAGAATCATCCTTTCAGGAGAAATGCATGGACTTTCATAAAATTCATCCCAGGGTTGCATACGACCTGCCACTTGTGTGTATTTCATGCTCAGTACACACTAACAAATCACGTACTACACATAACGCTTTGTGTGGATATTATAAGTTTTCTTTTAGTATTTTCATTTGAGTTTATTTGAATTTTTCAGAATATAAACAATAAGAGATTTCAGGATTTCTCATTGAAATAAATTTTATTGCGATTTTAAATACTATTTTGTTCAATATTTTTACATTTCCGGTGAAAAGATATTTGGCTATGAATACAATAGTCACGTGACTAAAATTCGTATATCCTATAGTTAAAGGGCTTCGCCCTTTATTAATTTGTTCAGGAGAGTGAGCGATCATGTATATTATGTGTGTTAGGTGTATGAACTTTCCGATTACACCTTTGAACTGCATGTTCTGACGATGTAGGAAAAATTAATCAACTCCTAATCGTAGGGCAAAGCATATACCCCTTGTGAAGAGGGGAAACGCATGTCTTATTTCTGGGTTCTTCGGGAGTGATGGCCTTTTTGTATCGATGGACATACATGTAATAAGAAAATCCTAAGCATCTTGTTACTAGAGATAATATGGCATGCCATCTATTTGATAATTAACCTTGTGACATAAAGGTGCACACAGTAAAACTTGACTTATTGTAAATATGGTTTAATGCACATTATTGAACTGAACATACCCTGAAAATTAAATATGACCAATACAACAAGTTCCCCTATTCATAAACGTGGCATTCACATATTATGGCTAGTTTAAAGAGATCTTGGCCGTATTAATTTGCAAATCTGCATACTTTTTACTTGAGCCCGTTTTATTTTAACACACTTAAATTTATTTGTTTCTATTATCTATTTACCTGTTATTGATGTATTTTATAGCAAGCAAAGTATCGTGTATATACACAACGTCTATAGTAAAGAATAATATTGGTAACGAAAGAATTGTTATATAGTTAAGAGTGTCAAATCTATTTATAGAATATACTAAGTCCCCTATCTATTTATAGTATACTTTGAATATATTTCCCAGAGTTTCTGGAAATATAATTGAATCAACATGCAAATAGTGGTGCTTAAAAGTATTGATATATAATTATCAAAATACAATCTATTATACAATTAATGCCTGCACTTAAGGTGAACAATTATGATGTTCATCGCAAGTGCAGGCATTAATTGTTGTAGTATACTGAAACTCGATGCAAACAAAATTTGATAAATGCGAACATTTCTGTAAATGAACAGCCAGAATGGTTCCGCTGGGCACACCGGCGATGGTCATTTTATACATACTTACGTCACGTACACGTTTTAGATCATGGTCATTGTACCGATATCGTAAGCGCTTTGGCGATCTAGATCAGTTTCCCCGGTCATTAGTAAAACAACTAATGATTAAGTTTTTATTTTAAATAAGAATGGAATTTGATAAAGCAATATTGTCTACATACAAGACGCACAAATAATTTTTTCGACGATTGTTGCAGCTTAGTTATGCAAAAGAAGTGTTAAAGATATGTCAGCAGTTAAACGATGCAAGATGTATTGGATGCCAGTATAATAATCTAAGTTCTCAATATCATGACTGTTTAACAAACTCAAAATATCAAGTATATTCGTACCATTTGATGAGGCTTTAAAAGTTCTCGATTTTGACAGAATTTCAAAACTGTTTGACAAGGTTGTATCAAACTTAGACATTCCTACGTTCTATGTAAAAAATAACTAAAGATTCATTTAATTGGGACTGGTCGAAGGAAAATAAGGATGACAAATACAAGTTTGTCAGTGAAATTCAAGAAGTAGCACAATGTTTATCAGTAGTATCTGAAATGTTATAAGCATGGATGGAGACGATAATTTAATCAAGAACACATATCTAAGTCTTTCAAAACCGGCAGCATTTTTAGGAGCTAGCAAGATTCATAAAACTTTAAAACAGCTTGGACACAACAAACCAGGAAAACATAAAATTCGAAAATGGTTGCAAACTCAAGATGACTACAGTTTGTTAAAATCTCTGCATAGACACCTCAAAAGAGCTAGAGTAATTGTTTCTGGACAAAATGAGCAACTTGATATAGATTTAATGGATATGCAGTCTTTACAAAGAAAAACAACAACGTAAAGTATCTCCTAGTGGCCGTGGATGTTTTTTCTCGATTTGCTTGGCTGAGTCCATTGAAAGATAAAACTGGAAAGTCAGTAGAAAAAGCATTATCAGAAAATATCAAGAAAGCTAAAGTTAGGAAAGTTCGTTCTGATGCTGGAACGGAGTTCAAGAATAAATGGGTTGAAAGGTTACTAGATGCTCACGACATATATCACCACGTGGCATTAAATGATGACATAAAGGCCAATTACGTTGAACGTTTTAATAGAACGTTGAAAACAATGATCTTCAGATATTTGGCTAAGAACAAAACTGATAGATATATTGACGTCTTACAGAAACTAGTTGAATCTTACAATAAAACATAGATCCCTGGGAAATATTGCACAAAAGGATGTGAACAAACAGAATGAAGTTGTTTTATTTGCATACATGTATTTGAAACCGAATGCAAAAGATACTATCAAAGTAAATTTGGATAAACAAAAATTAAGGAAGAGAAGATTGCACACAAATATAAATTGGGACAGTTAGTGCGTATATCACATCAGCGCAGACCATTCACTCGCCCTCACAATGAACAATGGACATACGAAGTTTTTAAAATCAATAGACGATTTCAAATGCAGTCGATGCCATTATATCAATTAGTTGATATGTTAGAATCACCTATATTAGGTGTGTTTTATCAAAATGAATTACAAGCTGTGAATAAAACAGAAGACACCTTATTGTATTATGTAACTACAGATGACATTTATAAAGATATGCAGACGGACAAGGATTTGTTTGATTTTTCTAATTATGATAAAAGCCATTTCCTGTATGACTCAACAAACCCGAAAAAACCTGGTTTATTTAAGGACTGGTGGCATTCCTATATATAACTCAATTCGTCGGTTTGAGAAGCAAAATATATTCATTAAAATATAGCAATGTAGAGCAAAAAAAAGCAAAGGAAATTGTTAAATCAGTAGTTAAAAAAGAACTGAAACATTCAAACTATGTAGAATGTATATTGGAACAGGAAAAATATCATGTGTCAACAAAATCTTATTCGATCAAAAAAACCACAACCTTCATGTTGTCAAAGTGAACAATGTTGTACTCTGTGCATTTGATGATAAACACTTCGTTTTGGACCACGCCATTGAAACACTCGCATTTGGTCACTTTCGCGTAACAAATCAATAAATTGTAAATGTATGGGAAAAAGACTACTCAACAACAAAATGTGCTTAAAGATTTATTACAATACATTTGCACAATAAAATTAATTGAAAAAAAAAGTGTTTTTCTTCATTCTACTATCTGAAATAAGTATGCATTGTCTACAATAACAATTGTACTTCTTAGGTCTACTATCTGGAATAAGTAGGCATTGTCTATGCTTTCCTGTATGCATTGTCTACGATAAAATTATTTTCAAAAAGTGTGTTTCTTAGTTCTACTATCTGGAATAAGTATGTATTGTCTATGTTTTCATTGACTAAAAGAAATCAACTATTTATTATTATATATGCACAACGAAATTATCAAACATCTTTTTCATTCGCAGAGAATGATATCTGTTCTGTTGTCATGAAGCCACAATTTCTTACAAATAATTTACAAACTTCAATAAAATTTTATCAAATATGTGAATTTTCATAACAAGGAATATTCTAATTATCTTAGAAATGCGTTAATGGAAATTGTTCTTGTTGAATTTTTGAAAGAACGTGATGCTAATAATCAAAAGCGAATAAGTCCTTCAAATCACTTAATATCTTCAATGAAAAATTTCGGGCAGAGAACGATATCTTGTCTGTTGTCATAAAGCCACATTTTCTTACAAATAATTTACAAACCTCATGATATAAAGATTGTATATCCAACGAAAAACTCCTTTGCCAAATTACTTCATACCTTAGATGCATTAAATCAATCTTTCTAGAATTGTTCAGGTCTAATTCGAAACTATTAGATACTTCAGCTAAAAAGAATAGTAGGCATCTTTACTAGAACATCTCTGGTTTTCGATGTAATTGGTTCCAAAATAAGAAGTTCAATAATTTTGTTTAAACAGTGTCTTTTTAGACAAATAAATCTTAATGAACTGTCTCGTCGTCCGGGTGTCTTTTCGACGATTTCCCTTTCCTCGTCATGGGTAGAAATTCCTCGTCCGTCATTGATGTTTCCTCCTCCATACACGTTGCTGCTGGGGGCTGGCTCCGTACTACTACTTTCCTGAAAGGTGGTTTCGTTGCTGCTTCGCTTTCGAGAAGTGCATCCTTCTTCTTCTTCGGTGGAACTTCGCTTTCAACCAATGATGGAAGTTGCCCATATGTCGAGTCCTCCTCCATACAAGTTGTGACATTTTCAGATTTTCTTGGTTATTTGGCGTCGCGACCAAATCACAAAATCTGACGTCATATTGACGTCATGTCCTCGCTTGGAAAGGTTATCAAATATGTTAATTTCTTAAATTAGTCGTTTTCCTCTTACATCTATAGTCACAATCTATATAATTTAGCAACTAATGAATAATAGCTCAACAGTTAATATTTTGTGATTTAAAAAAAAATCTTACCTGAATTTCGAAATTAGCTGAAATAGCATTCAGTTGTTTAACGTCCACCAGTGTGACTGTCTGTGTATTCCTCTTTGGTCATGGAAATATTTTTCCATCCACCATATCCATTAGGCCTTCTGAGGTGAATATATGTCACACCTCCAAACTGATTGATTATGACTGTTTTGTTCTGTCCAAAGGTACCACTGATTCGGAAAGTTGTATCCCCCTCCTTACTATGTTCTAGAATATTCATTATTGCGTCTTTTGCAAAACCTTCGATCAAGTGATCAAGAGTGGCATTATATAGGGAGGGTTGTTACCTGCTATCAGCAGTGATACAATTTTAATAAAACTAACGTACGACAGAAAGTGAACCAACAACAACGGTAAAACAACTAAGAACAGCTACAACTGAACCAAAATCGTGCTGTAGGGTAATTCCTTATGTTGGTTTCGCTGCGTCAGGTCCTTTTTTCTTTTTTTTTGCTTCCAAAATATTTGACAACTTGTATGCTTATAATGTTAATCAATATGCCCTAAGATATTCAGCTAATTCAGCAACTCTTACGTATTGAAGATGAAAGACCTCAAACAGAATATATTTTATGTTATTTTATTTTTTACCATTGAAATGATAAATGTCATATTGTGAGTGGAACATGTTATTATACTTTACGTATTTCAATACATTTGTTTGCTTCAAATGTAGTCGACATATAATTTGTTTTTTACACATTTAATATTATTATTTTTAGTAATTCACTTTATTCTAGACAACTATTACTCCAGTTATGAAATCAGTGATGACTACTAGTGAATACATACAAGGAGTGACATCAACAGATTCAACTTCTATTGGGGAATACAAACTTTCAACTGTGTCTAATGAAAAAACACAGGTATAGAAAGATTTTGTGATGCACATTTAATAATCAATCCTTTGCACAACACAGATTGGTCGCACATAGATGCATTTTTAGTTTTGAATAAAAATAAACCTCTTTTTTTTACTTCTAGCAGCCGCAACAGATAACAACATGGATCGATCTTGACGAAATCATAAAGAGAATAATCATACCTCTGTTGGGTAAGTTGAAGGATCTCTACAAAAATATAGACAAAGCTGTATATGACAAAACTCCTTCAATATAAAAATAAGGTGATGTGGTATGATTGTCAATACCAATGACCAAAAGACCATCAAACACAAACGAGACAATAACGACCTAATATAGGTAACTAAAATTAAATGAATAACACATGTTTAGCACAATGACAGTGACAACCACTGGACTACAGCTCATAGCTTCGGACAGACATATCAAATATATGTTGATGTTAAACATGTTTGTCAGTGGTGCTCGAACCTCCTTCTAACCTGACACAGTGGTGTAACGGCAAAACAAGGAAATAAACTGTAAAAATCAGTTCAAATAAGTAAGAATACTGGTCAAGCATATTTATTAAACAAGAAACGAAACAAGACACCACATACATACCCTATGTACACATTTTGCCAGTGATTGATTGCAATTTATTTATGTGATTTTATCAAATTTGTGAATGTATTTACACATGATTGGTCAAAGAACACCAGTATATCTTATAGTTTCTTTTATCTTTGAGTTTTCACTACCGGTATTACATCTTTGGTAGCTGGTTGTCTCATTCTTTGCCGAAGATCCAGCAGACTGAGAGATTTTTCTATGTCAACAGTTGAATGTTTTGTTTGTAAAAATTGCAGACGAAAAATTATGAGATATCTAGATCGATCTGAAAATAACATAACATTTACAACATGCAGACAATATCAACTACCAGAACCTAATGTGTTGCTTTTTTATGTTTAAAGGTTTCATCTATTCACTAATTCTGACATATCTACCTCCTCGCACACCTCAAACCCAGCAAAATGAACCACCACCTCAACCACAACCTCCTCAGCTACCACAACCAGAGCAGCTACAACCTCATCATTTACCGCGACCACCAGTTCAAATACAACATCCTCAGTTACCACCAGCACCAGTTCAAATACAACCTCCTCAGTTACCACCGCAACCTGCACCACAGCAAGACTAACAGCAAATACGACCCCAATTAAGACGATCTGATAGAATAAGACAAAAGAGACAACAGAGACAATAATTTTCCGTTGTCAAAAACAGAGAATACACAATTTATATACCCCCGCTAATGAAGCGGCGGCTATATTGTGATGGAGTTGTCTGCTTGCTTGTCCATCTGTCTGTAATAAATATGCAATGCCCTCAAAAACTACTAAATAGATTTCAGTCAAACTTCTACAAAGTCTGTTATGGGTAGTTGTGCACCATGCCACAGGGGATTATTGGAGTCCAAAAGAGATCAGTTGGGGGTAGGGGTATTAGTGAGCCAATGGCTCACTTGGATCTGTGTTTAAAGTATTTTTTTTGCAGACAATATTTCAATTGGTATAACATTTATTAAATTTACATTTAAGAATAATTTTACAAGTTCAATAATAATATAATATTTCTTTGCATTCTCTAAAACTTTCAATAGTATTTGCTGAGCTTTATAATAAGTTAACACGCATTTCATGTTATTATTATTTGTATTTGATGAGATTAAAATATACTATTAATTACTTTAGTTTTGTCTAAGATGATATGATAGAATCAGACAAAAGAAACAGCAGAGGCAATAATATTCCGTTGTAAAAAAAAGAATGAACCATTTTGAAAATATTATTTTTGCAGACAATAATTTCAATTGCTACACAATTGTTTAAATTTCTTTTAAGAATAATTATACAAGTTCAATAATAGTATATTTTTTTCTTCGCATTCTCTAAAACTTTCAATATTATTTGCTGAAGTTTAATAAGTTGAATGATATTTTTGATTTTTTTAATACTCAGGGAGAGTATTGCAATCTTATATACATTGCATTGTTTTGATGAGATTAAAATATGCATATTAGTTACTTTAGTTTTGTAGTCAATTTTAATGATGTTAAATGAAGTGTATGGAATCATATTTTTTTATATTTGATACTCAGGAAGGGCACTGTAGTGATCTTATTTTTACATTGTGCTTGATGAGATTAGAATAGACATATTAATTATTATAGTTTTGTAGTAAAGTTTAATTTTGTTCACGAATTGTGATCTATTTCAATTGGTGCTAAATGAAATGAACATTGTGATAAATTGCATGATATTTGTTAATTTGAAGAAAGCTCAGGGCAAGATATCTAGTATTAATTTTACAACATATATGAAATCTTTTCTTTGTTAGTTATTTATAAGTTTTTTTGATTGGTGCAAAAGAAAACAGATTTATTTTGAGGAATGGAAAACAAATTTGTAGTGATTGGTGTGTTATTTTTTTACATTGTAAATCAGTGGTGCTCAGTGAACTGTATTTAGTATGTAACATTGTTCTTTTAAGTGAAAGAGTTGATGATTTTTACAGCATTATTCTAATGAATACATTATTTATAGAACTAATTCTATAAATATTTGATTCATTAGTGATTTTATATATTTTTTTTTAAATGATGTTCAATGTTGTTTTAATTGATGCTCAATGAATTATATTTGATTGCTACATTGTTTTTGATATAGTGAATAACTTTGTATGATTGTTAACATTGTTGATTCCATTTTATGAATTAAAATTTATCACAAATTGTCCATTTGAAGTTTTATCATTGCCAGTTGTTTACTTGAAGCAAACTAATATTCCAACATTCAGTGAACAAGCATCTTCTTATTGTAGGTCACTGTCATACCTGAACAATATATTTATAAAAGTAAAACGATATGGGATAAATAATGCATATGAAACAATACCTATAGATATACAAGAAGAATGACAAGTGAAGCAATGGAACAAAGTTTTTTGTTGTTGTTCTTCATCGCCATCACTGACTATTTTCAGTAATAATGTAAAAAGTGACAGAATACTATATAGATCAAGTGATAGAGATTTCTGTGCTGATCTAACACAACCAATGTTTGGATTGCATAATTCACAATTTAAACAAACAAGAACCAAAGGGATGAACACAATCCGAATCTATGCCCTACAGTTGAGCAATTGACATCTAGAAAAAAGTAAGTGGTCAGACGGATACGTGGACAGTCCTGTTACTATATCCCCACGTGATGCAAATCAGAACGATGTTGATCCTTTCATATGCAAAGTTGGACTTTCGTTTTGGAAGAAATAATTTGGCTTTAAATCATTTAGTGTGTGTGGCTTAGTCAGGAATTAATTCTACTTGATTTATTTTATTTCAGAGGTCTAAGATCAAGATTACAGCTTAATGTCATAGATTCTATAGAGGTCCCATTGTCTTTCAACAGTATAGTGATCGATTATGAAGAGAGCTAGAAGTTTATTGATTTTCTAGGACTGAGATCAAGGTCACACTGTAGCATACTATAAAATGCATGTAAACAAGTTGTGGTTGCAAGGGGCAAAGGTCAAGGTCGCACTGTTGCATAATAGAAAATGCACGGAAACAAGTTGTGGTAGTGAAAATCCGATGAATTTATGAAAAGAAACTTTAAGCAGTGATGGTATACAATTCCTCCAATATCAACAAAACGAACACTCATATTTCATCTTAACTCACTCAACCAAGAACGAAAACATATCACGACACATGACGTTGGAAATCCAGGCATTAAACATACACTAAAATGTGGCGGAGTTAAACTGGTTAGTGGGATCCTAACCCTCTCTTCCTGACTGGATCTCCAATACAGATATAAATAAATGGAAAAACTGCACAATTTCGCTTCCACCCAAAATGAATGCAAATACATAAACATGGACAGTACAATAGCATGGTAAATGAATGTTCCTAGTTAACTGGCACTTTTCACAAGTACTATTTAAAACCTTGATAATGAATCCTTCCAAAACATTAAAGGCGTTCTAACTGTCTGCATGCATGTCTCTGAATAAATACGAACATAACACGGTTAGTAATAAACGTTAGAGAAAACAGAAGGTGGAAACAAGAATCGATAATCCAGAGAAACTGGCAATATTGGGTACACAAGTGACAGAACGAAGACAACAAAAAAAAACAAAAAAAAAAACATCCTATAAACCTAAACCGATGAGCAACGCAGACACCGCAAACCACCCCTCCCCCCAAAAAAAATAAAACAAAGAAAAAAACCTGGGAGTGAATCCAAGCGCCCACGAAGGGCAAGCTATTCCCGCCTCTAATTAGAAACCTGCCATTATACTAAAATTAACCTCTGGATTTCTATTTACCAATGCGATCGACATCAAACACTGGAATTTTATTTTCTTTCATCACTATTTTTCGTATTTTATGTATGCCGGTATTTACAGTAATTACACAATGTTCACGTTTTCACGCTGCCAGAAGTTGTGTCACTTCTGGAGCACATGAGTTTATTCCCAGTTAAAAGTGGGGCTCGTGTTGCTCAATATTTAATTTTCAGTGTATTGTGTTGTAGATCATTGTTTGTCATTTTCTGGAGCAGTTATTGTCGTGATGGTATGATAGTTGGCTCTACATCTACCCGTACAATCATACATATCACCACTAAAGTTGTGAGTTCGATTATCGCTCATGGAGAGTTGTACTGGGTACAACTTTGTGATAATGTTTAGCAGTGACTTGCGACAGGGAAGTGATTTTCTCTGATATCCTCCACCAGTAAAACTGACTGTCAGGATATAACTGAAATGTAGCGTTGAGAACCATATTACCGTTTTTGGTATATTCAAGCATTTCTGTTCACCCCCGTTGTTTTCTAAATTGTTTTTGTTTGCTTAAGCCTTTGTTTTCTGTGTAGTGCTTTGTTGTTTTTTCTTCTGGCCATTGCATTGTCTGTCTTACATCAGTTTACGGCTTCTGATTACCCTTTAGTATCTTCATTAAAATCAGATGACAGAACTGATTAATTGTTTATGGTCGTGAGCAGTTTACCAGAAATATACATGACATTAACAACACAAAACATCTATTTACATTCAGTCTGATGAACAATTTGTGTATT
Source organism: Bathymodiolus brooksi (assembly GCA_963680875.1). NCBI lineage: Eukaryota > Metazoa > Mollusca > Bivalvia > Mytilida > Modiolidae > Bathymodiolus > Bathymodiolus brooksi. Next base: position 56,025,355 of record OY804577.1, read on the forward strand.
ATATACAACATGTAGCACCAACAGAATAGTATATAGCCATGCAGTATGTTCGATGCATGCAAGTGGATGTTATTGATATTTGTCAGCTAGGGGCAGTCGCGGTATTGATCGTATGGTAGTTGAATATATTACTACCTATGCAAGGAGTGTCTTTTGCCCCTAATGCTGTGAGTTGGAATCTCGCTCGGGCGAGGTATACTCGATACAATATGTGATAAAGCTTGTCAATGACTTGCGGCAGGTCGGTGGGTGTTTTTCTCCGGATGCTCCGGTTGCCTCCGCCAAAAAAAAAGACCGCCACGATATAACTGAAATATTGTTGAAAGTGGCGTTAAACACCATAGCCATTACCCTATACTAATATAGCTTATTATTGTAAATTTTTTATAGTCAGGGGTATAACTGTCATACTGCTCACTTGAAACTAATTAATAGTCAATCAATCAATTAATCAATCAATCAATCAGTCAATCAATCAATCAATCAATCAATCAATCAATCAATCAATCAATCAATAAATCAATCAATCAATCAATCAATCAATCAATCAATCAATCAATCAATCAATCAATCCTAATTACGAATCAAAGAAAAAAGTTTGAAGTTGGCAACAATAATAGTAATACAGATATATAGTAATATATATTTATTTTATAAAAGTAACTAAATAAATAATGAGTATATAATATGCAAAACAACAGCTGTCTTTGGTAGATGAAGTGGATTTCCATTTTTCTTAATAACCTACAAAATAAATGAAGATTAAATAAATTAATGTTAAATAAATGAAAGTTTATGAACACCACCTAAATATATAATATACATGTATTTCAAGCTATCATATGTGTCTGCTTTCTATATATAACTTCAGATCATATTCATGTCGATATGTTTTATGATAATTCAGATCTACATAAAAATTGGTATCATGAAAATATACCATGCACCGTAATAACTTAGTTTGCTAGAAACGAAAGGCTTGTCGAATGAAAGTGTTTATACCCTGGTGTTGTAGATATGTTCGAAACATGAATAAAACACGAAACCACCATGCATGTGACTTTTATTGTGTGGTACACCCACTTACACACATTATTCTAGGAATAATTTACCCTGTGCCAATAAACTTACTATCCAGTCAATGACATTATGGTATATTTTAATTGAGCGAGTCTTTTTCCAAAAAGTACTACAACAATACACAGGTATCAGTTAACGTTTTGAAAAAAATGAAATGTTATAAAACCATACATTTACACCCTTTACCTTTCTGTTGTAATTTGATGACAGACATTTACCATCTTTTTTTCTTCATTTTCTTCAGTTTCTCTTCGAGCTATCAAATATACTTGAAAACAAATAGTATCACAAAATAACTCACCATATTGATTCCATCCACCATTAAATCTAGAATTAGATCTCCATCCTCCTGATCTTCTGTTAAACATACCACCGATATTGTTTCCGTGGTAGGGGTCATAGGAACCATATCCTACAGCTTCTCTTTTGTGTCCTGTAAGCAAGAAATAGAATATTATTTGGGTTGTATTTTTAATTTAATTTCAATCGGAATATTATGATCCGCTTCAGAAGTAAAGATACGGTATTTGACTTAATATTATGCATTGAATTTTACCTAGTAATCAACCTAGCAACGTGCAACATTTAGAATGTGAGAGCAATACGTCGGACGTTGATCTTCCCGTCCTTGGTAGGAGATAAAACGTTTTGTGATATAATCTGCCAATGAGTTGTAATAGGCCTCTTGTTTTCCAGTGATGCTCTGGATCCACGATTACAATTTGCCATCGCAAATACTTCGTAGCTAAAATACTGTTGAAAGTGGCGTAAAACAACAACAACACAAACCAACCAAACACAGACATCTTCAGGTAGACTACGAGAATATAAAGTAATACCAATCGGGATGACATCCTCATTGATTATTCCGCATTATTCAAACTTTATGTCGGTTTACTTAGCATAAACTTGATCTACTAGAAACTATTATTATTGTGCTTAATCATAATATATTATTGTATAGTAATACGCTAATACAGCAGGTGTGCTATTTGTCAAAAGAAAATAATCTTTTGTGTAAGCATATTGCGTATTTTAAGTAACAATGGCAACTTCAAGAAATATTTTGTTCAATACTAATAGATATAATAATATGTTCTCAATATTTATGGATCATACACGGGCATCATTTCAAGTTGAAAGTAAATAATGCTTACTTCTGAAGCCACCTTGACTTCTCAAATTCCATCTGTTAATATTTCTTCCTCCGCTGATTCCGAATGAAGAAGGATAACTGTTATAACTATTGTAGCTGTTGTATCCTAAACCGGATGCTACTGTTACCATAACAGCAAGGGCGATAGCTACAGCGACAGTGTTCATGGTTCTGGAAAAGTGAAAAAAATAAGTTGATTTACTATTAATTGATACAGCATGTAATAGTATATAAACATTAGCAAACCAATAAATACTGGTCCACAATAATACTACACAGTAACATACAGATTGAACAATCTCAATTAAAACCAGATTTGAATTCAGTTCCAGAAAGATAAGCAGTTCCTGTTCCACTAATGTCACCCGTCGTACTACTTTTACAAAACGCGTTCATCGTCTTATTTACAAACCGTGTTTGGCCATAAGTAAATTAATTCAAATAATATAAATATAAATATAACAGGAAACCATCTACATAATAAGTGGGAGTACTTTAAACCATAAAAAGATCTAAATAAATAATGGTCCATTTTCAACATGCACATGTTTAGTTTAAAGAAGGAAGCCACCTAATTGTTTCACAATCTAGCATATAATAAAATCAACTTATCGTATTCCAACAACAGACGAAAACTACTTCTTATCTATCTAAAACAGACGAATCTCCTTAGAAATATATGTAGATGGTACTTACTTGTTTGACTGTTGTAAAGATTGTATGCAGGATTGCTAATATTTCTTCCGTTTTATAGTATTCAAACAAGGAAACAGACGAAATCGGGGGAAATTAAATTCAGGACTTCCAGCGATTACGGTAAGAATATATTATATGACGCTTTATAGTATGAATTAATAATGAAGCATATTTCTATTTATCTTAGGTCATACTACCTACATACAATTGACGCATGACGCGATGGATATGTCACACTTAACAATAAATGTAAATTACAAATTATATAAACTAAGTTACGTCGAAAAGACAAAGATACTCAGATGTAGAGTTTATCTACAGAAATAAAGGGTGCCACCCAACTGCAGGCTAATGTGCTCATAATAGGGTACGAATTATGATCATTATTGAAAACCCTGTTGTGAAAAAATAAATAACAAATAAACACCGTTCGTTACTTTAATTTATGTCTTAGTTTATTCATCTACATTCTGTATATCCTTTTTTTCACTAATTGTATATCAGAGATTGTTGTGAAGTGTAACCGGGTAATACTTTTGCTGGCGGACTATTAGTCCCCGAGAATATCATACGTCCAATACTGGCATGGTGTATTATATATATGCATTATCCAAATTTGCAGTTCTATATATAAGTTAAAGATATATATATAAGATATACAAGACCGCTCATTTTCCTTAATTGGTATATGCACTTTAAAATAAGGATGGAGGTGTCAAAGTGCAAGTGTTTTAACACAAATATGCATGTTGGCTACTATAAATGTGAAATGGCAACTTCATTGGTTTATCATTATCTTTGGTTCAGCATTACCAAGAATAGATGCATACTGAACTATTGCCAACACAATAAACATACGTCTTAATAACCTCTTAAGCGAGTTAAGAATACTCTAAAAAGAGATGTAGTAATGTTGTGATTCAACAATATAGAATTGCAAAGACACAATTTTGGTTCAGACGTTCACCCCGGTTTTTAGTGTTGGTCAATCTTTAGTTGTCAATACTCAAAATTACAATCACACGGAGTACAATATAGCTATTCCAGAATGATCCAATATATATTTGCTATTACAATTGTTTGGGAGAAATACAAACGAAACGTAGAATTCACTAATCTAAAGTGACCAAGGTTGGTCTGTTACATCAATATGCTGATGCGTATCAGATACAGATAATATGTCTGTTCAATTGATTAGCGCCGTTTCGAAAAGTCGAGACCGCATCGTTGGTGTAATGGTTGTTGTGCTTAGTTCATCCAAGACTGTTTGACTCGAAATCAAGATAATGTTTCGCCGTGGAGCGACATGTCTACCCGCGGACTGTTGTTTCAGTGAGCAAGCACAATAAAAATCACACTAAACATGAAGGTCTAGCTCAACGCAGACATCATCATCAACCTCTCATCTACATAAATTATTTTGTTCTCGTAAAATTGCTCACTATGTATTAAACAGCAACCATTTATTCATTTTCGATTATGTAATTTTGACTTGGAAATTCAGAAAATGATACAGAATAACAAGGTCATGTAGAACACAAACACCTCCCGAATAGATTTTTTTTTATCATAGTTTGAAAAAGTCAAAATTTTGCATCCGTTTCAACAGACAAACTTCGTATGATTGATTCCATTACCTCGACCGTAATTGGCTGGGGTGAGCCGAATGCTTCCATTTTAAAGACGACTTGCATTGACATATGAGATATTGAGGTTGTCTAAATGTTATAAATATGTTTAATTGTATTGAAAGTGTCAATTTATTTGGAAGAGATAAAACTTGAATATAAAATATACGCTATAGCATACACACCTTTGGCATTAACGTGTAGAAAATGACAATATTGGTAAAATGCACATTTTGAATAGGAATGTGCAAGTAAAAATGATACGACTCCAATACAAACAGATTGTCAGAATAATTGACGCAAAGATTAAGACTTCAAATTAGCTTCTCTAGATGCGATTCAAATACCCAACGATATTGGCATTGGCCAAAAAACCCAAACACTTAACATTAGCTTAGGTGGGTTCAAGTCCTCTTGATACAATTCTTTTTAGAAGCCATCACTACAACCTTCTTCCATATTTAATTGTTTACTTTTAATATATAAATTTGTGTCTTTACGTTGTGAGTTCCGTGTTGTGATGTCCGTTACGATTGCCACAAAAAACGATGTTCGTCTTTATCTCCAGTTGTTAGCAGGAGGGTTCATGTCTGATTTACGTTATTTGTGTTTGTTTGCGCATATTGGTGTCAAACACATACTGAGTTGTTTTTTGTTTTGTTTGTCTTTGTCTTGTTTACCCTATGTTGTCGGTTTCTCTGGATTGTCCATTCTTGATTGCCCATTCGGTATTCTCTAACGTTTATTGATACTTAATATGTAGATTAAGAATACATGTAAAACAAAGAATGTCAGTTTATAAAACATCATCAAAGAAAAGTTGGGAAATAGTAAGCACAACCACACTAGTTGAGGAGTCTACATGTAATTGTTATATTTGACAGATATATGTGGCGTCATGTGTCAATTACACATTATGACCTTAAAACAGCAATATATCACTATAAATACACAATGTCACGTCATACATTATATGATCAACCACAATCGTCTGGGATTTATTGTTTTCCTGATTTAGTTCTTTTCCTTGTTTTGCTTTTACTATAAAATGGAACAAATACTAGAGATTTTATACACAATCTTTACAAGATTCACACAAGTAAGTAGTATTTAACATGTAGGAATGTCGTCCATTTTATGTAAGTTAAAAGAGGTAGTTGTCTGTTAATGTATAATTAAAACGCATACCTGATTCATGTCTTTTTAATATTTAATAAACAACATTCGATATGTGAAAGCAGATAGATGATCCCGTATGAAAGATTAAAAAAACATTTTTTTTATAAAAATAGTTTTGATAATTTATTGCATTTTTACTGTATTCCTTTATAGAACCATGAACACTGTCGCAGTAGTTATCTCCCTTGCTCTGTTGGTAACATTAGCTTCCGGTTTAGGATACAATAGCTATAACAGATATCCATCAATCAGCGGAAACTCAAGGAATACATGGGGATCTAGAGGAGGGAGTCTATTTGACAATGGTGGATGGGATCTCGGACATCATGACGGATATGGAAGTAAGTATTCTTATTCGTCTGCTTTTGTATTTAGATCAATATAATGTCAATTATTCAACATATAGACAATTTGCCAGTTCCAGATTTGATTCTAAAATTATATGCTTTTCCACGTTTTGTTGTAGTTGGTTCCCCTTAAAACGGACAAAAACGTCAATTACATGCAATGTTCAACCAAAATAAAATAAATTGTTCTCATAAATTTTAAATGTGATAAAAACTTGAGAATTTTTTATTTAGTATACAATTAACCTATGTTATTAAATACAAGGTTCAGATATCTAAAAAATTAGTATCGGAGTACCCAGAGAAAACCACCGACCTGCCGCAGGTCACTGATCAACTTTATCACATAATGTTGTATCGAGTACACCTCACCATGAGTTGGATTCGAGCGCATACATTTAGTAGTTATGGGCGTTGATTGCATAGATAGTTATAAATCTAAATACCATACGATCACGACCACAACAGTCTCGCCAATATTGTGTTGCGTTTATGTATTCTACAATATATATAATGTATGTTTGCTTTGTTTGTAATGATAAGGGTTATCTTTATAAAGATAAAACGAATTATTTTAATATGCAATTGTAGTGAAAATAAATATAACCAACGACATTGTTTAAGCTTATTGTATAATATTATATTTCTTGTTTGTCAGGACACAAAAGAGCAGCTGTAAGATATGGTTCCTATGATCCCTACAATAGAAACAATATCGGTGGTATGTTTAACAGAAGATCAGGAGGATGGAGATCTAATTCTAGATTTAATGGTGGATGGAATCAATAAGGTAAGTTTAGTTATTGGACTTTTTTCATATATATTTCACCATCAACAAAATAACAGCAAATGAAATTATGTACAAAATGCGTACTTTTACTGTTTATGCTCGTTTCAAAGGTAATTGAAGATTTTATCAGAAAACGGAGTTGAAATTTATTGATGTATTAATTTGTTTGAACATTAGAGAATACCGAAGTTGCAATCAAAATTGAACAATCCGGGAAACTAGAAAAATATTGTACAGAAGACGGAAAAAAAACACAATTTAATATGTATCGGACACCACTCTGCACAAACAAGCACACATAACGTAAATAAGACATGAGACTACAAACAACTGGAGGTAAAGACAAACAGAACGTTTTTATGTGGAAATCGTAACGGACATCACAATATGAAACTCAGAACGTCAAAACACATAATAGGACAACGCTAAATCTAATAATATGATCAACACGGATCCCACCAAAATCAGGGCTGAACTCAGGTACTTGTGTAGGGAATATCAAAATTCTAATGGTTTTTTTTAGCACGACTTATTATAAGAATACTCGATTCGTTTTACATCACAATTACACTAGGGAACATGATTTATTTATTTGTTTTCTAAATCGTAATGAAAATATATATTATCATTTAAGGTAGCGATATATAAATGATCTGTAATTACTAATAAACTATATTTTGTTTTGTAGGGTTTTAAGAGATATGGAAATTCTCGTCATGTGCCAAAGAGAGTTGTTATTGTTTTTCATTATATCAACTCGTTATATTTTTAATTACTTTTATAAAATAAATGTATATCACTATATATCTGTATTTCTTTTATTGCTTACATAACTGCATCACAATCTGTGGTATTCACCACCAATAAAACTGACCGCCACGATATAACTGAAATATTGTTGAAAGTGGCGTTAAACACCATAAACCAACCAACTAATGACAATTGAACACAAAATCACTCATTCCTAGACAAAACATTTGGCTAAAATAAAGTAAAAACAACTATAACAGAATAATACAACCGTTGACAAAGGGACAATAATACCAACTCGTCTAACGAGTTAACTGTAACAAACATTTAGTGTTAAAATTACAGATCGCTAAGAAAGATTGAAAATTCCGAACGGGTAATCACAATCCAAAATCAAAGGACGGATAATACAATAATAAAAAAACAAGTCATAATCCACAAAACATTACACAGAAAACCAATGATTATGCAACACGAATCCCACTAAATGTCGGATGAACTCATGAGCTCCAACAAGGGAAGCCGTTATTGTTCCACTATATGCACCCATTGTGTAACTCCTGTCAAATATTCGGAGATAAGTTTTAATAGAGGATAGAAGGACGAACGGGATTGTGACTACGTCATATAGACAATATCCGTGGTCATATTAGTCGTGAATTAAACTACAAATGTCTTGTACCCAATGTTGCTGTAGTCTCTGGATTGTCCATTCAAGGTGACTTTCTGGACACACAAAGCTATACAAAAAACACCATGCTACTCTTGCATCTAGGTTGAAGTAATCGGAAAAAAAAAATATTATGCGGTCGTCATCACGAACTGGTTGACCGCGACGGAGTATTCATAAGCAATACATAAGTTCCCTTTTAGTATCATTTTACTTTGGTTTTTCCCCTACCACCGACAAGACTTTTAACAGACTAGACATGGCGGGTATATTATAAGTAGCAGGAACAGCTTAAGCTTCGCGGGGACTTAGGTTCACTCATTTCTTTCTGTGAGGGCTGATATTAGTTTTCTGTGTTTTGCTCTGTACTTTGTTTTCGCTCTGTGTCTCTGTCCAGTGTTGACTGTGTCCCTGGATTGTCAATATTTGCCTGTTCCTTCGGTTTTTAAGTTTATTTATTATAAATTATAAGTGGAACTAGATCATCATCTTGTGCGATATGGAACATCAACCCTGCTTATACTTCATATATTTTTATTTGTGCAATTACTAAAGTTGTGAGTTCGTACCCCGTTCATGGCGAGGTGTAATTGATACAACATTATGTGATAAAGTTTTCTCCACCAATAAAACTGACCGCTACGAAATAAGTGAAATAAACCAAGCCAAATCTATTTGTGCAATATCTCAGTGTTTACAATTTCAAATATAACAAAGTGCAAATTAGAAATTTCAGTACACGAAAATTACAATCTAGTTGATAGACAAATTAACTCAGTCCCCCATCAACTTTTAAAATCATGGCTTTGTCAGTGACTCTCGGCTTTATTTTGTACGGATATTGTTCATATCTTAGCATAACAGATATTTTCCTTTAGGATAATAAGCTATGATATGTGCTAACGACTCTATCATTAGGTTGGGGGGTCGTCATTCGGTTGAAATCCCCCTGAGACATGTAGCTCTCCAGAATGTTAAATTCTACCACTTATAAAATGTTCATGGCATTTCATCTTCTATTTCTACGCCTATTTTGGCGTTTGCAGTTGAGGCCGTTATGTCATATCACGGCCATTGAAACATTCATTACGTCATAGTGATTGTGCCGCCGAAGTGATCAAGAGTTTAGTCGCAACTGATCACATCCTTTAGACTCAATAAAATGCTGTACGATTTTCTTTCATCAGAAATTGTCCTGTGTGATGTTAAATTCACCACAGTGTCAAATGTATGTTAGACTGTGTGATAATTAACTTGACACCATGGCCTCCAAGAAAAACTTTTGCAAGGCGAAACAAGACTGCTTTGAGGTCACAGGGACAGACTGAGCCTTCTCTCAAAATTGAGGATTTGAGGTCCACTAAATCCACTGGTAAACTTTTATAAATGCTTTATTGGATGTGCAGCAGATTGTCCAGACAGCATATACTTTATGGTTTACACAAAGCAGTGACAAATAAAAACAACCAGAATTCAGAAGTCTAAGTACATTTTTCATAATTATTTTATTTGCCTATATTAACTCTAAATATAGTTGAAAATACCCCCCCCCCCCCAAATATGAAAAAAAAATCAAAATAAAACGTCCCTGGCTAAGGCTTTGGGGCCCTTCAGAGATTCACAGGCTCATTCTTGGCTCACCGGGCCCCGGATCGATGTACCTACTGAATCTCTTCTCATAGGCTTACCACAACTCCATACATGTAGGTTCGGGGGTCAGGGTTATGATGTTTAACAGCACTTTCAACAATGTTTCAGTTATATCGTGGTGGTTAGTTTTATTGGTGGAGGAAACTGGAGGACCCGGAGAAAACCACCGACATGCCGCAAGTCACTGACAAACTTTATCACATAATGTTGTATCGACTATCGAGTACACCTCGTTTGAGCGGGATTCGAACTCACAACGTTAGTGATGATAGGCACTGATTGCAAAGGTCTGTGTAGTGTTTTGTAGATCATTCTTTGTCTTTTTGGTTTAGCAATTTTATAGTCTGTCTTTCTTTAATTTACACCTGATTACCGCTATGGTAGCATCAAACCTTTCTTTAGCGCGGTAATTGTATATCTTGTTTCGATCTACTGAAATGAAATGAGCAATGAAATGTATTTATGTATTGGGGCATCGGTTTTGCCTCGGTCAGCGATTTTGATATTTGATTTTGGAATTGTTCCGACAGCGTAGTATGTTTTGTTTTTTATTTTATTATTGATCATTGGGATGTAAATATTACAGGTATCAATAAATGAAGGTGATTTGATTTGATTTAATTATTGGTGTTTAACGCCACTTTCAACAATATTTCAGCTATATCATGGCGACCAGTTTTAGTGGTGGAAGAAGCCGGAGTATCCGGAGAGAACCATTGACCATGGGCAAGCAACCGGTAAACTTTATCACTTGCGGCTGAGTCGAGTGCACCCTTTTGTAATTTACAAAGCCGGGCGCGAACCCACGCCGTATTGGTGATAGGCTTTTATGAGTTGTTAGGTAATTCAACTACCTAACTCATTGAGCTACTTGGGCCCTAATAAATGAAGGTATGGAACCTTAAATGTGAAGCAAAAACGATAACTTGAAACCAAATAGCAATCATTTATTAAACACATAAAAACCATAGTACGATAATAGCATACAAGAGAATACATCTGATGTACAAAACATAAAAAAGGAAAACCAATACAAATGTTTTTGTTAACATTGTCTGTTTTACATATTGTTGCACCACTGGGGTGGTAACGATATATATAAGTATAAAAAACTGGTTGTATAATCACCCTGGTAGTGGGTTATTTCTATTACTGGTAGCGTAATCTGCACAAGCTCAAGGCACTGGTAAAACTTAATGTTTCATACTTGTACAACAAATAACAAAGATATGGGATAGATTCTCATTATCAATTTATTATAATAAGAATTGATAATTTAACAAATACAATATAAAATCCTACTGAGCGCTGTAGAAATACCGGGACCCCCCTTTTGGACAAATATCAATATTAGCGTAAAGTCGTACGAATGTAGAAAAAATATATAGGTCACAGGTCGGAATATTCTATCTTAAGGGGAACGTACCAATCTAAATAACAGAAAGAGTACTGTGAAAATAAGTGATATCTATCTAGCTGGTAGCGCTCAGTTTAATTACAAGGTGCTTCAAAGATGTAATTGCGCTGGTCTCGGGTTAAAGTGTCTCTCCCCAGTAGCAGACGTTTGACCTTTATATACGCAAGGCTCACATCTGGATGTGGGTCAAACGCCGCTGATTGGTTGGTTACTCCAAAAGTTGCGTAAACGGGGCCGCAAACATGGCCACATAAGTGTGAGGTAGCACACATGCGCACTAAAAATTACACACAGGATACATGGCGGAAAGTATAAACACGTTGTTTGTCATGTCAGGAGGAAGGGAAAACGGGCTTAATAAAGCTTACCTTTATAGAAAACAAGCCCAAGTACAATATATAAACCTAGCGTGAATGAATGAAATAGGTAAGTAAATGTGACAAGGTTTATAAGGAGAAATAAAGATGGGACTGTCGTAGGCCCCCCCTTGGTCAAACAATGAGGACGAACTTTATCTTAACCATGCAAACTTTCCCATATAAAATAACAATATACATACAATACATATTCGCGATCACGATGCCTGAAATATTCATAATAGTCCATTCATACACACATACGCGCTGTGCTACTCTGACGGCTGTACACGCATCACGAATGAACAACTGAACAAGAAAAAGTAAATCATGAGTAGCACATAGAAAATCTAATGAATATACATACAAACAATCAATTATCTTATCCCTAACTCCTAAATCGTAACAATATGTACCGTTTATTTTCGTCAATGTCATAGCTACAATAATGCACGATTTCTGCCTAAATAAAACCGGTATATCTTCACACCCTACAACCGGCTATCTGGACAACAGATGCTATCGAGAACTCAGATCATATCTACGTCACACGGAATGACAGGTAGGAATTTCTCAATCGTAACTACTCGGCCATTCGCTACCCTACAAATAACCTCGTATGCATTAGGCGTATAAATCGCACTACTTTTCACATGTCAGTTACATGATAGTTTGATCAAGTTATATTTTAAACAATTTTCTATATTTGAATTATTTTCATGGATAAAAGTTAAAGTTTTAATTAGTTTTGCATGATTAGATTTTACTTAGTATGTCTTCCATATTGAATTTTAGTGGACTATATTTTTGCGCGGCTTAACTTAACTTAACTTCCGGCAAACAATTTTAGAAGAATTTCTACTATCTACGTACGAGGTTATTTGTAGGGTAGCGAGAATGACCGAGTAGTTACGATTGAGGAATTTCTTTGACGTTTTTCTTCCATTTTATCTACTTTTTGGATTTTAAATTTATGTCTGATTTGATGCACTACAAATGAGAAATTTGCATACCAAATGACAGTATAGGTTTTAATATTTAGTAAGTTTTCAATCAATGAAGATAGAAATTGACATTTTCAACAGCGAATTATTCAGATCATTAACGTTTTCTTTAAAATTTCAAAAGAAAGCACAAGTTTCGATCATATACATGAAAAATATAGTGTTTATTCTACCTTCCTGTTCAACTGGAACTCGAAGTGTTGTGTAGTAAGAATATTATACGCAATATCATTCCAATGGTCAAAATGTGTTGGCTATCGGGGACAGCAGATTATTTTGAAACTGACTATCACTAACAGCAGATGTTGGCAATCGGGAACAACAATGACATGAATTCTTATTTCTGGTTTATCCTGTAATAAGTTGAGCCATTAGTGTTTACAATATTTTGTTTGTGTATTGAATGTTGTATGTGTTATTAACTGTATGTGTGTGTTTTATTATCGTTCCGTTATGTTGGACATATATCCCGTTATCAGGTACCCAAACCAAGTAACTGATTTAGTGTTGATCAATATCGAGCGTGTATCGGTTGTTTCAATGACACTGTCAGATTCAAACAGCGAACATGTAATGCTACCAATTTCTCATATAGCCAGTATAAAGGTATATTTTGTTCTGTCTTCATCGTGTTGTCATGTTCTATATCTTTTCTCATATTAATGCTAGCAGCTTGTACGCGTTTAGCACACACTTGAAATTGAACCGAACACAATTAGATGAAATTGAATCAGCATTGTTCGTTCAGTATCGATACTACATTATATGTATTAGCGGAACATGTCTTAGATCAAATGTATCGTGTGAAGATATCAAAATCAACAACTATGCCGTTTAGCACAAAGATAGGTGGAATAATTCGGGTTACGTAGGAGTATCTATTTATGTATCGGATTAAAGAAATAAAAAATAACGATAAATGTATCTTAGTTGGTGTCTGCTATGGACCGTCCTCCAATTTACTTTATGTATTATTGAAAATTTTAAAAACTTAGCTGAAAACATGAAATCGCATGGTTCTTTAATGACAGATATCAGACATGGTCTGATAATCACTGTGGTGACGAACTGGATCTACAATTAGACCCAAGAACATACCATGGATGAATAGGGCCAAGGAACACGTAATCGTTGTTTTAATAAATTTCAAAGAACTCGTCGAAGTTAACAAACTAAAAAGAGAAGCCAAAAATAGATATGAAAACAATATAATTAGTTCAAATATAAATTTAAACCGAGAAAATTCTGGTCCCTTAGTAAGTCAGACATGGGCTGTAATTCTAATAGAGTTTTCCCCTTTGAACATTAACAGCAGCATTATATCTGATGTCCTCCAAAAAGCAGAAAATTTAAATTGCTATTTCGCTGCCCAGATGACTATCTATGAGAATTCTTATGAACTTCCAACACTTCCACGATTAACTTATCTTACTGACGATAGACTAGATATTGTTACAGCCAAAGAATTTGATGTGCTAAAATACTTATGTAAGGCCAATCCAAACAAATCTAGTGTTCCTGATGCAATCATATTCTTAAATGTTGTGACAACTATCTATATAAACCACTCATCAAACTGTTTACCAACTCACTACGGATGGGTGTGAACCCTTCATGTTGGAAAATTTCTCATATTTGTCCGTTTATAAAAATAAGATTGAAAAGATTGAAAACTCCAACTATCGTCCCATACTTTTTCTATCATGTATGTCCACAATACTTGAGAAAATAATTTATAAGTCAATTTATAAATATTGTGTTTCTCATGAGCTACTTAATAGCAAGAAATCAGAATGTAAGAGAAATGGCCCTACAACTAAGCAGCTACCTGCTATAACTCACCACATTTAGAAATCGTCTGATTCCGGTAAATGTAACGATGTTTTGTATATAATAAATGAAGAGAATACCGAAGGGGCAATCAAAAATAGAAAATCCAGGGAAACCGGCAATATACGGCTCCCAAGACGAAGACAAACAAACCACAACACAATATTTGTTGGACATCACTATACTCAAACAAACACATATTATACAGTTATTTCATGTCTAGCCAGGCAATAGATCAGAATATTTTTCCCGAGGTTCTGAGATCAGCGCAATGTTCGATTGCCCGAGGCCAACGGCAGAGGGCAATATAACATTTAGCTGATCTCAGAACCATGGGAAAAATACTTCTGATCTATAGCCTGGCAACACACGAAATAACTGTTTTATTACCTAATAACTAACCAGTAATTTTCTTTATTTATAAGACATTTCTTCCCCGACCTGTTAAGCTTAGATTCTAGGGCTCCATATTAAATTTCCATTTTTTTTCTCCAGCATATAGTGACAATTCTGGTATTAGATTGTAGGGTTTGGCATACTGGAGGTCTATTGAAAGTAAAAAATCAAGGAACTGATAGAAATTTAAAAAGCTTGAAGATCAAGGGGGAATTGACAAACACAATATAATAGATTAAAAAACACAGCACACAAATGCATTTTTGTAACTCAAACCCAAATAAAACATACAAAACACATGCGTGAAGCTACAGGTATTCCTGAATGACTTTCTGCTACAGATATAACAGAAGAAGCAGAAATATTTAAAGATTATCTTTTTATTTTAGCATGATTTTCCGTTAGATTGCCTTTATTTTCTTATGATTTAAAGACAATTTTTATTTTCTGAAGTCAAATTTGTTATATATTTTAACAAAAATAAATTCGGAAAAATCGACATTTGTGTTTAAATCACCAGTAAGCAAAAACTAAGCAGACAAAAATGACTATTAGATAAACAAATAAAATTCAAAGAATTCTGCGTGTCTTGAAATAAATTTCATAAAAATCTGCCCAGAGATAGCTTTAAAAATATATATTTTTTTTAAATGTGGTTTTATATGAAATATATAGTAAACAATCGAAGTTGACGAATACGTTTTGCACTATTCTGTACAAGGAATACAATCATTTTTTTACTGTCAATTAGGCCATGAAGAAAGTTTGTTGTCGTCTGTCAATCAAGTCTTGATCACATGTGCGTTTGTATAGTCACAAAACGGAATGAGACACGAAAAACCCCGAATCGTATAATGAATATTCATATATCAAAATACAGGTGAAAGTTCAGCAGGCAATAGAACGTACCGGGCAATAGAACGCCCGGGCAATAGAACACAAGAATGAAGTTTATGAAAAATGGTTAAAAATGTTAAATACCAAATAGACAGGTATTTTATATACTATTAGGTAATAAAACGTAATAATACATACGCCCTGCCATAAAACCGGGAGTGAACTCAGGTGCTCCCGAAGGGTATTTCAGGTTTTTAATAACTAACTGCTCATTATGCTGTTAAATAAAAGTTAGTGAAAACCAAAGAGGCAATTAAACAAGATATATAATAAGCATGCCAAATAAACAATGTAAGCCTGGTGGCATGTATGAACATTGGAAGGACGATGTTGACTCTTTTGCATCACCACTTATCGCTCTCGGTGAGTTTGACGACCATGTATTATCCGATGTTTTGTTATTTTATTTCTTATTGTCTTTATGCTTCACTGATATTGATTTGTTTATCGTATTGTGATAGTTTTTACAGCTTCCTCTATTTAGTATTTTATTTTACCTTTGTCAGACGATACACGTACGGAATAATAAAACAAAGATACACGCACGGAAAAATGAAACATAGAAACACGCAAGCTTTAAATTAACCTTTAGAAATATCGATTAGAAGTGATATGTATGCTGTACTTGTCACACCATATTGTCATCGTTGCTCATAGCAACCATACTTCGTAGTTACAGGTATGTACTATTCCATATCCTTATATACCACCACATATTGTGTACACTATGTAGCCAGTTGCTCTGGATTCTCCATTTTTTATTTTTCATTCGGTGTTCTTTAACGTTTATTATCATACTTTTAACGTTTTTCTATAGTGTATAAAAGTTTGAAGATGCCAAAGGAGGTAATCAGAAGCCGTAAATTAGCAAACAATGATCAACACCGATTGAGCACCACAAACCTCACATAAAACCATGGATTAACCCAGGCCTTCCGGAAGGTTATCAGTTCCTTCCCCATTTGTGCTACCCGTCGTATTACTTTTAAGCGAAACGAGCATGACCTTACATGGAAATCATGTTTGAACATCAGTACATACTAATAACATTACAAAAAACATGAACTTCCGAAAAAAGAAAGAAAAACAAACGGGAGGAAAGAAGAACGTGTCGTAGTACATCACGGACATAAAACGTGAAGACATCTACATGTAATTTGACAAAGTGAATAACACGAACCCTACTAATACATGTACAAACTGGGGAGAACTCCGGAAGGCAAAATAGATCCTGTTCCACTAGAGGATAAGTCATGCAATACAATTTTCTCATTACAGACTTCAATATGGTTTCAACTGTTATCATAACTCTGACGTTTGTTGTTGCTGTTTACGGCCATGAATGTAAAGACTTCCAGTTGTCAGCTTCAGATCAATCTGTAATTGATATGATGAAACACTATCTACATACATCAAGGAAGACAGAGTGTTCTGATGGGAAACTGGGTAAACTTTCTATTGTGTATTTTGATCAAAAACAAAAATCATATAGATTCAAATTATATTCAAACGTATAAAGTATATTCCCTGTGATGTAGAGAGGTTAAGGATACTATGATTCAGAGGCATGATACTTTTTTCTACATTTATTCATTGGAGGATTGATCATACTAATGATTTGAGTTTTTCTTAAAGTTAATATTCATATTCTTCTACCTAGAAATAGCCCAATAGTTTCTAATTTGTTATAATTTAGAAAACATATGTAGCTATGTAAATTATATATCTTAGCTACTGTGTCTGGCAAACATGTCTTCAAAATAACAACAATGAAGTGGAAACTCGAAACATTGATTTGAATAATATTATAATTATTAATCTGATGTTCTGCAACTTCAATATACATCTGTGGGGGCCGTCGTGGCCGTGATCGTATGATAGTTGGAATCTCGATCAGGGGGATGTGTACAACATTATGTGATAAACCTTGGTAGTGGTTTTCACCG
The DNA here is from genome assembly GCA_963680875.1 of Bathymodiolus brooksi. Lineage (NCBI taxonomy): Eukaryota > Metazoa > Mollusca > Bivalvia > Mytilida > Modiolidae > Bathymodiolus > Bathymodiolus brooksi. Next base: position 56,043,147 of record OY804577.1, read on the forward strand.
CGTCCTCCGGTTTCCTCCACCAATAAAACTGACAGCCACGATATAATTGAAATAAGTGGCATTGAACACCTTCAAACAAAATGAACAAACATTTATACCTTTTAAGTTTTTTTTCTCTTTATATACCAGATGCTGGAGTAATATACATCCGATGGGGAAAGAAAACTTGTCCAGAAGCCGCAGATCTTGTTTACTCAGGTATTGCATTAATAATGTTAAAATAAGCGATTCATTATTCAAGTGCATTATTATGAATATATTTAAAAATAAAATCATTCATATTTTGTTTTATAAAATGTTACATTGTGAGAAAGGAATTGGCTTATTTACTAGCATAATTATCTGTAAGAATTTGTGAATGTTGGTAATGTTAATTATTGTAGGTCAGGCAGGAGGTAACTACCACACTAACAAAGGAGGTGGTACTAACTACCTCTGTTTACCAAATGATCCTGATAATGGCAAACCATGGTCATATGCTAACGATGTGTTATATGGAGGTGAATATGAGACATTTCCTAAGACATCAGGATTGGATAAATTACAAGAAAAAGATGTCCCATGTGCTGTATGTAGACGTCGAGGAAAGTCTTCTGTTCTCATGATACCAGGTAAACGTTTCATATTTTAAATAATTTTTTTTAATATCAAACTTTTTACTTTACATAACAAGCAAACGATGCTTTCAATTTATAAAATATTTCTTTGATATTCTGAAAAAAAATAGCAACAATAGTTATATTATTTATATGATGATTCTGAAAGTTTCAACAACAAATAACGCTGATTATTTTGTTAACCATTTAAATGCGCATATCGTAGCTGTTAAGGGGATACAATTTGAATAAATAAATATCATCAGAAAAGAAACGTGGAAAAGGAAATATATTTATCATTTCATTTTTTTATATTGTCTGTTTGTTTTATTTCAGGTAAACAGACATGCTATAGTGGATGGAAAGCAGAATATACGGGGATTCTTATGACTGAACACAAAAATCATAACAACAAAGATTATGTTTGCCTGGACAAAGAAGCTGAAGCAATAGACACTGACGCAGGAAGTCAAAATGGTGCTCTGTTTTATGCAGTGAGGACCACATGTGGCAGTTTAAGATGTCCTCCATACAAGAATCACACAGACATGTATTGTGTTGTATGCACAATATAAATTATTCATTTATATACATGTATAAATAAATTAATTAATTTAAAAATTGTATTTATTTTATCACGACAGCAGAGAATCAAATCTAAAAATATCTTCCTTCGAAATAAACAATGAACACGTTTATCTGTGAAAGCTCACTGGTTATGAAACTATACATAAAACATTCAATTAAATGGACGATTCCGAACCAAACAACAACAGTACACATATACATGTTTTGCAAACAAAAGGAGAAAAGCACGAAGGCCACACAGTCCAACCGAGACATGAGACAAAACCCAGACAGTGTCCTCTTCTGCATGATATATGTCACCTGTCGTGTAATGAACACAAACTCGAATGTTATTGTACAGTTAAATCTTGGTGGACACCAACGACACAGTTAATAGTAGTTCACAGAATCTAAGAAATACTATTAAAGTTGGAATTAAGCACCATTCAATCAATCAATCAATCAATCAATCAATCAATCAATCAATCAATCAATCAATCAACCGAATCCAAGAAATATATGCTAAAACATTGTCTGCATTTTGCCTTCTGTCATATAATAAAAACGTAGATATATAATATCCGAGCCCCCTTGTCAGACTTTCAGGTGTAATATCTGTTTGGTTTTGCTTTTTATTCGTCCCATAGTATCTGTGATAATACAATATATGTACAATAGTGTACACATATATTTATTATCATCCTGGAATTTTAGATGAGGGGTTGTGTTTGGTTATGGTGTTTCACGTCACTTTCAACAATATTGCCAATTTTATTAATGGAGGAAACCGGATTATCCGGCTAAAACCACCGACCTGCCACAGGTCACTGACAAACTTTATTACATCATGTTGTATCGAGTGCATCTCACCTGAGCGGGGTTCGAACTCACAATCTAGGTGGTGATTGGCATTGGTTCAATAGGTAGTCATAACGCCAACTGCGATACGATCACGACCACGACGGCCCCTTGAATTATAGATGAACAACAGCCTTTACATAGCTCATCTTGCCCTATCATAAATTATGTTCTTGTAAAAAGGTTTGAAGATACAAAAGACGTCAATCGAAGAAGGACAAACAATACAATGGGCAAACGAAAAAGGACAAAATGACAAGCAATGATTTACAAAACATTACATAGAAAACATAGCAACACGAACGCCACCATCAACCGGTTTCATATGGTATTTTGAACCCCTGAACAATTGACCCGTGGTTCAATATACCATATGTATTTTAACCCCTGGGTCATATTTTCGTTATTTTATTTTGAACCCCATCATTGTAAATTGAACCCCATTATTTCTGCCAAACTAGGAGTTCGATATACCATGGGTAAGGGGGTCAAAATACCACGATCAGGGTGTTCGATATAACATGGGAAGGCGGTTCGATATATCATGGGTAGGGGTTTCGATATACCATGGATAGGGAGTTCGATATAACATGGGTAGTGGGTTCGATATACCACAGGTAGCGGGTTCATAATACCATAAAAGGGGTTAGATTTACCATGAGTAGGGGATTCGATATAATATGAGTAGGGGGCTCGAAATAAGGGTAATAACAAAATTACCGAACTCCGAACAATCTTACAAAGAGAAAATCAAAACTCATAATTATATAAACAGACAAATTCAGTCAACAACCGGAAAACTGTGAAAACCGTAATGACCCTGACTTGGTACAGGCATTTCTAAAGAAATGGTGGGTTGAATCAGATATTAAAGCGCCAAACCTCCCGCTCTCATTACGGTTCAAAGTCTCCGGCTGTCACTATAACAGTATTTAAATACAGGAACACAATAGGTAAAATAGTTGTTAAAACAGTACCATATTCAGTGAATGTAAATGTCAAAAACACTTTTACGTCACACATTGATAAACAAATATTTCTGACATTTTTCTTGACTTCTTTATCTTTATACATTTTCACTATATGAAAATGCATCACTTATAATCGTTTCTGCAGAGACGGAATATATTTCGACAAGATCTTGGTATCGGAATATAAACTTTTTAAGAGATCGAATAAGGCGAATCTTTTTATAGCCCTGGTCCAGTAGCCTGTTTCTCAGATGAAGATGACGTTTCAGGAAATCAGAATAATTGCTACTGGCCCTTGCATGGCCAGGGGGTTTGATATGCCATGGATAGGGAGTTCGATATATCATGGGAAATGGCTTCGATATACCATGGATACGGGGGGGTCAAAAGACCATTGGTAGGGGATTTGATATACCATGCACAGGGGGTTTGAAATACCATGGGTAGGGGGTCAGATTACCATGGGTAGGGGGTTCAAAATTCCATGGGTAAGAGGTTTGATATACCCTGGATAGTGGGTTCAATATACCATGTGTAGGGGGTTCATAATACCATAAGAGGGAGTTCGACATACTATGGGTAGAAGGTTCGATATGCCATGGGTAGAAGGGTCAAACACCATTTGTAGGGGGTTTGATATACCTTGGGCAGGGGTTTGAAATACATTGGGTAGGGGGTCAGATTACCATGGGTAGGGGGTTCACAATTCCATGGGTAGGAGGTTTGATATACCCTGGATAGTGGGTTCAATATACCATGTGTAGAGGGTTCACAAATATCAACAACTTGCTTAAAAAGGCAATATACAATATGGGCGGATCCAGGGGGCGCACCCGGCGCGCGTCCCCCCTAATATTGGAAAAAAATATGATTTTTTGGCGTAAAATCGTGATTTTTCACACGAAATACCCCAACATTTTTCGCGCCTCCCTACGCCCGGCGCAAATTTTTTAAGTGCGCCCCCCTAACTTGAAATCCTGGATCCGCCCCTGTACAAGACACGGTACAAGTATTTCAGATCTGGCATAATGTATGCTCAGAACTGACGAGTATGTGAACTTTTAAAAATGTATTCTCGCATACAAAAACAACTAACGAACCGACCGCACGTAATAACAAATCAGACAGACCACAGGTGAAGATTTGGGACACTTGAAAGACCTTGAAATATCTAAATATAAATGATTCTTTTCACTTGAAAGACTTTGAAATATCTGAATATAAACGAGAATCGAAAGGACGTTGACCGATACAAATTTGTTTTTTTATTTTTGTTAATTTTTGTCTTATTTGGCTTTCTAAACATTAAAAGTGTAAAAATATATGCCATACCATATATTTTTGCAACAACACTATTATTGTACAAGTTAGATACATTATTATTGAAGCAAAAAAAATTGCCCGTATTGGATATAACGGTTTTCATTTTCCGCATTCGTACTCAGGTGACAATACGGGCCGCTTCTTTTGTTTCAATAGTACTGTATCCTATACCCTATACTTGTACATGTTTCTACCTATAAATCATATTTAAAACACTATTTACTTGTAACTGATACAAATTTCTGTGAAATTATTTGATAGCCCCTCCCCCTACTATTTGCTTTTACTCCCACTACAACTATACAATGTATAACAGAAATATACGTAGAAAGGACTAGGGTTGGTATTTGTTATATACAATATTACCTTTGGGCCAAAAGGAAAATCCATAGTCTAGACGATGATCACAAAGTACTAGATTTTCGAGCTCCAATACAGATACAAATACAACAATAACAACAAAAAGGTCATCTTGGCACAAAAATAAATCTTACAGAATAAAATCTTGATAAAATGAGAAAGTAAGATCAAATGTTCCGGAAGTTAGAATAAGAGTTTTCAAATAGATTTCAATGAGATTAAGATATCCACCGAATGATTTCTCAAATATATTTAAGGACACCTTATCACACAGTTGATGCATATAGGATGTATCAGAGTTTGCGGTTCCTATCATAGCTTCCATGATAGAGGGTTGCTGTCTGCAAACAATGAAGCTATTGAACGAGGGAATGTACGATCTCCATCACGTTATGGAATATCTGTGTCACAAATGACGACATATATGTTCTGTTTGTTGTAATTACAAACCTCTCCTTATTACTGGCTTATCACCGGGTTTCTAACAATAGTAACACGACGAGTACCACTAGTGGGACAGGAGGGTTCGTGTTGCTCAATCTTTAGATTTCTGTGTGGTGCTTTGTATATCATTGTTTGTCCATTTGTCACCCTTCGTTTGATCATTATGTTTTCTGTCTTTCTTCGCTTTACCGTGTCTGATTATCCCTATGGTATGTTCAACCTTTTGGTTAGCACAAAAATTGAATATCCTGGTTCGATCTACTGCAACGAAATGAGCAATGAAATGCATTTGTGTGTTAGGATATCGGTTTTGCCTTGCTCAGCGATTTTGATATTTGATTGTGGAATTGTTCTGTATGTTTTGTTTCTCATTTTATTATTGATCATTGGGGTTGTAAATTAAAGGTATTAATAAATGAAGGTCTGAAACTTTAGATGTGAAACAAAAACGATAACTTGAACCAAATACCAATCATTTATTAAACACATAAAAAACTATGGTACGATAATATGACAAGTATATTTATGTAAGACGCAAGTTTAGCTACCCTGCCATACAATAGAATATATCTAGTGTGCAAGACAATAAAACATAAATTAAAAACAATACAAGTGTTTGTGTTAACATTGTCTGTCTTTCATATGTACTGTATAAATTCTTCAATGTCATATCTACAATGATGCACGATGTCTGTGTAAATAAAACCGGGACATCATGCTAAATGATAATACTATGTTTTCAATGATACTTATCTTCTATTAATTCTATGAAGAGAAAAATTGAGCATGTTAGAATGACAACACCACCAAATGCATCTAAAATAATCAAACTTGTCAAATATGTGGGCTTTTCAGCATAGCTGTCTCCTCTGCAACATAATTGCCAAAAGGATATCATAATATGTACCGAGGCTTCAAAAATTGCATATCGGCCTTTGCATACTGCACATTTGATATTACCTCAGATGACCAGACAGCAAATATTACTACAAGAATAATCTGAGGGAAATCTTCAATCCACGTAGATATCACCGACATGACTGTACAAAATGCTAAATGTTTGCAGTTTTTTGTAATTTCGTAAAATAAACTGACCAATCCTAGAACGAATGTAATGGATCCAAATATAGCAAAACCAAGTATTGCATATCTCAATTCTGTTTTATGTTGAATTTTCTGTTCAGTTGAATTAATTTCAGCATGGAAATTCCAGTCTAAACCGAGGTCAATTGCTTCCATTATAAATAAAAATGAGATCCAGAAGAACCTCTTAAGCGAACAATATCTCATACATGCCATTCTGTTATACTTCTGAAAAAAAAATGAAAATAATTTCTAATGATTAAGACATATATTTATATTTTCCCAGTGAATTGTAAAGTCATATATAATTTCCTACCTAGACTCGTTAAGGTACACACATGTTTGTTCGATATTGTTGTAATATGAACATAAACGTTAGAGAAAACCGAAGTGACAATCCACAATTGACAATCCAGAGATACTGGTAACCAAGTCGAAGACAAACAAAAAATACACAATGCAATATGTGATGGACACCACTATACGCACATAAACACAAATAATGTTAATAGGACATGAGCCTTCATACAATCAACTGGAGGTAAGGACGAACCGAATACTGTTTATATTACAAATCGAGCACATGCTCACAATGTTGCAATGTATCGAAAACACGGGCTGCAATGTTGATCAGATGTTCAGTTCGGTTCTTCCGACGTCGTTGTTATTCTGATTTCCGAATGCCATACTCTTCATTTCTTAAATAAAATCATAAATTAGATATAAATGATAGGACAGATTTGAGTTAACTTTAGAAATGTTAGTAAAGGACGAAGTCCTTTTAACTGTAGCCTGTACGATTTTTTCTCCTTTCTATAGGAGTCGCATCTGTATTTATTCATAGCCAAATATCTTTTCACCGGAAGTTTTAAAAATAGATCAATTGATATTTAGAAACGCAAGAGAAATATATTTCAATGAAAAATTCCCAATTCTTTAATTATTTCCTCTATGCAAAATCGAAATAAACTTGAAATAAAATTCTAATAAAAAAAATCTCTTTCTATGAGACTCGACGGAAGAACGGCGTAGGTAAAATGAACGAACAGCCATTACAAATCTGCTACAAAATTCATTCAAAATAAAAGATAATAACGTGTACGGATCATCGTATTATTGAAATTTCATTGAAGGATTTGCATTTGACCAGTTGATCGTTATTTCCTGTATTTTCGTGTTGTTTCAGTGAGGCTGTAATAAAAAAAAATGGCGTAGTTACACTGTAAATAAAAAGGGGGTTCTTGAATGGAATATCTTTGTTAGCAGACGAATATCTTCTAACTCGCCGAAGTATTTCTTCGTTCACAACTTTTTTGAATTCGTAAGTGGTTTTTTGTCAACCTAAATCTTATATTTTGATCATGAGTAGACTGGTGACCAAAGAGCATTCCTATGCTGATATTTTAAAGGGTTCCATAGCACAAACTGAAAATCAAAAAAACCCTACCCATGAAAAGCATGTGCCTGCAACAGTCCTACACAACAATTTAGACACTGAGACTAAAACCTCCAACTGTACCCCTAAGGAAATTTATGTTGAAATTATTAAGATGAGCTCTCCTTCTCAAAATATAACCCCATACCCATCAAATTTTCAAGGTACACCTGCCATGCCTATGCCTATGGGCTATGAACGATTTCAACCACCATCAAGTAATTTAAATGCCAATAACTCTAAGAAAATAAAGATAGAGAATGACCATTCACAAAATATAACCCCACAACAACCAAATTTACAGCATGTACAGGGTTCACCTATGCCTATGGGCAATGAACAATTTAAACCCCCACAACATAATTTAAATGCCTCAAACTCTGGAAGAATTAAAATAGAAAGTGAAGATTTTCTTATTTAGGATGTTCTAGGAGATGGCAAGTGCTTCTTTCATGCCCTTAGTTTAGCAATCACTGGCATTTTATCACATAGCTTGGTTTATAGGTCATTGATCTGCTCAGAAATGTACAACAACTTTGATTTTTATGAAGACCAGTTAAAACTTGGTCACCATTCCAATATTTCAAGCTTGAAGGCATGAATATCTGAATAAAATGTTTCATGGTAACCAATGGGCTACACGCACTGAGATTTCAGTTGTTACTAGAATTTTGCAAAGCAATATAAATATTTGGTTACAGGGAAGAGATGGACATAACAATATCTGTTTCACTAAGGAAGAATATACAAATTCTTCTCTCAGTCGAAATGTGGATTTGCTTCTACGCCTGAATCATTTCAAATTGCTTATACAAAATTCTACTGAACAAAATGGTTTCCAGTTTCATTCGACAAGCATTGCAATACAGCAGAAAAGCAATGAAGATTCATTTTCAAAACTGAATAAAATATATATAAAAAAAATATCAAAAGGAAAAAAACATGACAAGAGAAAACAACCACAGGAAAAATCATTCACATCTGCAACCAAACATACCTTCAGTCTTCAGTTACACAGTCAAAGAGAGATAACTCCAGCCAAATAATAAATTTAAATTTTTTTTTTTAAAAAGTACTTGAAAAAAATAATGTACTCCCTTCTCATTCCCCTCTAAACATTATAGGACTTCGTCCTTCAAACAGGTTGTGCCAGTCACATATTAATTGGGCTCTTTTGTATCGTCAAAGGTAAGTAATAAGTATATCAATCAGAAGTTCACTAAACCATTTACGACGAAGGTTGAAAATTGCTTTTTTATGTCATAAAATGTAAAACAAAGCGACAATAATATCAAAGTCTCTCGTAGTTTTATACCGCTAGTTTCCGTTCAAAAATGTGTTGACACTATTACATTTGGACCAACATTGGCATGCTGATTTGTTTTTATGGATTTCCAGTCGATAAGGCCTCCGTTTAATCCGTCCCCAAGTCGTTCCGGCTCAAATTGAAAGTCGTTATATTAAAAAATGTAAAAAGGAATTAACGTTATTGATGTAAATGATATATTGACAAGTTTACTATTAATAATTACATTCGATAATCAAACTTTATTTTTAAGGATTTTGATTTGTAAAGAAAACTTAATAACTCTTTTAATGATGCTATAAAAGCTTAATTGTTAATTTGGATGAATACAATACACTCGTCCTAGGTAGGAGACGTACATGAGTGGTGTACATTCATTGCACGTATGATACAATTTCCAGAAGTTCCGACTAAACGACATTGTTAGGAGTGGTGGTAGATTGAGAGTTGGGAAGGGGGTTCTCTTTTACCTGACAATCAAAGCATCCATACATAAGCTCATTATTACATTATTATTTACCCACGTCGTGATTGATTCCAAATTCACTTCATGATTGTGAAAGCTGGAATAATGTTTACATGTCATTGATCGACAATCAATCAATCAATCAATCAATCAATCAAGCAAATAATGTATTCCTCTGATTCCCCTCTTTAATTATTTGATTGTTTTTAACCATTTAAGTGACCATCAAATCAAATTGTTTTTTATGGTGTTTAACGCCACTTTCAACAATATTTCAGTTGTATCGTGGCGGTCAGCTTTATTGGTGGAAGAATCCGGAGAACCCGGAGAAAACCACCGACCTGCCGCAAGTCACTTACAAATGTTATCGCATACTGTTGTAAACCTCGCCCTGATCAAGATTCGAAATCACAACATCAGTTATGATAGGAACTGATTGCATAGGTAGTTGTTAATTCAACTACCATACGAACACGGCAACAACGGCTCCTCCATTTCAATTCAGTCATTGTCAGAACAAGGACAAATTAATAAAAAAAAAACATCATGTAACAGTACATTGACGGTTGTTTCGAATCATTTCCATTCCGTCAACATTTTGTTATTTTCGTCCGTCAGATCACGTGATTTCGATGGAATAATCGGCATTGAACTTGCGGTGTCAATATACACAACAAAAAATCCAATCGATATGTGCCGTTTTAACGTTCGATCCTCAACTTAAGAAAATCTTAACATTTTCTGTTAAAGACAGATATCAATTAAATTATTTTATTTGTATCAAAGACTTCAATGCAGATACAAATACTTCTTTAAAATTGAATTTGTTTTCTTTCTTTATTTGCGGCTGTCAGCATCATCAAAGGAAAACGATCTGCCTTTATGTATATATTTCTGATATCAGACAGATAGTTGAGTACCGAACACCAGTATTTATTCAGCGGTTTCCTTGGCGTCTCAATATTACAATTACTTATAATATACCGCATCTACGACTATGATATGCTGACGTTGTCACAGTAATAGCGTAAACACCGGAAGTCGCCTGCCGATTTGTTCAGACGTCAAGACAAAAAAAAGACGGAACGTGGTCGGAATTCACATGATTCGAAACAACCGTATTGCTTTTTCGATTGAGAATTTTCACTGCCTAAAATGTTTTAATGAAAGTGGCGTGTTTTTTTCCGAATTATTACATGAGTTGATAGCGGTTGTCAAATAGAAGATTAATGATATCTTGTTCATATTAACTTGTTAAAGCTAAATTATTTGTGCACTATTTGTCTAAGACAATATTATGATAATAAATTGACAAAGATTAAATAAAAATAAATAAACAAAATATAACATAAATGTTTATATCTTAATCATATTGATAATTTCATTTACCTGGTTTTGATGCGAATCTTTGAAATAGAATCTCGTGTATATATCACCTTTGTCTAGAACACGACGTCTGCAAAGAGTAATAACTGATTGATAGTAAGTGTGTCAGAACTATTTATAGCAAATACAAATTTCCCTGACTTTCTGAAAATTTAATTGCACGACCACGCACATTTATAAATAACACTACATGCCCACAAGTGCATGCCCAGTGAATTGATTGGGAAATTTCTTCATTACCCTTTATTCTTTATTTGTATTACAGACCACAGATGTGATAATCATAACAATAACACACTAATCATATTTGATAATTTGAAATATATAATAAAATATAGAAATTAATATGAAACAGGCACTGCCTGGAAAGCTCGCGAAGCTAATCACTAATTAGATATCCTTAGTCTTGGATGAGCAAACATATGCAAAACGTTTTGCTTATGTACATATAATTATTTACCAACTTTGCCTGAACATAGAAATTTGGTTTACTAGTGACCACCAGTAGACATAATAGAGTATGTAAATGTTGCACATAGCATAGGGTCTGAGACACTCTTCAAGATCACAGGTACTTGTGGACAGGACCCTATGGTGCTTCTGATTGCCCATCCCTCCTTTTTTTTTAACATCAATTTTTTTTCATGTACACAACATTTTGCAACTTTCTATGTATCACTGTATGACATATATACAACAACAAAAAACAATAAAATAACAGTTTCTATCCATACTGGGTTTCTGACAGATTTCCAGTCAAATCGGCCCCAAGTCAAATCGGCCCCAGTCAAATCGGCCCCAAGTCATATCGGCTCCAAGTCAAATCAGCCTTAAAATGAAAGTCAAATCGGCCCTAAAAAAGAATAAATAAAAAAAAATTATGTAATATAAATTAATATTTTTGGTTAAGAGATGTAAAATTTTAATTTTATTGATGAGCGGATTCTTTTGTTAAAATAATCCGATATTACAATTAAAGGCAGTATACGCAGTCAATGGAATAGGGTCAATCACACAAAAAACTAACCCCATCTATAGATTAGATTACATCAAATCGAAACAGTCTCTGGATTAAAAGGGTATTAAAAGTACCGTCACGCATAAAATGTGCTGAAATAGAAATAAACCCTTTTATATTTACAAGGGGCTAATTCAATGACAGACGGCAATATCCAGCGTCCTCCCCATGACCAATGTACATGCATGAGAGCAATGCCATCCATATACAGAGGTCATCAAGGGCCGGTGCCTAAAGGACATTTAGACTGGAAATAATTAAACAAAATGAAATTAAAGTCCTCCTCATGGCCAATGTACATGGAGGAAATTTGCATCATATATATGCAGACACTGAAATTTTATCGGCAAGATTATTGATTATTTTAAGCATGGCGAGATATAGTCAGACGTTTATATTTAGTTTATTTTCGTATCAATGGTAAACATTTACTGGTACAAAACACAACTGTACTTACTAGACAGTTTTAATTCTTCAATAATTAAAACGTATTGGATGTATTTAAATATTTTGCTGAATAGTGTCCAAACTATTTAAGAAATATTTAACTCTGCATGTTGACAACAGTAAACAACAAAATTGGCGGACATGTGATTTCCCGGTGTGAAAAAAAGGAGTGAAACAATAAAAAAAGACCATAATAATACAATGATTTGACTGGGGCCGATTTGACTTGGGACCGATTTGGTTTGGGGCCGATTTGACCTGCTACCTTCTGACATATGCACATACATGCCAACCCTCGAGAGACTAAAAGCGGTAGATGGTCTAGGGTTTACCACGCACCCCCCCCCCCCCCCCCCAGAAAATTGTTTTTCAGAAGGACGCAAAATGGTGCATTCTGTTGCATTTTGGATATAAAATCTGTTCAGTCAAATCTTTAAATATAGTATGAAAAAATGGAAATTAGCATTTTACATATATACAAGTCAAACCTCGTTCCTTCGAACTCGGATGGGTCGAATACCATGGATGGCTCGAACTTATTTGAAAGTCCCGCCAATTTTCCATATATTTTTAAGCTAAAAAAAATCTTTCGCTCGAACACTGATACCTCGAACAGTCGAACTTAATAAATGGTCCCATCAATAATAGAGAATCATAATAAAATCACGAGTTTTACCATATCAAACTCGAACATCGCAATTTAATTGACAGATGTACGTTGAATGTGCTTACATACAAATGTACATATATATATATGATTAATCAATCTACTGGCTTGATAAATACACTTCAATATAAAATAGCGGGGTTATGTTACTTAAAATCATTTAATCCACGTCATCTCTTGTGTGTGTTACAATAAGATATCATCAATTATGAGTGCTTATTGTCGAGTATGTTTTACTATTAAAGCGGAAAAAACATTTCCTGGTTTATTGTTGAAAACAAGGAAGATTTACTAATATATTTGAGACTTAAATCACTTATTTTTCACAATTTTTTCATATTCACAGCTAAGTTGATAAAAAAAACATGCTAATATTCACATATGAATTTGTAAAGATGCGCTTCAACCTGGAAACGGAGAACCTCATATGCGCTTTCTCCCTCCTAGAAACCCGGACAACCACTATCAATAGGACAGGCAAGCAAGAGAAGCGACTGATGAAAATGCCCCAAGGTCTAAAAAGCAGAAACTTAATTTTTCAGAAATAAAAGGTTTGTGGTATCAAGTCAAAACTTTTATTACTTAAATTTATACAGTTAATTACAACACATGATATACAGTATGTATTTTTATAGAGACAAAAACTGACAAATATGACATTTTAAATATCCCAGATGGTTTTAGCTATGTTGCAAAAAATAGAAAAATATTTAAGCATAAATCTGGAGGTATTGTTGTTGTATATAAAAAATCTTATTAAATTTATTAATATTAAATTTAAATTTAAGTATTTAATAATGACCCTTTATTGGGATGTGTATACACCCTACCTGAAAACTCTCTATATTCGTCAATAAAAATGCATTTTTAGATATTGAAAATGAATTAGTAAATTTTATAGAAAAAGACATGAAATGTGCACTTGTTGGAGATTTTAATGCTAAAACTGGGTTTTTTTTAAGATTTTTTTCAGAACCAGATGAAACTTATTTGAATGTTATGGATGTAAATGTAGAAGATGGCCTATTTAGATAGCATATTGCTATGACTACCAAGTTTTACTTGACAATAATATTTCCTTAAAAAGATATACTCAGTGTGAATGCAGACCAAATAATTTTGGACGAAAACTTTTAGAAATGTGTAAGCCTGCTTTGGCTATATTTGAAAAGTATTGTCATCATTGGAAATTGAAGGTTAACTTGCAAAAGACTAAAGCAATAATATTTTGTAAAAGAAAATAAAAAATTCAACCTATTTTTAAGCTATGTGGAGAGAATTTACAAATTGAAGACTCTTATTCATATCTAGGTGTTATATTTAATTATAACGGCTCTTTTGTGAAGGCAAGAGCTAAATTGATGGATCAAGCTCGCAAAGCCATATATTGTTTGTATAGAAAATTGAGAAATATATCGATTCCAATAGATTTACAATTTAAATTGTTTGATACACTTATACTTCCAATACTTTCTTGTGGCTCTGAAATATGGGGTTATGAGAACACTAAGCAACTAGAAAAACTTCATCTTCAGTTCTGTAGAAATATTTTAGGTGTTAGAACCACTACTCCAAATTTTATGACATACGGAGAACTTGGTAGAACACCTATAGATATATTATGTATAAGATTAAGGATTGTAAATTTTTGGAATAGACTTATTTCAAACAAGAAGAAACTTAGTTGTATTTTATATAAGATTATGTTTAATTTGAGTATTATTGATAATGTTCAATTTAAGTGGCTAAATTTTATCAAATCAATTTTTGAGAAAACTGGGCTTAATTATCTATGGAACCAACAACAGCCAGTTCATTCAGTGCAACTAAAATTTATTGTTAAGCAAAATCTGACTGATCAATATATTCAAAACTGGTTTAACCAAATTGAGAACTCTTCTAAAGGAGAATTTTATGGCATATTTAAAAATGAATTTAATTTAGATAAATACTTATTAAAATTATTACCACATGAGAGAAACATGATAACACAGCTTAGATGCAATAACATTAAGCTTCCAATGGAAGATGGCCGAATACTCCCAGAGAAGAACGTATTTGTCATCTGTGTAATGTTGGTTTAGGTACTGAATTTCATTTTTTATTTGAATGTACCTCTGCTGATGTACAAAGGCTTAGATGTAAATTTATTCCAATTTATTATACTAGATATGCAAACATGTACAAAATGAAAGGCCTGTTATCTTTGTGTAATGTTAAGGTTCTGAAAAAATTGTCTTATTTATATCTAAATTGCAAAATGTTTTGTAATTATATTCTGAGGCTGTATTATTTTAGGTTAGTTATATCCGTCATTATGTAAAATATTTTGTATAATATTCCTCTTGTTACACTTGTATATATGTGTCCGGGTGAATAAAGAACTTGAACTTGAACTTAAATGATTAAATATTTTTTACGAGAAAGGCCAGTTTTACTGTGCATCAGTTATCATATATAGGTAATGAAACTGTCCCGGGTCAGAACAAGATTGTTTTCTGTCTAAAATTACGGGACCTCGGTGGCTCAAACTTCCGATAGCTCGAACATATTTTGACAGTACCTTCGAGTTCGAGCGAGCGAAGTTTTACTGTATATATATATGTTTAGGAGTCATAAGTTCAAAATGTAGTGCTTCAAAACTTTATTTTAAATACAGTTTCTGATTGGCTTAATGATAAAGAATTGACCAATGGAAGTTTCCGGTACAAATTTTAAGAGGGAAACGATTACGGAAAGGGCCTAAATAATTTGGATTTGTACACATTTATACGTCTTAGAAATCTACAAGAATAATCAACATGTGAACAATTCACGATAATTTTTTTTTTTTTTTTTTAAATCGGTAGGAAAACATCTAAAATCGGTAGGCGGTAGAAGACTTAAAAAATCGGTAGACTACCGCGTAAATCGGTAGAGTTGGCATGTATGTATGCATAAGGTTTTGAAAGTGTTTTTCTTTGAGACATTTTGGGCAATTGTGTATTTGATCAATACCTGATGCAATTAAGCGAATATAAATATAAGCCTGAGTTTGCTCTAGGAATAATCCAGAGCAGACGATCGGGTTGCGCAATCGTGTTATTTTTAGCGACTCGTTACTTTCCGTGTAGGATTCGATAATTATCGGTTACCAATTTCACGTTACCGCCGCCATTATGGTTCAAAGGTCAATCGGAGTAAAAAAACGTAAACAAGACGTCATTGCATTTGTAAACACGGTGTCGCAGTTTATTCATCGTGGCAGTTATGCACATATCGTCACGGTCGTAAGGAAGTTTTCGTGAATTTGTTGGTTAGGAAAATAATTTATGACTACATGTATCCCGTAGAACTTGAAAATAATGAGAGATCGTGTGAATATTCAGCTATAGTAGAATACATGTAGTAGTTCCAACTTCCAAGGATATTGTGACACAACCTCGCAAATAGTACTGTTTACAAAATATCCTAGACCTGCAAGAATAAATAAAATATATCATCCTAGCGGGTACTTATCGATTAACTTGAAGAAAATTAATCTAAATCTTGTATATTTTGTTGTCCGACTATCCTATAAAAGGGGGGGTCCTTATAAAAAAGGGAAATCAAAAGAAGTCTTTTTTCCCCCTAAGCGACTGGCAGGTATTCGTACAAAAACCAGCTTTGTAATGTTAATGCTTTAAAGTTGGCATTATGTTAGACTTCTGCATGGTTTTATAGTTTATCATATTTATATCACATTAAACATGCCATTTGTAAATTATCATATTATGGAACATCAAATAAAACTTTTTAAAAGGCCCAACTTAAAACTGGTGTGCCCCTTTTGTTAGAGAATGTATAAAGTCTGTGTGTAAGACACTTTAGATGTACTAACTTAAAAATGACTTAGTTCAACTATATATCATTTTGTGATTTTTTAGAAGTCAAAATCCTGTAAGAATGCACACCTTTAGTATTTGTACATTAAACACACTACAAAATATTACAGAAGTTTGAAGTTGACAACAATAATAGTAATACAGATATATAGTAATATATATTTATTTTATAAAAGTAATTAAATAAATAATGAGTTTATAATATGCAAAACAACAACTGTCTTTGGTAGATGAAGTGGATTTCCATTTTTCTTAATAACCTACAAAATAAATGAAGGTTAAATAAATTAGATTTAAATAAATGAAAATTTATAAACACCACCTAAATATATAATATACATGTATTTCAAGCTATCATAAGTGTCTGCTTTCTATATATAACTTCAGATCATATTCATGTCGATATGTTCTATGATAATTCATATCTACATAAAAATTGGTATCATGAAAATATACCATGCACCGTAATAACTTAGTTTGCTAGAAACGAAAGGCTTGTCGAATGAAAGTGTTTATATCCTAATATTGTAGATATGTTCGAAACATGAATAAAACACGAAACCACCATGCATGTGACTTTTATCGTGTGGTACACCCACTTACACACACATTATTCTAGGAATAATTTACCCTGTGCCAATAAACTTACTATCCAGTCAATGACATTATGGTATATTTTAATTGAGCGAGTCTTTTTCCAAAAAGTACTTCAACAATACACAGGTATCAGTTAACGTTTTGAAAAGAATGAAATGTTATGAAACCATACATTTACACCCTTTACCTTTCTGTTGTAATTTGATGACAGACATTTACCATTTTTTTTTCCATTTTCTTCAGTTTCTCTTCGAGCTATCAAATATACTTGAGAAAAAAAAATAGTATCACAAAATAACGGACGGGAAGCTCAACGTCCGACGTATTGCTCTCAAATTCTAAATGTTGCACGTTGCTAGGGTGATCACAAGGTAAAATTCAATGCATAATATTAAGTCAAATACCGTATCTTTACTTCTGAAGCGGATCATAATATTCCGATTGAAATTAAAGTAAAAATACAACCCAAATAATATTCTATTTCTTGCTTACAGGACACAAAAGAGCAGCTGTAAGATATGGTTCATATGACCCCTACCATGGAAACAATATCGGTGGTATGTTTAACAGAAGATCAGGAGGATGGAGATCTAATTCTAGATTTAATGGTGGATTAAATCAATAAGGTAAGTTTAGTTATTGGACTTTTTTCTCATATATATTTCACCATCAACAAAATAACAGCAAATGAAATTATGTACAAAATGCGTACGTTTACTGTTTATGCTCGTTTCAAAGATAAATGCAGATTTTATCAGAAAACGGAGTTGAAATTTACTGATGTATTAATTTCTTTGAACATTAGAGAATACCGAAGTTGCCATCAAAATTGAACAATCCGGGAAACTAGAAAAATATTGTACAGAAGACGGAAAAAAACACAATTTAATATGTGTCGGACACCACTATGCACAAACAAGCACAAATAACGTAAATAAGACATGAGACTACAAACAACTGGAGGTAAAGACAAACAGAACATCGTTTTTATGTAGAAATTGTAACGTACATCACAATATGAAACTCAGAACGTCAAAACACATAATAGGACAACGTTAAATCTAATAAGATGATCAACACGGATCCCACCAAAATCAGGGCTGAACTCAGGTACTTGTGAAGGGAATATCAAAATTCGAATGTTGTTTTTTTTCGCACGACATATTATAAGAATACTCGATTCGCTTAACATCATAATTACATTAGGGAACACGATTTATTTGTTTGTTTTCAAAATCTTAACGAAAAAATATATTATCATTTAAGGTAATATATATATAAATGATCTGTAATTACTAATAAACTATATTTTGTTTTGTAGGGTATTAGGAGAAATGGAAATCCTCGTCATGTGCCAAAGACAGTTGTTATTGTTCTTCATTATATCAACTCGTTATTTTTTTAATTACTTTTATAAAATTAATGTATATCACTATATATCTGTATTTCTTTTATTGCTTACATAGCTGAATCACAATCTGTGGTATTCACCACCAATAAAACTGACCGCCACGATATAACTGAAATATTGTTAAAAGTGGCGTTAAACACCATAAACCAACCAACCAATGACAATTGAACACAAAATCACTCATTCCTAGACAAAACATTTGGCTAAAATAAAGTACAAACAACTACAACGGAATAATATAACCGTTGACAAAGGGACAATAATACCAACTCGTCTAAAGAGTTAACTATAACAAACATTTAGTGTTAAACCTACGGACGGATAATACAATAATAAAAAGAAAAGAAAAAGTACTAATCCACGAAACATTACATAGTAAACAAACGATTAAGCAACACGAATCCCACTAAATATCGGATGAACTCATGAGCTCCAACAAGGGAAGTCGTTCTTGCTCCACTCTATGCACCCATTGTGTAACTCCTGTCAAATATTAGGAGATAAGTTATATAAGAGGATAGAAGGACATACGAGATTGTGACTACGACATACAGATAATATTCGTGGTCATATTAGTCGTGAATTAAACTACAAATATCTTGTACCCAATGTTGCTTTTGTCTCTGGATTTTCCATTCAAGGTGACTTTCTGGGCATAAAAGCTATACAAACAACACCAGGTTGCCCCTGCATTTAGGTTGAAGACATCGCAAAGAAAAATAATTATACGGTCGTCATCACGAACTGGTTGACCGTTACGAAATATTCATAAGCAATACATAAGTTCCCTTTTAGTATCATTTTATTTTGGTTTTTCCCCTACCACCGACAAGACATTTAACAGACTAGACATGGCGGGTATATTATAAGTAGCAGGAACAGCTTAAGCTTCGCGGGGACTTAAGTTCACCCCTGGCTTTTTTTGTGAGGGCTGATTTTAGTTTTATGTGTTTTGCTCTGTACTTTGTCTTCGTTCTGTGTCTATGTCCAGTGTTGACTGTGTCTCTGGATTGTCAATATTTGCCTGTCCCTTCGGTTTTTAATGTATATTTATCATAAATTATAAGTGGAACTAGATCATCATCTTGAGCGATATGGAACATCAACCCTGCTTATACTTCATATATTTTTATTTATGCAATTACTAAAGTTGTGAGTTCACATCCTGTTCTTGGCGAGGTGTACTCGATACAATAATATGTAATAAAGTTTGTCAGTGACTTGCGATAGGTCGGTGGTTTTCTCCGGGTACTCCGGTTTCCTCCATCAATAAAAGTGACCGCCATGAAATAAGTGAAATATTGTTGAAAGTGGCGTTAAATACCATATATTAAAACAAGCTAAATCTATTTGTGCAATATCTCAGTGTTTACAATATCAAATATAGCAAAGTGCAAATTAGAAATTTCAGTGCACGAAAATTGCATTCTAGTTAATAGACAAATTAACTCAGTCCCCCATCAACTTTTATAATCATGACTTTCTCAGTGACTCTCGGGTTTGTTTTGTACGGCTATTGATCATATCTTAGTATAACAGATATGTTTCCTTAGGATAATGAACTATGATATGTGCTAACGACTGTATCATTAGGCTGGGTTGTGGTCAGGTTCCCAATAGTACTTGTCATCTTATGTATAATGTTATTGTTTATTTCGTAAATGGATAATCGGGGTTCTAGCTCACCTCACAACATCAGTGGTGATAGATACCGAGTGCATAGGTAGTCATAAATCCAACTACCATACCATCTAGGCCACGACTGCCCCTTTTCAACCGTTGAAATGAGTAAATAAACGTTTAAGAACACCAAAGGGGCAGTCAAGACTGGACATTTCAGAGATCTTTATAACTCTGGGGAAAGAAGATACAGGACGAAGACAAATAACATATAAAACAAATAACACAACTAACTAAAACGATGAACAATGATTATCTGGCATTCTAATCGTTTGGTTTTGAGCGTACCTGATGAAGGTTATTCCAGAAACACATCGAGGGCACTAAGTTTGATATTTACGTGTTTATTCGTTCTGGGACCAGAAATATTCTTGCTTATTATGGTCTTGATTCTAGGGACAATAATAAAATATCTTTCATGTCAACCTGCCGCAATCGCAAAAAAAAGTATTGGAATTATTCACAATTTGTTTATATATTGTCTCCACTAAATTCAATATTTGTGTTTGTTTACGTTGGTGTCCTATACATATTGCGTTGTTTCCTTCGTCTTGTGTAACCTCTGTCGACAGTTTCTCTTGATTGTCCATTTTTGATTGCCCCTTCGGTATTCTCTAATGTTTATCTAATACGGAAAGTGATAAAGAACTATTAAAAAACCCGACGTGTATCAGATTATAAATCCAACAAGGGATACATCTTTTGTTTGCATGTAGACATAAACAGGTTGCTTAGCTGTGTTCTGAGCATTTTAGCGTTCCACTTTAATGTGATATTTCTGTTCTCTCATGTATGACCTGATATATGACCTTACAAACCAACTTAGCGTTAAGGAACACTTATTCGATTCTAAAACATGGTATGTAGTAAAATTCAAAAGCAAACAATGCTTGGTCCGATTAAACTAGCTTAAACCCGCCACTATTAATTGAAGTGCCTGTACAAACCAAAGAAAGTTAACTGTCGTGTATTTATGTGCTAAGGTTAAAGGTTATCGATATTTGCCTCTTTCTTCGATTTTTCTACTTGATTTTGGAATTGTTCCCACAGTGTCGTATTTATTATTTTTTATCCAGTAAAATTCAAAATTTAACCTTTTGTTCCAGATCTGTGGACAACAACATTGTAAGGGTTTACTATGAAATATTGAAAATGTGACTAAATAACAGAATCATACTTTACTAACTCTGAAAAATCTTTGTCAACAAGATCTACTATTGCTAAATTTAATAGGAGGATAATTTCATAACAACGTATAAGGTATCTGCTCTTGATTGGTTTCAAAATAAATTCATTTTTGTTGGTGTTTAACGCCACTTTCAACAATATTTCAGCTATTTCATGGAAACCAGTTTTAGTGGTAGAAGAAGTCGGAGTACCCGGAGAGAACCACCGACCATGGGCAAGCAACTGGTAAACTGTATCACTTGCAGCTGCGAGTTCAAAATAAATTCAACAGTGAGTTATATGTTTCAAGCGTACATATAGTATACCATTATATCATTGATCGACTGATTTTAGATTGATGCTACTTGAACAGTGTATCAGTTATATTAATGATGAGAAAAAATGATAACTGATAACGGTACGTACGGAGCATTAGGTTGAATGCCATACTTAACAGGAAGGATACTGGATACTCAAATTTAGCCTTGTAGTCTACCATTAGCGACTACTCCAGACAAGCTGTTGTTAAAGAGGAGATGTTGCCATTTGTATTGAACGAGGAATGGGTGTGAAATTCTCAAAATGCGTGGAACTCAGTAGATACAATTTGTATGTATTACGTTCCATTTATATGCAACAGGAAATATTTCTTGAATAAAATCGCTGGGTTTTCTCATAAAATCGTTGGGTTTTCTCATAAAATCGTTGGGTTTTCTCATAAAATCGTTGGGTTTTCTCATAAAATCGCTGGGTTTTCTCATAAAATCGCTGGGTTTTCTCATAAAATCGCTGGGTTTTCTCATAAAATCGTTGGGTTTTTTCATTCGTATTGTGTGTTGCTCAATCTTTAGGTTTATTTGTAGTGTTTTGTATATCACTGTTTGTCTTTTTTCTTTCGGTGTCCGTATTATCTGTCCTTCCAATTACAACTTCTGATTACCCCTTTAGCTCTATTACATCGCTTGGTTTGTTTTTCATATTTCTCTATCTTTAAGTGTTTTATAGGACATTGTTTTTCCATTTGTCCTTCTTATTTTGGATAAATATATTGTATTCGGTGGCTTACGGCTTCTGATTATCCTTTTGGTGGTACCTTCAAACGTTTCCTGCTTTCTGTTTCCATGGTATTCACGTTGTTTCGTATGATATTGGGTTGTCCAGTACGATTACCGTATGAAATAAGATTGTGTTCGTCACTCTCATTCGTGTTCTTCAAAATGTTTTTTTTTATTCGAAATCCAATTGTCCTGTTGTTGTGTTTTTTTGCATACACCTTTTTTTATATATTAATGAATATTTTATTTTGTAGATTGTCATTGCGAATCAGTGTATAAAGTTTGTTATGGTAAACAATAAGAGTAATACAGATATATAGTAATATATATTTATTTATTTAATAATGATGAATGTAATTAAATAAATAATGAATGAATAAAATGATAAACAACAACAACTGTCTTTGGTACTTTGAAGGGGATTTCTATTTTTTCTATTAATAACCTACAAAGAAAATAATATAATTTGAAAGAACGATATTAATACACAAAATACATTTACTGCAACTTACAAATGTATCATAGGTGTTACATATATATATAACTACGGATCATATTCATATCGGAATGTTGAATGATATTATACTATACATTAAAATTGATAAAAAAGAAATTAAAAGAAGAAAAGAACAACATGTATTTATTGTAAGGTGTGGACCAGGTTTGATGTAGAACGAATATAAATTTCCTCATGACTCGATATTGTAAATTTGTTCTTAAAACAATAAAATATGATATGTAAGAATGAAAGACGTTTATTGGGAAACGAAATCAAATAGTGCATGGATATTGCTTAATGGTTTGACTTGTGAGTGAGTGAGTGATTGTAGTTTTCAAGAAGATGATGATGATGTCTGCTTTGTACTAGACCAACACGCTTAGTTAAATCTTAATAGTGATAGCTCACTAATACAACAGTCCGCGGGTAGACATGTCGCCAAACTAGGACACATTCTCCTGATTCCGAGGTAACCAGTCTTTACTCTTTCTCTTTGCTGTGTGCTTAGCGGAGAAGCAACAAATACCAATTTTATAGTCTTTGGTTTGACTCTATCGGGTCTCGAACCCACGAACACGCTAACCATAAAACCACCGAAGCGGTAGTTTGACTAGTGTTTTAAATATTTGTTTCGTTACAAATGTGGCAGGACATTTCGGTAGTGATTGTTTGTTAAACACACAATTATGCATCATTAGACCTCAAATCGGTTCTCTTATCAAATCTTGATATATTTATTGATAATTAGTAAATACTATTAATGATATTTTAAGCATACAATGATAATTTTCGTAAGTGCATTTTAATTTGTGAGATATTTGAAAACAGTGAAAAATAACCAGTAGAGTTTAATAACTCACCATATTGATTCCATCCACCATTAATTCTAGAATTAGATCTCCATCCTCCTGATCTTCTGTTAAACATACCACCGATATTGTTTCTACTGTAGGGATAATATGAACCATATCCTACAGCTGCTTTTTTGTGTCCTGAAAGCAAAAAACATAATATTATACAATAGGTTAAAGCAATGATGTTAGTGATATTGTTATTTTACTGTAAATCGGAATATCAAAGTGATTCGTTTTACCTTAAAGATATCATTCAACATTATATACAGAACACAATATTTGCCCTATTATTATACAAATGAATGTATATATTATAACGTAGATTGCATTAACATAGCACAATTTTGTCACAGCATATCTAAATATGTTGAAACTTTAAACATTAACATGTAATACGCTAAAGCAAAGAATTATTCGATGACATAAAACAATTCCATTGTTTTCCTTGACAAGGAACTGCTGTGTCCGCCGTATTTGTCCGATTAAGAACATTTTTCGCTATGACATATCCCTTTTGTAACACTATAATAAATTGGAATTTACCGGAAATTGAAAATGATTTTGAAATCAGAAATGGTGAAATGACATATAAATTGACGTAAATATGCATTTGATATTGATCGTCAATAAACACTCACTCTTAATTTGGAATAAAGCTTCGAAGTAAGGGGGAAACAATTCACCGTATGTACCGAAATCGCGATTATTTTGGGGACGATTCGGTTCACGATACGTGGAGGCCGTAAACGATACAAACGATATGATGCTCATTTTTTGAAAAAAAAGTAGTGTTGAACTTCCGTTTTCTATTTTTGGTGATCATTTAATTAATATTTTGAGAAAAGTGAATTGATTAATTGACGCTTTTAAAATTAATTAATCAAATATCAAATATTTATAATTTCCGCTAGTACGTAAGGCCAAAGAACAATGATTGTCGGTTTCCCCTACTGCCGGGTCGTTATATTTTATTACTGCTAAATAAAATAAAATAAACACCGGCCGTGTGTCTTCTAACTCAGTGATATGGAGATTTTTGTTATCGTAAACAATTACAGTCATTTTCAAAATTCGCGGAGATGAAATGCAGCCATGTTTTTTCGATGTTTTTTTTCCACATGTCAAGGTCATTCATCTAGATCGCCAAAGCGCTTACGATATCGGTAAAAGGATCATGATCTAAAACGTGTGCGTGACGTACAGTGTGTATATAATGGCCACCGGCGGTGTGCCCAGTGGAACCATCCTGGCTGTTCATTTACAGAAATGTTCGCATTTATCAAACGAAATAAGAGTGATGCAAAATTTTAAACCTTTATGATATATTTTCTGACCTTCATGGGAAAGTTAGAAAAACCCTGATTTGCAATATCTCTTGAGTTAAAAAAAAAAAAAAAAAAGAAAACCTGCCTGCCGGCCCTTAATAATTTCCCTATGTTAGGGGAAACCAACAATCAATTTTATTTGGCCTACGCCACCTCATATAAAAAAAAACATGACAGCGCTCATGTCGACCGGCACGGACTTCAAGGAATAGTTACAGTTTCCTATAAAACGTATCGTGATACGTATCGTAATACATATCAAATATCGCAATACGTATCGTTTGTGGAAAATGTGTATCGTTATACCCCTACTTCGAAGTGTTTTTATATCAATAATTTGTTTGTTTAAAAGTGACATAAGTTTCGAACATTTTGCATTTTCATTTTTCCCAATAAAATGTCAATGATTTTTTTGGAGTGAGTTTGCTCTCACATTTTAATTGTATTTTCTCGACTGAAATGGATTGAAATTAGTTTAAAAAACTGTGAATATTTCTAGAAATGATCATAATCAAAATATTATCAGTGGGTAACTAATTATTGTACAAATTAAGTAAACAATTTGTCAATAAATTTTTGGATACATGTACATGGGTATAATCTTGATTTCAATACGAAAACAATATATTTATGCACTACCAGAATACTTACGTCCATATCCGCCATGATGTCCGAGATCCCATCCACCATTGTCAAATAGTCTCCCTCCTATAGATCCCCATGTATTCCACGAGTTTCCTCTGATTGATGGATATCTGTTATTACTATTGTATCCTAAACCGGAGGCTACTGTTACCAACAGAGCAAGGGCGATAACTACTGAGACAGTGTTTATGGTTCTAAAAAATAATACAGTAAAAATCAAATAAATACAACAAAGAAACACAGAAAAAATATATTCATAAGGAATCGCATAGCTGCTATCATATAAGCATATTTATACAGATTGTGATATATTAAATATATATGCAAACCGTATCGTTGGGGAAGTGTTTTAAAACTTTTAAAACAATTATCCGGAGGTCAATTCTTGTCAGATTTTAATAGAATGTGGATCCACAAAAGCAAAAATGCATGTAATCTTCTGTAGTTATCATCAAATAGTTTTTTGCCAGACTGATTTTAAACACAAACTTCGATCATTGGTATTTAAAAGTTCTACCATTGTATTGTGTTCTTGACGTTCAAAAAACAATTGTGTGCTTAACTTGTGAACTCTTAAATGTATTATATTATAAAACTTTGCTGAAATTAAAGGATAAACCTTATTATATTTATAGGATATAACTCTGGTTTTGTCGATTAAAATAATGATCAAAATCGAACAATAGTTGGCTTTGAAATACATTTATGAAGAATTGTGGTTTTAAATAAAATAGCATGTAGTAAAACAATTACAGTGACGAAAATATTTTGCACGTCTCTGTAACTTGTTCTCGTCGTGGTATAGCTGACAAATTGATGACTTCGCATTTAATATCGAAAAGAATATCATTATAAATACTGAAATAAAGTTTGATTTCTTATTTGTAAAGGGTAGAAATTTAACTGATTCCTTTTAAAACTTTTTACTTATTTATTTACTGATAAAAATATGTTCTTCATATATAAAATTGATGACATTGTTATACTTTAAATACTACTTACTTGTGTGAATCCTATAAAGATTATGTGTAAAATATCTAATAATTGTTCCATTTTATAGTAATAAAAACAAGGAAAAGAACCAAATCGGGAAACAATAAATCCCAGAATTTAACACTAGAAGACTGCTGTGTTGCCCGACACTGCGCAAAGTTTTCGCGGAACCTTATACATTCACGTGTGAATCCGGTTCCTAAATTGGAAGAAGAAGAAGAACACTTGTGGTTCGGTGTATAATAGATTACGTTCTATTGTCTATTTATAATAACATATTTGTTGTTTTAAGGTCATACTATATAATTGACATATGACGCGACATATCTGTCATACATAATAATTACAAAATGTACATGTAGATCACCGAACCGAATAGAATAGAAATGTAGGTATCTAATTTAGTGTTTCTGGAATAACAATCGCCAGGTATGGCTCATTGTCAAAAGATTGGAAAGTCAAATAATTTAAAAGAATTTAATGGATTATATTATTTATTTATTATTTATTATAATAAATCATATCAAAACACTAGAGGTGAAGTCAGGAGCTCCGGATGGGTAAGAAGTTCCTGTCTCTTGAGTGGCAGCTGAATTGTAATATGCAATAGCATATCTCTTTCTTGTGAAGCATAATACTATATAAAGTACCTAGTTATTTACTACGATCTAAAATTCGTCAACATACTACAACGGATATAAACATTTATGGCGACTTCTTATGAACATATTGCCGCTTCGAAAGCATTATACAACTCTGATTATGAGTGAGTTTGACAGTAACACTGTAAAGCTTGTTCTCATTATGCAATATAATAGACGTCTTTGGAAGAAAGCGACCATCCTAGAGATTCTTCCAAGATACGGAAAAGTATACAAGGCCATTGGGAAAGTGATAAATGAAGGCAATAGGTTGGCCTAATGTGGCGAGTGTATTGAGACAATGCAAGAGGCAGACCTCATAAAGGGGCGTCTCAAGAAAAACGAAAAGAAACTAGCCCGATCCTTTAATTTCACGTTTCGCTATATAGATGATGTCCTTTCACTAACTAACTCTAGGTTTGGTGATTTCGTTGATCGCATCTATTCCATTGAGCTTGAAATAAAGGATACCACAGATAAAGATACATCTGCTTCATACCTTGACCAACACCTCGAAATTGACAGTGAGGGGTGGTTAAGAACGAAACTTTACGACAAAAGAGATGATTTCAATTTTTCCATTGTGAACTTTCCATTCATATGTAGCAACATTCCAGCAGCACCTGCATATGGAGTATATATCTCTCAGTTAATACGATATTCCAGAGCTTGTGGGTCCTATCAGTATTTCCTTGATAGAGGGTTGCTGTTAACAGGGAAGCTACTGAACCAAGGTTCCTCTTAGTTATATTGAAGTCATCACTTCGAAAGTTTTATGATCGCCACCACGACTTGGTTGACCGTAATGGAATATCTGTGTCACAAATGACCACGGATATGTTCCACTTGTCGTAAACACTTCCCAATCCTTTCCTCGCTCATGACTTATCACCGGGCTTGTAACTAGATTAACACGACCGGTGTCACTAGTGTAGCAGGAACTACTTACCCTTCCGGAGCACATGAGGTCACCCCCGGTTTTCAGTGGGGTTCGTGTTACTCGATCTTTAGTTCTATATGTATGTTTT
Organism: Bathymodiolus brooksi; assembly: GCA_963680875.1. NCBI lineage: Eukaryota > Metazoa > Mollusca > Bivalvia > Mytilida > Modiolidae > Bathymodiolus > Bathymodiolus brooksi. The sequence continues at coordinate 56,071,832 of OY804577.1, forward strand.
GTTGATCGTTGTTTGTCCTCTTGTACCTTTTCTTTTGGCCATTGTGTTGTCTGTTCTTCTTCGATATACGGATTCTGATTGCCTCTTTGGTATCTTCAAACTCTTCTTATATACAGACATTCCGCATAGACATAATGAATCAACCAAATGTTGATCATAAAATTCTTTAAATGACGAAATAGGTTTTGTCTTGTCATAATTTTAGCTCTGCACACGTTTGACGAATAATTCCTTGATACGATTATGTACTATATCAGCATACCGATTCCTCATATGCAGAACTTATACTGTATAAGAAAGACAAATAAAATTGAGGAAATATCCACTGTAGTACACCACTACAGTTGTGAGTTGGAATCCGGCTCATGGCGATGTGTACTGAAAACAACACTATTTGATAAAGTTTGTCAGTGACTTGTGGCAGGTGTAAGGTTTTCACCGGATATTCCGGTTTCCTCGTCCAGTAAAACTGACCGCCAAGATAAAACTAAAATAATGTTGTAAGTGACATTACACACAATAAACCCCACTCCACTGTCGTATATCTTATATGCATTTATTGATTTCTATAATGCGACAGAAAATCAATCTTTACATTTAAATAGCAAATAGAGATAAAGGAAGTAAAAATATCTGATTGATGATCATTTCTCAGTCAAGATAAGGTACCATATGACGTTAACACGTATTTGTTCAGTCATTTCATATTTATTTACAACAGAAATAGAAGGACATCATCGACGAATCAGTAGAGCTTAAATCATTATACTAGTTTATGCGATTTTAAGATTCAGTCGTTCATAGATTATATAATTACATGCAAAACAAACATTAAGAAAAAGCTTAAAGATACCAAAGGGGTAATCAGAAGCCGTAAATCGAAGAAGGACAGACAACACAATGGCAAAAGAAATAGGACAAACAATGATCTATAAAATATTACACAGACAGCTAAAGATCGAGCAACACGTACCATAAAAACCAAGGGTGAACTCGGGAGCTCCGGAAGGGTAACTATTTCCTGTGATACCCGTCGTGTTACTATAGAAATCGTGTTGGATACCAGTATGCGTAAATAAATACAAAATAATATACAAAACGAATCGAACATAGTTTTCAGGCGGAAATCGTTGAGGACATTATTGAACTAAAAACGTGCAGACAGATAATTTGACAACATGAACAATATGAACCCTACTAAGACTAATAAAACAACGGGACGACCTCGGGTGCTCCGGGAGGATACGCAGTTCATGTTCCACATGTAACACCCGCCGTTTTACTCTTATTACAAACCCGATGATAGGTCATAAATGAGGAAACGAATCGATTGTGATTACGACAATCGGAATATATCCGTAACGCTTAATCAAGTCATGGTGGCAACTTCAACTTAGCCACTAGGAACCCTTTGCTCAGTAGTTTTCTTGTTAGCAGCATCCCTCTAATAAACTATGTCAATGGCAAAGCACATGTTGCTGAGCGGATGATACCCTCGGGGGCTAATGTTCCATCATCAGAGATCCTGTTACTCTAACAAGAACGCAGATATGTAATTTGGTGCGCACGACTTATTTCTGGAATAATATTCATCCTATAAACTGAAAGTCAAAAGATTGGAAAGCCAAATAACTTAAAACTCATTGTGAGCAAGAAGACCAAAGTGTCGAAACAAGACAGCCAAACTCGACTAAGGTTACACAACCCTCAATAAGATGTATTTTAGATCTTAGTAATAATTGCATTATTTGGGAACTGTAAAGTTGAATATTAAAAACATTCAATATCATTTCTATCCCGAAACATTGATTACTTGTGTGATGATACTCTCGGTTGATTTCACGTTTTGGATATTTTCAGAGGATCACTTTCAGCGTGAACAGTACGTTGTTTAATACTCTTCATTTTCAAAGACAAACAGACTTTTATCGTGAAGCCATACTTCCAATATCGTCGACAAAGTGACCTATAATGGTCAGTCTCTTGTAGTGAAATTTAATCAAGGAAGTAAGGAAACAATCAAACATTTTAAAATAGTAAACAACGGTAATAACTATGGGTGTTTTATTCCAGTAGAGTAAGGTTAATAGTTTGTCTGGAGGTCAAATTTCAATTGGACTAATATTTGCTAATGAGATGTGATCTTTTGTGTTGTGACATTAATATAAAGTTCTATAAATACATTACAAAAACCACATATTACAAGTACAAATGTACTACACAATATAAATGTATCCTGTTCACCAATGAACTGGGACTAGAGTAAGGATTATCGTGTTACTTTCAACAATATCACAGCTTTATTGTGGAGGCCATTTTTATTGGTGAAAACCACCGACCTCGCGCAAGTCACTGACAAATTGTATCACATAATGGTTTATCGAGTACACATTGAGCGGGATTCGAACTCACAATTTTAGTGGTCATATTCACTGATTGCACAGATAGTTGTAAATCCAACTACCATGGGATCACGACCACGACAGCCCCTATATTAAAAGAATATAGACAACATATGCACATTGTCGGAAAATATATAGATTATTAACAGAAGCTGGATAACTCGGAATCAGTATAATGTGTCCAATTGGAGCGACATGTCTACCCGCGAATTGTTGTATTAGTGAGCTAACACTATAAAATTCAAACTAAGCGTGCTGGTCTAACATAAAGTGGATATCATCATCGTCATCTTATTGAAATGTAATTTGCTCTCATCATGGAATAAGATAAATGGTTTGTAGACCATCTATTTTGTTTTCAACTTTTTGTCTGATTGTCAGATTGTCCACTTCGATTTACGGCTTCTGATTAAGATTTTGTCTTCAAACTATCAATCTATGCTTCTCTAGATGTTATTTAAATTACATATACCAACTATACTGGCATTGGCCAAATTAAAAGGGGGCCGTCGTGGTCGTGATCGTATGGTAGCTGGATTTACCTATGCCTATCACCACTGATGTTGTGGGTTCGACTCCAGCTCAGAGTGAGGTGTACAACATTATGTGATAATGTTTGCGAGTGAATTACTTCAGGTCGGTGGTTTTCTCCGGATCCTTCGGTTTCCTCCACCAATAAAACTGACGCCACGATATGTATAACTGCAATATTGTTGAAAGTGGCGTTAATCACCATAAAACCAAACCAAACCAAGATACAATTTAACATTAGTTTAGATAGGTTCAAGTCCTCCTGTTCTTGTTTTGTTCTCAGGAGCCATCACTACCACATTCTTCCATTTTAAATTGTCTACTTTTAATACATAAATACGTTGATATGTAAAATGTAAGATTAGAAAAACATGTAAGACAAAGCATGTCAGATTTTAAAATATCATCAAAGAAAAGGTGTGAAATAATAAATAACACCACACTAGTTCAGTACCCTACATGTAATTATCATATTTGACAGATATATGTCGCCTTATGCGTCAATTATATTAGAATGACCTTAACACAATATGTCACTATAAATACACACTGTAACGTCATACATTATATTATCAACCACAGTCGTCACATTCTGGGATTTATTTGCCCCCGATTTGGTTGTTTTCCTTGTTTTGGTTACTATAAAATGGAACAATTATTAGAGATTGTATACATAATCTTTCCAAGATTTACACAAGTAAATAGTATTTAACATATTTCTTCTAAAGACTGTCGTCGGAAGACATATCACTAAAAAAATATATATATATGGTATCAGATAGATTTCGGCCCATAAAGTTTAACCCCGCCACTTTTTATTAAAGTGCCCTTTTCTACGAATTTTATATTTTATTTCGGAACTTTTCTGGCACTCTAGTATTTCTTGTTTTTCATTTTTTTTATTTCTACCTTTTCCAAATAAAAATCAATTTCTATTTTAAAACATCAGATTCATGCCTTTTTAATATTAAATAAATTGCATTCTACATACATATATAAAATTTATATCTACTTTTTCAATACTGTCCACGGGAATATCAGTAGTCAGTGTTTCGGAATATTATTAGATATATTTTATTGAAATTTACAGTTCCTAAATAATGCAATTACCATTAACACTAAGGTTCTCCTCCCTCATACATAAATGACCTAAGCCGATTTTATCTAAAGCCATATAAAGTATTGGGGTGGTCCGACATTTTTAGCGCACCTGATGAAGGTTATTCCAGAAACGCGTCGTGCGCACTAAATGTGATATCTACGTTTTTTTGTACTTCGGCCCTTTGATTTTATTGGCTACATAGATTTTATATATTACTTGGAGTTCCAATATTTTGGCCTTGATCATACCTGGTGAAGGTTATTCCAGAAACGCGTCGTGCCCACTAAATTTGATACCTACGTCTTGAACCTTTTTAATATTAAAGCAGCTTGATGTTTACGGATCAAACTTTTTTCCATTTTATTTATCTCTAATAGTTTTACTGTATTCTTTTGTAGAACCATGAACACTGTCGCAGTAGTTATCTCCCTTGCTCTGTTGGTAACAGTAGCTTCTGGTTTAGGATACAATAGTTATAACAGATATCCATCAATCAGAGGAAACTCGTGGAATACATTGGGATCTATAGGAGGGAGACTATTTGACAATGGTGGATGGGATCTCGGACATCATGGCGGATATGGACGTAAGTGTTGTTTTCCATCAGCATTTTAATGTGCAAGTCCATAAAATATCAACTTCGTATCATGATCAAAAGTTGACAAAGCTATATACTAGGTATATATACAATATACTAGGTTTTCATTAAGTATCCAACAACTTATTGACAATGTGTTTACTTAGATTCATTAATAACACACACCTGTGACCCCTCTTACATGCAACTAATATTTAATAATATTAATGACGACTACCTCTACATGTGTAAACATTTTAGGAAATATTTTATTTTTTCGGAAGTAATTTAAATCTACTTCAGCCGAAAAAGATAATGAAATTGCAATAACAAAGACAGAATCCAGTGTTCTCCATTTTTGTTCAGTGATAGGTGGTTGTTTTTTGTAGCTGACTTTTATAGTGTGTTTTAATTTTTTCCCTGTTGCGCTTAAGTACGCGTTTCCTATTTTATGCTACTACTTGCTACAGCAATTTTATTTTCTTTTCAACATGTCTCTCTTAATTCTTTCTCTTGTAATTTTCCTTAGCAAAAGAGATTTCATCACAATTTTTTTTCAAAAGTTTTGATTTTTCTGTTGATTCCTTTGCTTTTTCAACCAAGATATTTCTCTTTCTAAGTTTCCCCCAAATGTTCATGGCTGTCCTGAAATCAAATTCCGAGTCATGTATTGAAACCATCATTAATCCTTGTAATATGGTGTTAGTCAGCCTGTTTCTTCCTCAATGTTGTCTTCACTCTGGACATACAACTGAATCCCCTTCCACATTCAATACATTAGACAAACGAGCCGTATAATTATGTAATCAGAAGTGGAATGTGGAAATCAAGGAGTTCATTTTCTAATTTTTTTTGTGCATATATCAATTTAGAATCGGAACAAAATCAGTTTTTGAATTTCATAATTATAGATCAGTGTTATTTCATGGAATTTGAAAATTAAAAAAAGCATCTGAAATTACTTTATGAGCAATTTCCGTCGATACATGTAAAAAAAACAACAATCTTCTCATTATGGCAGGTTGTACTTGTAAAATTACTTCAGCATGTTCGATCTTTCATTACCCTTGTCTCGGATTGAAACCACGTAATTGTGACACAAAATTAATCCTGACCCAGGGGCAAATGTACAGTTAACTGGTACTTAATTGTTTAAAGAAAGATGATCAAATATGCTAATCGAAGGTTGTTATAATTTAAAAGAGAAATGTTTATACAGCACTTACATGTAAAAGTGTGTCACCGTTAGTGTATAGTTTGGAAGTATTTTTTTACCGGAAATTGTTAAAATCTTTTCACATATAAATATTTCAGTCGTTTTACAATGTCAAATAATTCAAAAACATTTGCATGTGGATTATAACTCATTAAAAAGTATGCTCGTACTTATTTCGTCATTAAGCTTGTCAACTGTCCCCTGATTCTATATACGCTTAAAGACATTCTGCCGATTGTAACATAAGAGCCGCATGACATGCAACACAGGATCTTAATTGGGATCAATACGCAAGTTGGGAAAACAATGTTAATTTTCCGACCAGCTTTGAAAAATGTAAAAATCGTCAACATATTTTGTGAAACTGAAACTGATTAGAGAAACTAATACCAAATAAAAAAAAAAAAAAAAAAAGATTTTTCCGTACAATAGAGTAAATGTTCTGCATGGAATATTGAACGATAGCATTAAAAAAAGACTAATTAATTTGATATCGTAATTGTTATTAATATAAAACATAACCAACAACATTGCTTAGACCTATTGTATAGTATTATGTTTCTTGTTTTAAGGACACAAAAGAGCAGCTGTAGGATATGGTTCATATGATCCCTACCATGGAAGCAATTTCGGTGGTATGTTCAACAGAAGATCAGGAGGATGGAAATCTAATTCTAGATTTAATGGTGGATGGAATCAATATGGTGAGTTATTCTGTTGCACTGTTGTTTCGTTTGTTTCCAAATATACATTATGAAGAACAAAGGAATTACGAAAATTATTATTGTACTGTTTGTTCTACATGTTTTCACAAATACTTTGCAAGCTACAGAAAAACCAGAAAATGAAATTCTTAGAAAACATATTGCTTGTACTCCTTGCAAAATTATACTGAGAATTTATCAGAGGACAGAGTTGAAATTCCATAATGTATTTCCTTGTGCGTTTGAAACAACCGAAATATATTGATATCGCTTAATTTCGTTTTAAAGTTAAATTCGTTCATTCAACTCGTTCATTAATCTATGTCAAAAGGCTAAATGATTATTTTAATAGCACCACTTTGTAATTTCTTGCCTTAAGGACTACTGGATTCGTTTTACATCACAAATGCAATTCAACTATTCACACAAAATATTTTTTTTGCAAATTTTAATGAAAATATATATTATCACTTAACGCCGTGGTCGCAGTCGTCTGGTAGTTGGATATATAACTACCTATTTAATCAGTACATATCACCACTAAAGTTGTGAGTTCGAATGCCGCACAATAAAGTTTGTCAGCGACTTGCTACAGGTCGGTGGTTTTCTCCGGGTACTCCGGTTTTCTTCACCAATAAAACTGACCGCCACGATATAGCTAAGATATTGTTGAAAGTGACGTCAAACACCATAACCCTCTAACCCATTTAACGTTCCGATATACCAATATCATCAGTAATGACTATAATGTTCATATTAATAAGCTGTATGTTGTTTTGTAGGTTATTAAGAAAAACAGAAATCCACTTCACCTACATCTACCAAAGACAGTTGTTATTATTCTCCATATTATCAACTCATTATTTATTTGATTACTTTTATAAAATAAATGTATATTACTATATATATGTATTTCTTTTATTGCTTACATATCAAATTATCATCACTGAACTACGATACAAAGGACAAAAGAAATAATCACGCATTACTAAAAAACATATCGCTAAAATGCACAAAAATAACAACAACAAAATAATTCAGCCATTAACAAAGGGACATTCAGACAAAATCATCTAAGTTTGAAAATACTGAACGGGTATTCATAATCCGAAAGGGAAGAACGGACAATACAATGATCAAATTGAAAAAAGACAAACAAGAGTTCACAAAATATTGCACAGATTAAAATTAAAGATAGAGCAACACGAACCCCATTAAAAGCCGAGTGAACTCAGGTGTTCCGAAATGGGAAGCAGTTACTGCTCCACTACTGGCACCCGTCGTAGCTCTTGCCAATTATCCAGAGATTTGCTAATAAAGAGGAGAGAAACACAGGAAACTAAAAAGATTAGCAACATGATTTCATCTTAGGACCAAACATATTGTTGACTATCATAGCCTTGTTTCACCATATTGACCTATATAGATCCTATTTCGTGGTTATTGATTGGTCCATTTTTTAATTGACAACAGTAAAAATTGGTTAATATAGTGAGATATAGTAAGACCGAAGATATCTACCTTGGTATGCACGATGTGTTTCTGCAATAACAATCATCAGGAACGCTTAAAATCAAATGATTGGAATGACAAATAAATTAGAGGCATTTGGGAGGAAGCAAACTAAAGGGGCTAAATAAAATAACCATTAATCGGCGAATGCTACATACGCTTGATGGAGATACACATTAACTTTAATAATGATAACATTATTTTGGGAACTGTTATTTTTAATGATAAACATATTAAACAACAATGATAGTACTGAAGCATTGACTTATGGGCGAATAATAATCTTGAAGACTAAGAGTCCACCAGCGAAGATATCGAACCATTGGTAGTAACAAAAATGTAGATATATAATGCAGTGCATACGACGAGGTTCTGATAGTTGGTACGCTCAAGGTTAAAAGATTATAACGCCAAACAATTTAAGTCGTTGAGAGGAAGAAAATGAAATGGACAAATACAAAGGAATTGTTCCATTTGTCGTAATCACAATCCGGTCCTTTTCTCATTCATGAGTTATCACCGGGCTTGCAACAATAGTAACATGATGGGTGCCACACGTAGAGCAGGAACTACTTACCTTTCCAGAACACATGAGTTCATCCCAGGTTTTAGTGGGATTCATGTTGCGCGATCTTTATTTTTCTGTGTAATGCTTTGTAGATCGTTATTTTTTTTTCTTTTGATCATTGTATTGTTTGTCTTTTTGTCTTTTGGTCATTGTATTGTTTGTCTTTCTTTCTTTTTGTCTTTTGTTCATTGCATTGTTTGTCTTTTTGTCTTTTGGTCATTGTATTGTTTGTCTTTTTGTCTTTTGGTCATTGTATTGTTTGTCTTTCTCTCTTTTTGTCTTTTGGTCATTGTATTGTTTGTTTTTTTGTCTCTTGGTCATTGCATTGTTTGTCTTTTTGTCTTTTGGTCATTGTATTGTTTGTCTTTTTGTCTTTTGGTCATTGTATTATTTGTCTTTTTGTCTTTTGGTCATTGTATTGTTTGTTTTTTTGTCTTTTTTTCTTTTGGTCATTGTATTGTTTGTCTTTCTGTCTTTTTGTCATTGTATTGTTTGTCTTTCTGTTTTTTTTTTGTCTTTAGGTCATTGTATTGTTTGTCTTTTTGTCTTTTGTTCATTGTATCGTTTGTTTTTTTGTCTTTTGGTCATTGTATTGTTTGTCTTTTTGTCTTTTGGTCATTGTATTGTTTTGTCTTTCGAATTACGGCTTTGCTTGGTATCGTCAAACTTTTATTCCGTTTTCTATGCGTAAAGCTTCAACCTATAATGTACTTACGTCAAAAGCATAATGTCTCATTTTAAATGGTGATGTACCATTACATGTTTACTCTTCAATTAATCTTCTTGTGTATATAGAATTCATATCTATATGTTGTATCATATGCCTCGTATGGTTACTTATCAATCTGCATATTCATAATATTAATTCAATATGCGGGAAGATAACCATTTACTAACTGTGCGCCATCATATGAATAACGAATTTATCATTATTATTATTAAATATGATAGCCAAAATCTAAGGGAGATTAACCATAGTTCCATAATAATTACTTATTGTAGGAACTGTAAATGTCAATGATAAATATATCTAACAAACCATGTCAGTGTGGAAACACTGAAGACTGGGCTGATGATGCCCCCCCCCCCCCGGAATAAGGTTCCACCATCTGAGGTGATGATTGATTCGGCAGGTTACAATACAGAAATTCTTATAGGAGACTGTAGTGGGTAGCGTGTGTGGAGAGTGCCACTCACACTGCACGTTAGATATATCTTTTGTACAAATTAAATACCAACTTTGATTGTCTCATTCCTATCTCATTTATGTATAGTTTTTTTTACAACTTTTTTGAACTTGTTCTCGTCCTGAATATTCAAAAATATTTACCACTGGACGTTAAGTAACAAACAAGGTATGAATACAACTTTCAAATAAAGACATATTTCATAAACCTTCATCAGGTATCCCAAAGCCAAAATATTTGAACGCCAAATAACTCAAAAGTTCTTGGGAAAATGAAGACGAAAGGGCAGTCAAAATCGGCCATGGTCACATACGCCTGAGGGAGGAGTACCTTAGTTTTAGTAATAATTACATGCTTTAATAAATGTACATTACGATTAAAAAGATAGCTAGTAAACCATGTCAACGTTATTTATAATAATTCATTTCAGTGTGTTATTTAAATGGTTATGTTATCAAGGAAACAGGGAAATAATAAAACATTTTCAAATACGTAAACAACAATATTATTATTTTTAGTATAATACGAAAAACAGTTTGCATGAAGGTCAATTTACCATTGAACATATATTTTTGTACCAGATGATATCTTTTTGTGACATGAATACGAACTTCTATAACTACATGATGAAAACCACATATTACAATTACTACAATGTATATACAATATTAATATATCTTGAGTTCATTTTTGTTTAAACATAGCTTTTGCTAAATGTAAAATATTTAGACATTTTGTTGTAGTCATCTGCAGCAATCAATAAGTCACTAATGAATTAGGCGTCTGTAAATAAGGGTAATAACAAAATTACCGAACTCCCAGCAATCTTACAAAGGGAAAGTCAAAACTCATAAGTATGTAAACAGACAAAATCAGTCAACAACCGGAAAACTGAAAACCGTAATGACCCTGACTTGGTACAGGCATTTCTAAAGAAATGGTGGGTTGAATCAGATTTTAAAGCGCCAAACCTCCCCCACTCATTACGGCTCAAAGGTTCCGGCTGTCACTATAACAGTATTTATAACAATACTGAAACAAAATAGGTAAAATAGTTGTCAAAGCAGTACCAAGTTCAGTGAAGTAAATGTCAAAAACACTTTTACGTGACACATTGATAAAAAAAAAATAGTTTTGACATTTTTGTTGACTTCCTTATCTTTATACATTTTCACTATATGAAAATGCATCGTTTATTATCGTCTCTGTAGAGACGGAATATATTTCGACAAGATCTTGGTATCGAAATATAAACTTTTTAAGAGATCGAATAAGGCGAATCTTTTCTTAGCCCTGGTCCAGTAGCCTGTTTCTCAGATGAAGATGACGTTTCAGGAAATCAGAATAATTGCTACTGGCCCTTGCATAACGAATCAATTGCGAAATGTAAACACCATATGCAGGAGAAGCTGGTATATTGCTGCACACATTTGGAAAATTTATGATTTTAAAATTGAAGTCGTCCCGTTTATCATAAATTTTAGTACTGAGTTGACCACTCTCGTCAAATTCGAGGTATAAGTCCAAAAATGTGGCGGACGAAGCTGTATCTGTGGTCTCTTTAACTTCCAGCTCTGGAGGATATATCAATGGAAGAAATTCTGCAAATCTAGAATTATTGATGTATGACAACAACATAATAGAAATTTCTAAAAGAGTAACAAGAGGGGTGCCACATGTGCAGTAGCAGCTGCTTATCCTACAGCAGCACATAAGTTCGCCCCGGGTTTTTTTTACTTGTTTTAGTGGGATTAGTATTCATGTTGTCAAATTACATGTCTTCACGTGTTCGATTTGTCTTGATTCCCATTTATTTTGTAAGGGGTCCATGTTTTATTTTAAGCTATTTGTATTAATTTACGCATACTGGTGTCCGACACGATTTCCATATCAGATGATGTTCGTGTCGTTTAACAGTGACATGACGGGTGTCAAATGTGTAGCAGAAGCTGCTACCCCTCTGGGGTACCTAATGTTATCCCCGGTTTCAAGTAGGATTCGTGGTGCTCGATCTTTAGTTTTCTGTGCCATGTTTTTAGATCGTTGTTTGTTCTTTTGTCCTTGTTCATTTGGCCACATTGTCTGTCCTTCAATTTACGGCTTCTGTGATGACCACTTTGGCATTTTCAAACTTTTCTTATAATATAAATTAATATAGTAAATTGCAGTTACCAATTAATTTAATTATTAATAAAGCTAAGGGTCAACTTCTTCGGATATAATTATCTTTGCCGATATGTTCCGTTTGTGGTAATAACAATCCGGACATTTCCTCATTCATCGGGATTGTAGCAAGAGTAACACTACAGTTGCCACCAGTGGAGCAGGAATTGCTTACTCTTCTTGTGCACCCGTTTGTACATGTACTAGTGGGGTTTGTGTTGTTCATTTTGTCAAATTCTTTATTCATAGTATGGCTCACAGCTAGGAAATGGTAATCTTCCCGCATATTGATTTAATATTATAAAAATGCAGTTTGATTAGTACCCATATAAGGCATAAATGATGGTATATAATATAGATTTTCAAGACCATATAAAGCTAAGCAGAAGAAACAAAACACTGCAATAAATAAACACAAGAAGATTTTGTAAACAGTCAAAATTAAATGGTACATCACCATTTAAGATGAAACTTTAACTTTTGTCGTAACTGCATTATGAGATGAAGCTTTTTATGTAGAAAACGGATGATAATTCATTTGTTTTGTTCCAGAATATGCTTATGCCTTTTTATTCCATTGCTCTCAACGACCTCAGTTACTTGGCGTTCTAATCTTTTCTTCACCGCCCACGAGCGTACCTAGTGAAGCCTATATCAGAGGTTTATTGTGTGCACGATGCTATATGTTTTTGTTACTATCACTGGGTCAAGATTATCATTCGCCCATCAATCAATATTTCGGCGCTGACATTGTGTATTAGATATGTTCATTATGGAAAATAACAGTTCCCCAAATAATGCTATCATTACTAAAGCTAATGTGTATCTCCATCAAGTATATGTAGCATTCGCCGATTATTGCTTTTTTATTTAGTCCCTTTTGGTTTTCTTGCTCCCAAATACGTTTAATTTACTTTTCTTTCCAATCTTTTGACGTTATGCGTATCTGATGATGGGTATTGCAGAAACGCGCCGGCCGTGCTAACATAGATATATACGTTTTTCTTATTTCTCACTATATTAATAAATTTACTGTGTTAGTGTACCAAACAATAACCATGAAACATGATATTTATATCCAACATGGAAAAGCAGGGCCATCATAGGTAACACAATTCCTGGCCCCAAAATGAAATCATGTTGTTCATCTTTTAAGTTTCCTGTGTTTATATCCTCTTTTATGACCTATCTCTTGATTTTTGACAAGAGTTACACGACTGATGCCAGGAGTGGAGCAGCAACTGCTTCCCCTTTCGGACCACCTGAGTTCACCCGACTTTTAGTGAGGTTCGTGTTGCTCTACCTTTAGTTTTTAGTTACACGACGAGTTCCTCTAGTGGAGAAGGAATTGCTTCAACTTTCGGAACACCTGATTTCAATCCACTTTTTCAATCTTTCTTAACAATCTGTAATTTTAACATCAAATGTTTCTTATAGGTAACCTTTTAGACGATTTTGTATGACTTCCGTTGTGAAGGGTTCCATTGCTCTGTTGTTGTTATTTTTCTATCTTAGCTGCATGTTTTGTTTCGGAATGCGTGATATTTTTGTCATTTGTTATTGCGATTCAGTGAGGAGAGCTTGATATGGCAAAACAATGATAGCAATACAGATATGTAGTGATATACATTTATTTTATAAAAGTAAATAAATAAATAATGAGTTGATAATATGAAGAACAATAACAACTGTCTTTGGTAGATATACATGACGAGGATTTCTATTTCTCTTAATAACCTACAAAATAAAATAAAGTTTATTAATATATGCATTCTAGTAATTATGGATCATATATGTACGTTACGCTATAATATTATATATTTTCATTAAGATTTGCAAAACAAAAGCAAAAACCAAACAAACAAACAAACAAAAACAAAAATTGTAATTGTGATTTAAAACGAATCTATTTCTTGTCATGATATTGACAAGTAGTGCTAAATTCATTTGCATTTTGATATAGCTTAATAAACAATAATTACATTACTTCCGTTTTTAATTGAAATGTTACAATATGATTGGTTATGACGTGGTCACGTGATTATAAAAGAGATGTTTAACATCCCAATGAAACTCAAATCCGAACTTGCACGTGCCTCCATGACGACGTCAGATGTAAACAATCAATGGCGTAGTAATTTCCAACAGCAAATAATCTAACACAAATAAAATTCAAAACGAAAAATTCAACTATATTAAATTTTGGTGTGATTTAAATATAATTATAAGAATTGAATGCATTATTTTGAAGCTTCATTGGGGTATGAAAGCGTTGATCGAACTACATTTTGAACATGAAGCGCTACCGCGCTTCAATGAAGATGTACTTCGGTCAACGCTTTCATACCCCAATGAAACTTCAAAAGAATGCATTCAATTCTTAAAACATGAATACATCATCTGATTTCAATTCTGTTCTGTGATACAATTTTAGTATTCTTTTGACATCAGTACAAACAATAAAATTATTATTTTTACCAATGTTATATATACTTTTATTTTCTACAGTTTTCCTGCAGTTCGTGAAATATCGGTGAAAGCATAAGAAATGCAAACAATAAAAAAAATAACTCACCATACTGATTCCATCCACCATTAAATCTAGAATTAGATCTCCATTCTCCTGATCTTCTGTTAAACATACCACCGATATTGTTACTATTGTCGGGATCATAGGAACCATATCCTACAGCTGCTCTTTTGTGTCCTGAAAACAAGAAGCACAATATTATATAATAGATTTAATCAATGTTCCTGGATATATTTTTATCTTAATGTCAAACAGGATATCAAATTTATCAGTGTTATCTTCCAATATCGTTCAATATTAAGTGATAGAAAAACTGGTATTAGTTTAAATAATCATTTTCACTTTTCATAGAAAATGTTGACGGTTTTTAAATTTAGATTCAGTCTGTCTTAATTTAATTTGCGGGCGACGTAGATTTAAATTACTACCGAAAAACTAAAATATTTCATTAAATGTTTATGCATGTAGAGGTAGTCGTCGTAGTAAACGATTTGTCAATAAGTTGTTGGTTACTTAATAGAAACCTGATATATTATGGACTTGATGAAAAAGAATACTCACGTCCATATCCACCATGATGTCCGAGATCCCATCCACCATTGTCAAATAGTCTCCCTCCTCTAGAAGCCCGTGTATTCCACGAGTTTCCTTTGATTGATGGATATCTGCTATAACTAGTGTATCCTAAACCGGAAGCTACAGTTACCAACAGAGCAAGGGCGAAACTACTGCGACAGAGTTCATGTTTCTAATAAAAAATACAGTAAAAATGTAATCAATAATTAAAGATAAAAGACAATGGAAACACGTTTACCCGGAATCACCCCAGTTGGTTTAACATTAAATATTCTTATATGAAAACGTAGATATCAAATTTAGTTGGCACTACACGTTTCTGGAATAACATTCATCAGGTCGGCATACCAATGGGTACGAATTGTGCCCCTCTTCTAGCCGATTTATTTTTATACTCATATGAGTCGGAGTTTCTTCATAAGCTTGTAAAAGATAAGAAGACTTATGAGGCTAAAGCCTTTAATTTCACATACAGGTATATTGATGACGTTTTATCTATCAATAATTCTAGATTTGCAGAATTTCTTCCATTGATATATCCTCCAGAGCTGGAAGTTAAAGAGACCACCGATACAGCTTCGTCCGCATCATTTTTGGACTTATACCTCGAATTTGACGACAGTGGTCAACTCAGTACTATTTATGATAAGCGGGACGACTTCAATTTTAAAATCATAAATTTCCAAACATGTGCAGCAATATACCAGCTTCTCCTGCATATGGTGTTTACATCTCACAATTGATTCGCTATGCAAGGGACAGTAGCAATTATTCTGATTTCCTGAAACGTCATCTTCATCTGAGAAACAGGCTACTGGACCAGGGCTATAAAAAGATTCGCCTTATTCGATCTCTTAAAAAGTTTATATTCCGATACCAATATCTTGTCGAAATATATTCCGTCTCTGCAGAAAAAATTATAAGCGATGCATTTTAATATAGTGAAAATGTATAAAGATAAAGAAGTCAAAAATTTTTTTTGTCAATGTGTGACGTAAAAATATTTTTGACATTTACGTCACCGAATATGGTACTGCTTTGACAACTATTTTACCTATTTTGTTCCTGTATTTAAATACTGTTACAGTGACAGCCGGAACCTTTGAGCCGTAATGAGAGCGGGAGGTTTGGCGCCTTAAAATCTGATTCAACCCACCATTTCTTTAGAAATGCCTGTACCAAGTCAGGGTCATTACGGTTTTCACAGTTTTCCGGTTGTTGACTGATTTTGTCTGTTTATATAATTATGAGTTTTGACTTTCCCTTTGTAAGATTGTTCGGAGTTCGGTAATTTTGTTATTACCCTTATTTAAAGTCAAGAGATTGGAAAGCCAAATAATTTATAATATCTATATGAGCAAGAAAACCAAAAGGCTTAAAAGCGATGGCCAAAATCGGCTACGGTTTTATGTCTGAGGGAGGAGAACCTTAGTTTTATTAATAATTAATCTATTTAGGAACTGTAAATTTCAATCAAGTATATCTAATAACCCATGTCAGTTCCGAAATACTGACTAATTGGCGGATGATACCCCCGGGAACTAATAGTCCACCGGTAGAGGTATAGACTCCTTGAGCGTAGTTAAAACGTAGATATCAAATTTACATATGTATGTAGCATGCGATTTATTAATTATTAAAAATGCATGAATCAGATGTATTTTAGCAAAGAGATTAATTTCTTATTTCAATAAGGTAGTAATCTAAAGAATTAATAAGCAAACAATACCACACTGCTAGAAAATTTCCGAAATTAGATATAAAATGGGCATTTCAATAAATAGTGGCGGTGTTATAAAACTAGCTATATTGCCCGAAATCTAACAGATCCCATATATTAAACTTGTTACTGATATGCTTACAGACAACTACGTTTTCGTAGGTCTGTATAGACGAATGTCACTAGAAATATGCTAACTACTACTTACTTCTCTGAACCTTGTAAAGATTGTGAATAAATTCTCTAATATTTGTTCCATTTTATAGTAATTAATACAAGAAAAAAAAACAATTTTGAGGGAAAGTTTTCATAAAATTTTAAAATTAAAGTTAAATAGAGCCGTATGTAATAAAACAATTACTACACTTGTTGTACTCTGCTCCATAAAACCTCATATTGATCTCGTTCAAGTGCAGTAATTGTATAATATTGCTTAAAAAAATTCAGGCTTGAACTCAACCTGTGTTATATCAATTGGATATAATGTATATAATCAGAAATATAACTTGGGCAACAAGTACATCCAAGAAAGTAATTAATATACCGGTATTTTTGGAATTCCATAACAATTGCACGATTGATGTTTGGTCATTATAAACAAACGACACATACATATAGGGTCATTCTATAATAGTCATATTATATTCTGGGCATTGTTGTTTTGGGGACTATCTGAAAGAAACTTTGAAGACAAAGTCCTCATTATCAGCTGTAAATCGAAGAAAGACAGATAGTATAATGACAAAAAGACGAAACAAAGACAATGATACATCAAATACTAAACAGAAAACTATTAAGCGACAGGAACCCCGCTAAAAACGCGGGTGACCTGAAGTGCTCCGGGAGGGTTAACCGTTCTTGTTCAACTAGTGACACCCGTCGTTTTACTCATGCTTAATCTCCTGCAAAAAGTCCGAATAGATTCAACTCCGACCATCGGAACATATGCGTGAACGTAAAGTTTCGCTCTCAACGGGTCCTCCCATAACGAATAGTTTGTCAAGCAAAACCTCGAACATTTTGATGATGTCAGTTTCAGAGATCTGATCAAAAGGATATTTCCCATCCATATTGCTATGGCGATGCTATTAACAAAAATAAAAATATTAAAGCTGACGCATTTAAAGTCATTGAAAAGTATCATTCACAAAGGCTATAATTTAGAAACTAAAATAAACCATATGAGGCATATTTCATGGCTAATATATAGACATTTGGTAAATTCCGTATGTCAATCAAATCAGGACATCTATATTTAATTCGATATTTCCACACTCGAGGTGTGCACGCTACCAATCACAACACATATGAAGGTTGGTGGTGTCCCACGAAATTAATTACCTATTTGTTCTGTTCTTTGATGAAGACCATTTAATTTCTTTAAATATTTATGCCTTATTGACATCAAGTCTTCCATAAGGATAAGTGTTTTAGTCAGTAATCAGTTAACTACTAGCATTCATTGATCATGAGGGCCCGGGTGGCTCAATGAGCTAGGTAGTTCGATTACCTAACAACTCATACAAGCCTATCACCAATACGCGTGGGTTCGCGCCCGGCTTTGTAAATTACAAAAAGGGTGCACTCGACTCGCAGCCGCAAGTGATAAAGTTTACCAGTTGCTTGCCTATGGTCGATGGTTCTCTCCAGATTCTTCCACTACTAAAACTGGTTGCCATGATATAGCTGAAATATTGCTGAAAGTGACGTTAAATACCAACAATCAATCAAATCATTGATCATGCAATGCAATGTCCATGCTTATACTGTCGTTATATTTTGTGAATGTGTTTGGTTTAATTGGGTTGGTCTTTTATTGGTTGTTAACATTGGTAATGCTATTGGGGATACAATTAACAAGAGGTGCTAGGAATTCATTAGACCGGTCATATTTTTGCTTCTTTCCCCTGACGACGGAATTGTTGATTCTAACTTTTTTATGATTACACCTGAATAACATAGAAAGATAAAGGTGAACCTTTCGATTGATGTTCTTCATCTCTCAGTGAATATATGGTACCAAATGACGCTAACATTTAGTTGTTAATAATTCAATTCATTGTAATATTTTAAATATTGAATATATTCCTTATTCATTAAAAAACAGGATACATTTATATTGTGTAGTACAATTGTACTTGTAATATGTGGTTTTTTGTAATGTATTTATAGAACTTTATATTAATGTCACAACATAAAAATATGTCATCTCATTAACAAATATGAATACGAGTCCAATTGACATTTGACCTCTGACTGTGGAGCATTAGTCCTCGATGATATCATCCGTCCAGTAATCAGTGCTTTGACATTGACATAGTTTATTAGATAAATGTAATATTGAAATTTGTAATTTCCAATTAAGGTAATTATTATTAAAGCCAGGGCTGATCTTTCTCAGGAATGGATATATACCTTAGCCTATATGATCCGTTTGTCATAATCACATTCCGAACCTTTTCTCATTCATGACATAACAGGAGTAACACGACAGGTTCTGATAATGGAGCAGGAATTGCTTTCCCGTTTTTACATGTACTAGCAGGGTTCGTGTTGCTCATTTTATCAAATTACATGCCTTCACGGTTTTAGTTCCGAGTTGTGATATGCACTGCGATTTCTGTGCATAGGCGATGTCCAGACCGTCTTTACCTCCATGTCTTGTCGAGAGTATGATTTAAAAATGTATTTTGCGTTTATTTACGAATGTTGGTGTCCAAGACGATTTACATTACAATATGATTGTCGTGTCGTTTTAATCGTAACACAGAGGGTGTCACTAACGCTGCAAGAACTGCTAGCCATACCGGAGCATCTGTGCTAATCAATCTCCTCCCCCCACCCCCCACACACACCCAATATATTGGGACTCGTGTTGCTCAATATTTAATTTTCTACGTAGTGTTTTGTAAACCATTGATTGTCGTTTTGTCCATTTTTTGACAAGGAGCATCCGTGGTAATGATCGCATGGTAGTTGGATATACAATTACCTATGCAATTTGTGCATATTACCACTGAAGTTGTAAGTTCGAATCCCGCACAGGTTAGGTGTACTCTATACAGAATTATGTGATCAAGTTTGTCAGTGACTTGTGACAGGTCGATGGTTTTCGCCGAGCACTCCGGCTTCCTACACCAATAACACTGACCGCCACGATATGACTGAAATATTGTTGAAAGTGGCGTTAAACACCACCACCATAACCCTCTTTTTCACAATTGCATTGTTTGTCCTTACAAATTGTCTTTGGTATCTTCAATCTTTACTTAGATATTGTAAACTGTACCACTACATGTTTTTTATACGTAACTCAATAGGCGATTTGATATGGCAATCATCGTTAAGGTTGCATTTTTCTGCTAATGTTATTTTATAATACGTCCAGCTGGTTATTTAGTAATGAGTGATTTATTTTTGTAGATTACTGGTGGGATTCAGTCAAGAAAGTTTGATATATTAAACAATAAGAGAAATGTAGATATATAATAATATATATTTATTTATTTCATATTGATAAATGTAATTAAATAAATAATGAATGAAAAGAATGATAAAAATGATACAAAATGATACAAAAAATGTCTTTGGTACTTGAAGAGGATTTCTATTTTTCTTAATGACCTACAAAAGAAATTACTGTTTATTAAGATCATATTAATATAAACATTCTAGTAATTACAGATCATAGTGTATGTCGTTATGTCAAATGATAATACATATCTTCATTATGATAAATAAAAATGTGCAGAGTGAAATGGGAAGACTAATTATGAGGTAAAATGAATCGAGTATTCCTTATGGCATGGTAGATGCAAATTCAATGGAATTATGATATATTTTAATAGAAGAGTTTAATATGGAAACGAATTAAACAGCTAATTCCTCCGAAGCACGTGAATTTACCCCCGGTTTTTAGTGGGGTGCGTGTTACTCGATCTTTCGTTTTATATGTATGTTTTGTAGATCTTTGTTTGTCCTTTTGTTTATTTTCTTTTGGTCATTGTGTTGTTTGTTCTTCTTCGATTTATGACTTCTGTTTGCCCCTTTGGTATCTTTGGTTCCTAAACATCATACTTATAACGAGTAATTGTGTATTAAATACAGATCAATACATCAATAGATAATAACTCCGTAGACATTTGAAATGAGTACAGACAATAAAATGATGTATTCACCAGTTTTATGCATAACTAAGGTTTCTACAGTTTTTTTCTGTAATTCGTGGAATACATTTGAAAACATGTTAAACAAACAGTGCAATAGAATAGCTTACCATATTGATTCCATCCACCATTAAATCTAGAATTAGATCTCCATCCTCCTGATCTTCTGTTAAACATACCACCGATATTGTGTCTATTGTAGTGGTCATAGGAACCATATCCTACAGCTGCTCTTTTGTGTCCTGTAAACAAGAAACATAATATTATACAAAGGGTTTAAACAATGTTGGTTATGTGTCTATTTTTAAACTTCAAGCGGAATATAACATTCATTAGCTATTTCTGACAGACTTCCTTTAATATTACATATAGAACAAAACATTTGGCTCACGACATGCTATTATTTCATATAATTTTCATTATATATGGAAGCTAATATGATTTTGTCACCAAATTGTAATAATAACAAAAATCACAAAAATAATCCGTTTAAGCTAATCTCACACGCTAAATTTAAAATACAGATTCATCAACAATTATCAATATTGACATCTCACTACATGTGAGCTGCCGTTCATGTTTTTGCAACAACAAAAATAACTGCCATGACATTATGAATTCTAATGTAGTTGTTTAATATTCCTGGTTGGTGATTGGACAATGCTGTAATTATCAAAGTATCAATTCCACGGTTGAAATATCATGAGATATTTTTAGTATTTTAACCGATTACCGCTTACGTCATCTTGTCAATAATGTGGCAATACACATGATTACATTAGAATGGAGATAACTGTATTGTGTTTGACAATTGCACGGCATGAATTGTCGATCTAAACGTCAAAATACAATACATTTATCTCATAATTGACATAAATATGCAGATCGTCAATTGACATTCTAGATTATATTTTGCCATGAAACTTTTTCTGGTGAGACAATTCAAATTATTGACGAAAACTAAATAATTCCTAAGTGAGTATGCATATATAGATAGACGTCTGCACAGTAAACAATTTGTCAACATAATTTTGATCCCGATACCAAATTGATATATGTACTTATACATTACCAAGTAGATATAAAGAATACTTACGTCCATATCCCCCATGATGTCCGAGATTCCATCCACCGTTATCAAACAGACTGCCTCCTCTAGATTCCCATGTATTCCACGAGTTTCCTCTAATTGATGGATATCTGTTATAACTATTGTATCCTAAACCGGAAGCTACTGTTACCAACAGAGCAAGGGCGATAACTACTGCGACAGTGTTCATGGTTCTATAAAAGAATACGGTAACAATGCAATCAGTGATGACATTAAAAAAACAAATCTGATGAAAAAAACTTTCGTAGAGGATCAACCTATCTGCTTTCATATTAATTGAAAACTTATATATACTTAAAGTATGTGATAAATTAAATATAAAAAAGATATCAACCTGGTGTGCTTGCAAATGAGATTTGATTTGTTATTTTTGAAAAGGTAATATTCTAACTAATGCCATATATTAAGCTTTTAACTGTATCATATTGTATTGATATAAACAATTTCGCCTTACCCATCTGAACAGACAGCATTCTTCATAGATACGCCTATAGTGTACCTACCTGTTTGACTGTTGTGAAAGATTATGTCTAAAATTCCAACATTTGTTCCATTTTATAGTAATTCAAACAAGGAAAAGAACCAAATCAGGGGAAAATAAATCCAAAAAATTTGACGATTGTGACTCAAAATATAATGTATGACGTGTTAATATGTATTAATAATGACATTATATTGTTGTTTTAAAGTCATACTGTATAATTTATGCATGACGCCACATATCTTTCACACATTAGAATTACATGTAGATCACTGAACCATTGATATGTATATTACTATTTCCTTAACTTTTCCTAATGGTAGGGTTTTAGTAATTAAATATATACACACAATTTCAGTACAGAAAACATTGACGATCTTTATATATACACGGCATTAATATATTTTGTAAGAAAGGTACTTGTGTAACCTTTACTGCAAAGATGAAATTGTATTTGATTTGCAATCAACATACCAAATGTCTTCCCGATCATCAATGCATCTGTGCGATTATTGTTGCGGGTAGATAATTCCCGTAGATACCCTGTACTAATAGCACTGCAATATGTAAGGCGCATAGTCCAATTTACAACACTGGGTACTGGTAATGGTTCCCATAGCTCAAACGCATAGGGCTGCTGAGCGGGTCCGTTGATAGTGGAAAGAGGATCACTGTGAATGGGAGGGGATGTCGGGATATAATACGCCTAGCATGACCGTGGACTATAGTCTTTAACGTGCTTGGAGATTGTCACAATCCTAGTACGCTAAATATCTATTTTGTAGATTTCGAAAAAAGAGTAGGTGCATTTTAGTCGTTACGCAAAAATAAATACTTTCGTCTCTACCGACCTCTCCATTCTTTTTCAGTGGCAGTCAAATGTCGTGAGTTACACGGTTAACTCATCCCTTCCCTCATATCTATATATTATATATAATTGAAATTGTTCTCGTTCTTATCATAGCTGACATATTGTTTACATGGCGTTAAACAATAATCAGTCGATCAAGTAATTCGGAAAAATATATTATTATGAAGAACTTTTGGAAAATTGACAGAAAACAAACAATGAAGCAAATTAATTTTGTAAAGTCAGAATTAATAATAGGTATAAACCATTGAACACAACCACATACATGTACATGTAAAACAACGTTTATCATAACACTATAACATTGTTTCTATGATAAAAGTGACAAGATAGTTCTTGTTCCTTAAGCTATCGACCATTTATTTTGATTATACCATTATATTGTGTTAATAATATTTCGATTAACTTCTAACTTGATAACGGAATTAACTACAAATAAGGTATTTATAAAATAAATGCTTAAAAATGGTTCTCATTGATAGGCCTAATTCACGAACATGAAGTGGATACTGTGAATAAAAACCTAACACGCATTATAAATCTTAAAGAAACATTGGACAGGGCAATTGTAGAATGATGTAAAGCTGAGGAAATTCCTCTGGAGGCCTTTGGGAAAATTGACAATCCAGATATAAAACATGACCACTGTAAAACAAACAGAAAACAAAAGTAATTAAAACGAACCGATATCGTTTCATGGTCACATGTGACTGTGGTCGTGATGTCATTATTCGTTAAGACTAATATAAGAATTTTACAGCCTTATTACAAGACAACCTTACTAAATAAATGTTGGAGAAAATCGAAGGGACAATCATGAGTGGACAATTCAGAGACACTGCCAACATCGTGCACACAAGACACAGGACAAAGTTAATCAAAACAAAAAGCATAACACAACAACAAAATCTAAAAAGAGGAGACACATCCATTGTATGGGTATGGTGGTGGCCATATAATTCAAATTACAAATGCTACAGCGGAGTTGTCCCTCCTTGTCATTGGATGGCAACGTGGAAGGTATATAAACAAACGTCCATTACCATATATATTAATATGCATTTATGATTTACTACACTCAAAAATAAAATACATGCTTACATATACAATAACAGAGTAATGGTCTTTAACCAACATATTCCATCTTCCTAGCTAGTAGTCAGTTAACGACGAACATTAGCCATGCTTCTGTACTGTCCATGTTTATAATATCAATCGTTTGTGTGATAGTGTGTGGTCTTGTTGAGTGGAAGAGAATATGTGCAGGTTAACCATTACGGAACATCTGTGTCACAAATGACCACGGATATGTACTTGTCTTGAACACTTTCCGGTCCTTTCCTCGTGCACGGGGTGTGTAACTAGAGTAAAACGACGGGCACCACTAGTGAAGCAGGAATTGCTTAGCCCTCCGGAGTACCTGAGTCCTCCACCCCCTGGTCTTAGATGGGGTTTGTGTTATTCGATCCTTCGCTTTATGCGTAATGTTTTGTAGGTCGTTGTTTGGCCTTTTGTCCTTTTCTTTTCTTTTGACCATTGTCTTGTCTGTCCTTCGATTTACAGATTCTGCTGGCCCCTTTGGTATCTTCAAACTCTCCTTATCGATTGTTTATATCTGTTTTTCCGTTGAAGATCCAATTATCAAGAAACGTAGGCTTTGAATCCCATTAACCGGTAAAGCCCTCGTTAAAACAACCATCCTCGGGGTGAAAACTTCCGATGTTCACCTCATATGAAGGCAATAATTGTACTCTTTACGTTTTTTGAAAATGATTCATGATATCCTTATATTCTGATTTTCAATTCAAATTAAACACTAAAATGTTCGTATAAGCTAATGTTAGGCATAAATCAAATATGTTTTATTACACATTATTTGTAATATAATATAAATTTGAATATTAGCCGTATGTACTTTTCATGTAGAAAGTTATCTGAAAATTTCACTAAAATTTTGAAATCAACATGACGCTTATATAAATGTTGCAAGATATGATAGATTTACTTTTTTAGTTTGATAGTACAAAACAGTTGAATGTTGATATTCATATCCCCATATTATGCAAACACTTATCATATGATATGCAGATTTCAATTCATTTCTACCAAATGACAACACGACCTTTATATAGAGACATAAGAAAAAGTTTGAAGATACCAAAAGGGATAACCAGAAGCTGCAAATCGAAGGACAGACAACACAATTGTTAAAAGCAAATACACAAAAGGACAAACAATGATCTACAAAACACGAACGGAAAACTAAAGATTGAGCAACACAAACCCCTTTACCAATCCGGGGATGTGTGCATGTGTGCTCCAGAAGGGAAAGCAGTCCCTGCACCACTATTGGCATCCGTCGTGTTACTAAGCCATGAATGAAGAAAGGACCGAACTGTGATTATGACAAACGGAACTTGTACAATAATACCTCTAGCAATGTTATTGTAAAGGCAGTCTCTAATATCAGCTACATATCGCTGTTAGATGTCGCTGATACAGACCGATGTTACAAGCTGATGTTTTTGCAGTTCTTTAAGAATTATAACATCATTATTTTACAACTTAGATGCATTACTGTTGAAACAAAAGAAGTTGTCCGTATGGGATATAACGGTTTCTTTTTCCGCATTCGTACTCAGACGAAGGCCTTGGTTCAGTGATCTACATGTAATTATTATGTATGACAGATATAGCGCTTCATGCCTCAATTATAATATAATAACCTTAAGACAATAATATGTCACTATTAATACATATTATAACGTCATATGTCATATTATCAACCACAGTCGTCATATTCTGGGATTTATTTCTCCCCCGATTTGGTTCTTTTCCTTGTTTTGATTACTATAAAATGGAACAATTATTAGAGATTTAACACACAATCTTTACAAGATTTACACAAGTAAGTATCATTTAACGTGCAGGAATGTCGCCTCTTTTATATAAGTAAGAAAACATTTTCGTCTGTAAACGGTTAAGGAAAAGTTTAATATAGGATCAGTTAGATTGTTGCACTTTAGAAATAAAGAAATGATACTATTTATAAAGAGCCTCTTTTAGATATACAATGCATTAGTCAATGGGTAATGCTTGACTAACTAGCTATATCATGGCGAAAACAAGTTACATTTCTAAGATATGATAATTACCAAATTGACACACGCTTAGTTAGAGTTATTTTAGTGCTAGCTCATTGACAAAGCAATCCACGAGTAGGCCTACCGCTTCATTCTTACACATTATCCTGTTTCTGACCAACCAATCTTTTGTCTTATTCCTTAACACTGCGGGCTTTTTATAGAACAATGAACACTGTCGCAGTAGTTATCGCCCTTGCTCTGTTGGTAACAGTAGCTTCCGGTTTAGGATACAATAGTTATAACAGATATCCATCAATCAGAGGAAACTCACGGAATACATGGGGATCTAGAGGAGGAAGTCTGTTTGATAACGGTGGATGGGATCTTGGACATCATGGCGGATATGGACGTAAGTATTCTTATTCGCTTGTTTTAAAATGGTTTTGTTTAAAATTAGATAACATACCAATTGTGTTTAATATCAAGATTATGACCAAATATCCAATGACTTATTGACACATTGTGTACTTAGATTCAATAGCAAATCCCTCTTAAAATACATTTTAAATGCAATTAATATCTGCTAATATCTAAATGACTATTTACATGATCATTTAAACATATATTCAGTTTTCGACAATACATTTAATTACATGTACGCATTACCTGAGAAAACAAAATAAAAGGTAAAGAAAAGAATAAATTGTTCCAAATTAAAAATTTGTTCTCGATATATTTCATGAAAACTAAAAGATTTGGCAATATTGATATCAACACTTTCGACAATTCTTATCTATAAAGACAGATCTAAGTTATATATCAAATTAGTCTTGAGTGTTTATGGACGATCATTATGTTTAAACCTGTTTAGGCCCTTTAGTTGTATTGATCCCAAAGATTTTAAAATTAATTGGATTTCCAATTGTTCGATTTTGAGCGTACCTGATGGAGGCTATTCCTGAAAAGCGTCGTGGGTACTACGTTTTTATTACGTTAATTCAAGAAGTTTCAACAGTTATTGTGTTTATATATAGGGGCCGTGGTGGTCGTGATCGTATAATAGCTGGATATACAAATACCTGTGCAATCAATACCTATAACCACTAAATTTGTAAGTAGGAATCCCGTTCATGGCAATGTGTACTCGATGCAACTGTATGCGATGAAATTTGTCAGTTTACTCCTGGTATTCCGGTTTCCTCCACCAATAAAATTGATCGTCACGATAAAACTGAAATATTGTTGAAAGTGGTGTTAAACATCATAACCCTAACACTATATATATATTTGGACAAATGTTCTGTTCTGTGTGTAATATTGAAGGATAAAACTATTAATTAATATCCGATTGAAGTCAAAATAAACATAAATAACCAACAACTGTGTTTAATCTTATTGTATAATATTATGCTTCTTGTTTACAGGACACAAAAGAGCAGCTGTAGGATATGGTTCCTATGATTCATACAATAGACACAATATCGGTGGTATGTTTAACAGAAGATCAGGAGGATGGAGATCTAATTCTAGATTTAATGGTGGATGGAATCAATATGGTATGTTATCTTTCGCATTATTTTTGCTTTCACATATATTTCACACATTTCACGAACTACAGAAAGTTGTAGAAAATAAAATTATATAGAATATCAGTTTAATGTTTGTACTGATTTCAAAAGCATACCAAAACTTTATCAGAGTTGAAATCATATGATGCATTCATCTGCGTTAGACACACAATGGCAGCCAAAAAATATTCTAGTGTATAATTTCGTTTCATAATTTAACTCGTTCATTAAGCTATACCAAAACCATATGGACTTTTAGCACGACTTTGCAAATTATACAATTGCAATTTCACTATTCACATGGTAATTATGTTTAAAAAGTATATAGTATCATTTAACGTTACGATATATTAATATATGATCCATCATTACTAGACTGTTTATATTAATAAACTATATTTTGTTTTGTAGGTTATTAAGAGAAATAGAAATCCACTTTATCTACATCTACAAAAGACAGTTGTTATTGTTCTTCATATTATAAACTCATTATTTATTTAGTTACTTTTATAAAATAAATGTATATTAATATATATCAGTATTACTATTATTGTTGCCAACATCAAGTTTTCATTCCTGAATCACAATAACACCCAAAACAATCATTACTAAACAAAATGTTGGTCTAGAATAGAACAAAAAATAACAGCAGTACAATGTAACCTGTAGCAACACATACAAAATCCTCTTTCGAGTGACATATAAGATGCACTCCGTGGGAATAATACAGATAGCTAAGAACAATTTGACAATACCAAAGGGGTAATCAGAAGCCGTAGATTGACGGAAAGACAACACAATGGCTAACATACAAAAACAGACAAATAATGGTCAGCAAAACATTTCAAAGAAAACTACAGCTTGCCTAACACGAGATCCACTAGAAGATGAACGGATAATTAGCCCCTGCTTCACTAGTGGCACCTATTGTGTAACTCTTGATACATAAGTCGTAGATAAGTCTTGAAAGAGAATAAAATGATAGGATTTTGACTTCGACACACAGAAAATATTCATGGTCATCTATATTAGTAGTCAATACAACTAAGCAATTGTCTTGTGCCCAATACTGCTTGTGTCTCTGAATTATCCATTACAGATGACTTTCTGGACGCAAAAAGATGCCCCTCCTTGTCATTATATAAAATAATCCTTATTGTATATAAACAAATGTCCATTACCGTATGCATTATATACATTTAGGATTTACTACATTGTCAAAGAAAATCCAGGCTTACATTAAAATTACAGAGAGTAATGCTTTTTAACCAGCAAATTATACCTTCCTATCAAATAGTCAGTTAGCTACGATCCTTGATCCTGCGACTGTTCTGTCTATTGTTATGCTCTCAATAATGTTTCTGATAGTCTGTGGTCTTGATAAGTGGAAGCGAATCTAGTAGGTTTCTAGTCGATTGTTTATATTGTATTGCCGTTTGAAATTCCACCATCGATGGTGTAATGATTAGCGTGCTCACCTCAAGCGTGGTAGATTGTGGGTCCGAATCCCGAGCGGGTCAAACCAACTACTATGAAATTGACATGTATTGCTTCTCGCCATGATATACTGATGGAGTGGGCGTTAAGAAACAATCACTCACTCACTGACTCATGAGAGGGAGGCTTTGAGTCCCATTAACGGGTTAGCTGCCGCCACATTGTTGTGTCTGTCTGAAGACAAAATCTGCATTGATGACGTGATAAGTAGTGACCTTTTTCATGTTCAATGATCTTATGTGAGAGGCTATCGTTGGTTTTGTTGATATTGGTGGAATTGTTGACCATCACCGTTTCGACTTTCTTTCCATAATATAAAGATAAGGTAGCTCATCTCTCAGTAGATGTACAGCACTAAGTGATTATAACATTAAATTATTTCTTCATTCTATATTCCACAGCATAAATAGAAGGGCATTGTCGATGAATCAGTTGAGTTTAAGTAAATATGTTATTCTTGTACCATTCAAAATATGCAATCGTTTATAGGTTAAATATTTCCATGATATCTAATATGTATATATACATTAGTGCGCAGGACGTGTTTCTGGAATATCCATTATCGAGTGCGTTCATAGTTCCAAGATTGGAATGCTAAATAACGCATACGTTTTTGTGAACCAGTAAACTAAAGGGCCTAAGCAGGTACCTATGGAGATTAACCTTAGAAACAAATAAATAAATTGTATTTATAGAAACTGTGAAATTCAAACATAAATATTTCTAATAATAACTTAATTAAAAAATATCATATCAATTTTGAAATATATAGTTTGTTATCATGTACCTACGTTTAATGTATTAGTTACTAACTGATTCTTATATGAGATGACACCAACATGTCTACATCAGATACATTCAGAACATGAGCTATGTTTAAAAAAATGAAAATAATCTAGAGACATTTTATATTGTATAATACATCTGTCTTGTAATAATCGATATATTTAGAAATATGTATGTATGTCACAAAAAGATGTAATCTCATAAATTATATTTAAAATAAATGAACACAAGATACTATATTTATACTGTTATTGTATAGTACTTGTAATAATCGGGTTTTCCCCATGTATTTATATAAATTTGTGTTTAATATGTCAAAAACATATGTCATCTCATTCATAAATATGTGACCTTCATACCTTGTACATACTCCATTATCTACAACTGCCATAAATAATTATTGTGGCTTACTTTTTTTTGAAGATGGATGATCCTTTCCATATTAAATTTTCTATTCAAATTAAACACTGAAATGTATTTAAGTTAAATCAAATCAAATAGATTCCTTACCAATTATCTGTGAAACAAATCTAGATTTGAGTATTAACCTTCTTTTATTATTCAGGTCAAAAGTGGTCTAAAAATTCCCACCAACATTTTGAAATCAACATGATGCTTTTTCTTCTCTAAATACTGCAAATTATGGTCGGTTTACTTTAAATTAAGGAATTGTTTTCCTTTGATAGTGAAAAAACCAGTCGAATTATTATATCTCTATTATCATCTATTATGAAAACACCTATCACGATAAAGGTCTGCTTGTCTTTGAATAAGAAGAGTCTCAAGCAATTCAACTGTTCACGCCAAAAGACATCCTCTGAAAATATCCCAAAAGTGAAATCACACGAGGGATTCGTCTGTCATGTAGTCAGTTTTTCGGTATTGACATGCTATTGTTTTTCTTTTATATTTTATTATGCAATTTTAATGTTCACATATAATGCAATTATTACTAAAACTAAAGATCATCTTAAAGAGGATTATGTACCTTAGATGATTGTGGGTAGCTTGCTTATGTCCTTTGGTTTTCTTTCTCACAATTACTTTTGATGTTACTTGGCTGAATCCGTGTTTTGGCAATGACATATAGTTTATTAGATATATTTTTTTATAGTAATTTGCAGTTTCCAGTTAATGTAATTATTAATAAAGCTAAGGGCCAGCTTCCGCGCGTGTATAATTACCTTAGCCAGAATATTCCGTTTGTCGTAATCACAATCCGGACCTTTCCTCATTCATGACTTATCGCCGGGTTTGTAAGAAGAGTAGCATGACATTTGCCTACCATTCAGGTGCACCCGTACATGTACTAGCAGTGTTCGTGTTGTTCATCTTTTCTAATTATATGTGTTCGCGTTTTTAATTCCGTTTTGTGATGTACGTTTCAATTTCTGTGTATAAACCGTTTCCAGTTCATGCGGTGTTCGCGTCGTTTTAGCCATAACATGGAGGATATCACAAGCAGAAAAGGAATTGTTAACAGTTCCAGTGCACCTGAGAGCAGGACGCCCCCGGTATATTAGTGTTCTTGTTGCTCAATATTTAGTTTTCTGTGTAGTGTATTAGATCATTGCTTGTCTTTTTTGCAATTTTATTGTCTGTCCTTCGATTAACGAATTGTCTTTGTTATCTTCAAGCTTTTCTGAGATATCTAAAACGTTTTCACTGCATGTTTCTATAAGAAATGCAGTAGAAGATTTGATATGACTGTTAAAGGTTGCATTGTTCTGTTAATGTTGTTTCATATTTCAGTTCATCTTTATATTTAGGGTGATTTATTTTGTAGAATGTTATTTTTATTTCGAGTGAGTGATTGTGTAATGCCTAACGCAGTAATTTTGCAGCTATATCATGGCGAGAACAAGTTAATTTTCAATGAGATGATGATGAGCTCGGCTTTCTACTAGACAAACATGCTAAGTTGGATTTTAATAGTGCCAGCTCACTGAAACAACAGTCCGCGGATAGACATGTCACTCC
This sequence comes from Bathymodiolus brooksi, assembly GCA_963680875.1. Lineage (NCBI taxonomy): Eukaryota > Metazoa > Mollusca > Bivalvia > Mytilida > Modiolidae > Bathymodiolus > Bathymodiolus brooksi. The sequence continues at coordinate 56,104,166 of OY804577.1, forward strand.
ACTCGGACACATTATCCTGATTCCGAACCAACCAGTCTGTATTCTTTCTTTTCAGTATTTCCTATTTCTCCTTAGTTCTGCGTGCTCAGCGGAGAAGTAATAAATACCAATTTGATATTATTTGGAATTACCTGATCGGGGCTCGAACTCAAGACGAGCACGCTAACCACTACACCGCCGATGCTCTATATTTCGATTTGGTATACAATAAGAGAAATACATATATATAGTAAAATATATTTATTTAATATTAATGAATGTAATTAAATAAATAATGAATGAACAGAATGATAAACAACAACAACAACTGTCTTTGGTACTTGAAGAGGATTTCTATTTTTCTTAATAACCTACAAAAGAAATGATAGTTTATTAAGATGACATTAATATAAACATATTCTAGTAATTACAGGTCATAATGTATATTGTTATGTAAAATGATAATACATATCGTCATTAAGATTGATAAAAATGTACATAGTGGAATGTGAAGACTAATTGTGATATAAAGCGAATTGAGTAAAAACATCTTGCTTCATAATCCCTCGCATACTTCCTGTCATCAAAAAGCGTACTCGAATTATACGTATTTCGCTGAAGTTTGCATGTGTGTTTTTTCTCTAGCACCAATTGGTTATAATGTCAGATGTAGTTTATATCAGTATATGTCAATGTATGTATATCATGTAAATAACGGAGACGGCGACCAACATTGTGCCCGATCCTTTTGTCTTGTCTATGACATATACATGTGTTTAAAACTAAATGAATCGAGAATTCCTCATGACCTGGTATTTCAAACTCAATATCAATATGATATATTTTAATGAACGATTATTATTTGGACAGGAAATTTAACATTACGATTATAGCGAGTAATGTTTAACTTTTAACACTTTCACTAGTCATATATTTCTGTTGTAATTGTGTGTCAAATACACATGAATACATAAACAGATTTCAAAGTTTGGAAATGAGTGCAAGCAATTAAATGATGTTTTCACCAGTTTTATACATAATTAATTGTCTGCCGTTTTTTTTCTGTTATTCGTGGGATATATATGAAAACAAATAGAGCTTGCAGTGCAGGAGAATAACTAAGCTTACCATATTGATTCCATCCACCATTAAATCTAGAATTAGATCCCCATCCTCCTGATCTTCTGTTAAACATACCACCGATATTGTTTCTATTGTAGGGAAAATAGGAACCATATCCTACAGCTGCTCTTTTATGTCCTGAAAAACAAGAAACATAACATTATACAATAGGTTTAAACAATGTTGTTGATTATATATTTATTTTAACTTCAACCGAAATATCACATTCATTAGCTTTATCTGCCAGAATTCCTTCGATATTACACATAGAATATTTCCCCACGACATATATGGAAGCTGATATAAACAAAAGCAAATTTGTTATCACAACATAGTAATATTTGTATTAAAACAAAAATCACAACAATAGTCCGTTGAATTCTAAATACAGATTCATCAAAAATTATCAATATCGACATATCATTACATGTCAGTTACCGTTACTGTTTTTGCTAAAAGAATATGTTATGACATTATGAATAGACTTGAAATAAAGTTTTCTCTGATGAAACTGAATTCAAAGTATCGACGAAACCTAAAAAAATCCTAAGTGATCATGAATGTAAATACAGACGTCGGCAAAGTAAACGATTAATGAATAAGTTGTCGGATAGCTTGGCATAATGTTAATCACGATACCAATTAATATAGTATGTACATATGCCCTATAGAGCTGCTGACAAATAATACTTACTTCCATATCCTCCATGATGTCCGAGATCCCATCCACCATTGTCAAATAGACTCCCTCCTCTAGATCCCAATCTATTCCACGAGTTTCCTCTGGTTGATGGATATATGTTATTACTATTGTATCCTAAACCGGAGGCTACTGTTACTAACAGAGCAAGGGCGATAACTACTGCGACAGTGTTCATAGTTCTATAAATAAATAAAGCGAAAATGCAATCAGTGGTAACATTGAAAAAAACAAATCTGTGAAAAAAAAACTTTCGTAGGGGATGATCCAATCTGCTTTCATATTAATTGAAAACTTATATATATTTAAGGTATGTTATCAATTAAATATAAAAAAAGATATCAATCTGGTGTGTTTGCAAATGAGATTTGATTGTTGTTGTTGTTGAAAAAGTAATAGTCTAACTAATGCCATATATTAAACTTTTAACTTATACGTTGATATAAAATAAATGTCGCCTTACTCATCTGAATAGACAACATTCCTAATAGATACGCTTATATGGTACTTACCTGTTTGACTGTTTTGAAAGATTATGTCTAAAATTCCTAAAAATTGTTCCATTTTATAGTAATTCAAACAAGGTAAAGAACCAAATAGGGGAAAAATAAATCCCAGAATGTGACGATTGTGGCTCAAAATATAATGTATGACGTGTTAATATGTATTAATAATGACATTATTTTGTTGTTTTAAAGTCATACTGTATAATTTATGCATGACGCCACATATCTTTCACACATTAGAATTACATGTAGATCACTGAACCATTGATATGTATATTACTATTTCCTTACCCTTTCCTAATGGTAGGGTTTTAGTAATTAAATATACACACAAATTCAGTACATAAAAGGTTGATGATCCTTATATGCACACGTCATTAATATATTTAGTAAGAAAGGTACTTTTGTAACCTTTACTGCAAAGATGAAATTGTATTTGATTTGCAATCAACATACCAAATTTCTTCCGGAACATGAATGTATCTGTGAGATTACTGTTGTGGGTAAATAATTCCTGTAGATGCCCTGTAATAATAGTACTGCAATATGTAAGGCGTATTGTCAAATTTACAACACTGGGTACTGGTAAGGTTCCCATAGCTCAAACGCATAGGGCTGCTGAGCGCCTCCATGGATAGTGGAAAGAGGATCACTGTGAATGGGAGGGGATGTCAGGATATACTACGCATAGCATGACCGTGGACCATAGTCCGTAGCGTACTTGGAGATTGTCACACTCCTAGTACGCTAAATATCTATTTTGTAGATTTCGAAAAAGAGTAGGCGCATTTTAGTCGTTACGCAAATAAATAATTTCGTCTCTACCGACCTCTCCATTTTTTTCAATCAATCAAGTTATTTTGAAAAATAAATCATTATGAACAACTTTTTGTAAAATTGACAGAAAACAAACAATGAAGCAGATTCATTTTGTAAAGTAAGAAATAATAATAGGTATAAACCATCGAACACAACCACATACATGTACATGTTAAACAACATTTATCATAACACTATCAAATTGTTTCTATGATAAAAGTGACAAGATTGTTCTTGTTCTCTACGTTATCGACCATTTATTTTGATTATAACTTGATATTGTGTTTATATTATTTCGATTAACTTCTAACTTGATAACGAAATTAACTACAAATATGGTATTTATATAAAAAGAAATGCTTAAAAGTGGATCTCATCGATAGGCCTAATTCACGAACATGAAGTGGACACTGTCAACAAAAACCTAACACCCATTATAAATCTTAAAGAAACATTGGACAGAGCAAATGTAGAAGGATGTAAAGCTGAAAGGAAATTCCCCTGGAGACCTTTGGGAAAATTGACAATCCAGATATAAAACACGACCACTGTAAAATAAATAGAAAACAAAAGTTATTAAAACGAACCGATATCGTTTCATGGTCATTATTGGTTAAACTAATATAAGAATCTTCCAGCCTTATTACAAGACAACATTACTAAATAAACGCTAGAGAATATCGAATGGACAATCATAAGTGGACAATTCAGAGACACTGCCAACATTGGGCGCACAAGACACAAGACGAAGTCAATGAAAACAAAAAGAATAACACAAAACAGAAAACTATAAAGATGAAACACAAAATTTGCATGGGTATGATGGTGGCCATATAATTCCAATTACAATTGTTAAAGCGGAGTTGTCCCTCCTTGTCATTGTATGGCAACGTGGAAGGTATATAAACAAACGTCCATTACCATATATATTAATATACATTTATGATTTACTACACTCAAAAATAAAATACATGCATACATTTACAATAACAGAGTAATGATGTTTTGCCAACAAATTATATCTTCCTAGCTAGTAGTCAGTTAATAAAGGTAATAACAAAATTACCGAACTCCGAACAATCTTACAAAGGGAAAGTCAAAACTCATAATTATATAAACAGACAAAATCAGTCAACAACCGGAAAACTGTGAAAACCGTAATGACCCTGACTTGGTACAGGCATTTCTAAAGAAATGGTGGGTTGAATCAGATTTTAAGGCGCCAAACCTCCCGCTCTCATTACGGTTCAAAGGTTCCGGCTGTCACTGTAACAGTATTTAAATACAGGAACAAAATAGGTAAAATAGTTGTCAAAGCAGTACCATATTCGGTGACGTAAATGTCAAAAATACTTTTACGTCACACATTGACAAAAAAAAATTCTTGACATATTTGACTCTTTATCTTTATACATTTTCACTATATGAAAATGCATCGCTTATAATTTTTTCTGCAGAGACGGAATATATTTCGACAAGATATTGGTATCGGAATATAAACTTTTTAAGAGATCGAATAAGGCGAATCTTTTTATAGCCCTGGTCCAGTAGCCTGTTTCTCAGATGAAGATGACGTTTCAGGAAATCAGAATAATTGCTACTGCCCCTTGCATAGCGAATCAATTGCGAGATGTAAACACCATATGCAGGAGAAGCTGGTATATTGCTGCACATATTTGGAAAATTTATGATTTTAAAATTGAAGTCGTCCCGCTTATCATAAATTTTAGTACTGAGTTGACCACTGTCGTCAAATTCGAGGTATAAGTCCAAAAATGATGCGGACGAAGCTGTATCGGTGGTCTCTTTAACTTCCAGCTCTGGAGGATATATCAATGGAAGAAATTCTGCAAATCTAGAATTATTGATAGATAAAACGTCATCAATATACCTGTATGTGAAATTAAAGGCTCTAGCCTCATGAATCTTCTTATCTTTTACAAGCTTTTGAAGAAACTCCGACTCATATGAGTATAAAAATAAATCGGCTAGAAGAGGGGCACAATTCGTACCCATTGGTATGCCGACGACCTGCTGAAACAGTGTCCCTCCAAAGGAGACAAATATGTTATCGATGAGGAACTCCAGCATACTGATCACTTGTTCCTCGGAGTAGCATGTTTTACCTTTATGAATTTTGTTTGAAAAATATGTGGAATTGTAGCCTAACACAACAAATTTTGAGCCATAGTTTCTATGACTAAAAGCTTTATGAATTGTTTCTTTTAAGCGGGTTTTTAATTTGTCATGCGGTAGGGTGGTATATAGAGTTGAAAAATCAAAGGTTTTGATGGAGGATAACTGAGAGAAAGATCTTGATTTCAGGTTATCCAAAAGATCTTTAGAGTTTTTCAAAATCCACATGTGATTAACGACAAGCATTGGCCATGCTTCTGTACTGTTCATGTTTATATTATCAATCATTTTTGTGATAGTGTGTGGTCTTGTTGACTGGAAGAGAATCTGTGCAGGTTAACCATTATGGAACATCTGTGTCACAAATGACCACGGATATGTTTCACTTGTCGTAATCGCTTTCCGGTCCTTTCCTCGTGCATGACTTGTCACCGGGTTTGCAACTAGAGTAACACGACGAGTGCCACTAGTGAAGCAGGAACTGCTTAGCGTTACGGAGCACCCGAGTTCACCCCCGGATATTAGTGGGGTTCGTATTACTCGATCCTTAGTTTTATGTTTAATGTTTTGTAGATCGTTGTTTGTCCTTTTGTCCTTTTTTCTTGTGGTCATTGTGTTGTCTGTTCTTTGACTTACAGATTCTGCTTACCCCTTTGGTATCTTCAAACTCTCCTTATCGATTGTTTATATCAGTTTTTCCGCTGAATATCCAATTATCATGAAACGTAGGCTTTGAATCTCATTAACCGGTAAAGCCCTTGTTAAAACAACCATCTACGGGGTAAAAACTGTCGATGTTCACCTCATATAAAGTCAATAATTGTATATTGTTTACGTTTTTTGAAAATGATTCATTCTTTCATTATTTTTCCTTATTTCCTGATTTTCAATTCAAATTCAACGCTAAAATGTTCCTATATGCTAATGGTAGGCATAACTCAAATATTTTTTATTACAAATTATTTGTAATATAATATATATTTGAATATTAGCCGTATGTACTTTTCATGTAGAAGGTTATCTAAAAAGTTCACTAAAATTTTAAAATCAACATGATGCTTATATAAATGTTGCAAGATATGATATATTTACTTTTTGTAGTTTGATAGTACAAAACAGTTGAATATTTATATTCATATCCCCATATTATGCAAACACTTATCATATGATATGCAGATTTCAGTTCATTTCCACTAAATGACAACACGCCCTTTATATAGAGATTTAAGAAAAGTTTGGAGATACCAAAGCAGCTGTAAATCAAAGAAAGAAGACAGACAATACAATGGTTAAAAGCAAATATACAAAAAGACAAACAATGATCTACAAAACACAAACGGAAAACTAAAGATTGAGCAACACAAACCCCATTAACAATCCGGGGATGTGCACATGTGCTTCGTAATGGCAAGCAGTCCCTGCACCACTATTGGCATCCGTCGTGTTATTCTTGCTACAACCCAGTGATAAGTCATGAATGAGGAAAGGACCGAACTGTGATTATGACAAACGGAACTTGTACAATATTACCTCTAGCAATGTTATTGTAAAGACAGTCTCTAATATCAGTTACAGATCGCTGTTATATGTCGCTGATACAGACCGATGTTACAAGCTGATGTTTTTGGAGTTCTTTAAGAATTTGACCAATGTTGTAATATGAAAATTAGGTAAACACGTTAATAAACATAGCTGTTCTCACGACTTTTCTTTTTATAATATAAATTATAACATCATTACTGTACAACTTAGATGCATTACTGTTGAAACAAAAGAAGTTGTCCGTATTGGATATAACGGGTTTCTTTTTCCACATTCGTACTCAGGCGAAGGCCTTGGTTCAGTGATCTACATGTAATTATTATGTATGACAGATATAGCGCGTCATGCCTGAATTATAATATAATAACCTTAAGACAATAATATGTCACTATTAATACATATTATAACGTCATCTGTCATAGTATCAACCACAGTCGTCATATTCTGGGTTTATTTTTTCCCGACTTGGTTATTTTCCTTGGTTTGATTACTCTAAAATGGAGCAAAAGTCAGAGATATTATACACAATCTTTACAAGATCTACACAGGTAAGCATCATTTATATAAATAAGAGAACATTTTCGTCTGTAAACGGTTAAGTGAAAAGTTTAATATAGGATTAATTAGATTGTTGCACTTTACAAATAAGAAATCACACTATTTATAAAGATGCTTTTATTTTAGATATGCAATGAATCAGTCAATGAGTAATGTTTGCCTAACACAATTGTAAAGCTACATTTCTAAGATATGATAATTACCAGACTGACACACGCTTAGTTAGAGTTATCTTAGTGCTAGCTCATTGAAAAAACAATTCACGAGTAGGCATGCCGCTTCATTCTTATACATTATCCTGTTTCAGACCAACCATTATTTTGTCTTATTCCTTAACACTGCGGACTTTGCGCAGAAACAACAAATACCAATTTTTAGTATGTCGTTTAACCCGAAACCCCACACTTACAATAACATCACGGATGCTGTTGAAGTCAATAGTATATCACAACCATTTATATATATATATAAGTTTTTAATATGTAAGCAGCAACGAGGGTTTCTTATGGATATTTCTTTATTTATTTTTTTAATTTATTGTATTTTCCTTTAATCTTTTATAGAACAATGAACACTGTCGCAGTAGTTATCGCCCTTGCTCTGTTGGTAACAGTAGCTTCCGGTTTAGGATACAATAGTTATAACAGATATCCATCAATCGGAGGAAACTCACGGAATACATGGGGATCTAGAGGAGGAAGTCTGTTTGATAACGGTGGATGGGATCTTGGACATCATGGCGGTTATGGACGTAAGTATTCTTATTCGTTTGTTTTAAAATGTTTTTGCTTAAAAGTAGATAACATACCAATTGTGTTTAATATCAAGATTATGACCAAATATCCAACGACTTATTGACACATTGTGTACTTAGATTCAATAGCAAACCCCTCTTAAAATACATTTTAAATGCAATTAATATCTGCTAATATCTAAATGACTCTACATACATGATCATTTAAACATATATTCAGTTTTCCGCAATACATTTAATTACATGTACGCTTTACCTGAGAAAACAAAATAAAATGTAAAAAAAAGAATAAATTGTTCCAAATTAAAAATTGTGTTCTCGATATATTTCCTGAAAACTAAAAGATTGGCAATATTGATATAAACACTTTCGACAATTCTTATCTATAAAGACAGACTTAAGTTATATATAAAAAAACAAAAACAAATTCGTGTTGAGTGTTTATGGACGATCATTATGTTTAAACCTGTTTAGGCCCTTTAGTTGTATTGATCCCAAAGATTTTAAAATTAATTGGATTTCCAATTGTTCGATTTTGAGCGTACCTGATGGAGGCTATTCCAGAAAAGCGTCGTGGGTACTACGTTTTTATTACGTTAATTCAAGAAGTTTCAACAGTTATTGTGTTTATATATAGGGGCCGTGGTGGTCGTGATCGTATGATAGTTGGATATACAAATACCTGTGCAATCAATACCTATGACCACTATATTTGTAAGTAGGAATCCCATTCATGGCAATGTGTACTCGATGCAACTGTATGCGATGAAATTTGTCAGTTTACTCCGGGTATTCCGGTTTCCTCCACCAATAAAATTGATCGTCACGATAAAACTGAAATGTTGTTAAAAGTGGTGTTAGACAACATATCCCTAACATTATATATATATTTGGACAAATGTTCTGTTCTGTATGTAATATTGAAGGATAAAACTATTAATTAATATCCGACTGAAGTCAAAATAAACATAAATAACCAACAACTGTGTTTAATCTTATTGTATAATATTATGTTTCTTGTTTACAGGACACAAAAGAGCAGCTGTAGGATATGGTTCCTATGATTCCTACAATAGACACAATATCGGTGGTATGTTTAACAGAAGATCAGGAGGATGGAGATCTAATTTTAGATTTAATGGTGGATGGAATCAGTATGGTAAGTTATCTTTCGCATTATTTTTGCTTTCACTTATATTTCACACATTTCACGAACTACAGAAAGTTGTAGAAAATAAAATTATATAGAATATGTGTAATACATCAGTTTATTGTTTGTACTGATTTCAAAAGCAGACCAAAACTTTATCAGAGTTGAAATCATATGATGCATTCATCTGCGTTTGACACACAATGGCAGCCAAAAAATATTCTAGTGTATAATTACGTTTCATAATTTAACTCGTTCATTAAACTATACCAAAACCATATGGACTTTTAGCACGACTTTGCAAATTATAGAATTGCAATTTCACTATTCACATGGTAATTATGTTTAAAAAAGTATACAATATCATTTAACGTTACGATATATTAATATATGATCCATCATTACTAGACTGTTTATATTAATAAACTATATTTTGCTTTGTAGGTTATTAAGAGAAATAGAAATCTACTTTATCTACATCTACCAAAGACAGTTGTCATTGTTCTTCATATTATCAACTCATTATTTATTTAATTACTTTTATAAAATAAATATATATTACTATATATCTGTATTACTATTATTGTTTACCATATCAAGCTTTCATTCCTGGATCACAATAACACCCAAAACAATCATTACTAAACAAAAAGTTGGTCTAGAATAGAACAAAAAATAACAACAGTACAATGTAACCTGTAGCAACACATACACAATCCTCTTTCGAGTGACATATAAGATGCACTCCGTGGGAATAATATAGATAGCTAAGAACAATTTGACAATACCAAAGGGGTAATCAGAAGCCGTAGATTGACGGACAGACAACACAATGGCTAACATACAAAAACAGACAAATAATGGTCAGCAAAACATTTCAAAGAAAACTACAGCTTGCCTAACACGAGATCCACTAGAAGATGAACGGATAATTAGCCCCTGCTTCACTAGTGGCACCTATTGTGTAACTCTTGATACATATGTCGTAGATAAGTCTTGAAAGAGAATAAAATGATAGGATTTTGACTACGACACACAGAAAATATTCATGGTCATCTATATTAGTAGTCAATACAACTAAGCAATTGTCTTGTGCCCAATACTGCTTGTGTCTCTGAATTATCCATTAAAGATGACTTTCTGGATACAAAAAGATGCCCCTCCTTGTCATTATATAAAATAATCCTTATTGTATATAAACAAATGTCCATTACCGTATGCATTATATACATTTAGGATTTACTACATTGTCAAAGAAAATCCAGACTTACATTAAAATTACAGAGAGTAATGCTTTTTAACCAGCAAATTATACCTTCCTATCTAATAGTCAGTTAGCTACGATCCTTGATCCTGCGACTGTTCTGTCTATTGTTATGCTCTCAATAATGTTTCTGATAGTCTGTGGTCTTGATGAGTGGAAGCGAATCTAGTAGATTTCTAGTCGATTGTTTATATTGTATTGCGTTTGAAATTCCACCATCGATGGTGTAATGATTAGCGTGCTCACCTCAAGCGTGGTAGATTGTGGGTCCGAATCCCGAGCGGGTCAAACCAACTACTATGACATTGACATGTATTGCTTCTCGCCATGATATACTGATGGAGTGGGCGTAAAGCAACAATCACTCACTCACTGACTCATGAGAGGGAGGCTTTGGGTCCCATTAACGGGTTAGCTGCCGCCACATTGTTGTGTCTGTCTGAAGACAAAATCTGCATTGATGACGTGATAAGTAGTGACCTTTTTCATGTTCAATGATCTTATGTGAGAGGCTATCGTTGGTTTTGTTGATATTGGTGGAATTGTTGACCATCACCGTTTCGACTTTCTTTCCATAATATAAAGATAAGGTAGCTCATCTCTCAGTAGATGTACAGCACTAAGTGATTATAACATTAAATTATTTCTTCATTCCATATTCCACAGCATAAATAGAAGGGCATTGTCGATGAATCAGTTGAGTTTAAGTCAATATGTTATTTTTGTACCATTCAAAATATGCAATCGTTTATAAGTTAAATATTTCCATGATATCTAATATGTATATATACATTAGTGCGCAGGACGTGTTTCTGGAATATCCATTATCGAGTGCGTTCATAGTTCCAAGATTGGAATGCTAAATAACGCATACGTTTTTGTGAACCAGTAAACTAAAGGGCCTAAGCAGGTACCTATGGAGATTAACCTTAGAAACAAATAAATAAATTGTATTTATAGAAACTGTGAAATTCAAACATAAATATTTCTAATAATAACTTAATTAAAAAATATCATATCAATTTTGAAATATATAGTTTGTTATCATGTACCTACGTTTAATTTATTAGTTACTAACTGATTCTTATATGAGATGACACCAACATGTCTACATCAGATACATTCAGAACATGAGCTATGTTTAAAAAAAATGAAAATAATATAGAGACATTTTATATTGTATAATACATCTGTCTTGTAATAATCGTTATATTTAGAAATATGTATGTATGTCACAAAAAGATGTAATCTCATAAATTATATTTAAAATAAATTAACACAAGATACTATATGTATACTGTTATTGTATAGTACTTGTAATAATCGGGTTTTCCCCATGTATTTATATAAATTTGTGTTTAATATGTCAAAAACATATGTCATCTCATTCATAAATATGTGACCTTCATACCTTGTACATACTCCATTATCTACAACTGCCATAAATAATTATTGTGGCTTACTTTTTTTTGAAGATGGATGATCCTTTCCATATTAAATTTTCTATTCAAATTAAACACTGAAATGTATTTAAGTTAAATCAAATCAAATAGATTCCTTACCAATTATCTGTGAAACAAATCTAGATTTGAGTATTAACCTTCTTTTATTATTCAGGTCAAAAGTGGTCTGAAAATTCCCACCAACATTTTGAAATCAACATGATGCTTTTTCTTCTCTAAATACTGCAAATTATGGTCGGTTTACTTTAAATTAAGGAATTGTTTTCCTTTGATAGTGAAAAAACCAGTCGAATTATTATATCTCTATTATCATCTATTATGAAAACACCTATCACGATAAAGGTCTGCTTGTCTTTGAATAAGAAGAGTCTCAAGCAATTCAACTGTTCACGCCAAAAGACATCCTCTGAAAATATCCCAAAAGTGAAATCACACGAGGGATTCGTCTGTCATGTAGTCAGTTTTTCGGTATTGACATGCTATTGTTTTTCTTTTATATTTTATTATGCAATTTTAATGTTCACATATAATGCAATTATTACTAAAACTAAAGATCATCTTAAAGAGGATTATGTACCTTAGATGATTGTGGGTAGCTTGCTTATGTCCTTTGGTTTTCTTTCTCACAATTACTTTTGATGTTACTTGGCTGAATCCGTGTTTTGGCAATGACATATAGTTTATTAGATATATTTTTTTATAGTAATTTGCAGTTTCCAGTTAATGTAATTATTAATAAAGCTAAGGGCCAGCTCCCGCGCGTGTATAATTACCTTAGCCAGAATATTCCGTTTGTCGTAATCACAATCCGGACCTTTCCTCATTCATGACTTATCGCCGGGTTTGTAAGAAGAGTAGCATGACATTTGCCTACCATTCAGGTGCACCCGTACATGTACTAGCAGTGTTCGTGTTGTTCATCTTTTCTAATTATATGTGTTCGCGTTTTTAATTCCGTTTTGTGATGTACGTTTCAATTTCTGTGTATAAACCGTTTCCAGTTCATGCGGTGTTCGCGTCGTTTTAGCCATAACATGGAGGATATCACAAGCAGAAAAGGAATTGTTAACAGTTCCAGTGCACCTGAGAGCAGGACGCCCCCGGTATATTAGTGTTCTTGTTGCTCAATATTTAGTTTTCTGTGTAGTGTATTAGATCATTGCTTGTCTTTTTTGCAATTTTATTGTCTGTCCTTCGATTAACGAATTGTCTTTGTTATCTTCAAGCTTTTCTGAGATATCTAAAACGTTTTCACTGCATGTTTCTATAAGAAATGCAGTAGAAGATTTGATATGACTGTTAAAGGTTGCATTGTTCTGTTAATGTTGTTTCATATTTCAGTTCATCTTTATATTTAGGGTGATTTATTTTGTAGAATGTTATTTTTATTTCGAGTGAGTGATTGTGTAATGCCTAACGCAGTAATTTTGCAGCTATATCATGGCGAGAACAAGTTAATTTTCAATGAGATGATGATGAGCTCCGCTTTCTACTAGACAAACATGCTAAGTTGGATTTTAATAGTGCCAGCTCACTGAAACAACAGTCCGCGGATAGACATGTCACTCCACTCGGACACATTATCCTGATTCCGAACCAACCAGTCTGTATTCTTTCTTTTCAGTATTTCCTATTTCTCCTTAGTTCTGCGTGCTCGGCGGAGAAGTAATAAATACCAATTTGATATTATTTGGAATTACCTGATCGGGGCTCGAACTCAAGACGAGCACGCTAACCACTACACCGCCGATGCTCTATATTTCGATTTGGTATACAATAAGAGAAATACATATATATAGTAAAATATATTTATTTAATATTAATGAATGTAATTAAATAAATAATGAATGAACAGAATGATAAACAACAACAACAACTGTCTTTGGTACTTGAAGAGGATTTCTATTTTTCTTAATAACCTACAAAAGAAATGATAGTTTATTAAGATGACATTAATATAAACATATTCTAGTAATTACAGGTCATAATGTATATTGTTATGTAAAATGATAATACATATCGTCATTAAGATTGATAAAAATGTACATAGTGGAATGTGAAGACTAATTGTGATATAAAGCGAATTGAGTAAAAACATCTTGCTTCATAATCCCTCTCATACTTCCTGTCATCAAAAAGCGTATTCGAATAATACGTATTTCGCTGAAGTTTGCATGTGTGTTTTTTCTCTGGCACCAATTGGTTATAATGTCAGATGTAGTTTATATCAGTATATGTCAATGTATGTATATCATGTAAATAACGGAGACGGCGACCTACATTGTGCCCGATCCTTTTGTCTTGTCTATGACAAATGCATGTGTTTAAAACTAAATGAATCGAGAATTCCTCATGACCTGGTATTTCAAACTCAATATCAATATGATGTATTTTAATGAACGATTATTATTTGGACAGGAAATTTAACATTACGATTATAGCGAGTAATGTTTAACTTTTAACACTTTCATTAGTCATATATTTCTGTTGTAATTGTGTGTCAAATACACATGAATACATAAACAGATTTCAAAGTTTGGAAATGAGTGCAAGCAATTAAATGATGTTTTCACCAGTTTTATACATAATTAATTGTCTGCCGTTTTTTTCTGTTATTCGTGGGATATATGTGAAAACAAATAGAGCTTGCAGTGCAGGAGAATAACTAAGCTTACCATATTGATTCCATCCACCATTAAATCTAGAATTAGATCCCCATCCTCCTGATCTTCTGTTAAACATACCACCGATATTGTTTCTATTGTAGGGATCATAGGAACCATATCGTACAGCTGCTCTTTTGTGTCCTGAAAAACAAGAAACATAACATTATACAATAGGTTTAAACAATGTTGTTGATTATATATTTATTTTACCTTCACCGGAAATATCACATTCATTAGCTTTATCTGCCAGAATTCCTTCGATATTACACATAGAATATTTCCCCACGACATATATGGAAGCTGATATAAACAAAAGCAAATTTTGTTATCACAACATAGTAATATTTGTAATAATAACAAAAATCACAACAATAGTCCGTTGAATTCCAAATACAGATTCATCAAGAATTATCAATATCGACATATCATTACATGTCAGTTAAAAGAATATGTTATGACATTATGAACTGACGTAAATATACTAATCATCAATAGACTTGAAATAAAGTTTTCTCTGGTGAAACTGAATTCAAAGTATCGACGAAACCTAAAAAATTCCTAAATGATCATGAATGTAAATACAGACGTCGGCAAAGTAAACGATTAATGAATAAGTTGTCGGATAGCTTGGCATAATGTTAATCACGATACCAATTAATATAGTGTGTACATATGCCCTATAGAGCTGCTGACAAATAATACTTACTTCCATATCCTCCATGATGTCCGAGATCCCACCCACCATTGTCAAATAGACTCCCTCCTCTAGATCCCCATCTATTCCACGAGTTTCCTCTGGTTGATGGATATATGTTATTACTATTGTATCCTAAACCGGAGGCTACTGTTACCAACAGAGCAAGGGCGATAACTACTGCGACAGTGTTCATAGTTCTATAAATAAATAAAGTGAAAATGCAATCTGTGATAACATTGAAAAAAACAAATCTGTGAAAAAAAAACTTTCGTAGGGGATGATCCTATCTGCTTGCATATTAATTGAAAACTTATATATACTTAAGGTATGTGCTCAATTAAATATAAAAAAGATATCAATCTGGTGTGTTTGGAAATGAGATTTGATTGTTGTTGTTGTTGAACAAGTAATAGTCTAACTAATGCCATATATTAAACTTTTAACATATACGTTGATATAAAATAAATGTCGCCTTGCTCATCTGAATAGACAACATTCCTAATAGATACACTAATATGGTACTTACCTGTTTGACTGTTTTGAAAGATTATGTCTAAAATTCCAAAAAATTGTTCCATTTTATAGTAATTCAAACAAGGAAAAGAACCAAATCGGGGAAAAATAAATCCCAGAATGTGACGATTGTGGCTCAAAATATAAAGTATGACGTGTTAATATGTATTAATAATGGCATTATATTGTTTTGTTTTAAGGTCATAATTTATAATTTATGCATGACGCCACATGTCTTTCACACATTAGAATTACATGTAGATCACTGAACCATTGATATGTATATTACTATTTCCTTACCTTTTCCTAATGGTAGGGTTTTAGTAATTAAATATATACACAAATTCAGTACATAAAAGGTTAATGATCCTTATATACACACGTCATTAATATATTTAGTAAGAAAGGTACTTTTGTAACCTTTACTTCAAAGATGAAATTGTATTTGATTTGCAATCAACAGACCAAATTTCTGTAAGATTATTGTTGTGGGTAAATAATTCCTGTAGATACCCTGTAATAATAGTACTGCAATATGTAAGGCGTATTGTCCAATTTACAACACTGGGTACTGGTAATAGTTCCCATAGCTCAAACGCATAGGGCTGCTGAGCGCTTCCATGGATAGTGGACAGAGGAGCACTGTGAATGGCAGGGGATGTCAGGACCGTGGACCATAGTCCGTAGCGTACTTGGAGATTGTCACACCCCTAGTACGCTAAATATCTATTTTGTAGATTTCTAAAAAGAGTAGGCGCATTTTAGTCGTTACGCAAAAATAAATAATTTCGTCTCTATCGACCTCTCCATTCTTTTTCAATCAATCAAGTTATTTTGAAAAATAAATCATTATGAAAATTTTTTGGTGAAATTGACAGAAAACAAACAATGAAACAAATTCATTTTGCAAAGTAAGAAATAATAATAGGTATAAACCATCGAACACAACCACATACATGCACTTGTTAAACAACATTTATCATAACACTATCAAATTGTTTCTATGATAAAAGTGACAAGATAGTTCGTGTTCTCTACGTTATCGACCATTTATTTTGATTATAACTTGATATTGTGTTATAGTATTTCGATTAACTTCTAACTTGATAACGGAAGTAACTACAAATATGGTATTTATAAACGAAATGCTTAAAAGTGGATCTCATCGATAGGCCTAATTCACGAACATGAAGTGGACACTGTCAACCAAAACCTAACACGCATTATAAATCTTAAAGAAACATTGGAAAGAGCAAATGTAGAAGGATGTAAAGCTGAAAGGAAATTCCCCTGGAGACCTTTGGTAAAATTGACAATCCAGATATAAAACACGACCACTGTAAAAAAATAGAAAACAAAGTTATTAAAACGAACCGATATCGTTTCATGGTCATATGTGACTGTGGTCGTGATGTCATTATTGGTTAAACTAATAAAAGAATCTTCCAGCCTTATTACAAGACAACATTACTAAATAAACGTGAGAGAAAATCGAAGGGACAATCATGAGTGGACAATTCAGAGACACTGCCAGCATTGGGCGCAAAAGACACAAGACGAAGTCAATGAAAACAAAAAGAATAACAGAAAACAGAAAACTAAAAAGATGAAACACAAAATTTGCATGGGTATGATGGTGGCCATATCATTCCAATTACAAATGTTAAAGCGGAGTTGTCCCGCCTTGTCATTGTATGGCAACGTGGAAGGTATATGAACCAACGTCCATTACCATATATATTAATATACATTTATGATTTACTACACTCAAAAATAAAATACATGCATACATTTACAATAACAGAGTAATGATGTTTAGCCAACAAATTATATCTTCCTAGCTAGTAGTCAGTTAACGACAAGTATTGGCCATGCTTCTGTACTGTTCATGTTTATATTATCAATCATTTTTGGGATAGTGTGTGGTCTTGTTGACTGGAAGAGAATCTGTGCAGGTTAACCATTACGGAACATCTGTGTCCTTTCCTCGTGCATGACTTGTCACCGGGTTTGCAACTAGAGTAACACAACGAGTGCCACTAGTGAAGCAGGAACTGCTTAGCGTTACGGAGCACCCGAGTTCACCCCGGATATTAGTGGGGTTTGTATTACTCGATCCTTAGTTTTATGTTTAATGTTTTGTAGATCGTTGTTTGTTCTTTTGTCCTTTTTTCTTGTGGTCATTGTGTTGTCTGTTCTTCTTTGATTTACAGATTCTGCTTACCCCTTTGGTATCTTCAAACTCTCCTTATCGATTGTTTATATCTGTTTTTCCGCTGAATATCCAATTATCATGAAACGTAGGCTTTGAATCTCATTAACCGGTAAAGCCCTTGTTAAAACAGCCATCTACGGGGTGAAAACGTTCGAAGTTCACCTCATATGAAGACAATAATTGTATATTGTTTACGTTTTTTGAAAATGATTCATTCTTTCCTTATTTTTCCTTATTTCCTGATTTTCAATTCAAATTCAACGCTAAAATGTTCCTATATGCTAATGGTAGGCATAACTCAAATATTTTTTATTACAAATAATTTGTAATATAATATAGATTTGAATATTAGCCGTATGTACTTTTCATGTAGAAGGTTATCTAAAAATTTCACTAAAATTTTAAAATCAACATGATGCTTATATAAATGTTGCAAGATATGATATATTTACTTTTTTAGTTTGATAGTACAAAACAGTTGAATATTTATATTCATATTCCCATATTATGCAAACACTTATCATATGATATGCAGATTTCAGTTCATTTCAACTAAATGACAACACGCCCTTTATTTAGAGATTTAAGAAAAGTTTGAAGATACCAAAGCAGCTGTAAATCAAAGAAAGAAGACAGACAATACAATGGTTAAAAGCAAATATACAAAAAGACAAACAATGATCTACAAAACACAAACGGAAAACTAAAGATTGAGCAACACAAACACCTTTAACAATTCGGGGATGTGCACATGTGCTTCGTAATGGCAAGCAGTTCCTGCACCACTATTGGCATTCGTCGTGTTATTCGTGCTACAACCCAGTGATAAGTCATGAATGAGGAAAGGATCGAACTGTGATTAAGACAAACGGAACTTGTACAATAATACCTCTAGCAATGTTATTGTAAAGACAGTTTTTAATATCAGTTACAGATCGCTGTTATATGTCGCTGATACAGACCGATGTTACAAGCTGATGTTTTTGGAGTTCTTTAAGAATTTGACCAATGTTGTAATATGAAAATTAGGTAAACACGTTAATAAACATAGCTGTTCTCACGACTTTTCTTTTTATAATATAAATTATAACATCATTATTTTACAACTTAGACGCATTACTGTTGAAACAAAAGAAGTTGTCCGTGTGGGATATAACGGTTTCTTTTTCCACATTCGAACTCAGACGAAGGCCTTGGTTCAGTGATCTACATGTAATTATTATGTATGACAGATATAGCGCGTCATGCCTGAATTATAATATAATAACCGTAGGACAATAATATGTCACTATTAATACATATTATAACGTCATATGTCATAGTATCAACCACAGTCGTCATTTTCTGGGATTTATTTTTTCCCGACTTGGTTCTTTACCTTGGTTTGATTACTATAAAATGGAGCAAAAGTCAGAGATTTTATACACAATCTTTACAAGATCTACACAGGTAAGCATCATTTATATAAATAAGAGAACATTTTCGTCTGTAAACGGTTAAGTGAAAAGCTTAATATAGGATCAGTTAGATTGTTGCACTTTACAAATAAGAAATCACACTATTTATAAAGATGCTTTTATTTTAGATATGCAATGAATCAGTCAATGAGTAATGTTTGCCTAACACAATTGTTTAGCTATATCATGGCGAAAACAAGCTACATTTCTAAGATATGATAATTACCAGACTGACACACACTTAGTTAGAGTAATTTTAGTGCTAGCTCATTGACAAAACAAATCCACGAGTAGGCCTGTCACTTCATTCTTACACATTATCCTGTTTCCGACCAACCAATATTTTGTCTTATTCCTTAACACTGCGGGCTTTGCGCAGAAGCAGCAAATACCAATTCTTAGTATGTCGTTTAACCCGAAACCCCACACTTACAATAACATCACGGATGCTGTTGAAGTCAATAGTATATCACAAACCATTTATATATATATATAAGTTTTTAATATGTAAGCAGCAAAGAGGATTTCTTATAGATATTTCTTTATTTTTTTATTTATTTATTGTATTTTCCTGTATTCTTTAATAGAACAATGAACGCTGTCGCAGTAGTTATCGCCCTTGCTCTGTTGGTAACAGTAGCTTCCGGCTTAGGATACAATAGTTATTACAGATATCCATCAATCAAAGGAAACTCATTGAATACATGGGGATCTAGAGGAGGAAGTCTGTTTGATAACGGTGGATGGGATCTTGGGCATCATGGCGGATATGGACGTAAGTATTCTTATTCGTTTGTTTTAACATGGTTTTGCTTAAAAGTAGATAACATACCAATTGTGTTTAATATCAAGATTATGACCAAATATCCAACGACTTATTAACACATTGTGTACTTAGATTCCATAGCAAACCCCTCTTAAAATACATTTTAAATGCAATTAATATCTGCTAATATATAAATGACTCTATATACATGATCATTTAAACATATATTCAGTTTTCGACAATACATTTAATTACGTGTACGCTTTACATGAGAAAACAAAATAAAATGTAAAAAAAGAATAAATTGTTCCAAATTAAAAATTGTGTTCTCGATATATTTCATGAAAATTAAAAGATTTAGCAATATTGATATAACACTTTCGACAATGTTAATCTATAAAGACAGATCTAAGTTGTATATCAAATTAATCTTGAGTGTTTATGGACGATTATTATGTTTAAACCTGTTTAGGCCCTTTTGTTGTATTGATCCCAAAGATTTTAAAATTAATTGGAGTTCCAATCGTTCGATTTTGAGCGTACCTGATGGAGGCTATTCCAAAAAAGGGTCGTGCGCACTACGTTTTTATTACGTTAATTCAAGAAGTCTCAACAGTTATTTTGTTTATATATAGGGGCCGTCGTGGTCGAGATCGTATGGTAGTTGGATATACAAATACCTGTTCAATCAATACCTATGACCATTAAATTTGCATACAGTTGCATCGAGTACACATTGCCATGAGCAGGCTCATGGCAATGTGTACTCGATGCAACTGTATGCGATGAAATTTTTCAGTTTACTCCGGGTATTCCGGTTTCCTCCACCAATAAAACTGATCGTCACGATACAACTGAAATATTGTTGAAAGTGGTGTTAAACATCATAACCCTAACATTATATATATATTTGGACAAATGTTCTGTTCTGTATGTAATATTGAAGGATAAAACTATTAATTAATATCCGACTGAAGTCAAAATAAACATAAATAATCAACAACTGTGTGTAATCTTATTGTATAATATTATGTTTCTTGTTTACAGGACACAAAAGAGCAGCTGTAGGATATGGTTCCTATGACCCCTACAATAGACACAATATTGGTGGTATGTTTAACAGAAGATCAGGAGGATGGAGATCTAATTCTAGATTTAATGGTGGATGGAATCAGTATGGTAAGTTATCTTTCGCATTATTTTTGCTTTCACATATATTTCACACATTTCACGAACTACAGAAAGTTGTAGAAAATAAAATTATATAGAATATGTGTAATACATCGGTTTATTGTTTGTACTGATCTCATAAGCATACCAAAATTTTATAAGAGTTGAAATCATATGATGCATTCATCTGCATTTGACACACAATGGTAACCAAAACATATTTCTAGTGTATAATTTCGTTTCATAATTTAACTCGTTCATTAAGCTATTCCAAAACCATATGGACTTTTAGCACGACTTTGCAAATTATACAATTGCAATTTCACTATTCACATGGTAATTATGCTTAAACAAGTATATAGTATCATTTAACGTTACGATATATTAATATATGATCCATCATTACTAGACTGTTTATATTAATACACTATATTTTGTTTTGTAGGTTATTAAGAGAAATAGAAATCCACTTCATCTACATCTACCAAAGACAGTTGTTATTGTTCTTCATATTATCAACTCATTATTCATTTAATTACTTTTATAAAATAAATGTATATTACTATATATCTGTATTACTATTATTGTTTACCATATCAAGCTTTCATTCCTGAATCACAATAACACCCAAATCAATCATTACTAAACACAAAGTTGGGCTAGAATAGAACAAAAAATAACAACAGTACAATGTAACCTGTAGCAACACATACAAAATCCTCTTTCGAGTGACATATAAGATGAACTCAGGGGAAAAATTACAGATAGCTAAGAACAATTTGATAATACCAAAGGGGTAATCAGAAGCTGTAAATTGACGGACAGACAACACAATGGCTAACATACAAAAACAGACAAATAATGGTCAACAAAACATTTCACAGAAAACTACAGCTTGCCTAGCACGAGATCCATTAGAAGATGAAAGGATAATTAGCCCCTGCTTCACTAGTGGCACCTATTGTGTAACTCTTGATACATATGTCGTAGATAAGTCTTGAAAGAGAATAAAATGATGGGATTTTGACTACGACACACAGAAAATATTCATGGTCATCTATATTAGTAGTCAATACAACTAAGCAATTGTCTTGTGCCCAATACTGCTTGTGTCTCTGAATTATCCATTAAAGATGATTTTTTGGACACAAAAAGATGCCTCTCCTTGTCATTATATAAAAGAATCCTTAACGTAAAAAAACAAACGTCCATTACCGTATGCATTATATACATTTACGATTGTCAAAGAAAATCCAGGCTTACATTAAAATTACAGAGAGCAATGCTTTTTAACCAGCAAATTCTACCTTCCTAGCTAACAGTCAGTTAGCTACGATCCTTGATCCTGCGACTGTTCTGTCTATGGTTATGCTATCAATAATGTGTCCGATAGTCTGTGGTCTTGATGAGTGGAAGCGAATCTAGCAGGTTTCTAGTCGATTGTTTATATTGTATTGCCGTTTGAAATTCCACCATCGGTGGTGTAATTATTAGCGTGCTCACCTCATGCGTGGTAGATTGTGGGTTCGAATCCCGAGCGGGTCAAACCAACGACTATGAAATTGACATGTGTTGCCTCTCGCCATGATATACTGATGGAGTGGGCGTTAATCAACAATCACTCACTCACTGACTCATGAGAGGGAGGCTTTGAGTCATATTAACGAGTTATCTGCCGCCACATTGATGTGTCTGTCTGAAGACAATATCTGGATTGATGACGTGATAGGTAGTGACCTTTTTCATGTTCAATGACCTTATATGAGAGGCTATCGTTGGTTTTGTTGATATTGGTGGAATTGTTGACCATCACCGTTTCGACTTTCTTTCCATAATATAAAGTTAAGGTTGCTCATCTCTCAGTAGATGTACAGCACTAAGTGATTCCAACATTAAATTATTTCTTCTCATTCCATATTCCACAGCATAAATAGAAGGATATTGTCCATGAATCAGTTGAGTTTAAGTAAATATGTTATTCTTGTACCATTCAAAATATGCAATCGTTTATAGGTTAAACATTTCCATGATATCTAATATGTATATATACATTAGTGCGCAGGACGTATTTCTGGAATATCCATTATCGAGTGCGTTCATAGTTCCAAGATTAGAATGCTAAATAACGCATACGTTTTTGTGAGCCAGTAAACTAAAGGGCCTAAACAGATACCTATGGAGATTAACCTTAGAAACAAATAAATAAATTGTATTTATTGAAACTGTGAAATTCAAACATAAATATTTCTAATAATAACTTAAGTAAAATATATAATATAAATTTTAAATATATAGTTTGTTATCATGTA
Source organism: Bathymodiolus brooksi (assembly GCA_963680875.1). Lineage (NCBI taxonomy): Eukaryota > Metazoa > Mollusca > Bivalvia > Mytilida > Modiolidae > Bathymodiolus > Bathymodiolus brooksi. The sequence goes on from OY804577.1 coordinate 56,127,952, forward strand.
CGTACGTTTAATTTATTAGTTACTAACTGATTCTTATATGAGATGACACCAACATGTCTACATCAGACACATTCAGAACATGAGCTATATTTGAAAAAAAATGAAGATAACCTAGAGATATTTTATATTGTATAATACATCTGTCTTGTAATAATCGTTATATTTAGAAATATGTATGTATGTCACAAAAAGATATATTTAAACTAAATGAACACAAGATACTATATTTATACTGTTATTGTATAGTACTTGTAATAATCGGGTTTTCCCCATGTATTTATATAAAGTTGTGCTTAATATGTCAAAAACATATGTCATCTCATTTATAAATATGTGACCTTCATACCTTGTACATACTCCATTATCTACAACTGCCATAAATAATTATTGTGGTTTACATTTTTTTGAAGATGGATGATCCTTTCCTTATTAAATTTTCTATTCAAATTAAAAGCTGAAATGTATTTAAGTTAATTCAAATCAAATAGATTCATTACCAATTATCTGTGAAACAAATCTAGATTTGAGTATTAACCGTATTTATTATTCAGATCAAAAGTTGTCTGAAAATTCCCACCAACATTTTTTAATCAACATGATGCTTTTTCTTCTCTAAATACTGCAAATTATGATCGGTTTACTTTAGATTAAGTAATTGTTTTCCTCTGATAGTGGAAAAACCAGTCGAATTATTATATCTCTAGTATCATCTATTATGAAAACACCTATCACGATTAAGGTCTGCTTGTCTTTGAATAAGAAGAGTCTCAAGCAATTCAACTGTTCACGCCAAAAGACATCCTCTGAAAATATCCCAAAAGTGAAATCACACGAGGGATTCGTCTGTCATGTAGTCAGTTTTTCGGTATTGACATGCTATTGTTTTTCTTTTATATTTTATTATGCAATTTTAATGTTCACATATAATGCAATTATTACTAAAACTAAAGATCATCTTAAAGAGGATTATGTACCTTAGATGATTGTGGGTAGCTTGCTTATGTCCTTTGGTTTTCTTTCTCACAATTACTTTTGATGTTACTTGGCTGAATCCGTGTTTTGGCAATGACATATAGTTTATTAGATATATTTTTTTATAGTAATTTGCAGTTTCCAGTTAATGTAATTATTAATAAAGCTAAGGGCCAGCTTCCGCGCGTGTATAATTACCTTTGCCAGAATATTCCGTTTGTCGTAATCACAATCCGGACCTTTCCTCATTCATGACTTATCGCCGGGTTTGTAAGAAGAGTAGCATGACATTTGCCTACCATTCAGGTGCACCCGTACATGTACTAGCAGTGTTCGTGTTGTTCATCTTTTCTAATTATATGTCGTCGCGTTTTTAATTCCGTTTTGTGATGTACGTTTCAATTTCTGTGTATAAACCGTTTCCAGTTCATGCGGTGTTCGCGTCGTTTTAGCCATAACATGGAGGATATCACAAGCGGAAAAGGAATTGTTAACAGTTCCAGCGCACCTGAGAGCAGGACGCCCCCGGTTATTTAGGGTTCTTGTTGCTCAATATTTAGTTTTCTGTGTAGTGTATTAGATCATTGCTTGTCTTATTTGCAATTTTATTGTCTATCCTTCGATTAACGAATTGTCTTTGCTATCTTCAAGCTTTTCTGAGATATCTAAAACGTTTTCACTGCATGTTTCTATAAGAAAAGCAGTATAATATTTGATATGACTGTTAAAGGTTGCATTGTTCTGTTAATGTTGTTTTATATTTAAGTTCATCTTTATATTTAGGGTGATTTATTTTGTAGAATGTTATTTTTATTTCGAGTGAGTGATTGTGTAATGCCTAACGCAGTAATTTTGCAGCTATATCATGTCGAGAACAAGTTAATTTTCAATGAGATGATGATGAGCTCCGCTTTCTACTAGACAAACATGCTAAGTTGGATTTTAATAGTGCCAGCTCACTGAAACAACAGTCAGCGGATAGACATGTCACTCCACTCGGACACATTATCCTGATTCCGAACCAACCAGTCTGTATTCTTTCTTTTCAGTATTTGCTATTTCTCCTTAGTTCTGCGTGCTCAGCGGAAAAGTAATAAATACCAATTTAATATTATTTGGAATGACCTGATCGGGGCTCGAACTCAAGACGAGCACGCTAACCACTACACCGCCGATGCTCTATATTTCGATTTGGTATACAATAAGAGAAATACATATATATAGTAAAATATATTTATTTAATATTAATGAATGTAATTAAATAAATAATGAATGAACAGAATGATAAACAACAACAACAACTGTCTTTGGTACTTGAAGAGGATTTCTATTTTTCTTAATAACCTACAAAAGAAATGATAGTTTATTAAGATGACATTAATATAAACATATTCTAGTAATTACAGGTCATAATGTATATTGTTATGTAAAATGATAATAAATATCGTCATTAAGATTGATAAAAATGTACATAGTGGAATGTGAAGACTAATTGTGATATAAAGCGAATTGAGTAAAAACATCTTGCTTCATAATCCCTCTCATACTTCCTGTCATCAAAAAGCGTACTCGAATAATACGTATTTCGCTGAAGTTTGCATGTGTGTTTTTTCTCTGGCACCAATTGGTTATAATGTCAGATGTAGTTTATATCAGTATATGTCAATGTATGTATATCATGTAAATAACGAAGACGGCGACCTACATTGTGCCCGATCCTTTTGTCTTGTCTATGACAAATACATGTGTTTAAAACTAAATGAATCGAGAATTCCTCATGACCTGGTATTTCAAACTCAATATCAATATGATATATTTTAATGAACGATTATTATTTGGACAGGAAATTTAACATTACGATTATAGCGAGTAATGTTTAACTTTTAACACTTTCATTAGTCATATATTTCTGTTGTAATTGTGTGTCAAATACACATGAATACATAAACAGATTTCAAATCCACAGAGTTTGGAAATGAGTGCAAGCAATTAAATGATGTTTTCACCAGTTTTATACATAATTAATTGTCTGCCGTTTTTTTCTGTTATTCGTGGGATATATGTGAAAACAAATAGAGCTTGCAGTGCAGGAGAATAACTAAGCTTACCATATTGATTCCATCCACCATTAAATCTAGAATTAGATCCCCATCCTCCTGATCTTCTGTTAAACATACCACCGATAGTGTTTCTATTGTAGGGATCATAGGAACCATATCGTACAGCTGCTCTTTTGTGTCCTGAAAAACAAGAAACATAACATTATACAATAGGTTTAAACAATGTTGTTGATTATATATTTATTTTAACTTCAACCGAAATATCACATTCATTAGCTGTATCTGCCAGAATTCCTTCGATATTACACATAGAATATTTCCCCACGACATATATGGAAGCTGATATAAACAAAAGCAAATTTTGTTATCACAACATAGTAATATTTGTAATAATAACAAATATCCCAACAATAGTCCGTTGAATTCCAAATACAGATTCATCAAGAATTATCAATATCGACATATCATTACATGTCAGTTAAAAGAATATGTTATGACATTATGAACTGACGTAAATATACTAATCATCAATAGACTTGAAATAAAGTTTTCTCTGGTGAAACTGAATTCAAAGTATCGACGAAACCTAAAAAAATTCCTAAGTGATCATGAATGTAAATACAGACGTCGGCAAAGTAAACGATTAATGAATAAGTTGTCGGATAGCTTGGCATAATGTTAATCACGATACCAATTAATATAGTATGTACATATGCCCTATAGAGCTGCTGACAAATAATACTTACTTCCATATCCTCCATGATGTCCGAGATCCCACCCACCATTGTCAAATAGACTCCCTCCTCTAGATCCCCATCTATTCCACGAGTTTCCTCTGGTTGATGGATATATGTTATTACTATTGTATCCTAAACCGGAGGCTACTGTTACCAACAGAGCAAGGGCGATAACTACTACGACAGTGTTCATAGTTCTATAAATAAATAAAGTGAAAATGCAATCTGTGATAACATTGAAAAAAACAAATCTGTGAAAAAAAACTTTCGTAGGGGATGATCCTATCTGCTTGCATATTAATTGAAAACTTATATATACTTAAGGTATGTGATCAATTAAATATAAAAAAGATATCAATCTGGTGTGTTTGGAAATGAGATTTGATTGTTGTTGTTGTTGAACAAGTAATAGTCTAACTAATGCCATATATTAAACTTTTAACTTATACGTTGATATAAAATAAATGTCACCTTACTCATCTGAATAGACAACATTCCTAATAGATAAACTAATATGGTACTTACCTGTTTGACTGTTTTGAAAGATTATGTCTAAAATTCCTAAATATTGTTCCATTTTATAGTAATTCAAACAAGGAAAAGAACCAAATCGGGGAAAAATAAATCCCAGAATGTGACGATTGTGGCTCAAAATATAATGTATGACGTGTTAATATGTATTAATAATGACATTATATTGTTGTTTTAAGATCATACTGTATAATTTATGCATGACGCCACATATCTTTCACACATTAGATTTACATGTAGATCACTGAACCATTGATATGTATATTACTATTTCCTTAACTTTTCCTAATGATAGGGTTTTAGTAATTAAATATACACACAAATTCAGTACATAAAAGGTTGATGATCCTTATATACACACGTCATTAATATATTTAGTAAGAAAGGTACTTTTGTAACCTTTACTTCAAAGATGAAATTGTATTTGATTTGCAATCAACAGACCAAATTTCTTCCGGAACATGAATGTATCTGTGAGATTATTGTTGTGGGTAAATAATTCCTGTCGATACCCTGTAATAATAGTACTGCAATATGCAAGGCGTATTGTCCAATTTACAACATTGGGTACTGGTAATGGTTCCCATAGCTCAAACGCATAGGACTAGTGAGCGCTTCCATGGATAGTGGAAAGAGGAGCACTGTGAATGGGAGGGGATGTCAGGATATACTACGCATAGCATGACCGTGAACCATAGTCCGTAGCGTGCTTGGAGATTGTAACACTCCTAGTACGCTAAATATCTATTTTGTAGATTTTCGAAAAAGAGTAGGCGCATTTTAGTCGTTACGCAAAAATAAATAATTTCGTCTCTACCGACCTCTCCATTCTTTTTCAATCAATCAAGTTATTTTGAAAAATAAATCATTATGAAAAACTTTTTGTAAAATTGACAGAAAACAAACAATGAAGCAAATTCATTTTGTAAAGTAAGAAATAATAATAGGCATAAACCATCGAACACAACCACATACATGCACATGTTAAACAACATTTATCATAACACTATCAAATTGTTTCTATGATAAAAATGACAAGATAGTTCTTGTTCTCTACGCTATCGACCATTTATTTTGATTATAACTTGATATTGTGTTTATAGTATTTCGATTAACTTCTAACTTGATAGCGGAATTAACTGCAAATATGGTATTTATAAAAGAAATGCTTAAAAGTGGATCTCATCGATATGCCTAAATCACGAACATGAAGTGGACACTGTCAGCTAAAACCTAACACGCATTATAAATCTTAAAGAAACATTGGACAGAGCAAATGTAGAAGGATGTAAAGCTGAAAGGAAATTCCCCTGTAGACCTTTAGGAAAATTGACAATCCAGATATAAAACACGACCACTGTAAAACGAATAGAAAACAAAGTTATAAAAACGAACCGATATCGTTTCATGGTCATATGTGACTGTGATCGTGATGTCATTATTGGTTAAACTAATATAAAAATCTTCCAGTCTTATTACAAGACAACATTACTAAATAAACGTTAGAGAAAATCGAAGGGACAATCATGAGTGGACAATTCAGAGACACTGCCAACATTGGGCGCACAAGAAACAAGACGAAGTCAATGAAAACAAAAGGAATAACACAAAACCGAAAACTAAAAAGATGAAACACAAAATTTGCATGGGTATGATGGTGGCCATATAATTCCAATTACAAATGTTAAAGCGGAGTTGTCCCGCCTTGTCATTGTATGGCAACGTGGAAGGTATATAAACAAACGTCCATTACCATATATATTGATATACATTTATGATTTACTACACTCAAAAATAAAATACATGCATACATTTACAATAACAGAGTAATGATGTTTAGCCAACAAATTATATTTTCCTAGCTAGTAGTTAGTTAACGACAAGCATTGGCCATGCTTCTGTACTGTTCATGTTTATATTATCAATCATTTGTGTGATAGTGTGTGGTCTTGTTGACTGGAAGAGAATCTGTGCAGGTTAACCATTACGGAACATCTGTGTCACAAATGACCACGGATATGTTTCACTTGTCGTAATCGCTTTCCGATCCTTTCCTCGTGAATGGCTTGTCACCGGGTTTGCATCTAGAGTAACACGACGAGTGCCACTAGTGAAGCAGGAACTGCTTAGCGTTACGGAGCACCCGAGTTCACCCCGGATTGTAGTGGGATTCGTGTTACACGATCCTTAGTTTTATGTTTAATGTTTTGTAGATCGTTGTTTGTCCTTTTGTCCTTTTTTATTGTGGTCATTGTGTTGTCTGTTCTTCTTTGATTTACATATTCTGCTTACCCCTTTGGTATCTTCAAACTCTCTTTATCGATTGTTTATATCTGTTTTTCCGTTGAAGATCCAATTATCATGAAACGTAGGCTTTGAATCTCATTAACCGGTAAAGCTTTCGTTAAAACAACCATCTACGGGGTGAAAACTTTCGATGTTCACCTCATATGAAGACAATAATTGTATATTGTTTACGTTTTTTGAAAATGATTCATTCTTTCCTTATTTCCTGATTTTCAATTCAAATTAAACGCTAAAATGTTCCTATAAGCTAATGGTAGGCATAACTCAAATATTTTTTATTACAATTTATTTGTAATATAATATAGATTTGAATATTAGCCGTATGTACCTTTCATGTAGAAAGCTATCTAAAAATTTCACTAAAATTTTAAAATCAACATGATGCTTATATAAATGTTGCAAGATATGATATATTTACTTTTTTAGTTTGATAGTACAAAACAGTTGAATTTTTATTTTCATATCCCCATATTATGCAAACATTTATAATATGATATGCAGATTTCAGTTCATTTCCACTAAATGACAACACGCCCTGTATATAGATATTTAAGAAAGGTTTGAAGATACCAAAGCAGCTGTAAATCTAAGACAAAATAAAATACATGCTTACATTTACAATTACAGAGTAATGGTCTTTAACCAACATATTCCATCTTCCTAGCTAGTAGTCAGTTAAAGACGAACATTGGCCATGCTTCTGTACTGTCCATGTTTATATTATCAATCAGTTGTGTGATAGTGTGTGATCTTGTTGAGTGGAAGAGAATCTGTGCAGGTTAACCATTACGGAACATCTGTGTAACAAATGACCACGGGTATGTTTCACTTGTCGTAAGCACTTTCCGGTCCTTTCATCCTGCATGGCTTGTCACTAGGTTTGCAACTAGAGTAACACGACGGGTGCCACTAGTGAAACAGGAACTGCTTAGCCTTACCGAGCACCCGAGATCACCCCGGATTTTAGTGGGATTCGTGTTACTCGATCCTTAGTTTTATGTGTAATGTTTTGTAGATCGTTGTTTGTCCTTTTGTCCTTTTTTCTTGTGGTCATTGTGTTGTTTGTTCTTCTTTGATTTACATATTCTGCTGGTCCCTTTGATATCTTCAAACTCTCCTTATCGATTGTTTATAACTCTTTTTCTGTTGAAGATCCAATTATCATGAAACGTAGGCTTTGAATCCCATTAACCGGTAAAGCCCTCGTTAAAACAACCATCCACGGGGTGAAAACTTTCGATGTTCACCTCATATGAAGTCAATAATTGTATATTGTTTACGTTTTTTGAAAATGATTCATTCTTTCCTTATTTCCTGATTTTCAATTCAAATTAAACACTAAGATGTTCATATATGCTAATGTTAGGCATAAATCAAATATTTTTTATTACAAATTATTTGTAATATAATATAGATTTGAATATTAGCCGTATCTACTTTTCATGTAGAAAGTTATCTAAAAATGTCACTTAAATTTTAAAATCAACATGATGCTTATATAAATGTTGCAAGATATGATAGATTGACTTTTTTTGTTCGATAGTACAAAACATTTGAATGTTGATATCCATATCCCCATATTATGCAAACACTTATCATATGATATGCAGATTTCAGTTCATTTCCACCAAATGACAACACGATCTTTATGTAGAGACCTAAAAAAAAGATTGAAGATACTAAAAGGGATACCCAGAAGCTGTAAATCGAAGGACAGACAACACAATGGTAAAAAGCAAATATACAAAAGGACAAACAATGATCTACAAAACAATAGCGGAAAACTAAAGACTGACAACACAAACCCCTTTACCAATCCGGGGATGTGCGCATGCGTGCTTCAGAAGGGAAAGCAGTCCCTGCACCACTATTGGCATCCGTCGTGTTACTAAGTCATGAATGAAGAAAGGACCGAACTGTGAATATGACAAACGGAACTTGTACAATAATAGCAATGTTATTGCAAAAGCAGTCTCGAATATCAGCTACAGATCGCTGTTATATGTCGCTGATACAGACCGATGTTACAAGCTGATGTTTTTGCAGTTCTTTAAGAATTATAACATCATTATTGTACAACTTAGATGCATTACTGTTGAAACAAAAGAAGTTGTCCGTGTGGGATATAACGGTTTCTTTTTCCGCATTCGAACTCAGACGAAGGCCTTGGTTCAGTGATCTACATGTAATTATTATGCATGACAGATATAGCGCGTCATGCCTCAATTATAATATAATAACCTTAAGACAATAATATGTCACTATTAATACATATTATAACGTCATATGTCATATTATCAACCACAGTCGTCATATTCTGGGATTTATTTCACCCCCGATTTGGTTCTTTTCCTTGTTTTGATTACTATAAAATGGAACAATTATTACAGATTTTACACACAATCTTTACAAGATTTACACAAGTAAGTATCATTTAACGTGCAGGAATGTCGTCTCTTTTATATAAGTAAGAAAACATTTTCGTCTGTAAACGGTTAAGGAAAAGTTTAATATAGGATCAGTTAGATTGTTGTACTTTAGAAAAGAGAAATGACACTATGTATAAAGAGCCTCTTTTAGATATGCAATGAATTAGTCAATGGGTAATGCTTGCCTAACACAATTGTTTAGCTATATCATGGCGAAAACAAGTTACATTTCTAAGATATGGTAATTTCCAGATTTACACACGCTTACTTGGAGTTTTATAGTGCTAGCTCATTGACAAAACAATCCACGAGTAGGCCTGCAACTTCATTCTTACACATTATCCTGTTTCTGACCAACCAATATTTTGTCTTATTCCTTAACACTGCGGGCTTTGCGCAGAAGCAGCAAATACCAATTCTTAGTATGTCGTTTAACCCGAAACCCACACTTACAATAACATCACGGATGCTGTTGAAGTCAATAGTATATCACAAACCATTTATATATATATAAATAAGTTTTTAATATGTAAGCAGCAAAGAGGATTTCTTATAGATATTTCTTTATTTTTTTTTAATTTATTGTATTTTCTTGTATTCTTTAATAGAACAATGAACACTGTCGCAGTAGTTATCGCCCTTGCTCTGTTGGTAACAGTAGCGTCCGGCTTAGGATACAATAGTTATAACAGATATCCATCAATCAGAGGAAGCTCATTGAATACATGGGGATCTAGAGGAGGAAGTCTGTTTGATAACGGTGGATGGGATCTTGGGCATCATGGCGGATATGGACGTAAGTATTCTTATTCGTTTGTTTTAAAATGGTTTTGCTTAAAAGTAGATAACATACCAATTGTGTTTAATATCAAGATTATGACCAAATATCCAACGACTTATTGACACATTGTGTACTTAGATTCCATAGCAAACCCCTCTTAAAATACATTTTAAATGCAATTAATATCTGCTAATATATAAATGACTCTACATACATGATCATTTAAACATATATTCAGTTTTCGGCAATACATTTAATTACATGTACGCTTTACCTGAGAAAACAAAATAAAATGTAAAAAAAGAATGCATTGTTCCAAAATAAATGTTCTCGATATATTTCATGAAAATTAAAAGATTTAGCAATATTGATATAAACACTTTCGACATTTTTTATCTATAAAGACAGAACTAAGCTTTATATCAAATTAATCTTGAGTGTTTATAGACGATCATTATGTTTAAACCTGTTTATGCCCTTTAGTTGTATTGATCCCAAAGATTTTAAAATTAATTGGAGTTCCAATCGTTCGATTATGAGCGTACCTGATAGAGGCTATTCCAGAAAAGCGTCGTGGGTACTACGTTTTTATTACGCTAATTGAAGAATTCTCAACAGTTAATTTTGTTTATATATAGGGGCCGTCGTGGTCGTGATCGTATGGTAGTTGGATATACAAATACCTGTGCAATCAATACATATAAACATTAAATTTGTGAGTACGAATCCCGCGCATGGCAATGTGTACTCGATGCAACTGTATGCGATGAAATTTGGCAATTTACTTCGAGTATTCCGGTTTCCTCCACCAATATAACTGATCGTCACGATAAAACTGAAATGTTGTTGAAAGTGGTGTTAAACAACATAACCCTAACACTATATATATATATTTGGACAAATGTTCTGTTCTGTATGTAATACTAAGAGATTATTACATGACATTTTCCATATCGGCCCTGGTATTAGCCCGAGACTCCCATGTCAAGCCCGACAGTGAAGCCGGAGGGCTGATATGGGTAGAGGGTTGATACCAGGGACGATATGGAAAATTTCATGTCATAATCTTTTTATCACATATTTTACATTGACCTTTTCCAAGCATTGACGAGGGCCCGGGTGGCTCGGTGAGTTAGGTAGTTGGATTACCTAGCAACTCATACAAGCCTATCACCAATACGGCGTGGGTTCGCGGCGGCTTTGTAAATTACAAAAAAGGTGCTAAAGTTTACCAGTTGCTTGCCCATGGTCGGTGGTTCTCTCCGGCTTCTTCCACCACTAAAACTGGTCACCATGATATAGCTGAAATATTGCTGAATGTGGCGTTAAGCACAACAAATCAAATCAAATCAAATTAAGCATTGGCTTTTATATTGCAAAAAAGATCTTTGAACTGACAAATTGCGAAAATAAATCCTTAAGAGAGTTGCCTTTGTTCAACTTGCAAATATTTTTGCTTCGAGTCTGGTTTCAAACATATACCAAACAACGTCGATCTGTACAATGACGTTAGAAACTGTTTGTAAAATCTACCCAAGATGTTGACATTTGAATGGAAATTCCTATTCAACACGACGTATACATTTGAGCATTTCCATTTCAGTTATTTAAACTTTATTCCAATATGTTGAAATGTATTAATTTGATTGAAATACGATTTTATGCATATCTTTATGCATCATCTTTCTTTGTCCTTTGACATATAATTTTTGAGACCACTGCGCAGATACCGGAAGTTGAATTATGGGGAAAATACGAATATATGAGGGCAAATACGGATATTTGATGGCAAATACGGATATTGTGAGGGCAAATAACCAACACTAACATTTAGCTATTATTGGACATGCAAACACAAACATATTGCAACAAAATATGTGATAATGAAGGATAAAACTATTAATTAATATCCGATTGAAGTCAAAATAAACATAAATAACCAACAACTGTGTGTAATCTTATTGTATAATATTATGCTTCTTGTTTACAGGACACAAAAGAGCAGCTGTAGGATATGGTTCCTATGATCCCTACAATAGACACAATATCGGTGGTATGTTTAACAGAAGATTAGGAGGATGGAGATCTAATTCTAGATTTAATGGTGGATGGAATCAATATGGTAAGTTATCTTTCGCATTATTTTTGCTTTCACATATATTTCACACATTTCACGAACTACAGAAAGTTGTAGAAAATAAAATTATATAGAATATCAGTTTAATGTTTGTACTGATTTCAAAAGCATACCAAAACTTTATCAGAGTTGAAATCATATGATGCATTCATCTGCGCTTGACACACAATGGTAGCCAACAAATATTTCTAGTGTATAATTCCGTTTCATAATTTAACTCGTTCATTAAGCTATTCCAAAACCATATGGACTTTTAGCACGACTTTGCAAATTATGCAATTGCAATTTCACTATTCACATGGTAATTATGTTTAAAAAAGTATATAATATCATTTAACGTTACGATATATTAATATATGATCCATCATTACTAGACTGTTTATATTAATAGACTATATTTTATTTTGTAGGTTATTAAGAGAAATAGAAATCCACTTCATCTTCATCTACCAAAGACAGTTGTTATTGTTCTTCATATTATCAACTCATTATTTATTTAATTACTTTTATAAAATAAATATATATTACTATATATCTGTATTACTATTATTGTTTACCATATCAAGCTTTCATTCCTGAATCACAATAACACCCAAATCAATCATTACTAAACAAAAAGTTGGGCTAGAATAGAACAAAAAATAACACCAGTACAATGTAACCTGTTGCAACGCATACACAATCCTCTTTCGAGTGACATATAAGATGCACTCCTTGGGACTATTACAGATAGTAAACAACAATTTGACAATACCAAAGGGGTAATCAGAAGCCGTAAATTGACGGACAGACAACACAATGGCTAACATACAAAAACAGACAAATAATGGTCAGCAAAACATTTCACAGAAAACTACAGCTTGTCTAACACGAGATCCACTAGAAGATGAAAGGATAATTAGCACCTGCTTTACTAGTGGCACCTATTGTGTAACTCTTGATACATATGTCGTAGATAAGTCTTGAAAGAGAATAACATGATGGGATTTTGACTACGACACACAGAAAATATTCATGGTCATCTATATTAGTAGTCAATACAACTAAGCAATTGTCTTGTGCCCAGTACTGCTTGTGTCTCTGAATTATCCATTAAAGATGATTTTCTGGACACAAAAAGATGCCCCTCCTTGTCATTATATAAAATAATCCTTATTGTATATAAACAAATGTCCATTACCGTATGCATTATATACATTTAGGATTTACTACATTGTCAAAGAAAATCCAGGATTACATTAAAATTACAGAGAGTAATGCTTTTTAACCAACAAAGTATACCTTCCTATCTAATAGTCAGTTAGCTACGATCCTTAATCCTGCGACTGTTCTGTCTGTGGTTATGCTATCAATAATGTTTCTGATAGTCAATGGTCTTGATGAGTGGAAGCGAATCTAGCAGGTTTCTAGTCGATTGTTTATATTGTATTGCCGTTTGAAATTCCACAATCGGTGGTGTAATGATTAGCGTGCTCACCTCAAGCGTGGTAGATTGTGGGTTCGAATCCCGAGCGGGTCAAACCAACGACTATGAAATTGACATGTGTTGCTTCTCGCCATGATATACTGATGGAGTGGGCGTTAAGGAACAATCACTCACTCACTGACTCATGAGAGGGAGGCTTTGGGTCCCATTAACGGGTTAGCTGCCGCCACATTGTTGTGTCTGTCTGAAGACAAAATCTGGATTGATGACGTGATAAGTAGTGACCTTTTTCATGTTCAGTGATCTTATGTGAGAGGCTATCGTTCGTTTTGTTGATATTGGTGGAATTGTTGACCATCACCGGTTCGACTTTCTTTCCTTAATATAACGATAAGGTAGCTCATCTCTCAGTAGATGTACAGCACTAAGTGATTATAACATTAAATTATTTCTTCATTCCATATTTCACAGCATAAATAGAAGGGCATTGTCGATGAATCAGTTGAGTTTAAGTAAATATGTTATTCTTGTACCATTCAAATTATGCAATCGTTTATAGGTTAAACATTTCCATGATATCTAATATGTATATATACATTAGTGCGCAGGACGTATTTCTGGAATATCCATTATCGAGTGAGTTCATAGTTCCAAGATTGGAATGCCTAAATAACACATACGTTTTTGTGAACCAGTAAACTAAAGGGCCTAAACAGGTACCTATGGAGATTAACCTTAGAAACAAATAAATAAATTGTATTTATTGAAACTGTGAAATTCAAACATAAATATTTCTAATAATAACTTAATTAAAATATAAAATATAAATTTTTAAATATATAGTTTGTTATCATGTACGTACGTTTAATTTATTAGTTACTAACTGATTCTTATATGAGATGACACATGTCTACATCAGATAAATTCAGAACATGAGCTATATTTAAAAGAAAAATGAAAATAATCTAGAGATATTTTATGTATGTCACAAAAAAATGTAATCTCATAAATTATATTCAACATAAATGAACACAAGATACTATATTTATACTGTTATTGTATAGTACTTGTAATAATCGGGTTTTCCCCGTGTATTTATATAAATTTGTGCTTAATATGTCAAAAACATATGTCATCTCATTCATAAATATGTGACCTTCATACCTTGTACATACTCCATTATCTACAACTGCCATAAATAAATATTGTGGTTTCCTTTTTTTTGAAAATGGATGATCCTTTCCTTATTAAATTTTCTATTCAAATTAAACGCTGAAATGTATTTAAGTTAATTCAAATCAAATAGATTCATTACCAATTATCTGTGAAACAAATCTAGATTTGAGTATTAACCGTATTTATTATTCAGATCAAAAGTTGTCTGAACATTCCCACCAACATTTTTTAATCAACATGATGCTTTTTCTTCTCTAAATACTGCAAATTATGATCGGTTTACTTTAGATTAAGTAATTGTTTTCCTTTGATAGTGGAAAAACCAGTCGAATTATTATATCTCTAGTATCATCTATTATGAAAACACCTATCACGATTAAGGTCTGCTTGTCTTTGAATAAGAAGAGTCTCAAGCAATTCAACTGTTCACGCCAAAAGACATCCTCTGAAAATATCCCAAAAGTGAAATCACACGAGGGATTCGTCCGTCATGTAGTCAGTTTTTCGGTATTCACATGCTATTGTTTTTCTTTTATATTTTATTATTCAATTTTAATGTTCACATATAATGCAATTATTACTAAAACTAAAGATCATCTTAAAGAGGATTATGTACCTTAGATGATTGTGGGTATCTTGCTTATGTCCTTTGGTTTTCTTTCTCACAATTACTTTTGATGTTAATTGGCTTAATCCGTGTTTTGGCAATGACATATAGTTTATTAGATATATTTTTTTATAGTAATTTGCAGTTTCCAGTTAATGTAATTATTAATAAAGCTAAGGGCCAGCTTCCGCGTGTATAATTACCTTAGCCAGAATATTCCGTTTGTCGTAATCACAATCCGGACCTTTCCTCATTCATGACTTATCGCCGGGTTTGTAAGAAGAGTAGCATGACATTTGCCTACCATTCAGGTGCACCCGTACATGTACTAGCAGTGTTCGTGTTGTTCATCTTTTCTAATTATATGTCGTCGCGTTTTAAATTCCGTTTTGTGATGTACGTTTCAATTTCTGTGTATAAACCATTTCCAGTTCATGCGGTGTTCGCGTCGTTTTAGCCATAACATGGAGGATATCACAAGCGGAAAAGGAATTGTTAACAGTTCCAGCGCACCTGAGAGCAGGACGCCCCCGGTATTTTAGGGTTCTTGTTGCTCAATATTTAGTTTTCTGTGTAGTGTATTAGATCATTGCTTGTCTTATTTGCAATTTTATTGTCTATGCAGTAGAAGATTTGATATGACTGTTAAAGGATGCATTGTTCTGTTAATGTTGTTTTATATTTCAGTTCATCTTTATATTTAGGGTGATTTATTTTGTAGAATGTTATTTTTACTTCGAGTGAGTGATTGTTTAATGCCTAACGCAGTAATTTTCCAGCTATATCATGGCGAGAACAAGTTAATTTTCAATGAGATGATGATGAGCTCCGCTTTCTACTAGACAAACATGCTAAGTTGGATCTTAATAGTGCCAGCTCACTGAAACAACAGTCCACGGATAGACATGTCACTCCACTCGGACACATTATCCTGATTCCGAACCAACCAGTCTGTATTCTTTCTTTTCAGTATTTGTTATTTCTCCTTAGTTCTGCGTGCTCAGCGGAGAAGTAATAAATACCAATTTAATATTATTTGGAATGACCTGATCGGGGCTCGAACTCAAGACGAGCACTCTAACCATTACACCGCCGATGCTCTATATTTCGATTTGGTATACAATAAGAGAAATACATATATATAGTAAAATATATTTATTTAATATTAATGAATGTAATTAAATAAATAATGAATGAACAGAATGATAAACAACAACAACAACTGTCTTTGGTACTTGAAGAGGATTTCTATTTTTCTTAATAACCTACAAAAGAAATGATAGTTTATTAAGATGACATTAATATAAACATATTCTAGTAATTACAGGTCATAATGTATATTGTTATGTAAAATGATAATAAATATCGTCATTAAGATTGGTAAAAATGTACATAGTGGAATGTGAAGATTAATTGTGATATAAAGCGAATTGAGTAAAAACATCTTGCTTCATAATCCCTCTCATACTTCCTGTCATCAAAAAGCGTACTCGAATAATACGTATTTCGTTGAAGTTTGCATGTGTGTTTTTTCTCTGGCACCAATTGGTTATAATGTCAGATGTAGTTTATATCAGTATATGTCAGTGTATGTATATCATGTAAATAACGGAGACGGCGACCTACATTGTGCCCGATCCTTTTGTCTTGTCTATGACAAATACATGTGTTTAAAACTAAATGAATCGAGAATTCCTCATGACCTGGTATTTCAAACTCAATATCAATATGATATATTTTAATGAACGATTATTATTTGGACAGGAAATTTAACATTACGATTATAGCGAGTAATGTTTAACTTTTAACACTTTCATTAGTCATATATTTCTGTTGTAATTGTGTGTCAAATACACATGAATACATAAACAGATTTCAAATCCATAGAGTTTGGAAATGAGTGCAAGCAATTAAATGATGTTTTCACCAGTTTTATACATAATTAATTGTCTGCCGTTTTTTTCTGTTATTCGTGGGATATATGTGAAAACAAATAGAGCTTGCAGTGCAGGAGAATAACTAAGCTTACCATATTGATTCCATCCACCATTAAATCTAGAATTAGATCCCCATCCTCCTGATCTTCTGTTAAACATACCCCCGATATTGTTTCTATTGTAGGGATCATAGGAACCATATCGTACAGCTGCTCTTTTGTGTCCTGAAAAACAAGAAACATAACATTATACAATAGGTTTAAACAATGTTGTTGATTATATATTTATTTTACCTTCAACGGAAATATCACATGCATTAACTTTATCTGCCAGAATTCCTTCGATATTACACATAGAATATTTCCCCACGACATATATGGAAGCTGATATAAACAAAAGCAAATTTTGTTATCACAACATAGTAATATTTGTAATAATAACAAATATCCCAACAATAGTCCGTTGAATTCCAAATACAGATTCATCAAGAATTATCAATATCGACATATCATTACATGTCAGTTAAAAGAATATGTTATGACATTATGAACTGACGTAAATATACTAATCATCAATAGACTTGAAATAAAGTTTTCTCTGGTGAAACTGAATTCAAAGTATCGACGAAACCTAAAAAAATTCCTAAGTGATCATGAATGTAAATACAGACGTCGGCAAAGTAAACGATTAATGAATAAGTTGTCGGATAGCTTGGCATAATGTTAATCACGATACCAATTAATATAGTATGTACATATGCCCTATAGAGCTGCTGACAAATAATACTTACTTCCATATCCTCCATGATGTCCGAGATCCCACCCACCATTGTCAAATAGACTCCCTCCTCTAGATCCCCATCTATTCCACGAGTTTCCTCTGGTTGATGGATATATGTTATTACTATTGTATCCTAAACCGGAGGCTACTGTTACCAACAGAGCAAGGGCGATAACTACTACGACAGTGTTCATAGTTCTATAAATAAATAAAGTGAAAATGCAATCTGTGATAACATTGAAAAAAACAAATCTGTGAAAAAAAACTTTCGTAGGGGATGATCCTATCTGCTTGCATATTAATTGAAAACTTATATATACTTAAGGTATGTGATCAATTAAATATAAAAAAGATATCAATCTGGTGTGTTTGGAAATGAGATTTGATTGTTGTTGTTGAACAAGTAATAGTCTAACTAATGCCATATATTAAACTTTTAACTTATACGTTGATATAAAATAAATGTCACCTTACTCATCTGAATAGACAACATTCCTAATAGATAAACTAATATGGTACTTACCTGTTTGACTGTTTTGAAAGATTATGTCTAAAATTCCTAAATATTGTTCCATTTTATAGTAATTCAAACAGGGAAAAGAACCAAATCGGGGGAAAATAAATCCCAGAATGTGACGATTGTGGCTCAAAATATAATGTATGACGTGTTAATATGTATTAATAATGACATTATATTGTTGTTTTAAGATCATACTGTATAATTTATGCATGACGCCACATATCTTTCACACATTAGATTTACATGTAGATCACTGAACCATTGATATGTATATTACTATTTCCTTAACTTTTCCTAATGATAGGGTTTTAGTAATTAAATATACACACAAATTCAGTACATAAAAGGTTGATGATCCTTATATACACACGTCATTAATATATTTAGTAAGAAAGGTACTTTTGTAACCTTTACTTCAAAGATGAAATTGTATTTGATTTGCAATCAACAGACCAAATTTCTTCCGGAACATGAATGTATCTGTGAGATTATTGTTGTGGGTAAATAATTCCTGTCGATACCCTGTAATAATAGTACTGCAATATGCAAGGCGTATTGTCCAATTTACAACATTGGGTACTGGTAATGGTTCCCATAGCTCAAACGCATAGGACTAGTGAGCGCTTCCATGGATAGTGGAAAGAGGAGCACTGTGAATGGGAGGGGATGTCAGGATATACTACGCATAGCATGACCGTGAACCATAGTCCGTAGCGTGCTTGGAGATTGTAACACTCCTAGTACGCTAAATATCTATTTTGTAGATTTTCGAAAAAGAGTAGGCGCATTTTAGTCGTTACGCAAAAATAAATAATTTCGTCTCTACCGACCTCTCCATTCTTTTTCAATCAATCAAGTTATTTTGAAAAATAAATCATTATGAAAAACTTTTTGTAAAATTGACAGAAAACAAACAATGAAGCAAATTCATTTTGTAAAGTAAGAAATAATAATAGGCATAAACCATCGAACACAACCACATACATGCACATGTTAAACAACATTTATCATAACACTATCAAATTGTTTCTATGATAAAAATGACAAGATAGTTCTTGTTCTCTACGCTATCGACCATTTATTTTGATTATAACTTGATATTGTGTTTATAGTATTTCGATTAACTTCTAACTTGATAGCGGAATTAACTGCAAATATGGTATTTATAAAAGAAATGCTTAAAAGTGGATCTCATCGATATGCCTAAATCACGAACATGAAGTGGACACTGTCAGCTAAAACCTAACACGCATTATAAATCTTAAAGAAACATTGGACAGAGCAAATGTAGAAGGATGTAAAGCTGAAAGGAAATTCCCCTGTAGACCTTTAGGAAAATTGACAATCCAGATATAAAACACGACCACTGTAAAACGAATAGAAAACAAAGTTATAAAAACGAACCGATATCGTTTCATGGTCATATGTGACTGTGATCGTGATGTCATTATTGGTTAAACTAATATAAAAATCT
Organism: Bathymodiolus brooksi; assembly: GCA_963680875.1. Lineage (NCBI taxonomy): Eukaryota > Metazoa > Mollusca > Bivalvia > Mytilida > Modiolidae > Bathymodiolus > Bathymodiolus brooksi. The sequence goes on from OY804577.1 coordinate 56,147,826, forward strand.
TCCAGTCTTATTACAAGACAACATTACTAAATAAACGTTAGAGAAAATCGAAGGGACAATCATGAGTGGACAATTCAGAGACACTGCCAACATTGGGCGCACAAGAAACAAGACGAAGTCAATGAAAACAAAAGGAATAACACAAAACCGAAAACTAAAAAGATGAAACACAAAATTTGCATGGGTATGATGGTGGCCATATAATTCCAATTACAAATGTTAAAGCGGAGTTGTCCCGCCTTGTCATTGTATGGCAACGTGGAAGGTATATAAACAAACGTCCATTACCATATATATTGATATACATTTATGATTTACTACACTCAAAAATAAAATACATGCATACATTTACAATAACAGAGTAATGATGTTTAGCCAACAAATTATATTTTCCTAGCTAGTAGTCAGTTAACGACAAGCATTGGCCATGCTTCTGTACTGTTCATGTTTATATTATCAATCATTTTTGTGATAGTGTGTGGTCTTGTTGACTGGAAGAGAATCTGTGCAGGTTAACCATTACGGAACATCTGTGTCACAAATGACCACGGATATGTTTCACTTGTCGTAATCGCTTTCCGATCCTTTCCTCGTGAATGGCTTGTCACCGGGTTTGCATCTAGAGTAACACGACGAGTGCCACTAGTGAAGCAGGAACTGCTTAGCGTTACGGAGCACCCGAGTTCACCCCGGATTGTAGTGGGATTCGTGTTACACGATCCTTAGTTTTATGTTTAATGTTTTGTAGATCGTTGTTTGTCCTTTTGTCCTTTTTTATTGTGGTCATTGTGTTGTCTGTTCTTCTTTGATTTACATATTCTGCTTACCCCTTTGGTATCTTCAAACTCTCTTTATCGATTGTTTATATCTGTTTTTCCGTTGAAGATCCAATTATCATGAAACGTAGGCTTTGAATCTCATTAACCGGTAAAGCTTTCGTTAAAACAACCATCTACGGGGTGAAAACTTTCGATGTTCACCTCATATGAAGACAATAATTGTATATTGTTTACGTTTTTTGAAAATGATTCATTCTTTCCTTATTTCCTGATTTTCAATTCAAATTAAACGCTAAAATGTTCCTATAAGCTAATGGTAGGCATAACTCAAATATTTTTTATTACAATTTATTTGTAATATAATATAGATTTGAATATTAGCCGTATGTACCTTTCATGTAGAAAGCTATCTAAAAATTTCACTAAAATTTTAAAATCAACATGATGCTTATATAAATGTTGCAAGATATGATATATTTACTTTTTTAGTTTGATAGTACAAAACAGTTGAATTTTTATTTTCATATCCCCATATTATGCAAACATTTATAATATGATATGCAGATTTCAGTTCATTTCCACTAAATGACAACACGCCCTGTATATAGATATTTAAGAAAGGTTTGAAGATACCAAAGCAGCTGTAAATCTAAGACAAAATAAAATACATGCTTACATTTACAATTACAGAGTAATGGTCTTTAACCAACATATTCCATCTTCCTAGCTAGTAGTCAGTTAAAGACGAACATTGGCCATGCTTCTGTACTGTCCATGTTTATATTATCAATCAGTTGTGTGATAGTGTGTGATCTTGTTGAGTGGAAGAGAATCTGTGCAGGTTAACCATTACGGAACATCTGTGTAACAAATGACCACGGGTATGTTTCACTTGTCGTAAGCACTTTCCGGTCCTTTCATCCTGCATGGCTTGTCACTAGGTTTGCAACTAGAGTAACACGACGGGTGCCACTAGTGAAACAGGAACTGCTTAGCCTTACCGAGCACCCGAGATCACCCCGGATTTTAGTGGGATTCGTGTTACTCGATCCTTAGTTTTATGTGTAATGTTTTGTAGATCGTTGTTTGTCCTTTTGTCCTTTTTTCTTGTGGTCATTGTGTTGTTTGTTCTTCTTTGATTTACATATTCTGCTGGTCCCTTTGATATCTTCAAACTCTCCTTATCGATTGTTTATAACTCTTTTTCTGTTGAAGATCCAATTATCATGAAACGTAGGCTTTGAATCCCATTAACCGGTAAAGCCCTCGTTAAAACAACCATCCACGGGGTGAAAACTTTCGATGTTCACCTCATATGAAGTCAATAATTGTATATTGTTTACGTTTTTTGAAAATGATTCATTCTTTCCTTATTTCCTGATTTTCAATTCAAATTAAACACTAAGATGTTCATATATGCTAATGTTAGGCATAAATCAAATATTTTTTATTACAAATTATTTGTAATATAATATAGATTTGAATATTAGCCGTATCTACTTTTCATGTAGAAAGTTATCTAAAAATGTCACTTAAATTTTAAAATCAACATGATGCTTATATAAATGTTGCAAGATATGATAGATTGACTTTTTTTGTTCGATAGTACAAAACATTTGAATGTTGATATCCATATCCCCATATTATGCAAACACTTATCATATGATATGCAGATTTCAGTTCATTTCCACCAAATGACAACACGATCTTTATGTAGAGACCTAAAAAAAAGATTGAAGATACTAAAAGGGATACCCAGAAGCTGTAAATCGAAGGACAGACAACACAATGGTAAAAAGCAAATATACAAAAGGACAAACAATGATCTACAAAACAATAGCGGAAAACTAAAGACTGACAACACAAACCCCTTTACCAATCCGGGGATGTGCGCATGCGTGCTTCAGAAGGGAAAGCAGTCCCTGCACCACTATTGGCATCCGTCGTGTTACTAAGTCATGAATGAAGAAAGGACCGAACTGTGAATATGACAAACGGAACTTGTACAATAATAGCAATGTTATTGCAAAAGCAGTCTCGAATATCAGCTACAGATCGCTGTTATATGTCGCTGATACAGACCGATGTTACAAGCTGATGTTTTTGCAGTTCTTTAAGAATTATAACATCATTATTGTACAACTTAGATGCATTACTGTTGAAACAAAAGAAGTTGTCCGTGTGGGATATAACGGTTTCTTTTTCCGCATTCGAACTCAGACGAAGGCCTTGGTTCAGTGATCTACATGTAATTATTATGCATGACAGATATAGCGCGTCATGCCTCAATTATAATATAATAACCTTAAGACAATAATATGTCACTATTAATACATATTATAACGTCATATGTCATATTATCAACCACAGTCGTCATATTCTGGGATTTATTTCACCCCCGATTTGGTTCTTTTCCTTGTTTTGATTACTATAAAATGGAACAATTATTACAGATTTTACACACAATCTTTACAAGATTTACACAAGTAAGTATCATTTAACGTGCAGGAATGTCGTCTCTTTTATATAAGTAAGAAAACATTTTCGTCTGTAAACGGTTAAGGAAAAGTTTAATATAGGATCAGTTAGATTGTTGTACTTTAGAAAAGAGAAATGACACTATGTATAAAGAGCCTCTTTTAGATATGCAATGAATTAGTCAATGGGTAATGCTTGCCTAACACAATTGTTTAGCTATATCATGGCGAAAACAAGTTACATTTCTAAGATATGGTAATTTCCAGATTGACACACGCTTACTTGGAGTTTTATAGTGCTAGCTCATTGACAAAACAATCCACGAGTAGGCCTGCAACTTCATTCTTACACATTATCCTGTTTCTGACCAACCAATATTTTGTCTTATTCCTTAACACTGCGGGCTTTGCGCAGAAGCAGCAAATACCAATTCTTAGTATGTCGTTTAACCCGAAACCCACACTTACAATAACATCACGGATGCTGTTGAAGTCAATAGTATATCACAAACCATTTATATATATATAAATAAGTTTTTAATATGTAAGCAGCAAAGAGGATTTCTTATAGATATTTCTTTATTTTTTTTTAATTTATTGTATTTTCTTGTATTCTTTAATAGAACAATGAACACTGTCGCAGTAGTTATCGCCCTTGCTCTGTTGGTAACAGTAGCGTCCGGCTTAGGATACAATAGTTATAACAGATATCCATCAATCAGAGGAAGCTCATTGAATACATGGGGATCTAGAGGAGGAAGTCTGTTTGATAACGGTGGATGGGATCTTGGGCATCATGGCGGATATGGACGTAAGTATTCTTATTCGTTTGTTTTAAAATGGTTTTGCTTAAAAGTAGATAACATACCAATTGTGTTTAATATCAAGATTATGACCAAATATCCAACGACTTATTGACACATTGTGTACTTAGATTCCATAGCAAACCCCTCTTAAAATACATTTTAAATGCAATTAATATCTGCTAATATATAAATGACTCTACATACATGATCATTTAAACATATATTCAGTTTTCGGCAATACATTTAATTACATGTACGCTTTACCTGAGAAAACAAAATAAAATGTAAAAAAAGAATGCATTGTTCCAAAATAAATGTTCTCGATATATTTCATGAAAATTAAAAGATTTAGCAATATTGATATAAACACTTTCGACATTTTTTATCTATAAAGACAGAACTAAGCTTTATATCAAATTAATCTTGAGTGTTTATAGACGATCATTATGTTTAAACCTGTTTATGCCCTTTAGTTGTATTGATCCCAAAGATTTTAAAATTAATTGGAGTTCCAATCGTTCGATTATGAGCGTACCTGATAGAGGCTATTCCAGAAAAGCGTCGTGGGTACTACGTTTTTATTACGCTAATTGAAGAATTCTCAACAGTTAATTTTGTTTATATATAGGGGCCGTCGTGGTCGTGATCGTATGGTAGTTGGATATACAAATACCTGTGCAATCAATACATATAAACATTAAATTTGTGAGTACGAATCCCGCGCATGGCAATGTGTACTCGATGCAACTGTATGCGATGAAATTTGGCAATTTACTTCGAGTATTCCGGTTTCCTCCACCAATATAACTGATCGTCACGATAAAACTGAAATGTTGTTGAAAGTGGTGTTAAACAACATAACCCTAACACTATATATATATATTAGGACAAATGTTCTGTTCTGTATGTAATACTAAGAGATTATTACATGACATTTTCCATATCGGCCCTGGTATTAGCCCGAGACTCCCATGTCAAGCCCGACAGTGAAGCCGGAGGGCTGATATGGGTAGAGGGTTGATACCAGGGACGATATGGAAAATTTCATGTCATAATCTTTTTATCACATATTTTACATTGACCTTTTCCAAGCATTGACGAGGGCCCGGGTGGCTCGGTGAGTTAGGTAGTTGGATTACCTAGCAACTCATACAAGCCTATCACCAATACGGCGTGGGTTCGCGGCGGCTTTGTAAATTACAAAAAAGGTGCTAAAGTTTACCAGTTGCTTGCCCATGGTCGGTGGTTCTCTCCGGCTTCTTCCACCACTAAAACTGGTCACCATGATATAGCTGAAATATTGCTGAATGTGGCGTTAAGCACAACAAATCAAATCAAATCAAATTAAGCATTGGCTTTTATATTGCAAAAAAGATCTTTGAACTGACAAATTGCGAAAATAAATCCTTAAGAGAGTTGCCTTTGTTCAACTTGCAAATATTTTTGCTTCGAGTCTGGTTTCAAACATATACCAAACAACGTCGATCTGTACAATGACGTTAGAAACTGTTTGTAAAATCTACCCAAGATGTTGACATTTGAATGGAAATTCCTATTCAACACGACGTATACATTTGAGCATTTCCATTTCAGTTATTTAAACTTTATTCCAATATGTTGAAATGTATTAATTTGATTGAAATACGATTTTATGCATATCTTTATGCATCATCTTTCTTTGTCCTTTGACATATAATTTTTGAGACCACTGCGCAGATACCGGAAGTTGAATTATGGGGAAAATACGAATATATGAGGGCAAATACGGATATTTGATGGCAAATACGGATATTGTGAGGGCAAATAACCAACACTAACATTTAGCTATTATTGGACATGCAAACACAAACATATTGCAACAAAATATGTGATAATGAAGGATAAAACTATTAATTAATATCCGATTGAAGTCAAAATAAACATAAATAACCAACAACTGTGTGTAATCTTATTGTATAATATTATGCTTCTTGTTTACAGGACACAAAAGAGCAGCTGTAGGATATGGTTCCTATGATCCCTACAATAGACACAATATCGGTGGTATGTTTAACAGAAGATTAGGAGGATGGAGATCTAATTCTAGATTTAATGGTGGATGGAATCAATATGGTAAGTTATCTTTCGCATTATTTTTGCTTTCACATATATTTCACACATTTCACGAACTACAGAAAGTTGTAGAAAATAAAATTATATAGAATATCAGTTTAATGTTTGTACTGATTTCAAAAGCATACCAAAACTTTATCAGAGTTGAAATCATATGATGCATTCATCTGCGCTTGACACACAATGGTAGCCAACAAATATTTCTAGTGTATAATTCCGTTTCATAATTTAACTCGTTCATTAAGCTATTCCAAAACCATATGGACTTTTAGCACGACTTTGCAAATTATGCAATTGCAATTTCACTATTCACATGGTAATTATGTTTAAAAAAGTATATAATATCATTTAACGTTACGATATATTAATATATGATCCATCATTACTAGACTGTTTATATTAATAGACTATATTTTATTTTGTAGGTTATTAAGAGAAATAGAAATCCACTTCATCTTCATCTACCAAAGACAGTTGTTATTGTTCTTCATATTATCAACTCATTATTTATTTAATTACTTTTATAAAATAAATATATATTACTATATATCTGTATTACTATTATTGTTTACCATATCAAGCTTTCATTCCTGAATCACAATAACACCCAAATCAATCATTACTAAACAAAAAGTTGGGCTAGAATAGAACAAAAAATAACACCAGTACAATGTAACCTGTTGCAACGCATACACAATCCTCTTTCGAGTGACATATAAGATGCACTCCTTGGGACTATTACAGATAGTAAACAACAATTTGACAATACCAAAGGGGTAATCAGAAGCCGTAAATTGACGGACAGACAACACAATGGCTAACATACAAAAACAGACAAATAATGGTCAGCAAAACATTTCACAGAAAACTACAGCTTGCCTAACACGAGATCCACTAGAAGATGAAAGGATAATTAGCACCTGCTTTACTAGTGGCACCTATTGTGTAACTCTTGATACATATGTCGTAGATAAGTCTTGAAAGAGAATAACATGATGGGATTTTGACTACGACACACAGAAAATATTCATGGTCATCTATATTAGTAGTCAATACAACTAAGCAATTGTCTTGTGCCCAGTACTGCTTGTGTCTCTGAATTATCCATTAAAGATGATTTTCTGGACACAAAAAGATGCCCCTCCTTGTCATTATATAAAATAATCCTTATTGTATATAAACAAATGTCCATTACCGTATGCATTATATACATTTAGGATTTACTACATTGTCAAAGAAAATCCAGGATTACATTAAAATTACAGAGAGTAATGCTTTTTAACCAACAAAGTATACCTTCCTATCTAATAGTCAGTTAGCTACGATCCTTAATCCTGCGACTGTTCTGTCTGTGGTTATGCTATCAATAATGTTTCTGATAGTCAATGGTCTTGATGAGTGGAAGCGAATCTAGCAGGTTTCTAGTCGATTGTTTATATTGTATTGCCGTTTGAAATTCCACAATCGGTGGTGTAATGATTAGCGTGCTCACCTCAAGCGTGGTAGATTGTGGGTTCGAATCCCGAGCGGGTCAAACCAACGACTATGAAATTGACATGTGTTGCTTCTCGCCATGATATACTGATGGAGTGGGCGTTAAGGAACAATCACTCACTCACTGACTCATGAGAGGGAGGCTTTGGGTCCCATTAACGGGTTAGCTGCCGCCACATTGTTGTGTCTGTCTGAAGACAAAATCTGGATTGATGACGTGATAAGTAGTGACCTTTTTCATGTTCAGTGATCTTATGTGAGAGGCTATCGTTCGTTTTGTTGATATTGGTGGAATTGTTGACCATCACCGGTTCGACTTTCTTTCCTTAATATAACGATAAGGTAGCTCATCTCTCAGTAGATGTACAGCACTAAGTGATTATAACATTAAATTATTTCTTCATTCCATATTTCACAGCATAAATAGAAGGGCATTGTCGATGAATCAGTTGAGTTTAAGTAAATATGTTATTCTTGTACCATTCAAATTATGCAATCGTTTATAGGTTAAACATTTCCATGATATCTAATATGTATATATACATTAGTGCGCAGGACGTATTTCTGGAATATCCATTATCGAGTGAGTTCATAGTTCCAAGATTGGAATGCCTAAATAACACATACGTTTTTGTGAACCAGTAAACTAAAGGGCCTAAACAGGTACCTATGGAGATTAACCTTAGAAACAAATAAATAAATTGTATTTATTGAAACTGTGAAATTCAAACATAAATATTTCTAATAATAACTTAATTAAAATATAAAATATAAATTTTTAAATATATAGTTTGTTATCATGTACGTACGTTTAATTTATTAGTTACTAACTGATTCTTATATGAGATGACACATGTCTACATCAGATAAATTCAGAACATGAGCTATATTTAAAAGAAAAATGAAAATAATCTAGAGATATTTTATGTATGTCACAAAAAAATGTAATCTCATAAATTATATTCAACATAAATGAACACAAGATACTATATTTATACTGTTATTGTATAGTACTTGTAATAATCGGGTTTTCCCCGTGTATTTATATAAATTTGTGCTTAATATGTCAAAAACATATGTCATCTCATTCATAAATATGTGACCTTCATACCTTGTACATACTCCATTATCTACAACTGCCATAAATAAATATTGTGGTTTCCTTTTTTTTGAAGATGGATGATCCTTTCCTTATTAAATTTTCTATTCAAATTAAACGCTGAAATGTATTTAAGTTAATTCAAATCAAATAGATTCATTACCAATTATCTGTGAAACAAATCTAGATTTGAGTATTAACCGTATTTATTATTCAGATCAAAAGTTGTCTGAACATTCCCACCAACATTTTTTAATCAACATGATGCTTTTTCTTCTCTAAATACTGCAAATTATGATCGGTTTACTTTAGATTAAGTAATTGTTTTCCTTTGATAGTGGAAAAACCAGTCGAATTATTATATCTCTAGTATCATCTATTATGAAAACACCTATCACGATTAAGGTCTGCTTGTCTTTGAATAAGAAGAGTCTCAAGCAATTCAACTGTTCACGCCAAAAGACATCCTCTGAAAATATCCCAAAAGTGAAATCACACGAGGGATTCGTCCGTCATGTAGTCAGTTTTTCGGTATTCACATGCTATTGTTTTTCTTTTATATTTTATTATTCAATTTTAATGTTCACATATAATGCAATTATTACTAAAACTAAAGATCATCTTAAAGAGGATTATGTACCTTAGATGATTGTGGGTATCTTGCTTATGTCCTTTGGTTTTCTTTCTCACAATTACTTTTGATGTTAATTGGCTTAATCCGTGTTTTGGCAATGACATATAGTTTATTAGATATATTTTTTTATAGTAATTTGCAGTTTCCAGTTAATGTAATTATTAATAAAGCTAAGGGCCAGCTTCCGCGTGTATAATTACCTTAGCCAGAATATTCCGTTTGTCGTAATCACAATCCGGACCTTTCCTCATTCATGACTTATCGCCGGGTTTGTAAGAAGAGTAGCATGACATTTGCCTACCATTCAGGTGCACCCGTACATGTACTAGCAGTGTTCGTGTTGTTCATCTTTTCTAATTATATGTCGTCGCGTTTTAAATTCCGTTTTGTGATGTACGTTTCAATTTCTGTGTATAAACCATTTCCAGTTCATGCGGTGTTCGCGTCGTTTTAGCCATAACATGGAGGATATCACAAGCGGAAAAGGAATTGTTAACAGTTCCAGCGCACCTGAGAGCAGGACGCCCCCGGTATTTTAGGGTTCTTGTTGCTCAATATTTAGTTTTCTGTGTAGTGTATTAGATCATTGCTTGTCTTATTTGCAATTTTATTGTCTATGCAGTAGAAGATTTGATATGACTGTTAAAGGATGCATTGTTCTGTTAATGTTGTTTTATATTTCAGTTCATCTTTATATTTAGGGTGATTTATTTTGTAGAATGTTATTTTTACTTCGAGTGAGTGATTGTTTAATGCCTAACGCAGTAATTTTCCAGCTATATCATGGCGAGAACAAGTTAATTTTCAATGAGATGATGATGAGCTCCGCTTTCTACTAGACAAACATGCTAAGTTGGATCTTAATAGTGCCAGCTCACTGAAACAACAGTCCACGGATAGACATGTCACTCCACTCGGACACATTATCCTGATTCCGAACCAACCAGTCTGTATTCTTTCTTTTCAGTATTTGTTATTTCTCCTTAGTTCTGCGTGCTCAGCGGAGAAGTAATAAATACCAATTTAATATTATTTGGAATGACCTGATCGGGGCTCGAACTCAAGACGAGCACTCTAACCATTACACCGCCGATGCTCTATATTTCGATTTGGTATACAATAAGAGAAATACATATATATAGTAAAATATATTTATTTAATATTAATGAATGTAATTAAATAAATAATGAATGAACAGAATGATAAACAACAACAACAACTGTCTTTGGTACTTGAAGAGGATTTCTATTTTTCTTAATAACCTACAAAAGAAATGATAGTTTATTAAGATGACATTAATATAAACATATTCTAGTAATTACAGGTCATAATGTATATTGTTATGTAAAATGATAATAAATATCGTCATTAAGATTGGTAAAAATGTACATAGTGGAATGTGAAGATTAATTGTGATATAAAGCGAATTGAGTAAAAACATCTTGCTTCATAATCCCTCTCATACTTCCTGTCATCAAAAAGCGTACTCGAATAATACGTATTTCGTTGAAGTTTGCATGTGTGTTTTTTCTCTGGCACCAATTGGTTATAATGTCAGATGTAGTTTATATCAGTATATGTCAGTGTATGTATATCATGTAAATAACGGAGACGGCGACCTACATTGTGCCCGATCCTTTTGTCTTGTCTATGACAAATACATGTGTTTAAAACTAAATGAATCGAGAATTCCTCATGACCTGGTATTTCAAACTCAATATCAATATGATATATTTTAATGAACGATTATTATTTGGACAGGAAATTTAACATTACGATTATAGCGAGTAATGTTTAACTTTTAACACTTTCATTAGTCATATATTTCTGTTGTAATTGTGTGTCAAATACACATGAATACATAAACAGATTTCAAATGCATAGAGTTTGGAAATGAGTGCAAGCAATTAAATGATGTTTTCACCAGTTTTATACATAATTAATTGTCTGCCGTTTTTTTCTGTTATTCGTGGGATATATGTGAAAACAAATAGAGCTTGCAGTGCAGGAGAATAACTAAGCTTACCATATTGATTCCATCCACCATTAAATCTAGAATTAGATCCCCATTCTCCTGATCTTCTGTTAAACATACCCCCGATATTGTTTCTATTGTAGGGATCATAGGAACCATATCGTACAGCTGCTCTTTTGTGTCCTGAAAAACAAGAAACATAACATTATACAATAGGTTTAAACAATGTTGTTGATTATATATTTATTTTACCTTCAACGGAAATATCACATGCATTAACTTTATCTGCCAGAATTCCTTCGATATTACACATAGAATATTTCCCCACGACATATATGGAAGCTGATATAAACAAAAGCAAATTTTGTTATCACAACATAGTAATATTTGTAATAATAACAAATATCCCAACAATAGTCCGTTGAATTCCAAATACAGATTCATCAAGAATTATCAATATCGACATATCATTACATGTCAGTTAAAAGAATATGTTATGACATTATGAACTGACGTAAATATACTAATCATCAATAGACTTGAAATAAAGTTTTCTCTGGTGAAACTGAATTCAAAGTATCGACGAAACCTAAAAAAATTCCTAAGTGATCATGAATGTAAATACAGACGTCGGCAAAGTAAACGATTAATGAATAAGTTGTCGGATAGCTTGGCATAATGTTAATCACGATACCAATTAATATAGTATGTACATATGCCCTATAGAGCTGCTGACAAATAATACTTACTTCCATATCCTCCATGATGTCCGAGATCCCACCCACCATTGTCAAATAGACTCCCTCCTCTAGATCCCCATCTATTCCACGAGTTTCCTCTGGTTGATGGATATATGTTATTACTATTGTATCCTAAACCGGAGGCTACTGTTACCAACAGAGCAAGGGCGATAACTACTACGACAGTGTTCATAGTTCTATAAATAAATAAAGTGAAAATGCAATCTGTGATAACATTGAAAAAAACAAATCTGTGAAAAAAAACTTTCGTAGGGGATGATCCTATCTGCTTGCATATTAATTGAAAACTTATATATACTTAAGGTATGTGATCAATTAAATATAAAAAAGATATCAATCTGGTGTGTTTGGAAATGAGATTTGATTGTTGTTGTTGAACAAGTAATAGTCTAACTAATGCCATATATTAAACTTTTAACTTATACGTTGATATAAAATAAATGTCACCTTACTCATCTGAATAGACAACATTCCTAATAGATAAACTAATATGGTACTTACCTGTTTGACCGTTTTGAAAGATTATGTCTAAAATTCCTAAATATTGTTCCATTTTATAGTAATTCAAACAGGGAAAAGAACCAAATCGGGGGAAAATAAATCCCAGAATGTGACGATTGTGGCTCAAAATATAATGTATGACGTGTTAATATGTATTAATAATGACATTATATTGTTGTTTTAAGATCATACTGTATAATTTATGCATGACGCCACATATCTTTCACACATTAGATTTACATGTAGATCACTGAACCATTGATATGTATATTACTATTTCCTTAACTTTTCCTAATGATAGGGTTTTAGTAATTAAATATACACACAAATTCAGTACATAAAAGGTTGATGATCCTTATATACACACGTCATTAATATATTTAGTAAGAAAGGTACTTTTGTAACCTTTACTTCAAAGATGAAATTGTATTTGATTTGCAATCAACAGACCAAATTTCTTCCGGAACATGAATGTATCTGTGAGATTATTGTTGTGGGTAAATAATTCCTGTCGATACCCTGTAATAATAGTACTGCAATATGCAAGGCGTATTGTCCAATTTACAACATTGGGTACTGGTAATGGTTCCCATAGCTCAAACGCATAGGACTAGTGAGCGCTTCCATGGATAGTGGAAAGAGGAGCACTGTGAATGGGAGGGGATGTCAGGATATACTACGCATAGCATGACCGTGAACCATAGTCCGTAGCGTGCTTGGAGATTGTAACACTCCTAGTACGCTAAATATCTATTTTGTAGATTTTCGAAAAAGAGTAGGCGCATTTTAGTCGTTACGCAAAAATAAATAATTTCGTCTCTACCGACCTCTCCATTCTTTTTCAATCAATCAAGTTATTTTGAAAAATAAATCATTATGAAAAACTTTTTGTAAAATTGACAGAAAACAAACAATGAAGCAAATTCATTTTGTAAAGTAAGAAATAATAATAGGCATAAACCATCGAACACAACCACATACATGCACATGTTAAACAACATTTATCATAACACTATCAAATTGTTTCTATGATAAAAATGACAAGATAGTTCTTGTTCTCTACGCTATCGACCATTTATTTTGATTATAACTTGATATTGTGTTTATAGTATTTCGATTAACTTCTAACTTGATAGCGGAATTAACTGCAAATATGGTATTTATAAAAGAAATGCTTAAAAGTGGATCTCATCGATATGCCTAAATCACGAACATGAAGTGGACACTGTCAGCTAAAACCTAACACGCATTATAAATCTTAAAGAAACATTGGACAGAGCAAATGTAGAAGGATGTAAAGCTGAAAGGAAATTCCCCTGTAGACCTTTAGGAAAATTGACAATCCAGATATAAAACACGACCACTGTAAAACGAATAGAAAACAAAGTTATAAAAACGAACCGATATCGTTTCATGGTCATATGTGACTGTGATCGTGATGTCATTATTGGTTAAACTAATATAAAAATCTTCCAGTCTTATTACAAGACAACATTACTAAATAAACGTTAGAGAAAATCGAAGGGACAATCATGAGTGGACAATTCAGAGACACTGCCAACATTGGGCGCACAAGAAACAAGACGAAGTCAATGAAAACAAAAGGAATAACACAAAACCGAAAACTAAAAAGATGAAACACAAAATTTGCATGGGTATGATGGTGGCCATATAATTCCAATTACAAATGTTAAAGCGGAGTTGTCCCGCCTTGTCATTGTATGGCAACGTGGAAGGTATATAAACAAACGTCCATTACCATATATATTGATATACATTTATGATTTACTACACTCAAAAATAAAATACATGCATACATTTACAATAACAGAGTAATGATGTTTAGCCAACAAATTATATTTTCCTAGCTAGTAGTCAGTTAACGACAAGCATTGGCCATGCTTCTGTACTGTTCATGTTTATATTATCAATCATTTTTGTGATAGTGTGTGGTCTTGTTGACTGGAAGAGAATCTGTGCAGGTTAACCATTACGGAACATCTGTGTCACAAATTACCACGGATATGTTTCACTTGTCGTAATCGCTTTCCGATCCTTTCCTCGTGAATGGCTTGTCACCGGGTTTGCATCTAGAGTAACACGACGAGTGCCACTAGTGAAGCAGGAACTGCTTAGCGTTACGGAGCACCCGAGTTCACCCCGGATTGTAGTGGGATTCGTGTTACACGATCCTTAGTTTTATGTTTAATGTTTTGTAGATCGTTGTTTGTCCTTTTGTCCTTTTTTATTGTGGTCATTGTGTTGTCTGTTCTTCTTTGATTTACATATTCTGCTTACCCCTTTGGTATCTTCAAACTCTCTTTATCGATTGCTTATATCTGTTTTTCCGTTGAAGATCCAATTATCATGAAACGTAGGCTTTGAATCTCATTAACCGGTAAAGCTTTCGTTAAAACAACCATCTACGGGGTGAAAACTTTCGATGTTCACCTCATATGAAGACAATAATTGTATATTGTTTACGTTTTTTGAAAATGATTCATTCTTTCCTTATTTCCTGATTTTCAATTCAAATTAAACGCTAAAATGTTCCTATAAGCTAATGGTAGGCATAACTCAAATATTTTTTATTACAATTTATTTGTAATATAATATAGATTTGAATATTAGCCGTATGTACCTTTCATGTAGAAAGCTATCTAAAAATTTCACTAAAATTTTAAAATCAACATGATGCTTATATAAATGTTGCAAGATATGATATATTTACTTTTTTAGTTTGATAGTACAAAACAGTTGAATTTTTATTTTCATATCCCCATATTATGCAAACATTTATAATATGATATGCAGATTTCAGTTCATTTCCACTAAATGACAACACGCCCTGTATATAGATATTTAAGAAAGGTTTGAAGATACCAAAGCAGCTGTAAATCTAAGACAAAATAAAATACATGCTTACATTTACAATTACAGAGTAATGGTCTTTAACCAACATATTCCATCTTCCTAGCTAGTAGTCAGTTAAAGACGAACATTGGCCATGCTTCTGTACTGTCCATGTTTATATTATCAATCAGTTGTGTGATAGTGTGTGATCTTGTTGAGTGGAAGAGAATCTGTGCAGGTTAACCATTACGGAACATCTGTGTAACAAATGACCACGGGTATGTTTCACTTGTCGTAAGCACTTTCCGGTCCTTTCATCCTGCATGGCTTGTCACTAGGTTTGCAACTAGAGTAACACGACGGGTGCCACTAGTGAAACAGGAACTGCTTAGCCTTACCGAGCACCCGAGATCACCCCGGATTTTAGTGGGATTCGTGTTACTCGATCCTTAGTTTTATGTGTAATGTTTTGTAGATCGTTGTTTGTCCTTTTGTCCTTTTTTCTTGTGGTCATTGTGTTGTTTGTTCTTCTTTGATTTACATATTCTGCTGGTCCCTTTGATATCTTCAAACTCTCCTTATCGATTGTTTATAACTCTTTTTCTGTTGAAGATCCAATTATCATGAAACGTAGGCTTTGAATCCCATTAACCGGTAAAGCCCTCGTTAAAACAACCATCCACGGGGTGAAAACTTTCGATGTTCACCTCATATGAAGTCAATAATTGTATATTGTTTACGTTTTTTGAAAATGATTCATTCTTTCCTTATTTCCTGATTTTCAATTCAAATTAAACACTAAGATGTTCATATATGCTAATGTTAGGCATAAATCAAATATTTTTTATTACAAATTATTTGTAATATAATATAGATTTGAATATTAGCCGTATCTACTTTTCATGTAGAAAGTTATCTAAAAATGTCACTTAAATTTTAAAATCAACATGATGCTTATATAAATGTTGCAAGATATGATAGATTGACTTTTTTTGTTCGATAGTACAAAACATTTGAATGTTGATATCCATATCCCCATATTATGCAAACACTTATCATATGATATGCAGATTTCAGTTCATTTCCACCAAATGACAACACGATCTTTATGTAGAGACCTAAAAAAAAGATTGAAGATACTAAAAGGGATACCCAGAAGCTGTAAATCGAAGGACAGACAACACAATGGTAAAAAGCAAATATACAAAAGGACAAACAATGATCTACAAAACAATAGCGGAAAACTAAAGACTGACAACACAAACCCCTTTACCAATCCGGGGATGTGCGCATGCGTGCTTCAGAAGGGAAAGCAGTCCCTGCACCACTATTGGCATCCGTCGTGTTACTAAGTCATGAATGAAGAAAGGACCGAACTGTGAATATGACAAACGGAACTTGTACAATAATAGCAATGTTATTGCAAAAGCAGTCTCGAATATCAGCTACAGATCGCTGTTATATGTCGCTGATACAGACCGATGTTACAAGCTGATGTTTTTGCAGTTCTTTAAGAATTATAACATCATTATTGTACAACTTAGATGCATTACTGTTGAAACAAAAGAAGTTGTCCGTGTGGGATATAACGGTTTCTTTTTCCGCATTCGAACTCAGACGAAGGCCTTGGTTCAGTGATCTACATGTAATTATTATGCATGACAGATATAGCGCGTCATGCCTCAATTATAATATAATAACCTTAAGACAATAATATGTCACTATTAATACATATTATAACGTCATATGTCATATTATCAACCACAGTCGTCATATTCTGGGATTTATTTCACCCCCGATTTGGTTCTTTTCCTTGTTTTGATTACTATAAAATGGAACAATTATTACAGATTTTACACACAATCTTTACAAGATTTACACAAGTAAGTATCATTTAACGTGCAGGAATGTCGTCTCTTTTATATAAGTAAGAAAACATTTTCGTCTGTAAACGGTTAAGGAAAAGTTTAATATAGGATCAGTTAGATTGTTGTACTTTAGAAAAGAGAAATGACACTATGTATAAAGAGCCTCTTTTAGATATGCAATGAATTAGTCAATAGGTAATGCTTGCCTAACACAATTGTTTAGCTATATCATGGCGAAAACAAGTTACATTTCTAAGATATGGTAATTTCCAGATTGACACACGCTTACTTGGAGTTTTATAGTGCTAGCTCATTGACAAAACAATCCACGAGTAGGCCTGCAACTTCATTCTTACACATTATCCTGTTTCTGACCAACCAATATTTTGTCTTATTCCTTAACACTGCGGGCTTTGCGCAGAAGCAGCAAATACCAATTCTTAGTATGTCGTTTAACCCGAAACCCACACTTACAATAACATCACGGATGCTGTTGAAGTCAATAGTATATCACAAACCATTTATATATATATAAATAAGTTTTTAATATGTAAGCAGCAAAGAGGATTTCTTATAGATATTTCTTTATTTTTTTTTAATTTATTGTATTTTCTTGTATTCTTTAATAGAACAATGAACACTGTCGCAGTAGTTATCGCCCTTGCTCTGTTGGTAACAGTAGCGTCCGGCTTAGGATACAATAGTTATAACAGATATCCATCAATCAGAGGAAGCTCATTGAATACATGGGGATCTAGAGGAGGAAGTCTGTTTGATAACGGTGGATGGGATCTTGGGCATCATGGCGGATATGGACGTAAGTATTCTTATTCGTTTGTTTTAAAATGGTTTTGCTTAAAAGTAGATAACATACCAATTGTGTTTAATATCAAGATTATGACCAAATATCCAACGACTTATTGACACATTGTGTACTTAGATTCCATAGCAAACCCCTCTTAAAATACATTTTAAATGCAATTAATATCTGCTAATATATAAATGACTCTACATACATGATCATTTAAACATATATTCAGTTTTCGGCAATACATTTAATTACATGTACGCTTTACCTGAGAAAACAAAATAAAATGTAAAAAAAGAATGCATTGTTCCAAAATAAATGTTCTCGATATATTTCATGAAAATTAAAAGATTTAGCAATATTGATATAAACACTTTCGACATTTTTTATCTATAAAGACAGAACTAAGCTTTATATCAAATTAATCTTGAGTGTTTATAGACGATCATTATGTTTAAACCTGTTTATGCCCTTTAGTTGTATTGATCCCAAAGATTTTAAAATTAATTGGAGTTCCAATCGTTCGATTATGAGCGTACCTGATAGAGGCTATTCCAGAAAAGCGTCGTGGGTACTACGTTTTTATTACGCTAATTGAAGAATTCTCAACAGTTAATTTTGTTTATATATAGGGGCCGTCGTGGTCGTGATCGTATGGTAGTTGGATATACAAATACCTGTGCAATCAATACATATAAACATTAAATTTGTGAGTACGAATCCCGCGCATGGCAATGTGTACTCGATGCAACTGTATGCGATGAAATTTGGCAATTTACTTCGAGTATTCCGGTTTCCTCCACCAATATAACTGATCGTCACGATAAAACTGAAATGTTGTTGAAAGTGGTGTTAAACAACATAACCCTAACACTATATATATATATTTGGACAAATGTTCTGTTCTGTATGTAATACTAAGAGATTATTACATGACATTTTCCATATCGGCCCTGGTATTAGCCCGAGACTCCCATGTCAAGCCCGACAGTGAAGCCGGAGGGCTGATATGGGTAGAGGGTTGATACCAGGGACGATATGGAAAATTTCATGTCATAATCTTTTTATCACATATTTTACATTGACCTTTTCCAAGCATTGACGAGGGCCCGGGTGGCTCGGTGAGTTAGGTAGTTGGATTACCTAGCAACTCATACAAGCCTATCACCAATACGGCGTGGGTTCGCGGCGGCTTTGTAAATTACAAAAAAGGTGCTAAAGTTTACCAGTTGCTTGCCCATGGTCGGTGGTTCTCTCCGGCTTCTTCCACCACTAAAACTGGTCACCATGATATAGCTGAAATATTGCTGAATGTGGCGTTAAGCACAACAAATCAAATCAAATCAAATTAAGCATTGGCTTTTATATTGCAAAAAATATCTTTGAACTGACAATTTGCGAAAATAAATCCTTAAGAGAGTTGCCTTTGTTCAACTTGCAAATATTTTTGCTTCGAGTCTGGTTTCAAACATATACCAAACAACGTCGATCTGTACAATGACGTTAGAAACTGTTTGTAAAATCTACCCAAGATGTTGACATTTGAATGGAAATTCCTATTCAACACGACGTATACATTTGAGCATTTCCATTTCAGTTATTTAAACTTTATTCCAATATGTTGAAATGTATTAATTTGATGAAATACGATTTTATGCATATCTTTATGCATCATCTTTCTTTGTCCTTTGACATATAATTTTTGAGACCACTGCGCAGATACCGGAAGTTGAATTATGGGGAAAATACGAATATATGAGGGCAAATACGGATATTTGATGGCAAATACGGATATTGTGAGGGCAAATAACCAACACTAACATTTAGCTATTATTGGACATGCAAACACAAACATATTGCAACAAAATATGTGATAATGAAGGATAAAACTATTAATTAATATCCGATTGAAGTCAAAATAAACATAAATAACCAACAACTGTGTGTAATCTTATTGTATAATATTATGCTTCTTGTTTACAGGACACAAAAGAGCAGCTGTAGGATATGGTTCCTATGATCCCTACAATAGACACAATATCGGTGGTATGTTTAACAGAAGATTAGGAGGATGGAGATCTAATTCTAGATTTAATGGTGGATGGAATCAATATGGTAAGTTATCTTTCGCATTATTTTTGCTTTCACATATATTTCACACATTTCACGAACTACAGAAAGTTGTAGAAAATAAAATTATATAGAATATCAGTTTAATGTTTGTACTGATTTCAAAAGCATACCAAAACTTTATCAGAGTTGAAATCATATGATGCATTCATCTGCGCTTGACACACAATGGTAGCCAACAAATATTTCTAGTGTATAATTCCGTTTCATAATTTAACTCGTTCATTAAGCTATTCCAAAACCATATGGACTTTTAGCACGACTTTGCAAATTATGCAATTGCAATTTCACTATTCACATGGTAATTATGTTTAAAAAAGTATATAATATCATTTAACGTTACGATATATTAATATATGATCCATCATTACTAGACTGTTTATATTAATAGACTATATTTTATTTTGTAGGTTATTAAGAGAAATAGAAATCCACTTCATCTTCATCTACCAAAGACAGTTGTTATTGTTCTTCATATTATCAACTCATTATTTATTTAATTACTTTTATAAAATAAATATATATTACTATCTATCTGTATTACTATTATTGTTTACCATATCAAGCTTTCATTCCTGAATCACAATAACACCCAAATCAATCATTACTAAACAAAATGTTGGGCTAGAATAGAACAAAAAATAACACCAGTACAATGTAACCTGTTGCAACGCATACACAATCCTCTTTCGAGTGACATATAAGATGCTCTCCTTGGGACTATTACAGATAGTAAACAACAATTTGACAATACCAAAGGGGTAATCAGAAGCCGTAAATTGACGGACAGACAACACAATGGCTAACATACAAAAACAGACAAATAATGGTCAGCAAAACATTTCACAGAAAACTACAGCTTGCCTAACACGAGATCCACTAGAAGATGAAAGGATAATTAGCACCTGCTTTACTAGTGGCACCTATTGTGTAACTCTTGATACATATGTCGTAGATAAGTCTTGAAAGAGAATAACATGATGGGATTTTGACTACGACACACAGAAAATATTCATGGTCATCTATATTAGTAGTCAATACAACTAAGCAATTGTCTTGTGCCCAGTACTGCTTGTGTCTCTGAATTATCCATTAAAGATGATTTTCTGGACACAAAAAGATGCCCCTCCTTGTCATTATATAAAATAATCCTTATTGTATATAAACAAATGTCCATTACCGTATGCATTATATACATTTAGGATTTACTACATTGTCAAAGAAAATCCAGGATTACATTAAAATTACAGAGAGTAATGCTTTTTAACCAACAAAGTATACCTTCCTATCTAATAGTCAGTTAGCTACGATCCTTAATCCTGCGACTGTTCTGTCTGTGGTTATGCTATCAATAATGTTTCTGATAGTCAATGGTCTTGATGAGTGGAAGCGAATCTAGCAGGTTTCTAGTCGATTGTTTATATTGTATTGCCGTTTGAAATTCCACAATCGGTGGTGTAATGATTAGCGTGCTCACCTCAAGCGTGGTAGATTGTGGGTTCGAATCCCGAGCGGGTCAAACCAACGACTATGAAATTGACATGTGTTGCTTCTCGCCATGATATACTGATGGAGTGGGCGTTAAGGAACAATCACTCACTCACTGACTCATGAGAGGGAGGCTTTGGGTCCCATTAACGGGTTAGCTGCCGCCACATTGTTGTGTCTGTCTGAAGACAAAATCTGGATTGATGACGTGATAAGTAGTGACCTTTTTCATGTTCAGTGATCTTATGTGAGAGGCTATCGTTCGTTTTGTTGATATTGGTGGAATTGTTGACCATCACCGGTTCGACTTTCTTTCCTTAATATAACGATAAGGTAGCTCATCTCTCAGTAGATGTACAGCACTAAGTGATTATAACATTAAATTATTTCTTCATTCCATATTTCACAGCATAAATAGAAGGGCATTGTCGATGAATCAGTTGAGTTTAAGTAAATATGTTATTCTTGTACCATTCAAATTATGCAATCGTTTATAGGTTAAACATTTCCATGATATCTAATATGTATATATACATTAGTGCGCAGGACGTATTTCTGGAATATCCATTATCGAGTGAGTTCATAGTTCCAAGATTGGAATGCCTAAATAACACATACGTTTTTGTGAACCAGTAAACTAAAGGGCCTAAACAGGTACCTATGGAGATTAACCTTAGAAACAAATAAATAAATTGTATTTATTGAAACTGTGAAATTCAAACATAAATATTTCTAATAATAACTTAATTAAAATATAAAATATAAATTTTTAAATATATAGTTTGTTATCATGTACGTACGTTTAATTTATTAGTTACTAACTGATTCTTATATGAGATGACACATGTCTACATCAGATAAATTCAGAACATGAGCTATATTTAAAAGAAAAATGAAAATAATCTAGAGATATTTTATGTATGTCACAAAAAAATGTAATCTCATAAATTATATTCAACATAAATGAACACAAGATACTATATTTATACTGTTATTGTATAGTACTTGTAATAATCGGGTTTTCCCCGTGTATTTATATAAATTTGTGCTTAATATGTCAAAAACATATGTCATCTCATTCATAAATATGTGACCTTCATACCTTGTACATACTCCATTATCTACAACTGCCATAAATAAATATTGTGGTTTCCTTTTTTTTGAAGATGGATGATCCTTTCCTTATTAAATTTTCTATTCAAATTAAACGCTGAAATGTATTTAAGTTAATTCATATCAAATAGATTCATTACCAATTATCTGTGAAACAAATCTAGATTTGAGTATTAACCGTATTTATTATTCAGATCAAAAGTTGTCTGAACATTCCCACCAACATTTTTTAATCAACATGATGCTTTTTCTTCTCTAAATACTGCAAATTATGATCGGTTTACTTTAGATTAAGTAATTGTTTTCCTTTGATAGTGGAAAAACCAGTCGAATTATTATATCTCTAGTATCATCTATTATGAAAACACCTATCACGATTAAGGTCTGCTTGTCTTTGAATAAGAAGAGTCTCAAGCAATTCAACTGTTCACGCCAAAAGACATCCTCTGAAAATATCCCAAAAGTGAAATCACACGAGGGATTCGTCCGTCATGTAGTCAGTTTTTCGGTATTCACATGCTATTGTTTTTCTTTTATATTTTATTATTCAATTTTAATGTTCACATATAATGCAATTATTACTAAAACTAAAGATCATCTTAAAGAGGATTATGTACCTTAGATGATTGTGGGTATCTTGCTTATGTCCTTTGGTTTTCTTTCTCACAATTACTTTTGATGTTAATTGGCTTAATCCGTGTTTTGGCAATGACATATAGTTTATTAGATATATTTTTTTATAGTAATTTGCAGTTTCCAGTTAATGTAATTATTAATAAAGCTAAGGGCCAGCTTCCGCGTGTATAATTACCTTAGCCAGAATATTCCGTTTGTCGTAATCACAATCCGGACCTTTCCTCATTCATGACTTATCGCCGGGTTTGTAAGAAGAGTAGCATGACATTTGCCTACCATTCAGGTGCACCCGTACATGTACTAGCAGTGTTCGTGTTGTTCATCTTTTCTAATTATATGTCGTCGCGTTTTTAATTCCGTTTTGTGATGTACGTTTCAATTTCTGTGTATAAACCATTTCCAGTTCATGCGGTGTTCGCGTCGTTTTAGCCATAACATGGAGGATATCACAAGCGGAAAAGGAATTGTTAACAGTTCCAGCGCACCTGAGAGCAGGACGCCCCCGGTATTTTAGGGTTCTTGTTGCTCAATATTTAGTTTTCTGTGTAGTGTATTAGATCATTGCTTGTCTTATTTGCAATTTTATTGTCTATGCAGTAGAAGATTTGATATGACTGTTAAAGGATGCATTGTTCTGTTAATGTTGTTTTATATTTCAGTTCATCTTTATATTTAGGGTGATTTATTTTGTAGAATGTTATTTTTACTTCGAGTGAGTGATTGTTTAATGCCTAACGCAGTAATTTTCCAGCTATATCATGGCGAGAACAAGTTAATTTTCAATGAGATGATGATGAGCTCCGCTTTCTACTAGACAAACATGCTAAGTTGGATCTTAATAGTGCCAGCTCACTGAAACAACAGTCCACGGATAGACATGTCACTCCACTCGGACACATTATCCTGATTCCGAACCAACCAGTCTGTATTCTTTCTTTTCAGTATTTGTTATTTCTCCTTAGTTCTGCGTGCTCAGCGGAGAAGTAATAAATACCAATTTAATATTATTTGGAATGACCTGATCGGGGCTCGAACTCAAGACGAGCACTCTAACCATTACACCGCCGATGCTCTATATTTCGATTTGGTATACAATAAGAGAAATACATATATATAGTAAAATATATTTATTTAATATTAATGAATGTAATTAAATAAATAATGAATGAACAGAATGATAAACAACAACAACAACTGTCTTTGGTACTTGAAGAGGATTTCTATTTTTCTTAATAACCTACAAAAGAAATGATAGTTTATTAAGATGACATTAATATAAACATATTCTAGTAATTACAGGTCATAATGTATATTGTTATGTAAAATGATAATAAATATCGTCATTAAGATTGGTAAAAATGTACATAGTGGAATGTGAAGACTAATTGTGATATAAAGCGAATTGAGTAAAAACATCTTGCTTCATAATCCCTCTCATACTTCCTGTCATCAAAAAGCGTACTCGAATAATACGTATTTCGTTGAAGTTTGCATGTGTGTTTTTTCTCTGACACCAATTGGTTATAATGTCAGATGTAGTTTATATCAGTATATGTCAGTGTATGTATATCATGTAAATAACGGAGACGGCGACCTACATTGTGCCCGATCCTTTTGTCTTGTCTATGACAAATACATGTGTTTAAAACTAAATGAATCGAGAATTCCTCATGACCTGGTATTTCAAACTCAATATCAATATGATATATTTTAATGAACGATTATTATTTGGACAGGAAATTTAACATTACGATTATAGCGAGTAATGTTTAACTTTTAACACTTTCATTAGTCATATATTTCTGTTGTAATTGTGTGTCAAATACACATGAATACATAAACAGATTTCAAATGCATAGAGTTTGGAAATGAGTGCAAGCAATTAAATGATGTTTTCACCAGTTTTATACATAATTAATTGTCTGCCGTTTTTTTCTGTTATTCGTGGGATATATGTGAAAACAAATAGAGCTTGCAGTGCAGGAGAATAACTAAGCTTACCATATTGATTCCATCCACCATTAAATCTAGAATTAGATCCCCATCCTCCTGATCTTCTGTTAAACATACCCCCGATATTGTTTCTATTGTAGGGATCATAGGAACCATATCGTACAGCTGCTCTTTTGTGTCCTGAAAAACAAGAAACATAACATTATACAATAGGTTTAAACAATGTTGTTGATTATATATTTATTTTACCTTCAACGGAAATATCACATGCATTAACTTTATCTGCCAGAATTCCTTCGATATTACACATAGAATATTTCCCCACGACATATATGGAAGCTGATATAAACAAAAGCAAATTTTGTTATCATAACATAGTAATATTTGTAATAATAACAAATATCCCAACAATAGTCCGTTGAATTCCAAATACAGATTCATCAAGAATTATCAATATCGACATATCATTACATGTCAGTTAAAAGAATATGTTATGACATTATGAACTGACGTAAATATACTAATCATCAATAGACTTGAAATAAAGTTTTCTCTGGTGAAACTGAATTCAAAGTATCGACGAAGCCTAAAAAAATTCCTAAGTGATCATGAATGTAAATACAGACGTCGGCAAAGTAAACGATTAATGAATAAGTTGTCGGATAGCTTGGCATAATGTTAATCACGATACCAATTAATATAGTATGTACATATGCCCTATAGAGCTGCTGACAAATAATACTTACTTCCATATCCTCCATGATGTCCGAGATCCCACCCACCATTGTCAAATAGACTCCCTCCTCTAGATCCCCATCTATTCCACGAGTTTCCTCTGGTTGATGGATATATGTTATTACTATTGTATCCTAAACCGGAGGCTACTGTTACCAACAGAGCAAGGGCGATAACTACTACGACAGTGTTCATAGTTCTATAAATAAATAAAGTGAAAATGCAATCTGTGATAACATTGAAAAAAACAAATCTGTGAAAAAAAACTTTCGTAGGGGATGATCCTATCTGCTTGCATATTAATTGAAAACTTATATATACTTAAGGTATGTGATCAATTAAATATAAAAAAGATATCAATCTGGTGTGTTTGGAAATGAGATTTGATTGTTGTTGTTGTTGAACAAGTAATAGTCTAACTAATGCCATATATTAAACTTTTAACTTATACGTTGATATAAAATAAATGTCACCTTACTCATCTGAATAGACAACATTTCTAATAGATAAACTAATATGGTACTTACCTGTTTGACTGTTTTGAAAGATTATGTCTAAAATTCCTAAATATTGTTCCATTTTATAGTAATTCAAACAAGGAAGAGAACCAAATCGGGGAAAAATAAATCCCAGAATGTGACGATTGTGGCTCAAAATATAATGTATGACGTGTTAATATGTATTAATAATGACATTATATTGTTGTTTTAAGATCATACTGTATAATTTATGCATGACGCCACATATCTTTCACACATTAGATTTACATGTAGATCACTGAACCATTGATATGTATATTACTATTTCCTTAACTTTTCCTAATGATAGGGTTTTAGTAATTAAATATACACACAAATTCAGTACATAAAAGGTTGATGATCCTTATATACACACGTCATTAATATATTTAGTAAGAAAGGTACTTTTGTAACCTTTACTTCAAAGATGAAATTGTATTTGATTTGCAATCAACAGACCAAATTTCTTCCGGAACATGAATGTATCTGTGAGATTATTGTTGTGGGTAAATAATTCCTGTCGATACCCTGTAATAATAGTACTGCAATATGCAAGGCGTATTGTCCAATTTACAACATTGGGTACTGGTAATGGTTCCCATAGCTCAAACGCATAGGACTAGTGAGCGCTTCCATGGATAGTGGAAAGAGGAGCACTGTGAATGGGAGGGGATGTCAGGATATACTACGCATAGCATGACCGTGAACCATAGTCCGTAGCGTGCTTGGAGATTGTAACACTCCTAGTACGCTAAATATCTATTTTGTAGATTTTCGAAAAAGAGTAGGCGCATTTTAGTCGTTACGCAAAAATAAATAATTTCGTCTCTACCGACCTCTCCATTCTTTTTCAATCAATCAAGTTATTTTGAAAAATAAATCATTATGAAAAACTTTTTGTAAAATTGACAGAAAACAAACAATGAAGCAAATTCATTTTGTAAAGTAAGAAATAATAATAGGCATAAACCATCGAACACAACCACATACATGCACATGTTAAACAACATTTATCATAACACTATCAAATTGTTTCTATGATAAAAATGACAAGATAGTTCTTGTTCTCTACGCTATCGACCATTTATTTTGATTATAACTTGATATTGTGTTTATAGTATTTCGATTAACTTCTAACTTGATAGCGGAATTAACTGCAAATATGGTATTTATAAAAGAAATGCTTAAAAGTGGATCTCATCGATATGCCTAAATCACGAACATGAAGTGGACACTGTCAGCTAAAACCTAACACGCATTATAAATCTTAAAGAAACATTGGACAGAGCAAATGTAGAAGGATGTAAAGCTGAAAGGAAATTCCCCTGTAGACCTTTAGGAAAATTGACAATCCAGATATAAAACACGACCACTGTAAAACGAATAGAAAACAAAGTTATAAAAACGAACCGATATCGTTTCATGGTCATATGTGACTGTGATCGTGATGTCATTATTGGTTAAACTAATATAAAAATCTTCCAGTCTTATTACAAGACAACATTACTAAATAAACGTTAGAGAAAATCGAAGGGACAATCATGAGTGGACAATTCAGAGACACTGCCAACATTGGGCGCACAAGAAACAAGACGAAGTCAATGAAAACAAAAGGAATAACACAAAACCGAAAACTAAAAAGATGAAACACAAAATTTGCATGGGTATGATGGTGGCCATATAATTCCAATTACAAATGTTAAAGCGGAGTTGTCCCGCCTTGTCATTGTATGGCAACGTGGAAGGTATATAAACAAACGTCCATTACCATATATATTGATATACATTTATGATTTACTACACTCAAAAATAAAATACATGCATACATTTACAATAACAGAGTAATGATGTTTAGCCAACAAATTATATTTTCCTAGCTAGTAGTCAGTTAACGACAAGCATTGGCCATGCTTCTGTACTGTTCATGTTTATATTATCAATCATTTTTGTGATAGTGTGTGGTCTTGTTGACTGGAAGAGAATCTGTGCAGGTTAACCATTACGGAACATCTGTGTCACAAATGACCACGGATATGTTTCACTTGTCGTAATCGTTTTCCGATCCTTTCCTCGTGAATGGCTTGTCACCGGGTTTGCATCTAGAGTAACACGACGAGTGCCACTAGTGAAGCAGGAACTGCTTAGCGTTACGGAGCACCCGAGTTCACCCCGGATTGTAGTGGGATTCGTGTTACACGATCCTTAGTTTTATGTTTAATGATTTGTAGATCGTTGTTTGTCCTTTTGTCCTTTTTTATTGTGGTCATTGTGTTGTCTGTTCTTCTTTGATTTACATATTCTGCTTACCCCTTTGGTATCTTCAAACTCTCTTTATCGATTGTTTATATCTGTTTTTCCGTTGAAGATCCAATTATCATGAAACGTAGGCTTTGAATCTCATTAACCGGTAAAGCTTTCGTTAAAACAACCATCTACGGGGTGAAAACTTTCGATGTTCACCTCATATGAAGACAATAATTGTATATTGTTTACGTTTTTTGAAAATGATTCATTCTTTCCTTATTTCCTGATTTTCAATTCAAATTAAACGCTAAAATGTTCCTATAAGCTAATGGTAGGCATAACTCAAATATTTTTTATTACAATTTATTTGTAATATAATATAGATTTGAATATTAGCCGTATGTACCTTTCATGTAGAAAGCTATCTAAAAATTTCACTAAAATTTTAAAATCAACATGATGCTTATATAAATGTTGCAAGATATGATATATTTACTTTTTTAGTTTGATAGTACAAAACAGTTGAATTTTTATTTTCATATCCCCATATTATGCAAACATTTATAATATGATATGCAGATTTCAGTTCATTTCCACTAAATGACAACACGCCCTGTATATAGATATTTAAGAAAGGTTTGAAGATACCAAAGCAGCTGTAAATCTAAGACAAAATAAAATACATGCTTACATTTACAATTACAGAGTAATGGTCTTTAACCAACATATTCCATCTTCCTAGCTAGTAGTCAGTTAAAGACGAACATTGGCCATGCTTCTGTACTGTCCATGTTTATATTATCAATCATTTGTGTGATAGTGTGTGATCTTGTTGAGTGGAAGAGAATCTGTGCAGGTTAACCATTACGGAACATCTGTGTAACAAATGACCACGGGTATGTTTCACTTGTCGTAAGCACTTTCCGGTCCTTTCATCCTGCATGGCTTGTCACTAGGTTTGCAACTAGAGTAACACGACGGGTGCCACTAGTGAAACAGGAACTGCTTAGCCTTACCGAGCACCCGAGATCACCCCGGATTTTAGTGGGATTCGTGTTACTCGATCCTTAGTTTTATGTGTAATGTTTTGTAGATCGTTGTTTGTCCTTTTGTCCTTTTTTCTTGTGGTCATTGTGTTGTTTGTTCTTCTTTGATTTACATATTCTGCTGGTCCCTTTGATATCTTCAAACTCTCCTTATCGATTGTTTATAACTCTTTTTCTGTTGAAGATCCAATTATCATGAAACGTAGGCTTTGAATCCCATTAACCGGTAAAGCCCTCGTTAAAACAACCATCCACGGGGTGAAAACTTTCGATGTTCACCTCATATGAAGTCAATAATTGTATATTGTTTACGTTTTTTGAAAATGATTCATTCTTTCCTTATTTCCTGATTTTCAATTCAAATTAAACACTAAGATGTTCATATATGCTAATGTTAGGCATAAATCAAATATTTTTTATTACAAATTATTTGTAATATAATATAGATTTGAATATTAGCCGTATCTACTTTTCATGTAGAAAGTTATCTAAAAATGTCACTTAAATTTTAAAATCAACATGATGCTTATATAAATGTTGCAAGATATGATAGATTGACTTTTTTTGTTCGATAGTACAAAACATTTGAATGTTGATATCCATATCCCCATATTATGCAAACACTTATCATATGATATGCAGATTTCAGTTCATTTCCACCAAATGACAACACGATCTTTATGTAGAGACCTAAAAAAAAGATTGAAGATACTAAAAGGGATACCCAGAAGCTGTAAATCGAAGGACAGACAACACAATGGTAAAAAGCAAATATACAAAAGGACAAACAATGATCTACAAAACAATAGCGGAAAACTAAAGACTGACAACACAAACCCCTTTACCAATCCGGGGATGTGCGCATGCGTGCTTCAGAAGGGAAAGCAGTCCCTGCACCACTTTTGGCATCCGTCGTGTTACTAAGTCATGAATGAAGAAAGGACCGAACTGTGAATATGACAAACGGAACTTGTACAATAATAGCAATGTTATTGCAAAAGCAGTCTCGAATATCAGCTACAGATCGCTGTTATATGTCGCTGATACAGACCGATGTTACAAGCTGATGTTTTTGCAGTTCTTTAAGAATTATAACATCATTATTGTACAACTTAGATGCATTACTGTTGAAACAAAAGAAGTTGTCCGTGTGGGATATAACGGTTTCTTTTTCCGCATTCGAACTCAGACGAAGGCCTTGGTTCAGTGATCTACATGTAATTATTATGCATGACAGATATAGCGCGTCATGCCTCAATTATAATATAATAACCTTAAGACAATAATATGTCACTATTAATACATATTATAACGTCATATGTCATATTATCAACCACAGTCGTCATATTCTGGGATTTATTTCACCCCCGATTTGGTTCTTTTCCTTGTTTTGATTACTATAAAATGGAACAATTATTACAGATTTTACACACAATCTTTACAAGATTTACACAAGTAAGTATCATTTAACGTGCAGGAATGTCGTCTCTTTTATATAAGTAAGAAAACATTTTCGTCTGTAAACGGTTAAGGAAAAGTTTAATATAGGATCAGTTAGATTGTTGTACTTTAGAAAAGAGAAATGACACTAAGTATAAAGAGCCTCTTTTAGATATGCAATGAATTAGTCAATAGGTAATGCTTGCCTAACACAATTGTTTAGCTATATCATGGCGAAAACAAGTTATATTTCTAAGATATGGTAATTTCCAGATTGACACACGCTTACTTGGAGTTTTATAGTGCTAGCTCATTGACAAAACAATCCACGAGTAGGCCTGCAACTTCATTCTTACACATTATCCTGTTTCTGACCAACCAATATTTTGTCTTATTCCTTAACACTGCGGGCTTTGCGCAGAAGCAGCAAATACCAATTCTTAGTATGTCGTTTAACCCGAAACCCACACTTACAATAACATCACGGATGCTGTTGAAGTCAATAGTATATCACAAACCATTTATATATATATAAATAAGTTTTTAATATGTAAGCAGCAAAGAGGATTTCTTATAGATATTTCTTTATTTTTTTTTAATTTATTGTATTTTCTTGTATTCTTTAATAGAACAATGAACACTGTCGCAGTAGTTATCGCCCTTGCTCTGTTGGTAACAGTAGCGTCCGGCTTAGGATACAATAGTTATAACAGATATCCATCAATCAGAGGAAGCTCATTGAATACATGGGGATCTAGAGGAGGAAGTCTGTTTGATAACGGTGGATGGGATCTTGGGCATCATGGCGGATATGGACGTAAGTATTCTTATTCGTTTGTTTTAAAATGGTTTTGCTTAAAAGTAGATAACATACCAATTGTGTTTAATATCAAGATTATGACCAAATATCCAACGACTTATTGACACATTGTGTACTTAGATTCCATAGCAAACCCCTCTTAAAATACATTTTAAATGCAATTAATATCTGCTAATATATAAATGACTCTACATACATGATCATTTAAACATATATTCAGTTTTCGGCAATACATTTAATTACATGTACGCTTTACCTGAGAAAACAAAATAAAATGTAAAAAAAGAATGCATTGTTCCAAAATAAATGTTCTCGATATATTTCATGAAAATTAAAAGATTTAGCAATATTGATATAAACACTTTCGACATTTTTTATCTATAAAGACAGAACTAAGCTTTATATCAAATTAATCTTGAGTGTTTATAGACGATCATTATGTTTAAACCTGTTTATGCCCTTTAGTTGTATTGATCCCAAAGATTTTAAAATTAATTGGAGTTCCAATCGTTCGATTATGAGCGTACCTGATAGAGGCTATTCCAGAAAAGCGTCGTGGGTACTACGTTTTTATTACGCTAATTGAAGAATTCTCAACAGTTAATTTTGTTTATATATAGGGGCCGTCGTGGTCGTGATCGTATGGTAGTTGGATATACAAATACCTGTGCAATCAATACATATAAACATTAAATTTGTGAGTACGAATCCCGCGCATGGCAATGTGTACTCGATGCAACTGTATGCGATGAAATTTGGCAATTTACTTCGAGTATTCCGGTTTCCTCCACCAATATAACTGATCGTCACGATAAAACTGAAATGTTGTTGAAAGTGGTGTTAAACAACATAACCCTAACACTATATATATATATTAGGACAAATGTTCTGTTCTGTATGTAATACTAAGAGATTATTACATGACATTTTCCATATCGGCCCTGGTATTAGCCCGAGACTCCCATGTCAAGCCCGACAGTGAAGCCGGAGGGCTGATATGGGTAGAGGGTTGATACCAGGGACGATATGGAAAATTTCATGTCATAATCTTTTTATCACATATTTTACATTGACCTTTTCCAAGCATTGACGAGGGCCCGGGTGGCTCGGTGAGTTAGGTAGTTGGATTACCTAGCAACTCATACAAGCCTATCACCAATACGGCGTGGGTTCGCGGCGGCTTTGTAAATTACAAAAAAGGTGCTAAAGTTTACCAGTTGCTTGCCCATGGTCGGTGGTTCTCTCCGGCTTCTTCCACCACTAAAACTGGTCACCATGATATAGCTGAAATATTGCTGAATGTGGCGTTAAGCACAACAAATCAAATCAAATCAAATTAAGCATTGGCTTTTATATTGCAAAAAAGATCTTTGAACTGACAAATTGCGAAAATAAATCCTTAAGAGAGTTGCCTTTGTTCAACTTGCAAATATTTTTGCTTCGAGTCTGGTTTCAAACATATACCAAACAACGTCGATCTGTACAATGACGTTAGAAACTGTTTGTAAAATCTACCCAAGATGTTGACATTTGAATGGAAATTCCTATTCAACACGACGTATACATTTGAGCATTTCCATTTCAGTTATTTAAACTTTATTCCAATATGTTGAAATGTATTAATTTGATTGAAATACGATTTTATGCATATCTTTATGCATCATCTTTCTTTGTCCTTTGACATATAATTTTTGAGACCACTGCGCAGATACCGGAAGTTGAATTATGGGGAAAATACGAATATATGAGGGCAAATACGGATATTTGATGGCAAATACGGATATTGTGAGGGCAAATAACCAACACTAACATTTAGCTATTATTGGACATGCAAACACAAACATATTGCAACAAAATATGTGATAATGAAGGATAAAACTATTAATTAATATCCGATTGAAGTCAAAATAAACATAAATAACCAACAACTGTGTGTAATCTTATTGTATAATATTATGCTTCTTGTTTACAGGACACAAAAGAGCAGCTGTAGGATATGGTTCCTATGATCCCTACAATAGACACAATATCGGTGGTATGTTTAACAGAAGATTAGGAGGATGGAGATCTAATTCTAGATTTAATGGTGGATGGAATCAATATGGTAAGTTATCTTTCGCATTATTTTTGCTTTCACATATATTTCACACATTTCACGAACTACAGAAAGTTGTAGAAAATAAAATTATATAGAATATCAGTTTAATGTTTGTACTGATTTCAAAAGCATACCAAAACTTTATCAGAGTTGAAATCATATGATGCATTCATCTGCGCTTGACACACAATGGTAGCCAACAAATATTTCTAGTGTATAATTCCGTTTCATAATTTAACTCGTTCATTAAGCTATTCCAAAACCATATGGACTTTTAGCACGACTTTGCAAATTATGCAATTGCAATTTCACTATTCACATGGTAATTATGTTTAAAAAAGTATATAATATCATTTAACGTTACGATATATTAATATATGATCCATCATTACTAGACTGTTTATATTAATAGACTATATTTTATTTTGTAGGTTATTAAGAGAAATAGAAATCCACTTCATCTGCATCTACCAAAGACAGTTGTTATTGTTCTTCATATTATCAACTCATTATTTATTTAATTACTTTTATAAAATAAATATATATTACTATATATCTGTATTACTATTATTGTTTACCATATCAAGCTTTCATTCCTGAATCACAATAACACCCAAATCAATCATTACTAAACAAAAAGTTGGGCTAGAATAGAACAAAAAATAACACCAGTACAATGTAACCTGTTGCAACGCATACACAATCCTCTTTCGAGTGACATATAAGATGCACTCCTTGGGACTATTACAGATAGTAAACAACAATTTGACAATACCAAAGGGGTAATCAGAAGCCGTAAATTGACGGACAGACAACACAATGGCTAACATACAAAAACAGACAAATAATGGTCAGCAAAACATTTCACAGAAAACTACAGCTTGCCTAACACGAGATCCACTAGAAGATGAAAGGATAATTAGCACCTGCTTTACTAGTGGCACCTATTGTGTAACTCTTGATACATATGTCGTAGATAAGTCTTGAAAGAGAATAACATGATGGGATTTTGACTACGACACACAGAAAATATTCATGGTCATCTATATTAGTAGTCAATACAACTAAGCAATTGTCTTGTGCCCAGTACTGCTTGTGTCTCTGAATTATCCATTAAAGATGATTTTCTGGACACAAAAAGATGCCCCTCCTTGTCATTATATAAAATAATCCTTATTGTATATAAACAAATGTCCATTACCGTATGCATTATATACATTTAGGATTTACTACATTGTCAAAGAAAATCCAGGATTACATTAAAATTACAGAGAGTAATGCTTTTTAACCAACAAAGTATACCTTCCTATCTAATAGTCAGTTAGCTACGATCCTTGATCCTGCGACTGTTCTGTCTGTGGTTATGCTATCAATAATGTTTCTGATAGTCAATGGTCTTGATGAGTGGAAGCGAATCTAGCAGGTTTCTAGTCGATTGTTTATATTGTATTGCCGTTTGAAATTCCACAATCGGTGGTGTAATGATTAGCGTGCTCACCTCAAGCGTGGTAGATTGTGGGTTCGAATCCCGAGCGGGTCAAACCAACGACTATGAAATTGACATGTGTTGCTTCTCGCCATGATATACTGATGGAGTGGGCGTTAAGGAACAATCACTCACTCACTGACTCATGAGAGGGAGGCTTTGGGTCCCATTAACGGGTTAGCTGCCGCCACATTGTTGTGTCTGTCTGAAGACAAAATCTGGATTGATGACGTGATAAGTAGTGACCTTTTTCATGTTCAGTGATCTTATGTGAGAGGCTATCGTTCGTTTTGTTGATATTGGTGGAATTGTTGACCATCACCGGTTCGACTTTCTTTCCTTAATATAACGATAAGGTAGCTCATCTCTCAGTAGATGTACAGCACTAAGTGATTATAACATTAAATTATTTCTTCATTCCATATTTCACAGCATAAATAGAAGGGCATTGTCGATGAATCAGTTGAGTTTAAGTAAATATGTTATTCTTGTACCATTCAAATTATGCAATCGTTTATAGGTTAAACATTTCCATGATATCTAATATGTATATATACATTAGTGCGCAGGACGTATTTCTGGAATATCCATTATCGAGTGAGTTCATAGTTCCAAGATTGGAATGCCTAAATAACACATACGTTTTTGTGAACCAGTAAACTAAAGGGCCTAAACAGGTACCTATGGAGATTAACCTTAGAAACAAATAAATAAATTGTATTTATTGAAACTGTGAAATTCAAACATAAATATTTCTAATAATAACTTAATTAAAATATAAAATATAAATTTTTAAATATATAGTTTGTTATCATGTACGTACGTTTAATTTATTAGTTACTAACTGATTCTTATATGAGATGACACATGTCTACATCAGATAAATTCAGAACATGAGCTATATTTAAAAGAAAAATGAAAATAATCTAGAGATATTTTATGTATGTCACAAAAAAATGTAATCTCATAAATTATATTCAACATAAATGAACACAAGATACTATATTTATACTGTTATTGTATAGTACTTGTAATAATCGGGTTTTCCCTGTGTATTTATATAAATTTGTGCTTAATATGTCAAAAACATATGTCATCTCATTCATAAATATGTGACCTTCATACCTTGTACATACTCCATTATCTACAACTGCCATAAATAAATATTGTGGTTTCCTTTTTTTTGAAGATGGATGATCCTTTCCTTATTAAATTTTCTATTTAAATTAAACGCTGAAATGTATTTAAGTTAATTCAAATCAAATAGATTCATTACCAATTATCTGTGAAACAAATCTAGAT
This sequence comes from Bathymodiolus brooksi, assembly GCA_963680875.1. Lineage (NCBI taxonomy): Eukaryota > Metazoa > Mollusca > Bivalvia > Mytilida > Modiolidae > Bathymodiolus > Bathymodiolus brooksi. The sequence continues at coordinate 56,185,002 of OY804577.1, forward strand.
TTGAGTATTAACCGTATTTATTATTCAGATCAAAAGTTGTCTGAACATTCCCACCAACATTTTTTAATCAACATGATGCTTTTTCTTCTCTAAATACTGCAAATTATGATCGATTTACTTTAGATTAAGTAATTGTTTTCCTTTGATAGTGGAAAAACCAGTCGAATTATTATATCTCTAGTATCATCTATTATGAAAACACCTATCACGATTAAGGTCTGCTTGTCTTTGAATAAGAAGAGTCTCAAGCAATTCAACTGTTCACGCCAAAAGACATCCTCTGAAAATATCCCAAAAGTGAAATCAAACGAGGGATTCGTCCGTCATGTAGTCAGTTTTTCGGTATTCACATGCTATTGTTTTTCTTTTATATTTTATTATTCAATTTTAATGTTCACATATAATGCAATTATTACTAAAACTAAAGATCATCTTAAAGAGGATTATGTACCTTAGATGATTGTGGGTATCTTGCTTATGTCCTTTGGTTTTCTTTCTCACAATTACTTTTGATGTTAATTGGCTTAATCCGTGTTTTGGCAATGACATATAGTTTATTAGATATATTTTTTTATAGTAATTTGCAGTTTCCAGTTAATGTAATTATTAATAAAGCTAAGGGCCAGCTTCCGCGTGTATAATTACCTTAGCCAGAATATTCCGTTTGTCGTAATCACAATCCGGACCTTTCCTCATTCATGACTTATCGCCGGGTTTGTAAGAAGAGTAGCATGACATTTGCCTACCATTCAGGTGCACCCGTACATGTACTAGCAGTGTTCGTGTTGTTCATCTTTTCTAATTATATGTCGTCGCGTTTTTAATTCCGTTTTGTGATGTACGTTTCAATTTCTGTGTATAAACCATTTCCAGTTCATGCGGTGTTCGCGTCGTTTTAGCCATAACATGGAGGATATCACAAGCGGAAAAGGAATTGTTAACAGTTCCAGCGCACCTGAGAGCAGGACGCCCCCGGTATTTTAGGGTTCTTGTTGCTCAATATTTAGTTTTCTGTGTAGTGTATTAGATCATTGCTTGTCTTATTTGCAATTTTATTGTCTATGCAGTAGAAGATTTGATATGACTGTTAAAGGATGCATTGTTCTGTTAATGTTGTTTTATATTTCAGTTCATCTTTATATTTAGGGTGATTTATTTTGTAGAATGTTATTTTTACTTCGAGTGAGTGATTGTTTAATGCCTAACGCAGTAATTTTCCAGCTATATCATGGCGAGAACAAGTTAATTTTCAATGAGATGATGATGAGCTCCGCTTTCTACTAGACAAACATGCTAAGTTGGATCTTAATAGTGCCAGCTCACTGAAACAACAGTCCACGGATAGACATGTCACTCCACTCGGACACATTATCCTGATTCCGAACCAACCAGTCTGTATTCTTTCTTTTCAGTATTTGTTATTTCTCCTTAGTTCTGCGTGCTCAGCGGAGAAGTAATAAATACCAATTTAATATTATTTGGAATGACCTGATCGGGGCTCGAACTCAAGACGAGCACTCTAACCATTACACCGCCGATGCTCTATATTTCGATTTGGTATACAATAAGAGAAATACATATATATAGTAAAATATATTTATTTAATATTAATGAATGTAATTAAATAAATAATGAATGAACAGAATGATAAACAACAACAACAACTGTCTTTGGTACTTGAAGAGGATTTCTATTTTTCTTAATAACCTACAAAAGAAATGATAGTTTATTAAGATGACATTAATATAAACATATTCTAGTAATTACAGGTCATAATGTATATTGTTATGTAAAATGATAATAAATATCGTCATTAAGATTGGTAAAAATGTACATAGTGGAATGTGAAGACTAATTGTGATATAAAGCGAATTGAGTAAAAACATCTTGCTTCATAATCCCTCTCATACTTCCTGTCATCAAAAAGCGTACTCGAATAATACGTATTTCGTTGAAGTTTGCATGTGTGTTTTTTCTCTGGCACCAATTGGTTATAATGTCAGATGTAGTTTATATCAGTATATGTCAGTGTATGTATATCATGTAAATAACGGAGACGGCGACCTACATTGTGCCCGATCCTTTTGTCTTGTCTATGACAAATACATGTGTTTAAAACTAAATGAATCGAGAATTCCTCATGACCTGGTATTTCAAACTCAATATCAATATGATATATTTTAATGAACGATTATTATTTGGACAGGAAATTTAACATTACGATTATAGCGAGTAATGTTTAACTTTTAACACTTTCATTAGTCATATATTTCTGTTGTAATTGTGTGTCAAATACACATGAATACATAAACAGATTTCAAATCCATAGAGTTTGGAAATGAGTGCAAGCAATTAAATGATGTTTTCACCAGTTTTATACATAATTAATTGTCTGCCGTTTTTTTCTGTTATTCGTGGGATATATGTGAAAACAAATAGAGCTTGCAGTGCAGGAGAATAACTAAGCTTACCATATTGATTCCATCCACCATTAAATCTAGAATTAGATCCCCATCCTCCTGATCTTCTGTTAAACATACCCCCGATATTGTTTCTATTGTAGGGATCATAGGAACCATATCGTACAGCTGCTCTTTTGTGTCCTGAAAAACAAGAAACATAACATTATACAATAGGTTTAAACAATGTTGTTGATTATATATTTATTTTACCTTCAACGGAAATATCACATGCATTAACTTTATCTGCCAGAATTCCTTCGATATTACACATAGAATATTTCCCCACGACATATATGGAAGCTGATATAAACAAAAGCAAATTTTGTTATCACAACATAGTAATATTTGTAATAATAACAAATATCCCAACAATAGTCCGTTGAATTCCAAATACAGATTCATCAAGAATTATCAATATCGACATATCATTACATGTCAGTTAAAAGAATATGTTATGACATTATGAACTGACGTAAATATACTAATCATCAATAGACTTGAAATAAAGTTTTCTCTGGTGAAACTGAATTCAAAGTATCGACGAAACCTAACAAAATTCCTAAGTGATCATGAATGTAAATACAGACGTCGGCAAAGTAAACGATTAATGAATAAGTTGTCGGATAGCTTGGCATAATGTTAATCACGATACCAATTAATATAGTATGTACATATGCCCTATAGAGCTGCTGACAAATAATACTTACTTCCATATCCTCCATGATGTCCGAGATCCCATCCACCATTGTCAAATAGACTCCCTCCTCTAGATCCCCATCTATTCCACGAGTTTCCTCTGGTTGATGGATATATGTTATTACTATTGTATCCTAAACCGGAGGCTACTGTTACCAACAGAGCAAGGGCGATAACTACTGCGACAGTGTTCATAGTTCTATAAATAAATAAAGTGAAAATGCAATCTGTGATAACATTGAAAAAAACAAATCTGTGAAAAAAAACTTTCGTAGGGGATGATCCTATCTGCTTGCATATTAATTGAAAACTAATATATACTTAAGGTATGTGATCAATTAAATATAAAAAAGATATCAATCTGGTGTGTTTGGAAATGAGATTTGATTGTTGTTGTTGTTGAACAAGTAATAGTCTAACTAATGCCATATATTAAACTTTTAACTTATACGTTGATATAAAATAAATGTCGCCTTACTCATCTGAATAGACAACATTCCTAATAGATACACTTATATGGTACTTACCTGTTTGACTGTTTTGAAAGATTATGTCTAAAATTCCTAAAAATTATTCCATGTTATAGTAATTCAAACAAGGAAAAGAACCAAATCGGGGAAAAATAAATCCCAGAATGTGACGATTGTGGCTCAAAATATAATGTATGACGTGTTAATATGTATTAATAATGACATTATATTGTTGTTTTAAGATCATACTGTATAATTTATGCATGACGCCACATATCTTTCAAACATTAGAATTACATGTAGATCACTGAACCATTGATATGTATATTACTATTTCCTTAACTTTTCCTAATGGTAGGGTTTTAGTAATTAAATATATACACAAATTCAGTACATAAAAGGTTGATGATCCTTATATACACACGTCATTAATATATTTAGTAAGAAAGGTACTTTTGTAACCTTTACTGCAAAGATGAAATTGTATTTGATTTGCAATCAACAGACCAAATTTCTTCCGGAACATGAATGTATCTGTGAGATTATTGTTGTGGGTAAATAATTCCTGTCGATACCCTGTAATAATAGTACTGCAATATGTAAGGCGTATTGTCCAATTTACAACACTGGGTACTGGTAATGGTTCCCATAGCTCAAACTACTGAGCGCTTCCATGGATAGTGGAAAGAGGAGCACTGTGAATGGGAGGGGATGTCAGGATATAATACGCATAGCATGACCGTGAACCATAGTCCGTAGCGTGCTTGGAGATTGTAACACTCCTAGTACGCTAAATATCTATTTTGTAGATTTTCGAAAAAGAGTAGGCGCATTTTAGTCGTTACGCAAAAATAAATAATTTCGTCTCTATCGACCTCTCCATTCTTTTTCAATCAATCAAGTTATTTTGAAAAATAAATCAATATGAAAAACTTTTTTATAAAATTGACAGAAAACAAACAATGAAGCAAATTCATTTTGTAAAGTAAGAAATAATAATAGGTATAAACCATCGAACACAACCACATACATGTACATGTAAAACAACATTTATCATAACACTATCAAATTGTTTCTATGATAAAAGTCACAAGATAGTTCTTGTTCTCTACGCTATCGACCATTTATTTTGATTATAACTTGAAATTGTGTTTATAGTATTTCGATTAACTTCTAACTTGATAACGGAATTAACTGCAAATATGGTATTTATAAAAGAAATGCTTAAAAGTGGATCTCATCGATATGCCTATATCACGAACATGAAGTGGACACTGTCAGCTACAACCTACCACGCATTATAAATCTTAAAGAAACATTGGACAGAGCAAATGTAGAAGGATGTAAAGCTGAAAGGAAATTCCCCTGTAGACCTTTGGTAAAATTGACAATCCAGATATAAAACACGACCACTGTAAAACAAATAGAAAACAAAAGTTATAAAAACGAACCGATATCGTTTCATGGTCATATGTGACTGTGGTCGTGATGTCATTATTGGTTAAACTAATATAAGAATCTTCCAGCCTTATTACAAGACAACATTACTAAATAAACGTTAGAGAAAATCGAAGGGACAATCATGAGTGGACAATTCAGAGACACTGCCAGCTTTGGGCGCAAAAGACACAAGACGAAGTCAATGAAAACAAAAAGAATAACAGAAAACAGAAAACTAAAAAGATGAAACACAAAATTTGCATGGGTATGATGGTGGCCATATAATTCCAATTACAAATGTTAAAGCGGAGTTGTCCCGCCTTGTCATTGTATGGCAACGTGGAAGGTATATAAACAAACGTCCATTACCATATATATTAATATACATTTATGATTTACTACACTCAAAAATAAAATACATGCATACATTTACAATAACAGAGTAATGATGTTTAGCCAACAAATTATATCTTCCTAGCTAGTAGTCAGTTAACGACAAGCATTGGCCATGCTTCTGTACTGTTCATGTTTATATTATCAATCATTTTTGTGATAGTGTGTGGTCTTGTTGTCTGGAAGAGAATCTGTGCAGGTTAACCATTACGGAACATCTGTGTCACAAATGACCACGGATATGTTTCACTTGTCGTAATCGTTTTCCGGTCCTTTCCTCGTGCATGACTTGTCACCGGTTTGCAACTAGAGTAACACAACGAGTGCCACTAGTGAAGCAGGAACTGCTTAGCGTTACGGAGCACCCGAGTTCACCCCGGATATTAGTGGGGTTTGTATTACTCGATCCTTAGTTTTATGTTTAATGTTTTGTAGATCGTTGTTTGTCCTTTTGTCCTTTTTTCTTGTGGTCATTGTGTTGTCTGTTCTTCTTTGATTTACATATTCTGCTTACCCCTTTGGTATCTTCAAACTCTCCTTATCGATTGTTTATATCTGTTTTTCCGCTGAATATCCAATTATCATGAAACGTAGGCTTTGAATCTCATTAACCGGTAAAGCCCTTGTTAAAACAACCATATACGGGGTGAAATCTTTCGATGTTCACCTCATATGAAGTCAATAATTGTATATTGTTTACGTTTTTTGAAAATGATTCATTCTTTCCTTATTTTTCCTTATTTCCTGATTTTCAATTCAAATTCAACGCTAAAATGTTCTTATATGCTACTGGTAGGCATAACTCAAATATTTTTTATTACAAATTATTTGTAATATAATATAGATTTGAATATTAGCCGTATGTACTTTTCATGTAGAAGGTTATCTAAAAATTTCACTAAAATTTTAAAATCAACATGATGCTTATATAAATGTTGCAAGATATGATATATTTACTTTTTTAGTTTGATAGTACAAAACAGTTGAATATTTATATTCATATTCCCATATTATGCAAACACTTATCATATGATATGCAGATTTCAGTTCATTTCCACTAAATGACAACACGCACTTTATTTAGAGACTTAAGAAAAGTTTGAAGATACCAAAGCAGCTGTAAATCAAAGAAAGAAGACAGACAATAAAATGGTTAAAAGCAAATATACAAAAAGACAAACAATGATCTACAAAGCACAAACGGAAAACTAAAGATTGAGCAACGCAAACCCCTTTAACAATCCGGGGATGTGCACATGTACTTCGTAATGGCAAGCAGTTCCTGCACCACTATTGGCATTCGTCGTGTTACTCGTGCTACAACCCAGTGATAAGTCATGAATGAGGAAAGGATCGAACTGTGATTATGACAAACGGAACTTGTACAATAATACCTCTAGCAATGTTATTGTAAAGACAGTCTCTAAAATCAGTTACAGATCGCTGTTATATGTCGCTGATACAGACCGATGTTACAAACTGATGTTTTTGGAGTTCTTTAAGAATTTGACCAATGTTGTAATGTGAAAATTAGGTAAACACGTTAATAAACATAGCTGTTCTCACGACTTTTCTTTTTATAATATAAATTATAACATCATTATTTTACAACTTAGATGCATTACTGTTGAAACAAAAGAAGTTGTCCGTATTGGATATAACGGGTTTCTTTTTCCACATTCGTACTCAGGCGAAGGCCTTGGTTCAGTGATCTACATGTAATTATTATGTATGACAGATATAGCGCGTCATGTCTGAATTATAATATAATAACCGTAGGACAATAATATGTCACTATTAATACATATTATAACGTCATATGTCATAGTATCAACCACAGTCGTCATTTTCTGGGATTTATTTTTTCCCGACTTGGTTCTTTACCTTGGTTTGATTACTATAAAATGGAGCAAAAGTCAGAGATTTTATACACAATCTTTACAAGATCTACACAGGTAAGCATCATTTATATAAATAAGAGAACATTTTCGTCTGTAAACGGTTAAGTGAAAAGTTTAATATAGGATCAGTTAGATTGTTGCACTTTACAAATAAGAAATCACACTATTTATAAAGATGCTTTTATTTTAGATATGCAATGAATCGGTCAATGAGTAATGTTTGCCTAACACAATTGTTTAGCTATATCATGGCGAAAACAAGCTACATTTCTAAGATATGATAATTACCAGACTGACACACACTTAGTTAGAGTAATTTTAGTGCTAGCTCATTGACAAAACAATCCACGAGTAGGCCTGTCACTTCATTCTTACACATTATCCTGTTTCCGACCAACCAATATATTGTCTTATTCCTTAACACTGCGGGCTTTGCGCAGAAGCAGCAAATACCGATTCTTAGTATATCGTTTAACCCGAAACCACACACTTACAATAACATCACGGATGCTGTTGAAGTCAATAGTATATCACAAACCATTTATATATATATATATATAAGTTTTTAATATGTAAGCAGCAAAGAGGATTTCTTATAGATATTTCCTTATTTTTTTTTTAATTTATTGTATTTTCCTGTATTCTTTAATAGAACAATGAACACTGTCGCAGTAGTTATCGCCCTTGCTCTATTGGTAACAGTAGCTTCCGGCTTAGGATACAATAGTTATAACATATATCCATCAATCAGAGGAAACTCATTGAATACATGGGGATCTAGAGGAGGAAGTCTGTTTGATAACGGTGGATGGGATCTTGGACATCATGGCGGATATTGACGTAAATATTCTTATTCGTTTGTTTTAACATGGTTTTGCTTAAAAGTAGATAGCATACCAATTGTGTTTAATATCAAGATTATGACCAAATATTCAACGACTTATTGACACATTTTGTACTTAGATTCAATAGCAAACCCCTCTTAAAATACATTTTATATGCAATTAATATCTGCTAATATATAAATGACTCTATATACATGATCATTTAAACATATATTCAGTTTTCGGCAATACATTTAATTACGTGTAGGCTTTACATGAGAAAACAAAATAAAATGTAAAAAAAGAATAAATTGTTCCAAATTAAAAATTGTGTTCTCGATATATTTCATGAAAATTAAAAGATTTAGCAATATTGATATAAACACTTTCGACAATTTTAATCTATAAAAACAGATCTAAGTTGTATATCAAATTAATCTTGAGTGTTTATGGACGATCATTATGTTTAAACCTGTTTAGGCCCTTTAGTTGTATTGATCCCAAAGATTTTAAAATTAATTGGAGTTCCAATCGTTCGATTTTGAGCGTACCTGATGGAGGCTATTCCAGAAAAGCGTCGTGCGTACTACGTTTTCATTACGTTAATTCAAGAAGTCTCAACAGTTATTGTGTTTATATATAGGGGCCGTCGTGGTCGAGATCGTATGGTAGTTGGATATACAAATACCTGTTCAATCAATACCTATGACCATTAAATTTGTGAGCACGAATCCTGCTCATGGCAATGTGTACTCGATGCAACTGTATGCGATGAAATTTTTCAGTTTACTCCGGGTATTCCGGTTTCCTCCACCAATAAAACTGATCGTCACGATACAACTGAAATATTGTTGAAAGTGGTGTTAAACATCATAACCCTAACATTATATATATATTTGGACACATGTTCTGTTCTGTATGTAATATTGAAGGATAAAACTATTAATTAATATCCGATTGAAGTCAAAATAAACATAAATAATCAACAACTGTGTGTAATCTTATTGTATAATATTATGTTTCTTGTTTACAGGACACAAAAGAGCAGCTGTAAAATATGGTTCCTATGACCCCTACAATAGACACAATATTGGTGGTATGTTTAACAGAAGATCAGGAGGATGGAGATCTAATTCTAGATTTAATGGTGGATGGAATCAGTATGGTAAGTTATCTTTCGCATTATTTTTGCTTTCACATATATTTCACACATTTCACGAACTACAGAAAGTTGTAGAAAATAAAATTATATAGAATATGTGTAATACATCGGTTTATTGTTTGTACTGATCTCATAAGCATACCAAAATTTTATAAGAGTTGAAATCATATGATGCATTCATCTGCATTTGACACACAATGGTAACCAAAACATATTTCTAGTGTATAATTTCGCTTCATAATTTAACTCGTTCATTAAGCTATTCCAAAACCATATGGACTGTTAGCACGACTTTGCAAATTATACAATTGCAATTTCACTATTCACATGGTAATTATGCTTAAACAAGTATATAGTATCATTTAACGTTACGATATATTAATATATGATCCATCATTACTAGACTGTTTATATTAATAAACTATATTTTGTTTTGTAGGTTATTAAGAGAAATAGAAATCCACTTCATCTACATCTACCAAAGACAGTTGTTATTGTTCTTCATATTATCAACTCATTATTTATTTAATTACTTTTATAAAATAAATGTATATTACTATATATCTGTATTACTATTATTGTTTACCATATCAAGCTTTCATTCCTGAATCACAATAACACCCAAATCAATCATTACTAAACACAAAGTTGGGCTAGAATAGAACAAAAAAAATAACAACAGTACAATGTAACCTGTAGCAACACATACACAATCCTCTTTCGAGTGACATATAAGATGAACTCAGTGGAAAAATTACAGATAGCTAAGAACAATTTGATAATACCAAAGGGGTAATCAGAAGCTGTAAATTGACGGACAGACAACACAATGGCTAACATACAAAAACAGACAAATAATGGTCAACAAAACATTTCACAGAAAACTACAGCTTGCCTAGCACGAGATCCATTAGAAGATGAAAGGATAATTAGCCCCTGCTTCACTAGTGGCACCTATTGTGTAACTCTTGATACATATGTCGTAGATAAGTCTTGAAAGAGAATAAAATGATGGGATTTTGACTACGACACACAGAAAATATTCATGGTCATCTATATTAGTAGTCAATACAACTAAGCAATTGTCTTGTGCCCAATACTGCTTGTGTCTCTGAATTATCCATTAAAGATGATTTTCTGGACACAAAAAGATGCCCCTCCTTGTCATTATATAAAGGAATCCTTAACGTAAAAAAATAAACGTCCATTACCGTATGCATTATATACATTTACGATTGTCAAAGAAAATCCAGGCTTACATTAAAATTACAGAGAGCAATGCTTTTTAACCAGCAAATTCTACCTTCCTAGCTAATAGTCAGTTAGCTACGATCCTTGATCCTGCGACTGTTCTGTCTATGGTTATGCTATCAATAATGTGTCTGATAGTCTGTGGTCTTGATGAGTGGAAGCGAATCTAGCAGGTTTCTAGTCGATTGTTTATATTGTATTGCCGTTTGAAATTCCACAATCGGTGGTGTAATTATTAGCGTGCTCACCTCAAGCGTGGTAGATTGTGGGTTCGAATCCCGAGCGGGTCAAACCAACGACTATGAAATTGACATGTGTTGCCTCTCGCCATGATATACTGATGGAGTGGGCTTTAATCAACAATCACTCACTCACTGACTCATGAGAGGGAGGCTTTGAGTCCCATTAACGAGTTATCTGCCGCCACATTGATGTGTCTGTCTGAAGACAAGATCTGGATTGATGAAGTGATAAGTAGTGACCTTTTTCATGTTCAATGATCTCATGTGAGAAGCTATCGTTCGTTTTGTTGATATTGGTGGAATTGTTGACCATCACCGTTTCGACTTTCTTTCCATAATATAAAGATAAGGTTGCTCATCTCTCAGTAGATGTACAGCACTAAGTAATTCCAACATTAAATTATTTCTTCATTCCATATTCCACAGTATAAATAGAAGGGCATTGTCGATGAATCAGTTGAGTTTAAGTCAATATGTTATTCTTGTACCATTCAAAATATGCAATCGTTTATAGGTTAAGCATTTCCATGATATCTAATATGTATATATACATTAGTGCGCAGGACGTGTTTCTGGAATATCCATTATCGAGTGCGTTCATAGTTCCAAGATTGGAATGCTAAATAACGCATACGTTTTTGTGAACCAGTAAACTAAAGGGCCTAAGCAGGTACCTATGGAGATTAACCTTAGAAACAAATAAATAAATTGTATTTATTGAAACTGTGAAATTCAAACATAAATATTTCTAATAATAACTTAATTAAAATATATAATATCAATTTTTAAATATATAGTTTGTTATCATGTACGTACGTTTAATTTATTAGTTACTAACTGATTCGTATATGAGATGACACCAACATGTCTACATCAGATACATTCAGAACATGAGCTATATTTAAAAAAAAATGAAGATAATCTAGAGATATTTTATATTGTATAATACATCTGTCTTGTAATAATCGTTATATTTAGAAATATGTATGTATGTCACAAAAAGATGTAATCTCATAAATTATATTTAAAATAAATGAACACAAGATACTATATTTATACTGTTATTGTATAGTACTTGTAATAATCGGGTTTTCCCCGTGTATTTATATAAATATGTGCTTAATATGTCAAAAATATATGTCATTTCATTCATAAATATGTGACCTTCATACCTTGTACATACTCCATTATCTACAACTGCCATAAATAATTATTGTGGTTTACTTTTTTTTGAAGATGGATGATCCTTTCCTTATTAAATTTCTATTCAAATTAAACACTGAAATGTATTTAAGTTAAATCAAATCAAATAGATTAATATTACCAATTATCTGTGAAGCAAATCTAGATTTGAGTATTAACTTTTTTTTATTATTCAGGTCAAAAGTTGTCTGAAAATTCCCCTCAACATTTGTAAGTCAACATGATGCTTTTGCTTATCTAAATACTGCAAGATATGACCGACTTACTTTAATTTAGGTAATATTGTTTTCCGTTGATAATGAGAAAAAACAGTCAAATTATTATATCTCGAGTATCATCTATAATGGAACCACCTATCACAATAAAGGCCTGCTTGTCTTTGAATAAGAATATTATCAAACAATATACCGTTCACGTCAATAGACATCCTCTGAAAATATCCCAAAATTAAACTCACACGAGGGATTCGTCTGTCATGCAGTCAGTTTTTCGGTTTTGACCTGCTAATCCGTGGTTTGGCATTGACATATAGTTTATTAGATATATTTTTCATAGTAATTTGCAGTTTCCAGTTAATGTAATTATTAATAAAGCTAAGGGCCAGCTTCCGCGTGTATAATTACCTTAGCCAGTATGTTCCGTTTGTCGTAATCACAATCCGGACCTTTCCTCATTCATGACTTATCACCGGGTTTGTAAGAAGAGTAACATAACATTTGCCTACCATTCAGGTGCACCCGTTTGTACATGTGCTAGCGAGGTTCGTGTTGTTCATTTTGTCAAATTATATGTCGTCACGGCTTTAATTTCGTATTGTGATGTACGCTACAATTTCTGTGTATAAGCGATTTCCATTTCAGACGTTGTACTCGTCATTTTAGCCATAACACGGAGGATATCACTGGCGGAAAAGGAACTGTTAACACTTCCGGCGCACATGAGAGTACTGCATCCCCGGTATTTTAGGGCTCTTGTTGTTCAATATTTAGTTTTCTGTGTAGTGTTTTGTAGATCATTGCTTGTCTTTTTGGCAATTGTGTTGTCTGTCCTTCGATTAACGAATTGTCTATGCTATCTTCAAACTTTTCTGAGATATCTTAGACGTTACCACTGCATGTTTCTATACGTAACTCAGAAGATGATTTGATATGACTGTTAAAGGCTACATTTTTCTGTTAATGTTGTTATATATTTCAGTCCAATTACATACTTAGTAATGAGTGATTTGCTTTGTAGATTGTTATTTCTATTTGGAGTGAGTGATTGTTTAATGCCTAACTCAGCAATTTTTCAGCTATATCATAGCGAGAGCAAGTTAATTTTTAATGAAATGATGATGAAGTTCACTTTGTACTAGAGAAACACGCTAAGTTGGATTTTAATAGTGCTAGCACACTGAAGCAACAGTCAGGGAATAGACATATAACTCCACTCAGACACATTATCCTGGTTCCGAGCCAACCAGTATTTGTTATTCCTCCTTAATGATGCGTGCTTAGCAGAGAAGCAACAAATACCAATTTAATAGTCTATATGATGACCCGATCGGAGCCCGAACTCACGACCTACCGAGCTCGAGGCGAGCATGCTAACCATTACACCTTCGATGCTGTATATTTCGATTTAGTGTACAATAAGAGCAATACAGATATATAGTAATATATATTTATTTAATATTGATGAATGTAATTAAATAAATAATGAATGAAGACAATGATAAACAACAACAACAACAACAACAACAAATGTCTTTGGTACTTGTAGAGGATTTCTATTTTCTTAATAACCTACAAAAGAAATTACATTTGATTAAGATGACATTAATATAAACAGATTCTAGTTATGATGTATGTCGTGGTGTAATTAAGATTGATAAAAATGTACATAGTGGAATAGAAAGATTAATTCTGATATAAAAGGAATCGAGTGAAATACATCTTACTTCATAGTCCCTCTCCTACTTCCTGTCATGAAAAGGTGTACTCGAATTATACTTATTTCCCTTAAGTTTACATGTCTGTTTTATCTCTGTCACCAATTGTTATAATGTTAAATGTAGCTTATGTCAGTATATGTCAATATATGTATATCTAGATCTCTAGTCGAGCATAGCGGTTGTAATTGTGTGACAACTACACTTGGATACATCTATAAATTCAGCATTGTAGACTTTTGAAATGAGTTCAGACAATGTTTCACCAGTTTTATAGATAATTAAATTTTCCACAGTGTTGCTGTTATTCGTGAATGTAAAATATATGCAGCAAACAATGCAGTTTAATAGCTCACCATATTGGTTCCATCCACCATTAAATCTAGAATTAGATCTCCATCCTCCTGATCTTCTGTTAAACATACCACCGATATTGTAGGGATCATATGAACCATATCCTACAGCTGCTCTTTTGTGTCCTGTGAACAAGAAACATAATAATATACAATAGGCTTAAACAATGTTGTTGGTTATATGTTTATCTTAGCTTCAACCGGAATATCACAATCATTAGCTTTAACTGTCTGAAATCCTTCAATATTACATACAGAACAAAACATTTGACCCACGATATGTTATTATTTCATATATGGAAGCTAATATAAACAAAACCAAATTTGGATGTCATTACATTGCAATATTTACAAGAATCACAAGCATAGTCCGTTAAGGCTACTCTCTCTCCCTGAATTCAAAATGTTCACTATTAACATCTCATTTCATGAGAGCTAGCTTTCCTGTATTTGCCAATAATAACTTTTTGACATTATGAACTGACGTAAATATACTGATCGTCAATAGATATTCCAGTTTATATTTTGCAATAAAACTTTCTCTGGTGAAACTTAATTCAAATTATTGACGAAAACTAATTATTTCCTGAATGATCATTGATGTAAACAGAGTCGTCTGAAATAATATCAAATATTAATAGGGTGCGTTGTTCTTGAATCTAAGAAAGCAATTTGTCAATTAATTGTTGGATACCTGGGCATAATTTTGATCACGATACCAAATTTATATATTATGTACATATGTGTTACAAAGCTGATGAAAATTAATACTCACGTCCATATCCGCCATGATGTCCGAGATCCATTCCTCCATTGTCAAATAGTCTTCCTCCTCTAGATCCTCATCTATTCCACGAGTTTCCTCTGATTGATGGATATCTGTTATAACTATTGTATCCTAAACCGGAAGCTACTGTTACCAACAGAGCAAGGGCGATAACTACTGCGACAGTGTTCATGGTTCTATAAAAGAATAAAGTAGAAATGCAGTAAGTGAAGATTTAAAAAAGACAAAGCTGATAAAATAGAACTTTCACTCTTGTTACTTTCATGTTAAAAAAATTACGTATATACATATATAAATAGCATGCGAATGATTAATATTTAAAAATACATCAACTTAATGTGCTCTGAAATATGATTTGATTTCTTTTGTTATTGTTGTTGTTGAAAATGTAGTATTCTAATTAATATAACTAATGTTCTGAGTTCGAATCCCGTTCATGGCGAGGTGTGCTCGATAATACAACAGTATGTGATGAAGTTTGTCAGTGACTTACGCAGGTCGGTGATTTTTTTCCGGGTACTGAGGTTTCCTTCACCAATAAAATTGTCTGTCACAATTTAACTGAAATATTGTAGAAAGTGGTGTTTAACACCATAACTCCCTAATAGTACCATATATTAAACTTTTAACTTATACGTTGATATAAACCATGTCTTCTTAGTTATCTGAATAGACATCGTTCATCATAAATACGCTTATGTGGTTGTTACCTGTTTGACTCTTGTGAAAGATTATGTCTAAAATTCCTAAAAATTGTTCCATTTTATAGTAATTAGTAATTCAAACAAGGAAAAGAACCAAATCGGGGAAAAAATAAATCCCAGAATTTGACAATTCTGGATCAAAATATAATGTATGACGTGTTAATATGTATTAATAATCACATTTTATTGTTGTTTTAAGGTCATACTGTATAATTTATGTATGACGCCACATATACCTTTCATACATTACAGTAGTGATGTGTATATCATTAGTTTCCTTAACTTTTCATTGATGGTAGTATTCGCATTTAAGACTGAGCTGCTTTGTATTACATGTATCAACGATTTTATATTTAAATCAAATAGGTCATATGCATATTTAAGGTAATGTTACTGCTTATTTTATGTGACCAACATAGCTCTGTTATATTGACTATATATAAAGTGACTATCGTTATTCCCGTTGGGAGTTCAAATCCCTCTTATGGCACCATAATCCGAACCATTACCTTAGATTGACTCTGCACACAGTTTCAGCATAAAAAGTATTGACAACATTTATACTCACAAAAGACATTAATATATTTTACAGGTCCTAAATATTTGCAAGATATGTACTCTCTAAGAGGGGAGAATTGGGCACATGAAACCAGTACAAAAAACCCACATTTTATTGAAATGCAGGTGCCAAGTTAGGAAAGTGAGCAGTCATTACCACCAAATGACAACATGACCTTAAATAGAGGCTTAAGAAAAGTCTGAAGATACCAAAGAGGTTATCAGAAGCCGTAAACCGAAGGACAGACAATGCAATAATGTCAAAAGCAAATACACAAAAGGACAGACATTGATCTATAAAACACAAACAGAAAAATAAACATCTAGCTCCAATATTAGCACATGTAGTGTTACTCTTGTTACAAACCCATGCATGAGGGAAGGACCGGATTGTGATTACGACAAACGGAACTAGTACAATAATACCCCAGTAATGATATTGTAAATGCGATCTCTTATATCAGTTACAGGGTGCTGTTAGAGGTCACTGATACAGACCGATGTTACAGGCTGATGATTATGCTCTTGTTTGTTCTTTTTTTTTAAGAATTAGCCAATTAGGTAAACTCGTTCACAAACAATACTGTTATCACGGCTTTGTTGTTATTCTATAAATTTTAATACCATTATTGCACAAGTTAGATACGTTACTATTGAAATAAAATAAGTTTCCGTATTGGATATAACGGGTTTGTTTTTCCGCAAACGTACTCAGGTGAAGACCTTAGTGCTTGGTACTTGTCATAAGATAATATACCAGTATTGTCTTAATAGGAGGTGAACATCAAAAGTTTGTCAAACCGAGACTATTTTTTCATGAGTGTTAAAATTCTCACAAAATTTTTTTTTTATCATACCGAAATGTTTAAAGCTTGTCATTAAGCACATCTGAATTTCACATTCTGATGCCCTTCCATGGTCATCTGATTCTATAATTATATTCTTTCACTAAATATTTTGATTGTTTGCTTTGTAGCAGACAGTAAATTCATATTCGGTTTAAAAATACAAGTACGGAAGCGAGAAAACAAAATGGATGTCAGGCTATGCAACGAGCGACAAACCATCAATTTCTTCTAGAATACATTTTTTGGTGTTGTACATCGGACTATCTCCCTCTAAACATCAACATTGTCGTATTACCATCAGTGGATCCATACGTCCGCTGGTTAACTATTAGTCCTCAAGGGTATCAACGCAGCAGTAGTCAATGCTTTGACACTTACATGTTTGGTATACTCTGTGTCACCCAGTTTCAAGTAAGTTAAAATGATTGGAAATGAAAACTATTTATCGCATAGCCTCAAACCAAAGCCATCTGAAAGATAAAACTTTGCACAACTGAAGTTCCACAATGACATATTGTAATCGTTTTGAATGTACGTGTTTAGTCTTGTGTCCTAGAAAAAATACCATCGACTTTTCGGCATTTGTTTATACAGGAAGCGCAAACTGCATTTGTTCGGATGTCCTCGGAATTCTTCTTAATGTCAGAGGAACGTGAAACATCGGCAAACGATGTGAGACAGCATTATCATATTTTTCGGTCACCAATAGACATCAGATATAAATATAAACAGAAATTTGCTACTGAAAAATACAGGCAAAAATAATGAATAACGTTAGCGACCACACAATTTTAAATTCCCATTCAGAAAGTCAATGGCGCCTTCATTCATTCAAATTGTCAACATGGACCATTAACTGTACGACCGAGTATAGGATTTGATTTTCAATGCCAAAGAGTGATGAATGGCCATATTAAAAGTAAGCACAGCGTTTTTTGAAAATTGTTACACTGGGCATAGATATGCTTACGTTTGAAATTTACAGTTCCAAAGTAATGTAATTAATGTAAAAAAGGTCAATCTCTCCATGGCATATGTAACCTTCCACGATTTTAGTCCTTTCGTTTACTTGCCATAACATACTTCTAAATAATTTGGATTTGCAATATTTGACTATTAGCTTACCTAGAATGTTATTCGAGATGCGCGTCGTGTGCACTTAAATACATATCTACGTTTTAATTACTTTTATATATAAACAAATAGTATGTAAGGTATCATAATACATTTCTCTGACGTCACTCTACTGTTCGAACAATGGATTATATTTAAGAATCTACAGTTGATTCTTTTGTTCGTGAATATATGAACTTTACCCTTTTACTGTTGTAGGCTTAAAAACGTGTAATACATATTTTGGTACTTTCGGGTATCGAACCACTGCTGGTCTTTTTAATGTCTACTTTGACTTTCAAAACTGCCATCTAACAACTCGGCTACGGTGACCACACTTATATATTCTATAATTAGTATATACGACTCTTGATAGTAAGCTTTGTTAAAAAAAATATCAACAATTTGTTTAAAGAAGCAATAGAACAATATATACAAGACACGAGACAAGTATTTCAGGTCTGGCATAATTTATGTTCAGAACTGACGAGTATCTGAACTTTTAAAATGTATTCTCGCAATACAAAAACAACTAACGAACCGACCGCAAGTAATAACAAATCAGACAGACCGCAGGTTAGCATTTGGGACAATTGAAAGACATTGAAATATCTAAATATAAACGATTCTATTCACTTGAAAGACCTTGAAATATCTAAGTATAAACGAGAATCGAAAGCACAAATACTGATAAAAAAAATTGTTTATTTTTTGTTAATTTTCTAACAAAATATATAATTAGTCAATATTCAATTTGATTAAAAATACAAAATGTACATGCAATACAAGGCATGTCAGTTCTTCATGTGAAAAACAACTAAAGTTAATATAATAATATAAGTATTTCGTTACAATCATACAATCACAATGGTTCAGTGATCTACATGTAATTATTATGTATGACATATATGTCGCGTTATACGTCAATTATATAGTATGACCTTACAACAACAAATATGTCATTATAAATAGACATTACAACGTCATTTATTATATACCTAACCACAATCGTCACATTCTGTGATTTATTTTCCCCTCGATTTACTTCTTTTCCTTGTTTGAATTACTATAAAATGAAACAAATGTTAGAAATGTTTACAGAACCTTTTACAACAGTCAAACAGGTAAGTACATACTAAACGTACTTCTTAAAAATGTCTATTTAGATAAGAAAAACAAACATATTTGTCTGCAAATGAATAAATGAAAAGTTTAGTACAATAATATCAGTTAGATCGATACCCTTTGCAAATAAGAATTTAAGCACTCTTAATAAGACCATTCGCTTCCTGCTTGCAGAGAATAAACGAGTGAGTGAGTGAGTGAGTGATGGTTTGTTTAACGCCAACTGATCAATTTTTCAGATTTATCAAAGCGAGAACAAATTGCATATCTAATCTAAGAGTCTATAGACCAGCCCGCTTAGATAGTTGGATTTTATAGAGTGAAATTACAGACACACCAATGCACATGTTGACATGTCGCTCCTCTCGAACGCAGTATCACCATTTCGATCAGCCAGTCGTTGCCCTTAATGCTGCCCGCTTATCGAAGAAGCAGCAAATGCTAATTGTATGGACTTGCTTTGTCATGAACGAGGATCGAACACTATTATCAACTGCACATGCGATCATGATAATCATTACACCATCTATTCGAATTACGTACACATATCACAATATATACATTACTACATTTTACTGCATTATATTATAGAACGAACCATGAACACTGTCACAGTAGTTATCTCCCTTGCTCTGTTGGTAACAGTAGCTTCCGGTTTAGGATACAATAGTTATAACAGATATCCATCAATCAGAGGAAAATCGTGGGGATCTAGAGGAGGGAGTCTATTTGACAATGGTGGTTGGAATCTCGGACATCGTGGTGGATATGGACGTGAGTATTCTTATTCATCTGCTTTATGATGTACATAATATATCAGTTTGTGTAATAAGTTCTAGCTTAGTTCAAACGGATTCAACAAATTGCTTACTTAGATCCAATAATCACACAACCCCTTCCATGCAACAAATATTTGATAATATGTTAGACGACTAACTTTACATCCAAGATCATTTCAGGAAATATTTATAGTTGTCGTGGTAAATTGTCATCTACGTCACCAGGGGAAATAAACTAAAAAAACAACGACTTTTGAAAATCATCGACATTTTTTGTGAAAGACATTTCTACACATTATGATATAAATACAAAATAAACTAGATAAATCTATTGACAATCAATATATTTATATAAATTACTTCCCACGGTATGGTTTGTTTTGTCTCCATTTTATTCATCATGTAATTTCACCATTACTGACTTCACAGTGATCTTAAATTCCAGATAACCTTACAGTGTTTCTATTTAAAGTGAATAAATAGATATATCATCTGCCGTAATATAAAAATATCAGACAGAACATTGTTTAAACCTATTGGATAATACTACGTTTCTTGTTTTCAGGACACAAAAGAGCAGCTGTGGGATTTGGTTCCTATGACCCTTACCATGGTAGCAATTTCGGTGGCATGTTTAACAGAAGATCAGGAGGATGGAGATCTAATTCTAGATTTAATGGTGGATTTAATCAATATGGTGAGTTATCTTTGTACTGTTTGTTCTACTTGTTTTCACATATTTCAGAACTAGTTAAAAAATGTAGAATATGAAATGATGTATAAAATGGGTAAACACGTAATGTTATTCTTTGTACTCATTTCAAAGGTGTTTTATAAGATTTTATTAGAGAACGGTGTTGAAATCAAATGATGTATTCCTGGGAGTTTAGCACACAATGGAAACCGAAATATATAGATAGTGCATAATTGCATTTCAAAATTAAACTAGTTCATTAAACT
Organism: Bathymodiolus brooksi; assembly: GCA_963680875.1. Lineage (NCBI taxonomy): Eukaryota > Metazoa > Mollusca > Bivalvia > Mytilida > Modiolidae > Bathymodiolus > Bathymodiolus brooksi. The sequence continues at coordinate 56,206,206 of OY804577.1, forward strand.
ACATGCTCATGAAATCGATTTGTCCTCTTTCTATGATTTTGATATTTGATCTTAGAACTGTTCTGATAGTGTAGTATGTTTTGTTTTTTGCTGTATTGCTAATTATTTTTTACCATGACTTCGAATCATCATTAGGAATACTCGATTCGTTTGTCAGAAACGAGTCGTGCGCACTAAGTTTGATATCTACGTTTTTATTACATCACAATTGCAATGCACACGGTATATCTTGAATATATATATCACCAATTAACGAGTGCCAGGGTGGCTCAATGAGTTAGGCAGATGGATTACCTAACAACTTATTTAAGCCTATCACCAATACCGCGTGGGTTCGCGCCCGGCTTTGTAAATTACAAAAAAGTGTGCACTCGACTCGCAGCCGCAAGTGATAAAGCTTACAAGTTGCTTGACCATAGTTGGTGGTTCTCTCTGGGTACTCCCGCTTCTTCCACCACTAAAACTGGTCGCCATGATATAGCTGAAATATTGCTGAAAGTGCGTTAAACACCAAAATCAATCAATCAATTAATCACCATTTAACGTTATGATATATTAATATATGATCCGCATTTCCTAGAATGTTTATATTAATAAACTATATTTTACTTTGTAGGTTATTAAGAAAAATGGAAATTCCCTTCCTGTACCAAAGACAGTTGTTATTGTTCTTCATATTATCAACTCATTATTTATTTAATTATTTTTATAAAATAAATTTATATTACTATATTTATGTATTGCTATTATTGTTTACCATATCAAGCTTTCATCACTGTATCACAATGACGACAAATAATCAATCATTACCAAACAAAAAATTGGGTGAAAATGGAAAAAAAATAACTACAGGACAATAAAACCGGTAACAGTCCGACAGTCATATCTCCCCGGTGTTACATGTAAGACACATTCAGTGGAAAAATTACAGAGAGCTAAGAAAATATTGAAAATACCAAAGGGGTAGTCAGAATCCGTAAGGTACAGAAAATACAATGACATACAGAAAAAGGGCAAACAACGGTCCACAAAACATTACACAGGAAACTAACGATTATGCAACACAACTCAGATGCTTGGAAAGAGGAATCAGTGCCAGTTCCACTAGTGGGACCTGTCTTGTGACTCTTGATAACATCCAATGATAAACCTTACAAAGGAATAAAAGGTCGGGAATGTAACTACGACAAACAAAACAATACCTGCTGCCATATTAGTCATGACTGCAACTACAAATGCATTGTGCCAAATGTTGCTTGTGCCTTTGGATTGGCAATGGAATGCGTCTCTTAATGAACTTGACAGAGTAACACGAAGGGTATCTTATAAGAAATAGGAACATCTTGCCCTTATTTCGGGACATAGGTTCATCTCCCGTTTTTCGCTATGTTGTGTTGTGTGGTTTTGTTTGGGGGTATTTTTTTTTAGTCTCCGTTATGTGTCTGTTTCCCATGTTGACTGTGTCCCTGTATTGTCTATTCTTTCCTGTCCATTCGGTGTTTTAACGTTTATTTAGTAAACATTTTATAAGTGGAACCAGATCATCATTGCATGAGATATGGAAACTCAACCTTGATTATACTCCATTTATTTTTATTCAGAGTTTGCAAATATAACAAAGTTAAATACAAATTAGAAATATCAGTATAAGGTAATTACAATCTAGTTAGGCAAATTAACACGGGTGAGTCAAACTTTCAACTTTCGTGTCTTTTACAGTCAACGCTTTGTCAGTTACTTTTGGTTAAATTTTGTATGAATTTATGGATGACGGTGTGATGAGCCGCGCTATAGTTATTGCTATATTACAAATAATGTTGTTGTTTGTTTCTAAAAATACCTACAATATGAAAGAATATAGTAGAAAATAATTTCAAGCGTTGAAATGATATATCGATTTTATTCTGGGACCAGAAATATTCCTCCCTATCATGGCCTTGCATTTCCATATTGACCTATATAAATCCCATTTCATGGTTATTGTTTTGGTCAAGTTGTAACTAATAACAGTAAATTCGTTAATATGGTGAGAAGTAATAACACCTTAATTATTAGACACGACGCGTTTTTGAAATAACCCTCATCAGGTGCGTAAAAAGTCGTAAGAAGAGTTTGAAGATACCAAAGGGGTAATCAGAATCCGTATATCGAAGAAGAACAGACAACACAATGGCCAAAAGAAAATAAACAATAGGACAAACAACGATCTACAAAACATACACATAAAACCAAAGATCGAGTAACACGAACCCCACTAAAAACAGTGGGTGAGCTCAGGTGTTCCGGAAGGGTAAGCAGTTCCTACTCCACTCGTGACACCGTCATGTTAATCTAGTTACAAACCCGCTGATAAGTCATGAACGAGGAAAAGACCGGAAAGGCAAATAATATAAAAATCTTCGGGAGAAGCAAACCAAAATGACTAAACAGGGTAGCCAAAAATCGGCGAAGACTACATATGCCTGAGGAAGATGAACATTAGTTTAAGTAATAATAACATTATCTGGGAATTGTACATGTCAATAATATATATAATAACCCATGCCAGTGCCGAAACACTGATTACTTGGCAGGTGATGTTCTTGGGGAATAAGATTGCATCAGCAAAGATATCGACCCAGTGTCCGTAACACAAATGTAAATATAGAATATAGTGTGCACGACGAATTACTGATCAGGTATGTTCAAGTTCAAAGGATTAGAGCACCAAATATTTGAAGTCTTTGAAATAAAAAATTGGCATAATTTGGGTAACTGCAATGGAATTTATCTTCCGGTTTCTATACGACAGCCTTCCTCCCATAAAGCATTTACAACAAAAGAATAATGTCTCATTTTAAATGGTGATGTACCATTAAATGTTTACTGTTTACTTAATAATCTTCATTTGGGAACTATTTCAATAATTAATATGTTATCGAACAAAACATGACAATGCCGAAACACTAATAACTTGGTCATATGATGCCTTCGTGTGATTTCACAGGTGTTACTATTTTCAGAGGATGATTTTCGGCATGAAAAATACATGGGATTTATATTCAAATTTAAGCTGGATACTGGTGCATATTCACATGGTTCGAGCAACATACCTGCCCAGCTAGTCCCCAAGAGGGGGAACAGGAGATGCCTTCTCGAAGGGGGTTTGCCAGGTTTGGCGAATGGCACGCTCCCTGCATGTTTATAACCTGTTTTGTACTCCAGGCGTATGTATTCAGTTCACCGGACTTTTTATTGGCCGTCATTGGTCGTTGCACCGGTTGTCCTATCCTTTCCTCATTTATGTATTGTGTTTAGCGGTTGTTGAACTTGTTTCCGTCCTGGATATGGATAGGCTATTTACCATAAGCAAAGCAAACAATCAGTCATATAAATGATTAATCTATAGAAATGAAAGAATCTTAAATCACATACAATATTATAATGACTTAAGCTCTACTGATTCATCGATTGTGTCCTCCTATTTATGCTGCAGAATAAATTACATGCTAGCGTCATTCACATTCATCAGAATAATTTTACTTCCTTTATCACTATATGTTATTTACGTGTAAGAATGGATTGTCTGTCACAATGTAGAAAACCATAAATGTATGAAATTCATGCGACAGTGGACGTTTCCTCAAGTGTACTTGTTTCTTTCTGCATAAAGGGCATTGACATCCTAGTAAGGTACATATTCGTATCAGGGAATGTTTGCACAAAATACTGAAGCAAAGATACAACAAGCCAAAACTTCCAAAGTATAAAAGTTATCTCATGAATAATTATACGGTCAGCAAATGATTGCCCATCATGTATATGCATACAAACATATACTTATGTTGTCTTGTGATCAGGACCTGTCTCCTTAAGTACTTTAAATAATGATTTCACGACAGGTGCAACATATGGCCAGGAGTATTTGTGGTTTTTTTTTTGGTGTTGTCCAGATGAAATATCTTTTAGCATCAAATCCATCTAAAATGTTGCTTCTGGAGTTATAGTGAGTGAGTGATTGTTGTTTAACTCCAATTCAACAATTTTTCAGCTATATCATGGCGAGAACAAGTTAATTTCAATGAGATGAAGATGAGGTCCCGTTTATTCTAGACAAACACGCTAAGTTGGATTTTAATAGTGCTATTTCACTGAAACAACAGTCCGCGGGTAGACATGACACTCCACTCGGACACATTATTCTGATTCCGAGCCAACCAGTCTATGCTCTTTCTCCTTAATGCTGCGTGCTTAGAGGTGAAGCAACCAATGCCAATTGTATTGTCTGAACCAGGGCTCGAACCCACGATCTACCGCACTCGAGACAAGCACGCTAACCATTATGCCACCGATGCGGTTTTTGAATTTATAATAGGTATGTATATGTATTTATTACTTTTGTTTTTATTGAAGCATTATTTGATTCAATACTTTTAAAATTGTCCAACAAATATATACAACAAATTTGATTTAATTCATAAAGATACGATAAGAGAAAAGTGAAGAAATTAATAATAAGTATTCCATTACAACTACTATAGTTCAGTGATCTACATGTACTTATTATGTATGACATATCTACGTCATACGTCAATTATATAGTATGATCTTAAAACAATAATATGTCATTATAGATACACATTACAACACGTCATCTATTATATGCTGAGCCACAACCGCCTAGTTCTGGGATTTATTTTTTCCCCGATTTAGTTCTTTTCCTTGTTTGAATTACTATAAAATGGAACAATTATTAGAATTTTATACAGAATCTTTTACAACACTCAATCAGGTAAGTGTGATCTAAGCGTACCTCTAATTAATGTTGTCCATTTAGGCCAATTAGAAGATATTTTTGCACGTTTAATTTTTGTATGTATATTTATAAGTAAAATGTTTAATATATGGTATCAGTTAGATGGGAACCTTGTACAAATAAGAAATGAAAACTATTTGAAAGCACATCTGATACGTTTAATATTAAATATTTCACATTGTACCTATAACTATTCTGTAAAAATTCCGGGCTATCAACCAGGCGCTGCCTGTCTTTTCAACGGTGTAATAATTTAATAATAATAGTTGTGTTGTTGTAATTTTATACCAAAACATTATTAGAGTACCACTGAGGAAGATTCCTTATGAAAGTTTGTCTCCATTCTTTAATTTTCTAATCAATTATTTTTCTTTATTCTCTTATAGAACCATGAACACCATAGCCGCAGTTATCACCCTTGCTCTGTTGGCAACAGTAGCTTCCGGTTTAGGATACAATAGTTATAACAGATATCCCTCAATCAGCGGAAACTCATGGAATACATTGGGATCTATAGGAGGGAAACTATTTGACAATGGTGGATGGGATCTCGGACATCATCGGGGATATGGACGTAAATAATCGGTTTCAGTTGTTTCATATTACATGATATAAAACAAAGTTAAACATTAGACAAAGGCTGACCTCAAATTAATAAAAATGTGAAAAATGAAAATACTTAGCCACATTAATGTCTATTTCTCTATAAAAAAAATGTCCAATATAGGCTTTAGTGTCGATTGACGAACAGTATATTTACATTGCACGTCAATTCAATTTCAGTATTTCCGATTACAGAATGATTTAGGGACCGACCATTTAACTTGAAAAGGGGGGGTTATGGTTTTTTGCTTCGTTCCGAAAAAAAAATTTCGGACAACACGAGAGTTAGAACATTTATTTTTTTTGTCGCGCAAAGCGCGAAAATAATTTCCAGAATTTAACATTAGGTTATATGACAAAAACTCTGAATCAGATTATTATTTTTTTCCTCCACCAAAATCAGAATTTTTTTTTCAGCAACATTGGGAATCAGAATATATTTTTAGAAAAAAAAACATAACCCCCCCCCCCCCCCCCCCCAAGTTAAATGGTCCGTCCTTTACGGTTAACTGAAATTTATTCCAGTGATGCAAAATTAATATAGTTTCCTCGGTTACTAGTTTCACAACGACTAATGTTGTCTGGCACTTTCAAACGTTCTTAATCAGACAAATACATTTTATCAATACTATAGCAGTCCCTTGTGTCTAGGAAAACAGTGAAATGAAATTGAATGATTGATTGATTGATTGATTGTTGCTTAACGTTCAGCGAGCAATCTTTTAGCTTTATTCAGGATGAGAAATGTATTTGAATCCATCTTATTATTATTGCATTAACACATTATATTGTCATGCTTACTTTAATATTCGAACAAAATAGTCTTCTGTTTCGTTCTGTATGTAATATAAGAAAATTGTAATGATAAAATGCATCACTTTGATATTCCGATATTGACATTAATATACTAATATAGCAAGAACATTGCATAATATTCCTTTTCTTGTTTACAGGACACAAAAGAGCAGCTGTAAGATATGGTTCTTATGATTCCTACAATAGAAACAATATCGGTGGTATGTTTAACAGAAGAGCAGGAGGATGGGGGTCTAATTCTAGATTTAATGGTGGATGGAATCAATATGGTAAGTTATACTGTAGCAGTGTTGTTCGGTTTCTTTTCAAGTACAATTTACGAAGAATAAAGCAATTACGAAAATTAATATTGAATTCCTAAAACATCATTTAGTGTATCCATTGATTTAAAAAAATGTATTAAAGTGTAATTAGATATCTAGTGAAGTATTCCTGTGTGTTGAACAGACAATTAAAACCCAAAATATGATTAAAAAAACACTGGTCAAAACATTAAATGATATAGATACAACATTTAATTTCATTTCCTTGTAGATGTCGTTCATTCTTCATACATCATCATACTATCGTTATTAAAACGAATCTGCAATATCATGAGGAAACCTAGATTTGTTTTACTTCAAACTCGGTCTACACCTTACAGTAGGCATATTGTGTACTTTTATTTTTTTTTAAATAAATGTTATTGTTTAATATATCATAGAACATAACGACATGAATACGATCAGTAATTAGAAATATATAACACTTATAATAACTTGAACTACATTGTACATGTATTTTGTATATTAATGTCATCTTAATAAACTATCATTTCTTTTGTAGGTTATTAAGAAAAATACAAATCCTCTTCAAGTACCAAAGACAGTTGTTGTTGTTTATCATTCTGTTCGTTCATTATTTATTTAATTACATTCATCTATATGAAATAAATAAATATAAATTACTATATATCTGTATTGTTGTTACTGTTGAATTTGAATTTGAATTTTGGTGTTTAACGCCACTTTCAACAATATTTCAGCTGTATCATGGCGACAAGTTTTAGTGGTGGAGGAAGCTGGAGTACCCGGAGAGAACCACCGACCCTGGGCAAGCAACTGGTAAACTTTATCACTTGCGGTTGTGAGTCGAGTGCACCCTTTTTGTAATTTACAAAGCTGGGCGCGAACCCACGCCGTATTGGTGATAGGCTTGTATGAGCTGTTAGATCCAATGACCTAACTCATTGAGCCACCCGGGCCCCTGTTAATGTTGACCACATTAAGCTTTCTCCGTTGAATATCTACAACATAAAATATTTATATATATACGTAGAATGCCATGCGGTGAGTATGCTACTGTGTGTCTCCATTTCGAGAGTAGCACACCATTCCTGGTTCCAGGCGAATCACATCATCTCTTAATTAGTAACATATTTTTGGGAGTGGTCATTGATGGTTCATTAAAACGTTAACTTTTCATTATCTTACATTTTACTTGTGACATTCAATCTATCCCCCCGTTTGTACCGTCATCAGTTAATGTTTCTTCTCCAAATAAAAATAACTGACATGTTGGCCAATAATAAATAACTCTAAAGCTATTGTTATTTCCCTGTCCAATTCGATTATAAGTATTAGAAAAGTTTTAAGATACCAAAGGGATAATCAGAAGTCGTAAATCGAAGGACAAACAATACAATTCCTAACGACCACAACGACAAGCACTATTCTACAAAACGCTACACAGAAATTTAAATATTGAACAAAAGGTATTCCACAAAATATCAGTGCCATGTAAGCAATAGTAGAATGAGATATTAATAACTTTTTTAAATATAAACAAAAAAATGTTACTTAATGTAAAGTAGGAAAATCAATCATAGCTTTCAATATTTAGAAAATTGAAACATATTCTGGTTTTTGGAATCTTTGGGCATTAACATAACACACGGTGAGCATCCAAATTCCTTTTGGCATTTAATACCAAACCACATGTCTACCATAAGCATATACAATTTTGTGTTTGTCATGGCGGGGTCCATCTTTTTAGTTTTCATTCTTGTGTTTTGTGTTTTGTTTTCCTTCCTGGTGCGTCTTGTGCCTAACTTTGCCTGCTTCACTGAGTTGTCCATTATTGACTCTTCAGATTTTTCCAACATTCATTTGAAACACAACTGAAACGGAAACACTGTAAAGATTCCCGAGAACATATTTCCGTTCAGAGAACATAACATACAAATGTTAATAAGATTGACTGTATA